>CM038144.1:356708860-357346856 GCA_021437245.1 Aegilops speltoides | reverse complement strand
CTATGGTATGATAATGTGCAGAGTGCTCCTTGAGCTGTTTGGGAAGCGAGGGAGGAGCAAGGCTAGCTCTTTCCCTCTTGCTATGTGTCTAAAACCTATCCAAGGCGAACCCTTTGCATAGGTGCCGGGGGTTTATATAGGCCTACCCGAAGTACAATGAGTAAAGCCCAGTGGAGTGCGGCCCGGTATCTGTCTTTCATGTCGCGCCCTTCTGCGGCTCCAGGGCCCGCCGACTAAGCGGGCCCAGCGGCGAGCCGAGCAACATCTGCAACCACGATGGCCTTGAGCTCGGTCATGGGAGTCGTGGGAGCAGTGCCGCCCATCGGCGATCGCATGTCGCCACTCCCGTCCAATCTGGTTTATGGCTTGTGGGGCCTGACCGAGGCGGCCCGACTACTGGGGAGGCGGCTCCTGAGAACGTCTTGGCTCTCCGGTCGTCCTCTTCTCTCTCAGCAGCGGGGCGGCGATCTTCGAGCGTCTGGGCTGCCGTCATAGACCGATGCCTCGTGCCTGTGTGGCTGGTCGAGGAGAATATAGCGGCAGATGCAGCGCCTCACCGGAGATCTCCGGTGTCTGACTCGCTGTAGCCATACCTACCTCCCGTGGGTTTGAGGGGCGGCCGCGTCGGGGGCGTACCTGCGTTAATCTTCGTGAAGGTCGGCGGGCCGACTCTCATAGTCGGCCTGGCGAAAATCGCAAGCCAGTCGGCTTGCTTTGGTCGCTATTTGGGGATTCGGCTCCTCAGAGGTCGCCCGGTGGGGAATCGCGACCCTCGAAGGTCGCCATTTGAGGCAGCGTCTTTGAGGTAACAGCTTGCCCGATGTCTTGAAAGATCTTGGGGCCCGGGTCGGCCTACCCGTGGCCCATTACTCCGACAACCGTAGCCTCTGATGTACCTCTTAATGACATTATAAACAACCGCGACGCGACAGGCCGGATTGCCAAATGGGCCATTGAGCTCCTCCCGTTCGACATAACCTATAGGCCACGAGAGCTATTAAGTGCAAGTTTTGGCCGACAAGTCGGCGAATGGGTGAAGTCGAACTCCCTAAAAAGAGTGGCGCATATTCAACTAGATCATGCACTTCAGCGGCTCCAAAATGTTGGCTGGTCTAGAAATTTGGCGTCGTTTTAGCGTCCCCAACCGGAATCTGTTCATCGTTACTCGAGATAATGTATCGGACTCCAACAACGCGGCGAATATAGGCCCTTCTACCACGACCTCCGGATGGCGGTCTCCATGGGCATTCAACGCCTAGAGGTGTGCGAGGATTCGAACCTCGCGATATCCCAAATAAATGGAATTTCGATGCAAGGATCCGAAAATGGCAGCTTATCATAGCGCCCGTCCTAAAATGTCGAGATCGGTTTGAAAGGCTCGAATTTCACCATATAGCCGGGATAACAACCCGAGCGCGGAGCGTATTGGCGCGGATTAGGCATAAGCGCGATGCCGTCCCTCAACATCTTCCTAGAGAGGCTGTTCAAGCCATCCGGTACTATGGGAGGAATCCAGAAATAACAACTGGACCCAACCGCACTACCCGACACGAACATTCTCACACAATTGGTGGTTACGCCAGCAAGTAACATCTTATTACGTAATAATGGCAGTCATTGCCCGTGGGCGGAACCATTCCTAGCCTACCTAACTAGGCGAGGAACTTCCGAGGATGAAAAGCGAGGCCCGCTGCATAGTCGCGATCGATCGAAAAGCCTATAAGGTCCATGAGGAGAGCTTTACAAGAAAAGCACAACGGAGTCCTTCAAAAGTGTATCTCCAAAGAGGAAGAAGCGGAATCTTACGGCTGAAATTCATGCGGACTCGGCGGGCCATGCACCGCAGCCAGCCCCTTGTAGGCAAGGCCTTAGTAAAGATTTTATTGGCGGCGGCCGAGGCGGATGGTCGGGACTTAGTCAACGATCGTCGGTTGCGGCTCTTTGCTAATCAAACCCACATGCCACCCAGCCCTCAAAACTATACCCATAACACCGGACTTTTGCGGTGCAGGGGATTGACATGGTTGGACCCCTAAAGGAGGAACCCACAAGCAAAAATACCCTCTTGGTCATGGTGGATAAATTTACCAAATGGATAGAGGCCAAACTGTTTAAGGCGGCGAATCCGGACCCGATGATAGACTTCATATCGGGGCGTACACGTTACGGTGTCCCCATAGCATCATCGCGATAGCAGCCGCGAACTTTATGGCGACAAGGTCAAACTACGGTGCAAAAACATGGGCATCAAGCTCGACTATTCTTGATCTATCACCCTCAAACTAACGGTCGAAGTCGGCGAGCAAATGGGTCAAATCATGGCGGCATCAAACCCAGTTAGTGCGGTCCCTCAAGGAATCTAACACGCCTTTGGGTAGGCGAGCTCGACTCCGTACTTTGGGGCTGCGGACCACTCCAAATTGCACCACGGTTTACACCATTCTTTATGGTATCGGTATTGACGATTACCCTGTGACATAATTCATGGCCCGACCTCGCATGCGCATATGCGAAGAAAGAAAGCCGAGCTCAATCGGCGGGGCAGTTTGGACGCATTGGAGGAGGAGCATGATGTGGCAAAAGCCCGTTCCGCATTTTATCAACAACAAGCTCGAAGATATCAAAGCGAGAAATGCAGGCCAAAACTTACAACATTGGCGAGTTAGTTCTCGCTTTGTCGGACAAGAAAAAGGACAAACTCAAGCCCAAATGGGAAGGTCCCTTTATCATCGACCAAGTCGACCGGTGGAAGCGTACTGTCTACGAGATGCATCGGATAACCGACTCGAGCGAACCCATGGAGCGCAGCCCGTCTCCAAAGATTCGCCTAAGCGCCCGGATTCTCGAGTTCGTCTCCTTCCTCCGTCTATATTTTACATATTAGCTGTCTTCTGTTTCTCCTTCTCCTCCTTTTCTATTACAGCCTTTGAAAGCTTGTTCGCATTGTTACTTTTTGCCAGAAGCGCTATCCGCTCATTATACACAGGGCTTCTTTAGCGAAGACTTATTTATCTGAGCTCCATGCCCAACACATGTGTCACACTTCCGCATGTACCTTTTATTCACCATTATATGCATCAATATGACTTATGTTTGGCCAAGCTGGGTTGCACGGCTCTGTGCTTACCCCTCGTTCCGATTGTTCGGCTAGGTGGTAAAGGGAGCACCTCTGCGATTATTCTTGCGGGTCAGCCGGATGTGTACCTCGGTAGGTGAAGCAGCTAAGCGTTCTTAAGGAATATTCGATCGGTGAACAAAAAGCGATTTAATACCTATTTATCTGCCCCTCAGATGTTTTTACCTTTTTTTCCTAGTCCCGGACATGCACTTTAGGGCATGCCTCCTGAGGAAAGGAACCCCTAACGGAACTATTCTCCTGGAAGATGTTTCTTAGTAACCATGTAATATAACATAACTAGTTGGGCACTTATGCGATAAAGCACTAATGACCCCTATGCCCTCGGTCTCCATGTATGCCTGGTTCTATATAACCCGCGAGGTATTCGGACACACTCCGGACTATTGGGTCCCGAGGTTGAAGTGAAAAGGTCCGCTATGACTAACGATCTACAATCCGACTAGAAGGCATTTTACATGTCATCTTAAATTACATAGTCAATTCGACTGATTGTATTCCTCTTCAATGCCATCTAATAGGTTGTCTAGTTTACAGATCCTGCTGGGGAATACTGCGGCCAACTCTACTTGGTCGTACACTAAAGCTCTGAGGATCTCCTTCCCATTGGGCCCCACAGTCCCACCTCGGCCATATGGTTTGGGTGAGCCTTCGTGTACCGCGTCTTCTCCATGGCCCGAGCCTCCACGGCACCTTGATGGCAGCCGATATCTTCCATAATCGGAGCTTACCGCCCGCTCCTGAGGCCTCTCCCAAGCTCTCCAAGGCCTTGGGGCAGGGAGACAGATGGCCACAAGGCACAGGCAATGCCTTTCATCACCTGCCGAACTTCGTTAGGTTAGTTATAGAAGCTTCGGGAAGAAGGTCACCCGTGGGGCCGGGCATTTCCTCTCTAGGGCGACTGTGAGCATACCTCTGAGACATAACTCTGTTAGTCGACTTCCTCGAACTCTTTTTTCAAAGTTCGTTCAAGCACGTACTAAACATGCCGCGTTGAAGCCGCCCGATTCTCCTTAATCTTGGTCAGACAGGTGAGGCACGAACATCCTTGGTTCCTCACTTGCTGGGTGTTGGCATCTTGGAGATTATTTTTCTCTGCCTCACCCTCGTAAGCACGTTCTCGCTGGCCTTTAACGGCGCAAAGTCGTTGCTTGTCTTCGATCTACCCCGGCGCCATCTGCAATGCTATTATCAGATTTATACACACGTCGCACCTCATAACATACTTATCCTTTGAAACGTATATTACGGAGGGGTCTCTTTGGCTTCCCGATCAGCAGCTAGTCTTGACCTCAAGTTGGGCTTTGCACTCTTCAAGCTCCCGAGACAGTTGGGTATTCTTTTCTATAAGATCCTGCGTAACAAATGATCCCTAAATCAGTTATTCTAACTATTTTAAGTCTCGGGGGCTACTGGCATATATAACTGTCAAATTTTCTCACCCGTATGTCTTTTACATACTGCTTCGTGGCTCTGGCTAGACCATCTTGAGTGGCATGGAGGTGTGCATCTCCCGAAGTGAAGGCATTCAATGCCTCTTGGGAGAAACATGTGTCACGAAGAACTGTCCGGCGGTGCACATGATTCATGGCACTCTCCACCTCGGAGTTGGTGGCGGACAATCTGTCGGCATCCTCTCGCCGGAGGAGCATCCGGCGCGACGCCTCGTGTTCCTCCGCCGGGACTGGCTTTGGAGCCCGGGCGAGCGGAGGATTGATTAGCAACCTCTCCGGATCAGTCCGTGCGGCTCTTCTTCTGAAAAAAGCCTGGCGTTAGTATGCCTCCCGGGAATAAAACCTGGGAGTAAGATGACACGCCATACCGTTGCGCTTGCATTTCAATCCGGACTGCACTTCTTTTCAGCCTGTTGGGCCTTGCTGTCCCTTGTTGACTAGCCGTCGCAGGCTCAGCCTTCCGCCTCAAGGACTTCCCCTGCGAAACACCATTGGTATACGGTGATCAAAAATAAGCACGGATGGGTCATTTTCAAAGTATTGGGACTTCGGTCTTAGTACTTGCGAGGCCGAAAGTATTCCAGGGTAATCGGCCGTGATGGCGACCAAGGCATTATCGATGCTCAGTTGGTGAAATACCCCATCAATCAGCTCCACCGATATGTCCGGATCCTCTTGGGAGGTCGGATCGAGGAACCGTTCCGGATCCTCGGGTTGTGGAGGCGGGCTGTTTATGTCCTTTACGGCCTGGCGCAGTTCCTGCGCCGAAATCACAAAATGAGATACTTGACTATGGGAATATAGATCGGATAGGCAAAAAGAAATGTCCGCTTACCCAGCTCGGAGGATTGTACATAGAAAATCCGTCCTGTGGATCGACGCGGAGAAATTACTCCTCTTCTCCCTTCTACAATGCGGCGACCGATCCCGACCCCTTACGGCCGCAGCGGGTGGCATCATCCTCCCCGTTGAAATCCCACATGGGGTGGCCTCTATCTGAGGCTGCACCCGCATAATACATGTGGCCATGACCCGATCATGGTCAGTCGAAATGAAACTAACAACCTTATCCGGCTCATCGGGTAAGGACGTCCACATGTCATTTTCCCTCTAAGAGCTCCATGGGCGCTAAGCTTAGGCGTTTGTCCAAAGGAGCATTATTAAACTTCGAGGAGGCCGACGAACGAGGGTCGGCGAGGGACATCTTCTATATAAAACCATGCGAAGGCCAGTCTTGAACGCCTTCTTGAGGTTCGGATAGATATCCGGTCCAGCGATCGCCATAGTTCGGCTCCGCCCACTTGATATATTGACCCCTCTTGAGAGCAGGGCACAAAGCGAGAACAGCTTCTTCAAAAGCGCAAAAATGAGCCTCGATGCCCAAAAACAGCTCGCAAAAAAGGGCCACAAGCCCGCAATATGCAAAATGGAGGCGGTGTAAGGTTGTGCAAGCTGGAGGCCGTAGAACTCGAGGCCCCGGAGAAAGCGGATGAATGGAAATCCGAGCCCTCTTATCAAATAAGAGACAAAGGCATACCGCTCTCCTTTGGAGGGGCTGGGGCGCTCTCGCTTGCTTTCCTCCCTTATAGGTGGCGAGTCCGGCTCGAGCCAGGAACCATGAAGGCTGGGGAAGAAATCCCTTGGTTTGGAGTGCCACTAGCTCACTGTCTGGAACGGGAGCATCTCTCCAGTCTCGGTGAGGGCTGGGAGGTGGGGAAGCGAGGAGCTACATCGGCCCATCCATGATGGAATGGATTTACATCGAGATCTTGCTCGATGAATGCTCGCGAAGGGAGGATGGTGTGATTCGGATCTAGATCCTCGTCTCTTTTATAGGCAGCTCATTTGCGCAGCTAGGGGGTAAATGTAAAAATACCCTATCTTTTCGCATTCGTTCAACACGTGGAAGATGGCCATTATTGGGCGTGGAAGTCGAGGAGCACAATATTTACAAAAGCGGGGCAGCTATTCAGCAGTACACATGATTTGGAGAAGAACCCGCCTTGCAATGCCGAAGACAATCTACGCGTCAGACTCATCGCCATTGAAGCCTGGTTCGGGGGCTACTGAGGAGTCCTGCAATAGGGGGTGTCCGGATAGCCGAACTATCACCTTTGGCCGGACTCCTAGACTATGAAGATACAAGATTGAAGACTTGGTCCCATGTCTGGATGGGACTTTCCTTGGCGTGGAAGGCAAGCTTAGCGTCTGGATATGTAGATCTCCTACCATTGTAACCGACTCTGTAACCCTAACCCTCTTGATTGCCTATATAAACCGAGAGGGTTTTAGTCCATGGGATGAACAACAATCATACCATAGGCTAGCTTCAGGGTTTAGCCTCTTTGATCTCGTGGTAGATCTACTCTTGTACTACCCGTATCATCAATAGTAATCAGCGAGGAGTAGGGTTTACTCTCCATCGAGAGGGCGAACACAGGTAAGCTGTCGTGTCCCTTGTCTCATGCCATCCGCCTAGGCCTTGCAGATTCGGGACCCCCTACCGAGATCCGCGGTTTGACACCGACAGGAGGCCTTAATATCCCTTAGTTTCGCTAGGACCCGCTGCCACGGGGGTAGGACAAAAGATGTCATGCAAGTTCTTTTCCATAAGCACGTATGACTATTTACGGAATACATGCCTACATTACATTGATGAGCTGGAGCTAGTTACGTGTCACCCTATGTTATAGCTATTACATGAGGAATGCATCCGCATAATTATCCATTGCCTCACAGCTTTTCACATATTGTTCTTTGCTTATTTACTTTTCCGTTGCTCTTGTTACAACTACTACAAAAACCAAAACATTTATCCTTGCTTTTGCTACCGTTACCATTATTATCGTACCACTTTTGCTACTAAATACTGTTGCGAGATACTAAGTTATCGGGTGTGGTTGAATTGACAACTCAAGCGCTAATACTCAGAATATTCTTTGGCTCCACGAGGAGTCCGGATTAGGGGTGTCGAATAGCGGACTATGACCATTGGCGGACTCCTAGAGTATGAAGATACAAGATTGAAGACTTCGTCTGCGTGTCGGATGGGACTTTCCTTGGCGTGGAAGGCAAGCTTGGCGTCTGGATATGTAGATCTCCTACCATTGTAACCGACTCATGTAACCCTAACCCTCTTCGGTGCCTATATAAACCGGAGGGTTTAGTCCATAGGGCGAACAACAATCATACCATCGCTAGCTTCTAGGGTTTAGCCTCTCTGATCTCGTGGTGGATCTACTCTTGTACTACCCATATCATCAATATTAATCCAGCGGGAGTAGGGTTTTACCTCCATCGAGAGGGCCGAACACAGGTAAAAACATCGTGTCCTTTGTCTCCTGTTACCATCCGCTTAGGCGCACTGATTCGGGACCCCTACCTGAGATCCCCGGTTTGACACCGACATTGGTGCTTTCATTGAGAGTTCCTACGTATGCGTCATCTTTAGGCCCGATGGCTCCTCCTATCATTTACAATGATGCGGTCGGTGAGACTTTTCTCCCGCACGAGATCTTCGTGACGGCTTTGCGCTGCGGGCAATTAAGCAGCCATCTGGGCAGATTAGAAAGCTATGCCCACAGCCATCAGTCGATTTGGAAGTTTAAACTACGGCTGATGTCGCGGAGACTTGATCTTGACGGGTTGACCACTGACCAATCACGCCCGCCTTTATTACGATAGGCGTGATCTAGCTCTGCCGCCCGAATAGTGCCACAGAGGCCACACGATGTCGCTCTCAGACCCTTAGCTTCCGGAGCCATTCTGCTATGATCGAGGGCGGGTGGCGAACACCATCCACATCCTTTACAAGGCTCGTAACTCCAAAGGTGTCGGACTCCTCTCCGGACTCAAAACTTCGCGCCCCAATCGAATCCGATTGGGCGCCCGGTCATGGAGTTCCTTTGCCGCGGACATCTTCGGCACTTTTCGCCCTTTGGCGACATCACGAATTCACTAAAGTCTCTCTCTTTATCGGAAGCCTGGCGAACTATGGTCGGGAAGGTTGGGATCACAGACGGACGAAGAAATTCAAAGCCCACCCACCACCCGCCGTAGCCCTTGTCGATGATTTAAGCGACATATTCGACTTGACTCCGAAGACATCGGCGGTATGGATAGCGATCACGAAGCGACCAGAACCAACACCTACGGAGGCCTTTGGAAGGCCACCTCATCATCGACATTTACATGCCCGAAGATGGGAATGGCGATGGAACAACGGAGGATGGCCCTCTAAAACAACCTAAACCTTTGGCGTCGTGGCGCCCGCTCTAAATCCCGCCACAGCAAAAGCGGTGATTAGGCATGGGGAGACAATAACACCTGGCGGTCTGAAAGACAACCCCTCGGCAGGATTCGGTCGGGGAGGATGGAGAAGCTTCAGCCCTCATGAGAGAGTGGCGGTAGAGAGGTGAGGGCGATAATTACATGCCTCCCTCCGAAGGCGAGGCAAACCTCAGCGGCAGCCAATTTGTAGGTACTGATGATCCGTTGAACAAGGCGTTTCAAGCGCGGGCTTATAGCCACGCAAGCAGCCTCAAGAAAAAGCTGACAATAGCTTAGAGTGACCAAGACTTGCTAGCGGCGAGATGGTGAAGTCCTTGCGGCGAAAGTATGAACTCAGACGCCCTCCAGAGCTACCCAAAGCGAGGCTGCTACGATTAGAGGAGGAAGCACCTAAACCTACATCACCAGTGCATGATACGGCCGACCGGCCACCTCGTGGCCGCGACAGAGAGGCCTCTGGGCCCTCCACTCAAGTTGCACCCCGGCGCCGCTCAAAAAATACCACGGCGCGGGAAAATGCGCCAAACCTGCGGGATATACTAGAGGACAAGGCAAGGCAAACAAGATCGATCTATGGATCACGTGGGTGCCCCACGATACGTGATGATAACCATCACGCCGGATATGGCAATTCTGGCGGGCGAACCACGATGAACAAAGCTCATTTGAGCTGCGTCGTGATATAATATCTGGGCGCGCACACCCACTATGCTTCCGCAGGCGAAGTGATGGATCATCAAATCCACGAGGGTTTCAAACCCGTAAACATTGAATCATCGATGGCACAGCAGATCCTGCGATGCGGATGGGGACTATCTCCATCATATCCACATGGACGCGGTGATGATCTACGCCATCAAATACCTCCCACTCAAGCTTAAGGACCAGCTCGGCATTGGCTTAACAGCTTGCCGGTGAGTCAATTGGTTGTTGGGAAGACACGGAGCTGCATTCTCGACAACTTCGGGGCACCTATATGCGACCACCAGGCGTCGATGACGAAAGCCACATAATTTAGCAGCGGAGGAATCGGCGGACAATTGGACACGGTTCCTAACCAAGAAAAATCAAATCATCATTGTCCGGATCACGAAGCCCTTGCAGCCTTCAAACATAGCATCCATGACAGGTGGCTTGCCGGCACCTAGGGCGAGGAAAAGCCGAAATCCATGGCAGCCCTCACAACACTCATGACCGCTTTTGTGCGGGAGAAGACAACTAGCTGGCTTCGTAGTAACAACATGACCAAGAGCCACGTAATCCGGATACCAAGGACAGCAGCGGCGGTCGGCGTCGCAACAAGCACAAAGCACCGCATTAATGGCGATAATGCGAGATCGACGGTCGGCGCGGTTTAGAGGCTCTAAACCGGTCGATGGAAAAAGCCATTCAAAAAATACTCGGGCCCATCAATTTGGACCAAATACTCGATCGCTCGTGCGGATACGACACCCCGAAAAACCAGCCAACCACACCAGCGGGATTGTTGGGTGTTCAAGCGAGCGAGCAAGTTAAATGCGAAAACAATGACAAGGTTTGCATAGCAGCGGCGAGGAGGCCCGGCCGCCCGAACAATAGAGGCGGAAGGGCTTCCCCTACAAGTGCGGACGGTGAACATGATATATGCAACCCACATACCCAAAAGGGAGGCGGAGCGTGCACTAAAGGGCGTATATGCGATGGAGCGATCGCCCCAAAGTTCAATCCGTGGTCCTCCTGCCCGATCACTTTTGATCGAAGGACCACCCACTAGCATCCACCATGGCGGATTAGCTGCATTGGTTCTAGACCCAATCATTGATGGATTTCACCTCACTAGAGTCTGATGGGCCGGTGGCAGCGGCGTGAACCTGCTTTATCGGGATCTGATCGCATAAAATGGGCATAGACCACTCAAGGATTAAACCCACAAAAGGCGACCTTTAAAGGCGTCATACCAGGTGTAGAGGCCAACTATGCAGGCTCGATTACATTTGAAGTGGTCTTGGATCCCGGATAACTTCGAAGCGAGTTAATCTTTGACATAGTCCCGTTCGCGGCGGCTATCACGCCTTTGCTCGGACGAACCGCATTTACAAAGTTCAATGCGGTGCCGCACTATGCATACCTCAAGCTCAAGATGCGGGCCCTCGAGTCATTACGGTCAATGGAAACACGAGCGCTCTCTCCGAGCGGAGGAGCATCTGGCCCGGCCCTCATGGCGGAAATACAAAGCAGCCTCTCAAGGAAATTCGTGTCCGGCTATTAAGCGTCCGGACACCGTCAAGCGCGCCGGAGTAACCTACAATAAGACCGCGCTGGCACGTCCGAAACCGCGCGTAGCAATGCGGCTAACCCCAGCCCTCACAAGATTGTGAAACGGTACTACGCGTGAATAATTACGCTCTGGAAATACCATGGGCATAGGGGAGGGAGCACGACGAGAGCGAGCCTAGAATGCGGCTCAACCGCACAGGGGCTCCCAATTGTGTCATTCTTTTTTCTCTTACTTTCGGGACTCCTTTCACAAGAAGCCTGTCCGTGATAGAATCGCGAACACACGATCCAACAACCGGAAGCGGTCTCTATAGCAGTAGTATACTTGTTTTACATATCATACCGCATGGCTTCGCCACGGAGGGACATGTCAAATAGTCCGTCCTTGCTTATCGCACTATTTGTATCGATTACGCTTTTCTCGCAGCTTTTTGAATAAACAATGCATAGCTTTTTCCTATTATTGCATTCCTTTTTTATCTATATATGTTCACTTATGACATGTTGCATCAAATGCGCTTTGAGTGCGGCCAAATCAGCGAGGGCTTAAGTACCCCAAGATATGGTGTGATAAGTCTGAACACTTTCACAAGTCGGCACCCCTAACTTATAGCATTATATGCATCGGCTCGAATCATGTCTTGGGTCAATAGTTGGGTTTGCGGCTCCCATGTTTTGGTACCTTACGTTCCATTATATCAGCTAAGGTATTTGGGAGAACCAATGCGATTGTGCCCGGTTGAGCTGGGTTAAGCACCTCGGTGGAAAGCTAAAACTGACCTCATGATAGAGGCGAGGCGATCGCTATTCGAGGTTTTGAGTCCCTAAAGACTTATGCCGCTTAGGCGAGGAGTTGGCTTTGTCCGAGGGCGTGGATAGCGCATACAATTGGTCTTCCGAATACTAGGGGCTTCGCGAAATTTAAAATTATAAATTCTATGGCTAAGTGAGTGTTCAAGCATTATAGTCCGGTTGCCTTGTTAGTTCTTGTTGGCGCCTCCTTGAAGGACAAGAATGGGAAAAAAGCGCTCAAGTTTATCCGAACACCCGGCACTCGTGGCATGGGGCGAAGCCGACGACTTCGCCATCTCTCAAATTTAATAAGCGGCCTTGCGAAGGTAATATTTTAAATTCTGGCGTTGCTTAAGCGCATATGAACAAGTTTTCAAGCGTCAGGATAACAAATGCGAGTTTACTCAAAATTACATCTTTGGAGCATTCACCGCTATAAAGCGGGCACCCTTGAGCGCCCTCATAATACATCTCGGACTTGCGATACTCCTGCCCGGCGGTGGAGCGTCCGTCACAAGCTTCTCGTCCATCTTGCCCAGTGTACTTTAGCTTGCGGGCAAGGGCCCTCTGAGCACCTTTGATACTGAGCAGGCGGCAGCGACTTCAATCCATGGACGGCGTCCACCAGCCTCCTCACCAGCCGAAGTAGCTCCGGACATGGCTTCCTCGGGCCCAGCCCAAACTATGAGGCCCTTGGCGGCCTATTCGGCCACCTTATGGAGCTCGACCACTTCACTGGTCGCTCAAAAACTGCCAGTGTCGGCCTCGACATCTTGAGACCAGAACACCTTCTCCGTCGAGCTCCCCTCCTCAACCCGGTAGAATGCGGCAGCGTCGGACACACTATGGGGCAGATCTACGAATGCTCCTGGAGAGCTCCGGATTCGGGTAAGTAACAAGTAATTCACTTTCACGTGTTTGCTCTGCATGAAGAATGCCTTACCCGCCGCTATCTTCTTCATTGCCTCAATTTCCTGGAGGGCTTTTTGGGCTTCGGCCTTAGCGGCTTTGGCACTCTCAAGAGCCGAGGCGAGCTCGGACTCTCGAGTCTTTGAGTCACGCTCCAAACTCTCATGTTTTTCCACGAGAGCCTGGAGCTCTTGCCGCACCTCCGCCACCCGCGCCTCCTGCTTCTCTCGCTCGATGCGCTCCGTGGCCGCATTGCTTTCGGCCTTGGACACCGCTTCCTTCAGGGTCGCCACCTCGTTCGTGGCCCCTGCAAGTCTCACGTTATTCCTATTATTTTTTTGCAACCACATCTTTTATATACTTCCATAAGGTATTACTTACCTTCCTTGTCCTCGAGCTGCTTTTTGGCAAGGAAAAGCTTGTTCTCGGACCGCTCGAGGCTCTACTTCAATGCATTGACCTCCATTGATCGGTCTGGCGAGGTCGGCAGCGCCTTTGCATTCCCCATATTAACATACTTATGTTAGACTCCTGCGTACATCTTTTTAGCTCCTCGGTTCAGCTTTTCTTTCCAAACACCAAACTAAGCATCAGGGGCTACTGTCTATGCGGTAATATTTTTACGTATCTTAAATACATACCTCAAAGCCTGTTAGAAGGCTGCTGCGCTTGATTAGCCCGCTCTTGGCGGACTAAACTTTACTCGGATCACCACACTCATATGATGCGGTGCTCTCGTCGATGGAGCGCCGTTAAGCGCCTCCAACAAATTATCCGGTGCCTCGGTTGGGCAGAGGTCACCGATGTCGCGATCTCGCCCTTCTTATGAAGGGCGCTGCCGAACTCTGGAACCACTAAAGGTTCGATGCAGTCGGCCCAGGGCGGACTTAGAGCCCTTGGGGTTTATCCCCTTGTGCACAGAGTGCAGGAGGTTGCCTTGCGGCGCCTCTGGACCTCCTCCTCTAGCTGGGCCTTTTTGGGACCCCACCTCGGCATCATCCTTGTGCTTGAAGAGAGGCAGCGGAAGTGAAGTGCTATTCACATCCGGCGAAGCGAGCCGCTTCGTTGAAGCGTCGAGCCCGTCCTTGGGCGGGCTGCGAGGTTATATTCGGCGTTAGGAGATTCTATCGACAAGCGAAATGCCATGAGTTATTACGGTATCTTGACACTTATGATGTCGCCGAGCTTAGCCACCTGTGGCCACTCCTCTTCGCCGTCGTCGGTGTTGGTGGAGTAGTCGGAGGAAGGTCGTTCCCTTCTTGGACCCTCGGCCTCCCAGTTAGGCGGCCTTCCTTTTCTTCTCTCCGCTGAGAAGAGGCCTCTTTCCTCCTCCTCGTCTTCACGGGAGAGTCTTCCTCGAAGTCATCGGATGATGAGTCCGACAACTTACTGGCGCCGGGAACTCCTTGAGTTCCGTGGCCTTCTTCTTAGCCTTCTCCTCCGGCACCACGTGAGGTGTCGGAACCAACAACCCGTCGATGAGCGTCCATTGGAGTCTTCGGCAAGGGAGCAGACGGTCGACCTGCGGGCGTCTTCGCCGGGCTGTCAAAGGTAAGGGAGTTTAGATCCGCGCATAAGTCAAACTATGAAAAACAAGTGTCTGTAAAGGGTAAAATAGCTTACCTCGGCGGCTTGCTGCGAGCTGAATCCGCGATCTTGATGGCGGATCACGGGAACCTCGGCGCTCTTGAACAGCACCTTCGGGCATCTTCATTATATAGTGTCGAAGAGCTGCTCAAGGTTTAGTCTTGTCTTGGATCAAACTCCACAAGTTGAAGGCCCGTTGTTGACACGGGAGGATCCGGCGGATGAGCATGACACGGACTCGTTGACAAGCAGAGCTTCTTGTTCACGGGTTTTGGGCGCTAAGTTTGGAGTTGGTCGGCTCTTCGAATTACCCCATGTCGGGCCGTCTCTTTCCAAGAGGTGAGCCGTGTAGGGAAGCAGATCGAATTTGGGGGCGCTGCCCATTTAGGGTGTGGCTCGGTGATGTAGAACCACCCGATTGCCACCCTTTATGGTCTCCTGAAGGAGCCCTCGAGCCATAAGGCGTTGGGCATCCACGCCCACCATGGCACCTCCGCCTCCGCTGGCGGCCACCCACTACCTTGACTTGACATTGAAGTTCTTGACCATAAGCCAAAGTGGGGCTGGATCACGAAGGAAGGCCTCGCACTGACGATGAGCGCCGAGATGTTGAGGATGAAATTCGGGGCGGATCGTGGAAATCAGGGCCGTAGTAGAACATGAGCCCCGGACAAATGGGTGAAGTGGAAAACCTAGTCCACGGAGGAAGTAAGTGAGGAACACCACCCTCTCATTGGGCACAGGGGTGGGAATAAGCTGCCCCTTGTTGGGGAGCCGATCTTGTGATGTCATTGGACAAGTATCCGGCCTTCCGCAGCTTTTGATGTGCCCTCTGTGTGGAGGAGACCATCCACTTGCCTCCCCTCCGGACATGGCTGGGGAAGGTTGAGGCGAGATGTCGGACTTGGTATTTGGAGCTCGAGTGTGTGGAAATGGATGAGCAAAGGAGGAAGAAGGCGTGTGTGAAAAAGTGGATCCTTATCCCTTATATGGATGAGACCGAAGCTATCGTCCCCACCAGCTGGTAAAACTAGCTTATCTCCCAAAGCGCCATAATCGATGGCGCGGTTGGATTCTACACCCATATTAATGAGAATCCCGGAATAAGGGGACCACGATCTGCTGCTTTGACAAGGCGTGCCAAGGAAACCGCCTCGCTAAGCAGCTGAGGTGGGACAATAAAAATGATTGAATAAAGGCTTGGCGTGGTGTGATGTCACGCCCACGAATACGTCGGCAGATTGAATTTGTGTAAATATTATTCTCTCTGGTGGTATGTGGAACTTATCTTGCAGAGCGGACACTATCCTTGTGTTTAAAATCTTCTATGAAGTATTGGAGGAGGAACCGCCTTGCAATGCGAAGACAATATGCGCGTCGGACTCGTCGTCATTGAAGCTGGTTAGGGAGCTCTTGAGGAGTCTGGATTAGGGGTGTCAGGATAGCGGACTATGACCATTGGCGGACTCTGGACTATGAAGATACAAGATTGAAGACTTCGTCCCGTGTCCGGATGGGACTTTCCTTGGCGTGGAAGGCAAGCTTGGCGATATGGATATGTAGATCTCCTACCATTGTAACCGACTCTGTGTAACCCTAACCCTCTTCGGTGCCTATATAACCAGAGGGTTTTAGTCCATAGGACGAACAACAATCATACCATAGGCTAGCTTCTAGGGTTTAGCCTCTCTGATCTCGTGGTAGATCTACTCTTGTACTACCCATATCATCAATATTAATAAAGCGGGAGTAGGGTTTTACCTCCATCGAGAGGGCCCGAACCTGGGTAAAAACATCGTGTCCCTTGTCTCCTGTTACCATCCGCCTAGGCGCACAGTTCGGGACCCCTACCGAGATCGCGGTTTGACACGACAGCTCCTTGTGTCGAATCAATAAATTTGGGTTGAATACTTTACCCTCGAAAGCTGTTGTGATCCCCTACACTTGTGGGTTATCAACGAGCTATGTAATGTTTGGAAATATGATACTTACTGGGGATGCCGGATTGTTGTAGTCAAGGCTGGTGTCGTCAGCCGTCCTTGGCCACATCTTCTGCTTCTTGAAGAGTGATACGTCTCCAACGTATCTATAATTTTTTATTGTTCCATGCTATTATATTACCCCTTTTGGATGTTTATGGGCTTTATTTTACACAATTATATCATTTTTGGGACTAACCTACTAACCGGAGGCCCAGCCCGTATTGCTGTTTTTTGCCTATTTCAGTATTTGAAGAAAAGGAATATCAAGCAGTCTAAGCGGAATGAAACCTTGGGGCGTGATTTTTGGAACGAACGTGATCCAGAGGACTTGGAGTGCAAGTCAAGAAGTGATCAAGGCGCCCAGGAGATAGGAGGGCGTGCCCACCCCCTCTGGGCGTGCCCCCTGTCTCGTGGGCCCCTCGGGCGGCCACCGATGTACTTCTTCCTCCTATATATACCCATGTACCCCGAAAACATCCAGAGAGAAACTAAAAAAATAACAACAAAAATGACATGTTAGTATCTTTTTCAGATGGCTCCCCCACCCACCCACCCACCCCTCCCACCTCCGGCCTAGGTTTTCCGGCAGTCTGCTCTTCTAGCCAGTTATTTGCGTTTCCCACCCGCTCATCTCCTTCAGCGGCTTCTGATCTACACGCCTATACCCATTTCATATGGGTCCTTCTGGTGGATCAACGTTGGATTTGGATTTCTCGGCGGGCTCCACCTTTGCGGTCAAGGTTTTCAATCATTGTGGGAGATCTATTCATCCCACAGATGACACGGGCCATTTCATTATGGTTGTGTCTTTCAGCACACATATATTCCATCTTAATGATGATTCTGTGGCGGCTGCTTTGGAATCAGCAATTGGGGGTTCGGCCATTGAATTATCGGTTCAACTCATCCGGGACAAGGTATTCTCTTTTATTGTCTCTTGCAAGCAAGTTGGCCTCTGCATTCTTCAGTTGTGATCGTTTGTGTGCCCACAATTCAAATGTTATTTTCATCTTTGGGGGAATGGTGGCCCTAATTGGAATCATGAGTTTAAGTCTGGAAAAAGGAGTGTGATGCTGAGTGGATTCTTGTTAGTCCCTCTAAGAAGCGTGCCACTTTGGGGTTGCTAGCCATGCATAAAACCCCGGCTAAATCATCTTTTAGATCGGGTTCATCTTTGTGGAAGAATCTTTCTTTTGCCACGTTCCAACAATACCCTGCTTGCAAGGGTTACAGATACCCAGCTACGCAGCCCTGTGTTGATGCGATTTCGGATGCTGCCTACATCATGAATCCACGGGAGAAAGTGATCATACCCACGCCGCCGGTGACCAACCTCCAGTGGACGGTGGCGACGCCGCCCATCTCTTTCGGAACGATCAATGTCCCTGCCAGGAACACCACCGTCATATCCGGATCTGCACCCAACCAATTACATCAAGATTTGCAGGTGTCACATGTTGTCGTGGCACGTGATTGTGTTGCACCGGTCTCTCCAGCCCAACATGGCTTGCTGGCCCAGCATGGCTCTCCAATCCAACATGGCTTGCTGGCCCAGCATGGCTCTCCAGCCTCGGGCAGGGTTGTTACGACCCAGTCTGCGACACAACCATCTCGGGATATTTTGGATTATTCCGTTTCCATAGTTGAAGAATCTGCTTAGGCTGTTATGGATGACTAACTATCGGAATCTTCTGAGGATGCTGCTAGAATTAACGATCTCATTGATGATATTGTGTTCAATGTTTGGAAATGCCAGAATTGTTTATCTATGTTGCATTATACTAGTTCGTGCAACAAACAGATACACTGCCGTAGATGCTTTCGTCTGGGCCACAGAGCCATAGGATGCTCCGACTCTGCGCATTCTCCGACTTACAAGTGGGTCCCGCGGGTCAATCCTCCTTCCTCGGGCCGGTCAGCTGAGATTTCCTCGCCCAACACCTCGGTTTCTTTCACAGCTAGCCCAATTGGGTCTTTGCCCAGTCCCATCACGCCTGCCACCCCATTGCTTCCGCCATTGCCCGCCGAGCCACCGCCCATCACGCCACCACCACCTACCTCGCCACCACCGCCCACCTTAGCATCACCATTATCCACTGCGGCTCCTACACCGCCATCAGCTCCTTCACCGCATCCAGCAATGGCTACCTTCACCCTCGACCCCACGCCTCTCATCCCGCCGGGTTTCGAGATCATCGACGGTGGTCCGCGGCGACTTCCGTGCACCTTCTACTCTCCAGCAGTGGCTCCTGATCGTCAGCATGAAGAATAAGCCATTGCCATCGTCGAGCCTGCTCCCCTGCCTGAAGAAGTTCCCATCTTCAGAAATATGGTCCGTGATTTTGTTGTCAACAATCTTGGTTGCGCCGTTCTTGATGCTCAGCCTTGGATTCAAGGAGTTGGACTCTTGCATTTCCGTAGTCCGGTTGCTAGGCAAGCTCTTGTAGATCATCCTCCATTCAAACTTGACAATGATAGATTTGTTCGATTTGTGACACATGATGAGGGTATTAATTACAAAGCTATTCAGGGTTTTCGTCGGGGATGGGTTATGATTGTTGGAATACCCCTGGATTATAGGCGCACGCAGTATATTGCAGATGCAATCAGCACTTTTGGCCATTTCCATCACTGGCACCAGGATGATCCTCTACTTGTTCATACTTTGGCGTACGTTTCTTTTTCGGCAACTACCTTAGTGTTGCGTGATGTGGTCTATCGAGAGTTTGCTGACTTTGGCGGTTCAGCATATCTTGGTCTGCTCCGATATACATATTCTCCGCAGACTTTGCTGATATCTTGCCACCTGATGAGGATCCAATGCCCTTCGATGGCAATCCCCACCCACTCCCTGGGCATCTGCAATTTCATAACCATAACTGGGTTATGCCGGAATTTCCTGAAATTGGTTGGGATGAACTGCCACCTCCAGCTCACGATCATGAACAACATCACCAGGAGGCTCCACATGATGATCTGAATGTGCAGCAGGAGCTTGTGGATGAAAATCATGTTGAGGCGAACCAGTCGCAGGAATCAATCATTCTGCAGGTTTCGGATGATTCTGTTAATGCTCAACCAGTTGATGATATTGTGATCTTGCAGCAACCAGCGGCCCCTATGTAGCCTCCTTGTCGGTGTCAAAACCGGCAGATCTCGGGTAGGGGGTCCCGAACTGTGCGTCTAGGCAGATGGTAACAGGAGACGAGGGACACAATGTTTTTACCGAGTTCGAGGCCCTCTCGATGGAGGTAATACCCTCGTCTGCTTGATTAATATTGATGATATGGGTAGTACAAGAGTAGATCTACCACGAGATCAAGGAGGCTAAACCCTAGAAGCTAGCCTATGGTATGATTGTTGAGATGTAATGTTGTGTCCTCTGGACTAAAGCCCTCCGGTTTATATAGACACGGAGAGGCTAGGGTTACAGAGTCGGTTACAATGGTAGGAGATCTACATATCCGTATTGCCAAGCTTGCCTTCCACGCCAAGAAAGTACCTTACGGACCGAGCGAGTCTTCAATCTTCTATCTTCGTGATGCAGGGAGTCCGGCGGATATTGATAGTCGAGGACTCCTCGATGGCGCTGAACCAGTCTTCAATGGCGATAAGTCCGGCGTGCATAATGTTCGGCATTGCAAGGCGGGTTCCTCCTTGAATAATCCGGAGAAGATAATGAACACCGGGATAGTGTCGGCTCTGCAAAATAATTTCCACATTCCAAGCGTAGAGAATAAAACATATACACCGATCAATCTGGCGGCGTATTATGCGGCATGACATCACACCGGCACCAAGCCCTTGTTTGAATTATTGTACCACTTGACGCGTTTAGCGGCGGTTTCAGCAACACGTCTGTCGAGCGAGATCGTGTTCCCCTTTTTCGGGATTCTCATCAATCGTGCGTGGGTAACCCAACCGTGCCATTGATGGTGGCGCTTGGGAGATAGCGAGTTTTACCGGGCGGTGAGGGCGCATAGTTTTGTCGCCTATATATAAGGGATAAGTTTACCTTCTCACCTCGCCTTCTTCCTCCTTTGCTCATCCATCCTGCGAACCCAAGCTCCAACGCTCAAGCTCGCGCATTCCGCCTCGACCCTTCTCCGAACATGTCGGGAGGGAGGCAAGTGGATAGCCTCCACCGCCAAGGAGGAGGACATCACCAAGCTTCTTGACACGAATACCTTTCGGAGACATCGCGCGCATCGGCTGCCCGGCAGGCAGCTTCGTTCCTACCAGGACCTCACGAGAGGTTGTTTTCCTTCCCCACTTCCTCCGCGGATGGGCTTTCCGCTCCATCCATTCGTCCAGGGGATCATGTTCTACTCGGCCTGGATTTCCACGATCTGGCGCGAACTTCATCCTCAACATCTCGGCGTTTATCGTGGTATGCGAACCTTTCTGCATCCGGCCCCACTTGACTGTGGCTCAAGACCTTCAACGTCAAGCGAAGGTTGTGAAGGGGCATAAGCGGAATCTTGGGCGCTATGTTGGGCAAGTTGCCCAGCGTCCCTTAACTAGAAGGACCTTCGTGGACTCCGTCAAGGGTGGCAATCGGGGTGGTTCTATATCACCGAGCAGCGCAAGCCTACATGGTGGCGGCCCCGAATTTAGATCTGGAATCCCTCGCAGCTCACCTCACGGAAGAAGGGCTTGCGGTGGGGTGACCGGTGGAGGTGGCGGGACTTGAACCTGCATCAAGAAGCTGGTGAGCAATGGGCTCGGCTCGTCGGCGTGGTCAGTCATGCTCCTCGGCGGATTCTCCCATGCCAAAAAGGGCATTTAATCATGGGAGTTTAATCCGAACAGCACGGACATTAAGCGGGCTCTTGATACAGCGTCTGAAGGTGCACGGAGGTGCTGTTCAAGAGCGCTGATCGCCGCATCCGCAACCGAAGACCATGATTCAGCTTGCGATCTCCGGTGGCGGGGTAAGTGATTGACCCCATTACGGGACACTTGTAGTAATTAGATTGACTCTAGCGAGGTTTTTAATCTGCCTCTTCCTTTGGCGAGAATGGATGGAGAAGGCCGAGCTGCTTATCGATCCGGCTCCCATGCGGAAAGAACGATGGATGCCCATTTAGCAAGGCTGCTGGTTCCGGCACCGTCTGATGGTCTTGGAGAAGAAACCAAGAAGGTGGCGCGGGGACTCGAAAGAGTTACCGTAATCAGCGTCGACAACGGCGAGGACTCCTCCCGAAGGCGAGGAGGAGGAGGAGGAGTACTCTCTCGGAGGAGGAGAGAGAAGAGGAAGGCCTCCCCATCAGGCGGTCGAAGGGTCAAGAGGAGAACTATCCCCGGACAGTTCGCCAACATCGGTGTTGGCGAGGAAGAAATGGCCTCAAGGGCGGCGTCCGGCAAGATCGTAAGTATTCGGATCATTCATATGCCGTATTATAGTATGTCACGCAGTGTCCTTCTAATGCCGCATTGTTTCCTTAGTCCGGCGGTGGCGACTTTCCCGACTTCGATGAGTGGAGTCGTTGGCGCCGTCGGATATAAATTCCATCATTGCCTCTACCCCACGCGCCGAGGGCGGCGGGCGGAATCCTGAGGGCGGCGCGCCGGAGGAGGCTCGGGCGCCGTCGAGCAGCCCGGACTTTGTGCGGACTCTACTCCGGAACCGTGGCGGTTCGAGGTCCGGCAAGCAGCCCCTCAAAGAGGGCAGGACCGTGGCCGGCGACCTCCGTCCAGCGGAGGCACGGACAACTTCTTTGGGCGCTCAAAGCGCCTCCATCGAAAAAACACCGCACTCTCATGAGTGCGGTGATTGAAAGGTCCAGCTCGCCAAGGCGGGCTGGCCAGAAACTGCAATAACCTTCTAACAGGCTTTGAGGTAAGAAGGTTAAAATTAAGTAATATAATACCGCATAGGCAGTAGCCTGATGCTTAGTCCGGTGTTGGAAAGAAAAGCCGGACTAAGGATCTTCTAACAAGATATCTGAGGGTTTCTAAAATATGTCAATATGGGTTTGCAGGCTCTTGTTGTTGACCTCTGCCGCGTGCTGGTGGAGGTCGGTATGAAGAAGGACCTTGGCGGTCGGAGCAAGAGCTCGGCCATGCCAGAGGCAGCTCAAGGAAAAAGAAGGTGAATAACACCACTTTAAATATACCTTCTGAAAAGGGTTTTGGTTGCAAACAAGATTAACAAGGATAATATGTGTGATCACGGGGCCACTAACGAGGTGGCAGCCACGAAGGATGCCGTGTCCGTGGCGAGCATAATCTGACCCAGAGCGGACTGGCGAGAAAAAGCAAGCGGCGGTGGTGGCGGAAGTTCGGCAAGAGCTCCGGGCTCTCATGAAAAAGCATGAGAGTTTGGGCGTGACTCAAGACTCGAGCTTGCCTCGGCTCGATAAGGTCGAGTCCGCCAAGGCCGAGGCCCGAAGGCCCATATGGAAATAGAGGACATGAAGAAGATAGCAGCGGGTAAGGCGTTTTTCATGCGAGCAAGCATGTTAATGTAAATTATCGGATACTTACGAATTCGGAGCTCTCTAGGGGCATTTGCGGATCTGCGCGTGGTCGTCGATGCCCCTGCATTCTATTGTGGCGAGGAGGGAGCTCAGCGGAGAAGGTCTTACGGTCTCGATCTGCTGAGGCCGGCCATCCAGTGCCCCCAAGCGACCAGTGAAGCAATGGTCGAACTCCACAAGGTAGCCGAGGAGGCCATGAAGGGCCTCCAGTCCGGCTATGGCCGGGCAGTCCATGCTGGCAGCTACTTTGGCCTAGTCGTGGCTGGTTGATGCATGCCCAAGGCTGGATGTGATCAGCGATCGGCTGCATTGAAGGCGCTCGTCGAGCCCTTGCCGCATAAAGGTGCAATGGGGCAAAATTTGGATGCGGAGAAGCTTCTCACGGATCCGCGCCGCCGGGCAAGGAGCACCGTGCGCCGGAACAATATTATAAAGTTGTCTGAAGGGAGCCAGCGATATCGCGGATGAGTGCCCCTAATGTAATCCTTGAGTGAACTTCGTTGTGTGTTTTTATCACATGCGCCGAAAACTTCGTTTATATGCGCCATGAGCAACGCTTTGTTGAATTTAAAATATTACCTTACATGCGGCCGTTTGTTAAATCTAAGAGATGGCAAGTCGTTGGCTTCAGCCCCCAAGCCACAGTGTTGGGGTGTTCGGTGATAAACTTGAGCACTCTTGTTCCCATCTTTGGGTCCATCTAGGGGCGCTCAACCACGATGAACAAAGCGACGGACTTATAATGCTTGAACACTCTCCTTAGCCATAGAATTCTATAATTTTAAATTTAGTGAAGCCCCAGTATTGGAAGACCGAATCGAGGCGCTATCCACGCCTTCGTCGGACATCATCGAACTTCGCTCGGCGGCATGAGTCTTTAGGGACCGAAAAGACCTCTCGAACAGCGACCAGTCTCTCGCCTTATCATGCCGGTCGGTTTTAGCTTTCTCCTTTGGCGTTAACCGGCTCAGCAGGCGCAATCGCGATGGTTCTCCTAGTGCTACCTTAGCCGACGGAGCGGGCGTAAGGTACCAAAACATAGGGCAGGCAAACCCAACTATTGACCCAAGACATGATTGAGCTGATTCATATAATGCTATAAGTTCGGGTGCCGCACTTGTGAAAGTGTTGGGACTTAATCACACGTAATATAGAGCGAAGCCCCAGGTGTATTGGCCGTACCAAAGTATCTGGTGCAATATGTCATATAGTGAACATTTGTAAAGGATAATGCAATTGCCATGAAAAGGTAATAAACTTGCAAAAAGGAAGTGCTGCGTTATTTATGAAAGAAGGTGCGCTAATAAAGCGGTGATACAAATAGTCTTGATAAGCAAGGTGTTTGGACTAAATTAACATGTCCCCTCGAGGATAAGCTGCAGACTTGGTGTATGTAATTGAATTTGATGCTCGTGGAGACCACCTAAGTGTTAAATGCAGCCTTCTTTGTTCCACATTGTTGTATCGTGAATTAACAAGTTACGCCGTCGGACGGGGCTTACGGTTAATGGAGTCTGTGTATGCAAAAGAAGAAAAGATAAAAACAAAGCCAAGGGGCGTCGCATGAGCCCTTGTGTGGTCGAGCCGCACTCTTTGGTCCTTGTGGTTAAGCCCTCCCTGCGCCCATGGTATCTCCAAAGCGTAATGATGTCTGCGGTGTTATTCTAGTGATCATCTTGTGGGCGGGGTTGGGGCCGCATTACTCTGGCGATGCTCTGATCGCGCCAGTGGTCTTGGTTGTTGTTGCTCGGTAGCGTTTTGATGTGTCCGGCTTTTTAGTTGCGGACTAGAGAATGCCGTGAAGGCTGCTCATACTACGCCGCGAGAGCATTGTATGTTCCTCCGTTCGGAGGGCGTTCCGTATTCCCATTGACCGTAATGACTCCACGAGGGCCCGCATCTTGAGCTTTAGGTATGCATAATGCGGCACGCGTTGAATTTTACAAGCAGCGATGCGTCCGGCGAGGGCATGATAGCCGCTCTGAGCGGGACTATATCGAATTAACTCTTCGCCGGAAATTATCCGGGGATCGAAGACCACTTCGGTGTGTGAGCACATGCAGTTGGCTTCCACTCTGGGATGACACCTTTAAAGGTTGTCTTAGTAGGTTTGATCTGGATGGGTCTTTGCCCATTTTGCGAACTGTGTCTGATAAAGCAGGTTCAGGCTGCTACCACGTCCATCGGGACTCTTGTGAGTGAAATCCATTGACAATTGGGTCTAGGACCAATGCGGCGAATCCGCCATGGCGTATGCTAGTCGGATGGTCTCGTCGATCGAAAGTGATCGGACGGGAGGACCATGGATTGAACTTGGGCGGCTGGCTCCATCGCATAGGCGTCCGTAGTCGCGCTTCCTCTCCCTCTTGGGTATATGGGTCGCGTAAATCATATTCACCGTCCGCACTTGCGAGGGAAACCCTTCATCCTCTGTTGTTCGTGGCGGGTCTCTTCCTCGTCGTCGCTATTTAGCCCTTGTCATTGTGTTCGGCAATTAACTTGCCGGCCTGCTGAACACCCAACAATCTCTATTGGTGTGATTAGCTAGCTTTTGGGGTGCCATGTATCGGCATGGCGGTCGAGTATTCTGTCCAGATTGGGCGGGCGGAGTTGTTCTTTTAAATGGCTTCTTCCGTTGACGGGTTTGGAGCCTCGAATCCGGCATTGACTTCCGTATCCTCTTTGTCGTCGCCGTTAATCGGCGTTTGTTTTGATTCGACATGACCTGCCGTGATTGTCCTTGGAGTCCGGGCTGCGAATTTTTGCGGAGATTATTGCTGCGGGCTAGCGACTATCCTCTCCGCGCAAAAGTGGGTCATTAACGATGTGAGGGCTGCCATGGATTTGGCTTCTCCTGCCCAGTGCGGGCTAGCCATTCGTCCGGATGTTGTGTTTGAAGGCTGCGAGGCCTCCGCATCCGAGACGATCGGCGATTTGATTTTTCTTCGTCAGAACCGCGTCGAACTATCGGCGATTAAATGCGGCTGCTGAATAATGTGGCTTAGGTCGTCGGCGTTTGGTGGTGCTGCGTATGTACCTTGGAAGTTATCAAGAACCACGGCCTCGAGTCTTCCCAACACCCAATCGACTCTGCGGGCGGCTGTTAAGCCAATGCGAGCTGGTCCTTTAATCTTGAGTGGGAGATATTTGATGGCGTGCGAGATCGTCGCGCGGGCCATATGGATGTGGAGAAGATAATCTTGATCCACACTGCGAGGTCTGTTGTACCATCGTAAGATTCGATGTTCACGGGTTTGAACCCTTGAGGATCGATGATCCATTACTTCATCGATGAAGCATAGCGGGTGTCTTGGCGCCCTGTATTGAGCAATATCGCGGCGCAGCTCGAGGGAGCTATGCTGCTGTGTTCGGCCCGGCGGCGTTATGTTGGTAGCAGCGGTATTAAATGCGTGGGTCGTAGGGCGCCCGTGATCCATAGATGGATCTGGATTGCCTTGCTTTGTCCTCCAAGATGTCTCGCAAGTCCGTAGCGTTCCTTTTGGCCGTACTCTGGATCGATGTCGAGTGCGGTCTTGGCTGGGGCCTTGAATGCCTCTCTCTCGCGACCACGGGGCGGTCGGTCGACCATGTCATCTTGCTGGTGATAAAGGTATGTATGCTTCCTCCTCTAATCGGGGAGCAGCTTGCGTCTTAGGTAACTTTTGAGGGAGTTGAGTTTATACTCTTGACGCGAGGACCTCGGTCCATCGATCGGCTAGCGAGATCTTGATCAGCTTGAAGTTGTTCTGCTTTTTCTTTAGGCTATTTGCGTGGCTATAAACTGCGCTGAAGCGCTCTTGTTCGATGGGATCCTCGGGTATGGCGAATTCATCGTCGTTGAGGCTCGCTTCGTCTTGGAGGAGGCATATAGTTATCATCCTCAACCCCTTAAATGCGCATACATGTCGTGAGGGCTTGCCTGCGTCCTCTGCGCTTGAGTCTTGCGAGGAGGATCGTCTTCGGCACTCTCAGGAGTGTTATTGTCTCCGTGCGGATTCTCCATTCTTGTTGTGGCGGGATTTAGGCGGCGCCCGGCGCCGGCGTTTAGGCTGCTTCTTCAAAGAATCTTCCTCCGCTGCTTTTTCGCCATCCCTTCCTTTGGGGTATCCACCATGTAGGCGTCGTATGGCGGTGGCCTTCGAGTCCGTGGTATTGGGGTCTGATCATCTCGGCATCATCGTCCATAGCGTCGATGTCCTCGGGTCGTAGTCTAGCATGTCGGTTAGATCCTCGGCGATGGCTACAAAGTGGGTGGTGGGTGGGCTCGAATTTCTTCGTCGTCCGAACTCCAACCGTCCCGCCATAGTCGGCCAGATTCTCGATAGCGAGAGATGCTTGAGGAATTGAGGATATCGCCAAAAGCGAGTGTTGAAAGATGTCATGGCGGTGAATTCCATAACCGGCGCCAATATAACAATTGGCGAGGGCGCGGGAGGCTCGAGTCGCGAGAGTCGAGTCTCGGGATCACGAGTTTTGCAAGGGACAAAATCGGTATTCGCTCCATCGCCGTAGATGTTGAAGCCCGGGCGGCGTCTATCCACCGACCCTCGTCATGGGCAATCGGCTCGGGCAAGTAGCGGGCGGATTCAAGTCTTGACCACCAAAGCCTTGTCCGTGGCGAGCAGATCATGCCCATCGTCGCGGTCTTGTGGCGCTTGGTATGGCTCGAGTCCGTCGAAGATCAAGTCTCATGATCGTCGGCCGTGAAGTTTAAACTTCGAATCGACTGGCGGCGGGCGTAGCTTCGATCTGCTCGGATGGCCAAGAGAGTTGGCCCGCGATGCAAAACCGCCCGAATCTGAAGATCTGTCCGGGAGAAAAGTCTCACCACGGACAGCGTTGAAGGTTGAAGATGCCATCGAGCCTATCGGTGGCGACAGGAGGAACTCTCAATGAAAGAACCAATGTCGGTGTCAAAACCGGCGGATCTCGGTAGGGGTCCCAAAGCGTGCGTCTAGGCGGATGGTAACAGGAGGCGAGGACACAATGTTTTTACCCGAGTTCGGGCCCTCTCGATGGAGGTAATACCCTACGTCTGCTTGATTAATATTGATGATATGGGTAGTACAAGAGTAGATCTACCACGAGATCAAGGAGGCTAAACCCTAGAAGCTAGCCTATGGTATGATTGTTGAGATGTAATCTTGTGTCCTCTCGGACTAAAGCCCTCCGGTTTATATAGACACCGAAGAGGCTAGGGTTACACAGAGTCGGTTACAATGGTAGGAGATCTACATATCCGTATTGCCAAGCTTGCCTTCCACGCCAAGGAAAGTACCTTCTGAACACGAGCCGGAGTCTTCAATCTTCTATCTTCGTAGTCTGGGAGTCCAACAGATATTGATAGTCCGGCTATCCGGACACCCCCTAGTCCAGGACTCCCTCACTCCTCTTCATGTTGGGCAAGTTCTCACTGTATTTGGCCCTGTTCTGCCACCTGTTATGCAATGGCAGCACACTTTCCAGAAGTTCTTGCCGGCTATTTTCACTGCTGAAATCCCAAAGTTTGTGTTCAAGACTGATTTTGGGTCCCTACTAATGACTAAGAGCTCATGGGATATTTGTTACAATGGAGCAGATGTCAGCTTATCTCTGCAGCCTCCGCCAGAATCCTCTCACTGCCTTCCACGCCAGGCTTCTCCAGTTAGGAGACCAGTTGCAAGGGCTCTCTACTTTGATGATCTCTCTGAACCTGTCACTGAGTCCTTTGAGTTCTCTGCTGCCCTGAGGTGACCACCAAGCATGGCCGGAAACCAAGAGCTGCTAAGATTTTGGTAGACACAAAGGTGCGCCGTAGTGCATGTCTAAGTGCGTTACGTGATGGCTATCAAGCAGAGGCCCCCAGCAGATCAACACCCAGCATACTTTCAAGAGGCGGCGAACCTGCTCATCACAGCCGGAGGGGAATCACACAGTGCCTCCACCAACGCATGTTACTGATCTTCAGCATATCGGGGCACGTCTGTGGATTGCTCCTGAGAAGATCTCCAAGGATAAGCTTGAGGCTGATCCTTCTACATCCTCCAGCAGCAAGGGTTCTGATGATTAGTTGCATCAGACAGCTTTATGGTCCATGGCATACCGATTTAAACGCCATCTATCTTTATTTATGTTCTCATTTTGGGTTCTACTCCCATGGTTATGCTTAGTTGGTCAGTGTAGGTCATTACGTGATCTACTTTTGTTGCTTTGTATTCTGGTTTGTAATGAATCAGTCCGGGTTTAAAGACTGGAAGGTTTTATGTTGGAACGTGCATGGTCTTAATTCTGAAGCACGGCAATTAGCGGTTAAACAAAAGATTGATGAAAGTGGCTGCTCTGTGGTCTGTCTCCAAGAAATGAAGTGCATGCATATTGATCACAGGTTTATTAGGAAGTTCTGTCCATGATGTTTTGATAATTTTTCGTATGTGCCTTTGGTGGGTGCCTCGGCTGGTATGGTCATCATTTGGAATTCCTCTTTCTTTTAGGGTAAATTAATTGAGGCAAGGCATTATGATATTATTCTGGAATTCTGCTCTATGCATACTTCTGAAGTTTGGACCCTTGTGTCAGTTTATGGCCCATGCCAGGGTCCGGCCTGTGATGATTTTGTGCAATGGTTATACAACCTTGATATCAATTGTGATGATAATTGGCTGCTTTTGGGCGATTTTAATTTTATGCGGTCTTTGGAAAATCGTAACCTACCTGGGGAGAATGTAAGCGATATATTTATGTTTAATGAAGTGATTGGCCACATGGGTCTTGTTGAGCTACCAATTAAGGGACGGCAATTCACTTGGTCAAATATGCAAACTGAACCCTTACTTGAACAGATTGACTAGTTTTTTACTTCAGTTGCATGAACTTCGGATCATCCCAAAACGCTAGTATTGCCGCTTGCACGCACGACCTCTGATCACGTCCCATGCATGGTCTCGATTGCTACTGCTATTCATAAGGCTAAAGTCTTTCACTTTGAAAATTATTGGATTGATTTGCCTGGCTTTTACGATTGTGTTGCCCAAGTTTGGAATAAGACTGTGGCCAGATCCTCGGCTGCCTTAACTATTTCCTCTAAATTCAAGGCACTTCGATATGCCCTCAAGAAATGGCACCTCAATCTGTCCACAGTTAAGGCGCTCATTTCAGACTGCAACAAAGTGATTCTTTACTTCAATGGACTAGAGGAGATTAGGCCTTTGACTAGGCCGGAGTTTAATTTCAGACGAATTGTGAAATTGCATCTGGAGGATATCTTACATTGGCAATTTGTATATTGGAAGCAACGTTGTACTATACGCAGCATTAAAGTTGGTGAGGAAAATTCAAAGTTTTTCCATGCCATGGCCACCGAAAGGTTTCAGAGAAACACAATTTCTTCAATTAAAAATGCTGAAGGTAATTTGGTCTCGGATCACCAACAACTTGTGGGCATGTTTTGGTCTGATTTTAATCAGCGAATGGGCAATGCAAAAGGAATCCGCATGGGTTTTGATTTGGACACCTTAATTACGCGTGTTGATGGCCTTGAGGATTTATCCCAGCCTTTCACTGATTCCGAGGTTGATTATGTCATTAAGAACATGCCACCGGACCGTGCTCCTGGTTCCGATGGTTTTTCTGGACTGTTCTTAAAGAGGTGTTGGACAATCCTAAAGGAGGATTTCATGCAACTTGTGAAGGAGTTCTATGAGGGGAGATGCAATCTGGAATGTCTTAACACTTCATTAATCACTCTAATCCCCAAAAAGCTGAGCCCTGAAGTTGTCGGAGACTTTCGGCCTATCTCGTTGACCAACACGTGCGTGAAGTTTTTGACTAAGCTACTTGCTAACTGCCTTCAAAAAGTGATTCTCAGATGCATCCATCGCAATCAATATGGTTTTCTTCGGTGCCGTTCTATTAAAGATTGTCTGGCCTGCTGTTTTGAGATATACACCAATGCAAAGCCTTGAAGCGTCCCATCGTCCTCCTTAAGCTGGATTTCACGAAGGCCTTCGACACAATTGAGCATGAACTTATTCTCAGAATTTCACAATGTAAGGGTTTTGACTCCCGGTGGACTGGATGGATCAATAGCATATTGTCTACGGGATCTTCTTCTGTGCTTCTCAACGGTGTGTCGGGCAACCACTTTGTTTGCAGAACGGGCATGCGTCAGGGGGATCCTCTCTCACCGTTGCTCTTTGTGATTGTTGTTGATTTATTGCAATCTGTAGTCAACGAGATGTGCTCCAGGAACATCCTGTCACTGCCAATCCCAGCCAACTCCAGCGACTACCCGATCGTACAATATGCCAACAACACTTTATTGTTCTTCCTGTGATTGATGATCAGCTTATTGCTTTCAAGGAGATGCTTGACACTTTTGTGGCGTCAACAGGATTACGTGTAAACTTTAGTAAGTCCTCTCTCATTCCAATAAACATGTCTGATGCGGAAGGTGCTAGGGTGGCTTCTTTGCTCGGATGCGATGTTGGGACAATGCCATTCACGTATCTTGGATTGCCAATGGGAACTTCTAGGCCTACAATCTATGATCTGCTACCTCTGGTTGATCATGTTGAGCAACGCTTATCTGCCTCCTCATGCCTGCTAAACCAAGGAAGCCGACTACAACTCCTACAGTCGGTGTTATGTTCCATGCCAATATACTTCTTGTGTACCTTATCTCTTCCAAAGGGCATTTTACAGCAATTAGAGCGAATCATGAGGCAATGCCTATGGAGAGGCAACACGGATAACCCTCGTCAATCATTGGCTGCTTGGGATTTAGTTTGTCGCCCTAAGAGATTCGGTGGTTTGGGCGTTCTTAACTTGGGCATTCAAAATGAGGCTTTGTTACTAAAGCATCTCTTCAAGTTTTATAATAAAGTGGACGTGCCTTGGGTATCATTAATTTGGGACACTTATTATGCATCGTCACCACCCCAAAGCACCCAGATCTGTGGCTCCTTTTGGTGGTGTGATATCATGCGTTTATACCCTAATTTTTGCAAGCTAGTTGTTCCGAAAGTTCATGTAGGCGACAGGGTGCTTTTTTGGCTAGACCGTTGGCAGCTGGGAAATCGTGTTGTCCTTTTACATGATTTTTTCCCGAGGCTACATTCATTTGTAGTTGACAATGCAATCACAGTCAAGGAGTTTTTGGAGCGGCCTGACGTCTTGGATCATTTCCATTTGCCTCTGTCACAGGAGGCCTACTCGGAACTCACACAGCTCCAGGCCCTACTGCCTTTGATCAATCTGGATGGTGAGAGCAAAGACATTTGGAAGTGGCCTTCAAAGTCTGGTGTTTTTATGTCAAAGATTTACTATGACTCTTGCTTCTCACACCTAGTGGTTGACCCCATCTTCAAATGGATTTGGAAGTGTGCATGCACGCTCAAGTTCAAAGTGTTTGGCTGGCTTCTCTTAATGGATCGTTTGAACACTAGGGATATGATGCAACGTCGCCATTGGATCATCCAGGATGACACATGTGTGCTATGCAACCTTGCACAACATGAGGATCGGGCTCATCTTTTCTTTGCTTGCAATTTTAGCCAAAGGGTTTGGAACTATCTTGGGATTTCTTAGTCCATTCAACCGAACCAAACCACATACAATATGGCTCAAATAGTTAGGAGGGATTTCGGTCATCCTTTCTTCTCTGAGGTTGTCTTCACTACTACTTGGAATATTTGGACATAAAGGAATGGGAAGATCTTCAGAAATGAGCAACCTTCATTTAGAGCTTGGAGAAGGAACTTTATCCATGACATTTCTCTTCTGTCTCATAGGATTAGATGTAAGTATAAAGATAGTTTACTGTCTTCGATAGCTAACCATACTTAGCCCCTTTCCTTGTAAGTATCCTTTATCTTTTCTGTAAATTTGTAAACTTGTAACTTTTCTTCCTTTGAGTTATTAATAAAGGACTGTGAGGCTGTTGCCTTGCAGTAAATAGTCAAAAAAAACAATTTCCACCGTCGTAACCTTCTGTATCCGCGAGATCCCATCTTGGAGCCTTCGCAGGCGCTCTGCCGGAGGGGGAATCGACCATGGAGGGCTTCTACATCAACACCATAGCCCCTCCGATGAGTTGTGAGTAGTTTACCCTGAGACCTTGGGTCCATAGTTATTAGCTTGATGGCTTCTTCTCTCTTTTTGGATCTCAATACCATGTTCTCCCCCTCTCTGGTGGAGATCTATTTGATGTAACTCTTTTTGCGGTGTGTTTGTCGAGATCCGATGAATTGTGGGTTTATGATATTGTTTATCTATGAGAAATATTTGAATCTCCTATGAATTCTTTGATGTATGATTGAGTTATCTTTGCATGTCTCTTCGAATTATCAGTTTGGTTTGGCCTACTAGATTGATCTTTCTTGCCATGGGAGAAGTGCTTAGCTTTGGGTTCAATCTTGCGGTGTCCTTTCCCAATGACAGCGAGGCGACAAGGCACGTATTGTATTGTTGCCATCAAGGATAAAAAGATGGGGTTTATATCATATTGCTTGAGTTTATCCCTCTACATCATGTCATCTTTCTTAATGCGTTACTCTGTTCTTATGAACTTAGTACTCTAGATGCATGCTACATAGCGGTCGATGTGTGGAGTAATAGTAGTAGATGCAGGCAGGAGTCGGTCTACTTGTCACGGACATGATGCCTATATACATGATCATGCTTAGATAATCTCATAATTATTCGCTTTCTATCAATTCCTCGACAGTAATTTGTTCACCCACCGTAATACTTATGCTATCTTGAGAGAAGCCACTAGTGAAACCTATGGCCCCCGGGTCTATCTTTTATCATATAAGCTTTCAATCTACTTTTATTAGCATCTTTACTTTTCCTATCTATATTATAAAATACCAAAAATATATTTATCTTATCATACTATCTCTATCGAGATCTCACTTTACATGAAGTGGCCGTGAAGGATTGACAACCCCTTTATTGCGTTGGTTGCGAGTTCTTTGTTGTTTGTGTAGGTGCGTGGGACTTTTGAGGAGCCTCCTCTTTGGATTGATACTGTGGTTCTCAAAAAGCGAGGAAATACTTACGCTACTATTGCTGCATCACCCTTTCCTCTTCAAGGAAAACCAACGCAATCTCAAGACGTAGCAAAGAGCAGCTTCCAGATCCCTTTGTGCAATGTGCCAAAGAATCACTGTAGGGTCCGTGGCCCTCCGTATTAAACTCCCACATTTTTAGAGGCCATTGTTGGCAGGGAAGAACTTGGTGGATAAGCACCACCTGGATCACATCAGCAAGGGTGATATCCCTTTTTATCATGCTCTTGATACGCTTTTGTAGCGTCGACACTTCATCAGGGGATCCCTAATCTAGACCCTTGTTGGTCCAGGATGCAAGCCACAGTGGAGGCCCGGATTTGAAAGCAGGAGCAGCCGCCCACTTGGAGCCGCGGGGTTCGGTGATGTAGAACCACTCCTGCTGCCATACCTTGACAATGTCCATGAATGTCCCCTTGGGACAGGTGACGTTGGGAAGCTTGCTCACCATGGCGCCACCGCACTCTATGTGTTGGCCCTCTACCACCTTCGGCTTCATGTTGAAGACTGTGACGCCCGGATAATTAAGCTACAGTGATCCCACGCTAATGGTGCCACGTCATCACAGTTACTGCTGCTAATCCATCGTTAGATCAAAATCGGTCCAAAATTCAAATTCAAAGTTTGGTAAATAATAAAAGTTTTCAAACATTAAAATAAAAATGTTTGGTTTGTACTAAATATTACATAGGTAAATATGGTGTAGTAAACACATTTTTATAAAATGCATAAATATTTTAAATTGAATTAAAACAGAAAATGGAAATAAATAAAAGAAAATGAAAAGGAAAAATAAAAATGAATTAGTAAAATAATTAATTAATTAGTAAATTAATTAAGTTAATTAACCATGTTTAGTTAACATAATTAATTAGTTAGTTTAATTAAGCGATAATTGGTTTAGCTAACCCTAATTAAACTAAGCGAGAGGATGGCAGTGGGTCCTTTGGACCCACATGCGAGTTGACTCGGCCACTGGGTTTGACCTGCTGGCGTCATGGTGATGTCATCTTGACATCACCTTTCCTTCTACAGATAATGTTCAATTTAAATAATTAATTAAATTCCAAAAAGTAATAAAATCTTTAGAAAATCATATCTTTTAATCAGAACTTCGGATGATAAAACTTTATACATGAAAGTTGCTCGAGCGGCGATCTGAATCTAGATCGCAGCCGTTCATCCGCCACGCGTCCCTAGCATAGTGAACCTGCAACATTTCACCTCGGTTCATCGTAGAAAACATGAAACAAGGGATACTTTCGGTTGTTTCCCTTTCGCCGGTATCACCTACTACGCGTTAGGGCACACGAACACGCGTATTGCCTTGTTACACTTTGTGATGCTTTGATTGCTCTGTTATTTATTGTGTTCCCTCTCGTTACTTCTTTCCGGTAGACCACGAGAATCTGGCGACCCCGATTCGACTACGGTGTTGGTGACTCGTCCTTCTTGCCGAGCAACCAGGCAAGCCCCCTTGATCACGGATATCGCCTATTCTCCTCTATCTGCTTGCATTAGAGTAGTGTAGCATATTCTTGCTTTTCGATAATCCTATTACGATGCATAGCGACATTGTTGCTACATCTGTTGATACCTTACGCAATCCTAAATACATAGTATAGGGTGCTAGTTTATCATCATTGGCCCTACATTCTTGTCGATCGCCTTGCTATACTATTGGGCGTGATCACTCGGGAGGTGATCACGGGTATATACTATACATACATATATACTACGGATGGTGACTAAAGTCGGTGCGCTCGAAGAGTACCGCGAGTGATTCACGCAGTTGAAATTGAAAGGACCTTTGTCCGCGACCCTCTGTGTGGATCTTTGTGGCGGAAGCGGCAGGCAGGTTGAGACCGCCTAGGTGAGAGGTGGGCACAGCCTGATCGGCGTCATGGTTGATTCATAATAACACGCTTAACGAGATCTTGGTATTTGATCGAGTCGGCCATTTGGTCTATCGCACTAACCATCTCGTGGGAGTAGTTATGGGTATCCGGCGTCGTGGTATCGGCCGAAGCCTTCTAGGCGTCGACAAGCGGCGGCGCGCGGATTGGAGCGTAAGCTGCGCTTGTATTAGGGGCTAGTTACGCTTCGGCGCGTCACATAGCGTCTTGAGTGTGCTTTCGAGGCGATGGGCCCGGACCCTGGCGCTTAGGTTTAGACCGGCGTCTTGACCTCTCTGTTAGGCCTAGGTGGGGCTGCGGCGTGTTGATCTTCGAGGCGGGCATGACCGAGAAAGTGTGTCGGCCAAATGGGATCAGCGTGTTGGGTTATGTGGTGCACCCTGCGGTGAGTTAATCTATTGAATAGCCGTGATCTTGATAACAGGGCGACTTGGAGTTGTACCTCGACCTTATGACAACTAGAACCGGATACTTAATAAAACACACCCTTCCAAGTTCCACGAACAACCCGGTGATCGCTTTTCCGCAGGCGGCGAGGGAGGATCGCCGGGTAGGATTATACTATGCGATGCTCTTGGAGATGCTACTTGGAGATGCTTCTTGGAGATGCTACATGGCGATGCTACTTGAAGGACTTGATCTACTCTCTTCTACATCTTTGCAAGGCGGAGGCTGCGAGCGTAGTCTTGACGGATTAGCTATCCCCTCTTATTACGGCATTCTGCAGTTCGGTCCACCGATATGGCCCTTTACACATATACCCATGCATATGTAGTGTAGATCCTTGCTTGCAGTACTTTGGATGAGTACTCACGGTTGCTTTCTCCCCTTTTCCCCCTTTCCTTTCTTTACGGTTGTCGCAACGGATCTTTGGAACCAGGCAGGCATACCGTCGATGGCGATTACTACTGGAGGTGCCTACTACTACGTGCGAGTGCTCGGCGGCGACGACGGAGTAGTTTAGGAGGATCGAGGCGGAGGCTGCGCCTCTTCGTCTGTATCGGTTTGTGCTAGCCATCTTATGGCAACTTGTTTAACTTATATGCGTACTCGAGATATTGTTGCTTCCGTGACTTCGTCTATGATCGAGCACTTGTATTCGAGCCCTCGAGGCCCCGGCTTGTATTATGATGCTTGTATGACTTATTTTACTTTTAGAGTTGTGTTGTGATATCTTCCGTGAGTCCACGATCTTGATCATTACCGTTTGCGTGCATGATTAGTGTCTGATTAAATCGGGGCGTCTAAGTTAATATCGAGCCATTGCTGTAGAATCCTTTCCAACTCCTTGGCGAAGTTGAGTCTAGAAGCAAAACTGTTTTACTAACTTGGTATGCGGCCCTGGGCCCGTCGCCATTGGATAGTATTAGGATCTTTTACTCCTCGATCTTTACTCCGGGATTCTGAACTCTCTTCTATTCGGGTTAAGCGATTTTACAAAATCTAACTTTAGGTTCTCGAAAATACTTCCTCCGGAGAGGCCCTTGATCCGGACGATGCTTTCTTTGCACGAAGTTTTCCGAAGATGCTATTTGATGTTTTACCGAGACACTTGTGCCCACCGCCCTTGCAAATTCACTACCACCGAGGCATCCCTATGGATAGCTACTTATACTTGCCACCCATACCTTCATTCTCGATTACTCTTGTTAGTACAAGATATCCAAATCGCTTGCGCTATTAAGAGAATCCTTTGTGCTTCTTGCCTTGCGGTCTCTTTGCCACTGAATACCCCTAAGTATAATTCCTCCCACTTATCGAGTTTGTTCATCCTCGATTATTCATGTGGATCATAAAATTCTTTGGAACACTATTCGGTTTTCGAAAATCCTCGGCAACCTATTGCTCTTGAATTCCTTGAATTCTGCATTATAGTTAATTCCATATTTCTAGTAACCTCCGTTGACATCCTTTGTCACTATCATTTTGAGTCTGTTGACTCAATATGTTTGCAAATACACACAATCACCATTAATCCTTATAAATTACCTTTCTGACTGAGCTGCCATTCTTTTAACTGGAATTGGTTCTCGACCAATCAATTGCCGTTGATCGAGCATTACTTCGATCCCGATATGGATTCATAATTCCTTTGCATTTATGCTTGAATTAGTCGAGATGATTCTATAACCTAATGCATTTGCATTCTTTCCTTTTACGGTTAAGTAGCGATACTCACATCGGATCCTTTGTGGACCGTCAAGTCCTTTGTTGGATTATTATCCGACAGTGTCCTTCATATTCAAATAACCTTGTGAGCCTTTCCACGGATATATAAAGCCTTTAGTAATTTGTATCCTCTGTTTTTCTCAACCATGCTCTGCTTTCGAGCTGGTGATATTTACTCTTGGAACTTGTGGTATATGTTTCTAAGATATCCCGATGGGTTGAACCTATGCCTTCCTTACTATGTGTGAACTCGGAAGTTTTCACGAGTCATACTCATCTGGTATTTCACCAGGTAAAACTTTCAACACCGATGCCTTTATCAAAGCGAAAGTGAATGAAAGGTTGTGCATTAAAGAAGTGGAGTCGACCTTGAACTTTGTGTTCATGCCCATGGACTGATGTGGAACTTATCATGGAAGCTTCTTGAAAAATATTTAATCCTTTGGGCAATTCTTCGGTGTCATTAAATTGGATCCCTTGCGGCTATGGTTCCGACCATATTGTTCTTCTTTGATCACATTTCTTGGGTAAGTTTAAGCACTTGCCTTCTGCGAGTAATACCCAGTCCAACCTCTACTTTGATTTGTTGTCGAGTATTACCCTCCACGGTGTCTCAAGATTACCACGGAACGCATAACTTCTTACGAGTTCTTCATCAAGTGCTACATTCTCACTGATTCAAATTTTTCACGGGCTCGAGTTATTAAACACTCAAAGACACGATAAGCGAACCGAGTCCGCACTACGGTTCAACAACTTTAGTAATCTTCTTTACTTACGAGTTTGTACGAGATCACGCCATTCCTAGCCCGATCGGCTATATCATTACCGTGCTAAATTTTAAGCATGCTACGGTCCTAATTCCCGGAGCACAACTTCCGACGATAGCTAAGCTTACGACGATCGTCCTCGGCATATCATTTAGCCTTGAACAACAATCTTTGATTTCAAGTTTGTATTGTACTAGTGGTTTCAATAACCTTTCGCTTCATCATTCCTTTGACTTGTTGTCATCGCCGATCTATTACACCTTCATGAAATCTCTCGACAATTGTGTCGGATCACCTTCAACACTTTGACTTCTTCCAAGATGTGAGCTGTGTTGATGATGAAAAGTACCCTCCTTGCCCTCGATGATTTTTATTATCGCCGACAACACCCTTGACTTCCTTTCATCGCGAGCTTGTCCACATTATGAATGCAACCTGCTCTCCAGCTAATGTTGTGTTACGCCTTGAAATATTCTTGTCCTTTCTATCAAGAATGTTGTGAGGATTGCTCCACCTCTTAAGAATTCTTGAAATAGTGATACTTCTCTCCATCACCTTCTTTCTTGGTCCCGTGTTGTTTCTAACGAAATACCGACAATTGAACTACGATGTGTGAATTCAAAAGTCCTAGCAACCCTATTGCTTTGAAGTGAATGGTCGATAACTCCATTCTAAGTCTTTTGGTTATTGAATCGCCATTCTAACGTTGATCATGCTACCTAAGCCCATATTTGGTGCACCTTTCAACCAATGTTTAATTGTGTATGTTTCCCTCGAGCATACATCATTATATCATCGAGATCGACAAATGTTATCTCCTTGTCCGCATAATTGTAGGAACCCATCTTTTGGAAATCTCAATGAATTTTCTTTGAGTCCATCAGCCACCTCCTCATCCCTCCTTGGTGTAATGATGAACTATTGTTTGAGAACCGCTCTCATAGTTCATTTCCGAGAATCTTGCAATATCATTTCATCAATTTGTGTTGCACCTTTTCTTCCGGACATCCAGTGCGAGGTATCATGACACCAACCGGATCCGAATCTCGGTCAGATATGACGGTTGGGACAACTTTCCAGGAGTTATGATGTTGTTCCTTTGATGACCCGGTAAGGTGATGTCGTGCCTAGCACACCTGGTCGGAGGCCTATTGCTGTAGTTCCCTTTTCAGCAAGGTTACCCATTCTTCCATGGGGAAACTGTAGGACTTATTTTACCAGTTATTCCTGATGGATCCTTGGTGTTTCCAAAGTCCGACCTTTGCTTGAAGACCATGTCAATGCTATCTCGAAGCATGTCTATGGTTCTCCGATTTTCAACAAGAACATTTGAAGCCCAGTGCTAAATGTTTCCTGCGAAATTATCCAAACACCGTTGTATGGGTAACGTCATGCAATTTCTCTTCCCTCACCTAGAGGATTTTCTACATAATATCCTGTCATGGATATCATGCTCCGCTTGTCCTTGGGAAGGATATACCCCTGAAATATGTGTTTAAACACATTTTTCTTTCCACTGTTCTGTTTAATTTCATAATCATATTATCCTTTCCATTGTTTGGTTTGACCTTTCTTGAGGTCTATATGACCTAAGCAGTAATATTCTCTTGCTTATGTAAACACCTCGGTGTATAATTCTATCGATAAGACCACATTACTTTTGTTGGTGACATTCCGTATCCACCGATGGGCGAGAACTTTGCCTACCGGTCCGCCTCGTTTCAGCGGCGGAAAATGGTTCTCTTAGTCCCTACGCCTCTTGGTACCAACGATGCTGCCAACATAGCTGACAAGCTATTCACTGACATGCCTCCCTGTCGCGGTTGTGCAAGATGTCACCACCCTTCCTACTTTCAACCCACATGGTGGGCCCATAACCCAGATCCATAGGATCGAAACACGACTCTCTGTACACCTTATTGTCAAAGTTATTCCTCGTCCGTGGCCTCGTATGTAATTCACGAGCCACCTTCAAATCGATATCGGACACAATACTTATTCCGTTGCTTTGAACCCCTTTCACGCCCTATAACGGGCATCGAACATTCTGCCGGTTGAAACTTTCCATGATACCGCCTTACTTTGCTCTCGATATTTTCTAAGTTTCAATTAGAGAGTTACTTTCCGCCACCTTCGATGTTATCGACTAGATAGTCGACCTTACGGATGTCTGTTCCCTCGAATAACCCCTTATTCTTTCGTAAGTATGATGGAGTTCTCAAGAAAGGACGCCGACTTCACCATGATGACTGAAGTAGAAATCTGGACATCAATGTAATGGATCGACCTCTTCGAGAAGAAGCAACCAAGGCGAGAAGATCCATTAGAATTTAGTAACTAGACCTCCCCTTCTCCACCTCTTAAATCTCGGGGCGAGATTTCTTGTAATGGAGGAGAATTGTAACCTTGGGATAATTAAGCTACGATGATCCCACGCTAATGGTGCCACGTCATCACGATTCTTCTTTGCTAATCCATCGTTAGATCAAAATCGGTCCAAAATTCAAATTCAAAGTTTGGTAAATAATAAAAGTTTTCAAACATTAAAATAAAAATGTTTGGTTTGTACTAAATATTACATAGGTAAATATGGTGTAGTAAACACATTTTTATAAAATGCATAAATATTTTAAATTGAATTAAAACAGAAAATGGAAATAAATAAAAGAAAATGAAAAGGAAAAATAAAAATGAATTAGTAAAATAATTAATTAATTAGTAAATTAATTAAGTTAATTAACCATGTTTAGTTAACATAATTAATTAGTTAGTTTAATTAAGCAATAATTGGTTTAGCTAACCCTAATTAAACTAAGCGAGAGGATGGCAGGTGGGTCCTTTGGACCCACATGCGAGTTTGACTCGGCCACTTGGGTTTGACCTGCTGACGTCATGGTGATGTCATGCTGACATCACCTTTCCTTGATACGGATAATGTTCAATTTAAATAATTAATTAAATTCCAAAAAGTAATAAAATCTTTAGAAAATCATATCTTTTAATCAGTAACTTTCGGATGATAAAACTTTATACATGAAAGTTGCTCGAGCGGCGATCTGAATCTAGATATGCAGCCCGTTCATCATACACGCGTCCCTAGCATAGTGAACCTGCAACATTTCACCTCGGTTCATCGTAGAAAACATGAAACAGGGGATACTTTCCGGTTGTTTCCCTTTCGCCAGTATCACCTACTACGCGTTAGGGCACACGAACACAGCGTATTGCCTTGTTACACTTTGTGATGCTTTGATTTCTCTGTTATTTATTGTGTTCCCTCTCCGTACTTCTTTCCTAGAGACCACGAGAATCTTGGCGACCCCGAGTTCGACTACGGTGTTGGTGACTCGTCCTTCTTGCGAGCAACCAGCAAGCCCCCTTGATCACCAGATATCGCCTATTCTCCTCTATCTGCTTGCATTAGAGTAGTGTAGCATATTCTTGCTTTTCGATAATCCTATTACGATGCATAGCGACATTGTTGCTACATCTGTTGATACCTTACGCAATCCTAAATACATAGTATAGGGTGCTAGTTTATCATCATTGGCCCTACATTCTTGTCGATCGCCTTGCTATACTATTGGGCGTGATCACTCGGGAGGTGATCACGGGTATATACTATACATACATATATACTACGGATGGTGACTAAAGTCGGATCTGCTTCGAAGAGTACCCGCGAGTGATTCACAGTTGGGGTGAAAGGACCTTTGTCCCGACGGCCCTCTGTGTGGATCTTTGTGGCGGAGCGACAGGCAGGTTGAGACCGCCTAGGTGAGAGGTGGGCTGCCCTGATCGGCGTCATGGTTGATTCATAATAACACGCTTAACGAGATCTTGGTATTTGATCCGAGTCGGCCATTTGGTCTATCGCACTAACCATCTCGTGGGAGTAGTTATGGGTATCCCGCGTCGTGGTATCGGCGAAGCCTTCTAGGCGTCGACAAGCGAAGGCGGCGCGCGGATTGGAACGTAAGCTGCGCTTGTATTAGGGGCTAGTTACGCTTCCGGCGCGTCATAACGTCTTGTGTGTGCTCGTCAGGCGATGGGCCCGGACCCTGCGGCGCTTAGGTTTAGACCGGCGTCTTGACCTCTCTGTTAGGCCTAGGTGGGGCTGCGGCGTGTTGATCTTCAAGGCGGGCATGACCGAGAAAGTGTGTCGGCCAAATGGGATCAAGCGTGTTGGGTTATGTGGTGCACCCTGCAGGAAGTTAATCTATTGAATAGCCGTGATCTTGATAACAGGGGCGACTTGGAGTTGTACCTCGACCTTATGACAACTAGAACCGGATGCTTAATAAAACACACCCTTCCAAGTTCCACGAACAACCCGGTGATCGCTTTTCCGCGGGCGGCGAGGGAGGATCGCCGGGTAGGATTATACTATGCGATGCTCTTGGAGATGCTACTTGGAGATGCTTCTTGGAGATGCTACATGGCGATGCTACTTGAAGGACTTGATCTACTCTCTTCTACATCTTTGCAAGACGGAGGCTGCGAGCGTAGTCTTGACAGGATTAGCTATCCCCTCTTATTACGGCATTCTGCGATTCGGTCCTTGATATGGCCCTTTACACATATACCCATGCATATGTAGTGTAGATCCTTGCTTGCAGTACTTTGGATGAGTACTCACGGTTGCTTTCTCCCCTTTTCCCCCTTTCCTTTCTTTACGGTTGTCGCAACCAGATCTTTGAGCCTGTGGGCGACGCATACCGTCGATGGCGATTACTACTGGAGGTGCCTACTACTACGTGCGGCTGTTGGCGACGACCGAGAGTAGTTTAGGAGGATCCCGAGCGGAGAGGCTGCGCCTCTTCGATCTGTATCGGTTTGTGCTAGCCATCTTATGGCAACTTGTTTAACTTATATCGTACTTAGATATTGTTGCTTCCGCTGACTCGTCTATGATCGAGCACTTGTATTCGAGCCCTCGAGGCCCTGGCTTGTATTATGATGCTTGTATGACTTATTTTACTTTTAGAGTTGTGTTGTGATATCTTCCCGTGAGTCCCTGATCTTGATCGTACACGTTTGCGTGCATGATTAGTGTACGATTAAATCGGGGGCGTCACAAAGACCTTGAGCCATAGGCCGAAGTGTGGGAGACACGGAGAAATGCCTCACACACGATGATAAACGCCAAGATATGGAGGAAGGAATTCAGGGCCAGATCATGGAAATCCAGCCCGTAGTAAAACATGAGGCCTCGGATGAAGGGATGAAGGGCAAACTGAAGTCCTTGGAGGAAGTGGGGGATGAACACCACCCTCTCGCCAGGCTCCGGTGTAGGGATAACCTGCCCCGGGGTAGGAAGTCTGTGTGTAATCTCCGTCGTCAAGTACCTCGACTCACGCAGATCCTTGATGTTCTTCTCCGTTACGGAGGAGGCCATCCACTTGCCCTGGAAATTGGATCCAGCCATTGCTGGAGAAGTTGGGGCGAAGGGGAAGTTTAGAACTTGGGCGCTGGATCTCGGGGATGGAAGGGCAGAGGAAGAAGAAGGCGTGAGGTGAACAGATGGGTCCTTGTCCTTTTATAGAGGTAGTGAATATCAAGCGCCCCCTCATAAGCCTTAAACCTCGCCTATACCAAGGACATATGCGAACGACACGGTTGGATTACCCAAACCCGCATTGATGAGGATCTTGTGATAAGGGGGCATGATCTCTGCTTTGACAAGACATGTCAATGGCCGTGCCTCGAAACGCAATGCGAGGGCTGTAAAACGGTTCGGAATAATAATAAGGCCAGAACATAGCGTCTCGTCAAAAAAGTTGCCCATGGACGTGACTTATTTTAAGTATTGTTGCCTTTTACAACTTAGGGTTTTACGTGTTAAGCAGGGCTGGATACAACTCTTATGTGCGGAAGACTGCTTTGGAGTATTCAGAGGAGGAACCCACCTTGCAATGCCGAAGACAATCTACGTGCCGGATACGTCGTCATTGAATCCCGGTTCAGGGGCTACTGAGGGAGTCCTGGACTAAGCGGTCCTCGGGCGTCTGGGCTATGTGATATGGGTTGTGAAGATACAAAATCAAATACCTTCCCCCGTGCCCGGATGGGACTCTCCTTTGCGTGGATGGCAAGCTTGGCATTCAGATCATGCATCTTCCTTTCTTTGTAAACCAACTATGTACAACCCTAGATCCCTCTGATGTCTATATAAACCGGAAGGTTTAGTCTGTAGGACTAGAACAATCATACAGGCTAGACATCTAGGGTTTAGCCATTACGATCTCGAGGTAGATCAACTCTTGTAACCCCTATACTCATCAAAGTCAATCAAGTAGGAAGTAGGGTATTACCTCCATTAAGAGAGCCCGAACCTGGGTAAACATCGTGTCCCCTGCCTCCTGTTACCTTCGATCCTTAGACGCACAGTTTGGGACCCCCTACCCGAGATCTGCCGGTTTTGACACCGGCACCTTCTATCACAGATCCGAAGGCAAGATATTCGTCGCTAAGAATGGATCCTTTCTAGAGAAGGAGTTTCTCTCGAAATAAGTGAGTGGGAGGAAAGTAGAACTTGATGAGGTAAATGTACCTTCTTCTGAATTGGAAATTAGTTCATCACAGAAATCAGTTCTAGTGATTCCTACACCAATTAGTGAAGAAGCTAATGATGATAATCATGAAACTTCAGATCAAGTTACTACTGAACCTCGTAGGTCAACCAGACTATGTTCCGAACCAGAGTGGTATGGTAATCCTATTCTGGAAGTCATGTTACTAGGCCTGTTGGAAATATGCCCTAGAGGCAATAATAAAAGTATTATTATTATATTTCCTTGTTCATGATAATTGTCTTTTATTCATGCTATAACTGTATTATCCGGAAATCGTAATACACGTGTGAATACATAGACCACAATATGTCCCTAGTGAGCCTCTAGTTGACTAGCTCGTTGTGATCAGCAGATAGTCATGGTTTCTGACTATGGACATTGGATGTAGTTGATAACGGGATCACATCATTAGGAGAATGATGTGATGGACAAGACAATCCTAAGCATAGCACAAAGATCGTGTAGTTCGTTTGCTAGAGCTTTTCCAATGTCAAGTATCTCTTCCTTAGACCATGAGATCGTGTAACTCCCGGATACCGTAGGAGTGCTTTGGGTGTATCAAGCGTCACAACGTAATCGGGTGACTATAAAGGTGCACTACGGTATCTCCGAAAGTGTCATTGGGTTGACACGGATCGAGGCTGGATTTGTCACTCCGTGCAAGCGGAGAGGTATCTCTGGGCCCACTCGGTAGGACATCATCATAATGTGCACAATGTGATTAAGGGGTTGATCACGGGATGATGTGTTGCGGAGCGAGTAAAGAGACTTGCGATAACGAGATTGAACAAGGTATCGGTATACCGACGATCGAATCTCGGGCAAGTAAAATACCGCTAGACAAAGGGAATTGTATACGGGATCGTTGAGTCCTTGACATCGTGGTTCATCCGATGAGATCATCGTGGAACATGTAGGAGCCAACATGGGTATCCAGATCCGCTGTTGGTTATTGATCGGAGAACGTCTCGGTCATGTCTACATGTCTCCCGAACCCGTAGGGTCTACACATAAGGTTCGATGGCGCTAGGGTTATAAAGGAAGCTTGTATGTGGTTACGAATGTTGTTGAGTCCGGATGAGATCCGGACATCACGAGGAGTTCGGAATGGTCGGAGGTAAAGATTTATATATGGGAAGTCTGTTTTGGTCACCGAAAAGTTTGGGGTTTATCGATAACGTCTGGGACCACCGGGAGGTCCTGGGGTCCACCAAGTGGGGCCACCTGCCCTGAAGGCTGCATGGGCCAAGTGTGGGAGGGACCAGCCCGGGTGGGCTGGTGCGCCCCCACCAAGGCCCAAGGCGCCTAGGGCTGGGGAAACCCTAAAGGGCGCCTCCCTTGCCTTGGGGGCAAGGCAACCCCCGCCGCCCCCTCCTCGGATTGATCCGAGGGGCGGCCTCCCTCCCTTGCCCCTATATATATGGGGGGTGGGAGGCAGCCATACCATGTTCTCGGCGCAGCCCTCCCTCCCAAGTACTCCTCCTCTCCCTTGGTGCTTGGCGAAGCCTGCTGGATTGCCACGCTCCTCCATCACCACCACGCCGTTGTGCTGCTGCTTGGAGGAGTCTTCCTCAACCTCTCCCTCTCTCCTTGCTGGATCAAGGCGGGGAGACGTCACCGGCTGTATGTGTGTTGAGCGCGGAGGTGCCGTCCGTTCGCACTTGGATCATCGGTGATTTGAATCACGACGCAGTACGACTCCATCAACCCCGTTCACTTGAGCGCTTCCGCTCAGCGATCTACAAGGGTATGTAGATGCACTCTCTTTCTACTCGTTGCTGGTCTCTCCATAGATAGATCTTGGTGACACGTGGGAAAATTTTGAATTTCTCGCCACGTTCCCCAACATGGCATCATGAGCTAGGTCTATTGCGTAGATTCTTTGCACGAGTAGAACACAAAGTAGTTGTGGGCGTTGATGTTGTTCAATATGCTTACCGTTACTAGTCCAATCTTGTTTGACGGTATTGTGGGATGAAGCGGCCGGACCGACCTTACGTACTCTTCGTGAGGCAGGTTCCACCGATTGACATGCACCGTGCATAAGGTGGCTAGCGGTGCCGATCTCTCCACTTTAGTCGGAACGGATTCGATGAAAAGGGTCCTTATGAAGGGTAAATAGCAATTGGCAAATCACGTTGTGGTTTTGCGTAGGTAAGCGTTCTTGCTAGAAACCCATAGCAGCCACGTAAAACATGCAAACAACAATTAGAGGGCGTCTAACTTGTTTTTGCGGGGTATGCTATGTGATGTGATATGGCCAAGATGAATGTAATGAATGATATGTGATGTATGAGATTGATCATGTTCTTGTAATAGGAATCACGACTTGCATGTCGATGAGTATGACAACGGCGAGAACCATAGGAGTTGTCTTTATTTATTGTATGACCTGCGTGTCATTAAAAACGCCATGTAATTACTTTACTTTATTGCTAACGCGTTAGCCATAGTAGTAGAAGTAGTAGTTGGCGTGACAACTTCATGAAGACACGATGATGGAGATCATGATGATGGAGATCATGGTGTCATGCGGTGGCGATGATGATCATGGAGCCACGAAGATGGAGATCAAGAGGAGCAAAATGATATTGGCCATATCATGTCACTATTTGATTGCATGTGATGTTTATCATGTTTATGCATCTTGTTTACTTAGGACGACGGTAGTAAATAAGATGATCCTTACAAAATTTCAAGAAGTGTTCCCCGACGTGCACCGTTGCTACGGTTAAATAAACTTCTAAGCACCACGTGATGATCGGGTGTGATGGATTCTTACGTTCACATACAGCGGGTGTAAGACAGTTTTACACAGCGAAAACACTTGGGGTTAACTTGCGAGCCTAGCATGTGCGGACATGGCCTCGGAACACGGAGACCGAAAGGTCGAGCATGAGTCGTATAGTAGATCGATCAACATGAAGATGTTCACCGATGATGACTAGTCCGTCTCACGTGATGATCGGACACGGGCTGAGTTGACTTGGATCATGTAATCACTTAGATGACCAGAGGGATGTCTATCGAGTGGGAGTTCATAAGATGAACTTAATTATCTGAACATAGTCAAAAGATCTTTGCAAATTATGTAAATGGCTCGCGCTTTAGTTCCTTTGTTTAGATATGTTCCTAGAAAATATAGTTGAAAGTTGTGATGGCGATTATGCGGACGAGAAAGCTTATGTCCTTAATGCACGCTCGATGTCTTTGAACCCCAAACGTCGTTTGTGGATGTTGCGAACATCGGACATACACGTTTTGATAACTACGTGATAGTTCGGTTAAATGGTTTAGAGTTGAGGCACCAAAGCGTTTTGAAGCGTCACGGAACATATGAGATGTTTCGAGGGCTGAAATTGAGATTTCAGGCTCGTGCCCACGTCAAGAGGTATGAGACCTCCGGCGATTTTCTTAGCCTGCAAACTAAGGGAGAAAAGCTCAATCGTTGAGCTTGTGCTCAGATTGTCTGAGTGCAACAATCACTTGAATCGAGTGGGAGTCGATCTTCCAGATGAGATAGTGATGTTTCTCCAAAGTCATTGCCACCAAGCTGCTAGAGCTTCGTGATGAACTATAACATATCAGGGATAGATATGATGATCCTTGAGGTATTCGCGATGTTTGACACATGAAAGTAGAAATCAAGAAGGAGCATCAATTGTTGATGGTTGGTGAAACCACTAGTTTCAAGAAGGGCAAGGGCAAGAAGGGATACTTCATGAAACGGCAAATCAGCTGCTGCTCTAGTGAAGAAACCCAAGGTTGAACCCAAACCCGAGACTAAGTGCTTCTGTAATAAGAGGAACGGGCACTGAAGCGGAACCACCCTAGATACTTGGTAGATGAGAAGGCTGGCAAGGTCGATAGAAGTATATTGGATATACATTATGTTAATGTGTACTTTACTAGTACTCCTAGTAGCACCAGGGGTATTAGATACGGTTCGGTTGCTAAGTGTTAGTAACTTCGAAATAAAAGCTACGGAATAAGCGGAGACTAGCTAAAGGAGAGTGACGATATGTGTTGGAAGTGTTTCCAAGGTTGATGTGATCAAGCATCGCACGCTCCCTCTACCATCGAGATTTGGTGTTTGCGTTGAGCATAGACATGATTGGATTATGTCTATTGCAATCTGATTATTCATTTAAGGAGAATAATGGTTACTCTATTTATTTGAATAATACCTTCAATGGTCTTGCACCTAAAGGAATGGTTTATTGAATCTCGATCGTAGTGATACACATTTCATGCCAAAAGATATAAGATAGTAATGATAGTACCACTTACTTGTGGCACTGCCATGTAAGTCATATTGGTGTAAAAGCATGAAGAAGCTCCATGTTGATGGATCTTTGGACTCACTCATTTTGAAAAGTTTGAGACATGCGAACCATGTCTATTGGTGTATCGCATGAAGAAACTCTATGCAGATGGATCGTTTGGACTCACTTGATTTTGAATCACTTGAGATATGCAAATCATACCACATGGGCAAGATGACTAAAAAGCCTCGTTTTTCAAAGTAAAATGGAACAAGATAGCAACTTGTTGGAAGTAACACATTTGATGTGTGCAGTCCAATGAGTCTTTGAGGCATCAAATGAATATCGTTATGTTATTACTTCACGATGATTCGACTAGATGTAGAGTATATTTACTTGATGAAACACAAGTCTGAATTATTGAATGGTTCAAGTAATTTCAGAGTGAAGTTGAAGATCATCGTGACAAGAGGATGAAATGTCTATGATATGATCATAGAGATGAGTATCTGAGTTCTGAGCTTTGGCACATAATTAAGACATTGTGGAAATTGTTTCACAATTAATACCGCTGGAACACCATAGTTTGATGGTGTGTCCGAACATCATAGTTGCACCCTATTGGATATGGTGTGTACCATAATGTCTCTTATCGAATTACCACTATCGTTTATGGGTTAGGCATTAGAGACAACCACATTCACTTTAAATAGGGCACCACGTAATTCCGTTGAGATGACACCGTATGAACTATGGTTTAGAGAAACCTAAGCTGTCATTTCTTAAAGGTTTGGGGCTGCAACGCTTATGTGAAAAAGTTTCAGGTTGATAATTTCGAAACCAAAGCGGATAAAATGCATCTTCATAGGACACCCAAACAGTTGGGTATACCTCCTAATTCAGATCCGAAAGCAATAGGGATTGTTTCTTGAATCGGGTCCTTTCTCGAGGAAAAGTTTGTCTCGGAAAGTTGAGTGGGAGGATGGTGGAGACTTGATATGGTTATTGAACCGTCACTACAACTAGTGTGTAGCGAGGCACGGAAGTTGTTCTGTGGCACCTACACCAATTGAAGTAGAAGCTTATGATAGTGATCATGAAACTTGGATCAAGTCACTACCGTCCCTCGTGGGGTGACAAGGATGCATACTACTTTAGAGTGGTACAGTAATCTGTCTTGAAGGTCATGTTGCTGACAACAATGAACCTCGAGCTATGAAGAAGCAATGGTGGGCCCAAATTCCGACAAATGGTTATAAGCCATGAAATCCGAGATAGGATCCATGTATCATAACAAAGCATGAACTTTGGTGGACTTGCCCGATGATCGGCAAGCCATTGAGATAAATGGATCTTTAAGAAGAAGACGGACGTGGGCGGTAATGTCACCATCCATGAAGCTCGACTTGTGGCGAAGAGTTCTTCACAAGTTCAAGGAGTTGACTACAATGAGATTTTCTCATTCATAGCGATGCTTAAGTCCGTCGGAATCATGTTAGCAATAGCTGCATTTATGAAATCTGGCGGATGGATGTCAAAATGAGTTTCCTTACTAGTTTTCGTGAAGGAAAGGTTGTATGTGATACAATCAAAAGGTTTTGTCGATCCTAAGGATGCTAAAAGGTATGCTAGCTCCAGCGATCCTTATAAGGACCGGAGTAAGCATCTCGGAGTTGGAATATGTACTTTGATAAGATGATCAAAGATTTTGGGTTTATACAAATTTATGAGAAACTTGTATTTCCAAAGAAGTGAGTGGGAGCACTATAAAATTTCGATGAGTATATGTTGTTGACATATTGTTGATCGAAATGATGTAGAATTTCTGTAAAGCATATAGGGTTACTTGAAAAGTGTTTTCAATAGAAAACCTGGATTAAGCTACTTGAACATTGAGCATCAAGATCTATGAGGATAGATCAAAAAGCGCTTAATGGTACTTTCAAATGAGCATATACCTTAACATGATCTTGAAGGTGTTCAAGATGGATCGATCGAAGGAGTTCTTGCACGAGTTGAAAGGTATGAAGTTAAGACTTAAAGCTCGACCACGGCGAGAAAGAGAGAAAGGACGAAGGTCGTCCCTATGTTTTCGCACGTAGGCTCTATAGTATGCTATCTTGTGTACCGCACCGGAAGTGTGCCTTGCCATGAGTCGATCAAGGGGTACAAGAATGATCCAGAATGGATCATTGGACAACGATCAAAATTGTCCTTGGGTAAATAAGGACATGTTTCTCGATTATGGAGGTGATAAAGAGTTGGCGTAAAGTGTTACGTCGATGCAAGCTTTAACACCTATCCGAGTGACTCGAGTAGCAAACCGGATCGTATAATGGAGCAACCATTTGGAATAGCTCCAAGTGGAGCGTGGAAGCGATGTTTACAATATGACCTAGAAATTTGCAAAGCACACACGGATCTGAAAGGTTCATACCCGTTGACTAAAACCTCTCTCACAAGCGAACATGATCAAACCCCGAACTCATTTGATGATGTTGGTCACATGGCGATGTGACTGTCAATGTTAAATCACATAGCGATGTGAACTAGATTATTGACTCTAGTGCAAGTGGGAGACTGTTGGAAATATGCCCTAGAGGCAATAATAAAAGTATTATTATTATATTTCCTTGTTCATGATAATTGTCTTTTATTCATGCTATAAGCTGTATTATCCGGAAATCGTAATACACGTGTGAATACATAGACCACAATATGTCCCTAGTGAGCCTCTAGTTGACTAGCTCGTTGTGATCAGCAGATAGTCATGGTTTCTGACTATGGACATTGGATGTAGTTGATAACGGGATCACATCATTAGGAGAATGATGTGATGGACAAGACAATCCTAAGCATAGCACAAAGATCGTGTAGTTCGTTTGCTAGAGCTTTTCCAATGTCAAGTATCTCTTCCTTAGACCATGAGATCGTGTAACTCCCGGATACCGTAGGAGTGCTTTGGGTGTATCAAACGTCACAACGTAATCGGGTGACTATAAAGGTGCACTACGGTATCTCCGAAAGTGTCATTGGGTTGACACGGATCGAGGCTGGGATTTGTCACTCCGTGCAAGCGGAGAGGTATCTCTGGGCCCACTCGGTAGGACATCATCATAATGTGCACAATGTGATTAAGGGGTTGATCACGGGATGATGTGTTGCGGAGCGAGTAAAGAGACTTGCCGTAGCGAGATTGAACAAGGTATCGGTATACCGACGATCGAATCTCGGGCAAGTAAAATACCGCTAGACAAAGGGAATTGTATCACGGGATCGTGAGTCCTTGACATCGTGGTTCATCCGATGAGATCATCGTGGAACATGTAGGAGCCAACATGGGTATCCAGATCCGCTGTTGGTTATTGATCGGAGAACGTCTCGGTCATGTCTACATGTCTCCCGAACCGTAGGGTCTACACATAAGGTTCGATGGCGCTAGGGTTATAAAGGAAGCTTGTATGTGGTTACGAATGTTGTTGAGTCCGGATGAGATCCGGACATCACGAGGAGTTCGGAATGGTCCGGAGGTAAAGATTTATATATGGGAAGTCTGTTTTGGTCACCGGAAAAGTTTGGGGTTTATCGGTAGCGTCTGGGACCACCGGAGGTCGGGGGTCCACCAAGTGGGGCCACCTGCCCGAAGGCTGCATGGGCCAAGTGTGGGAGGGACCAGCCCGGGTGGGCTGGTGCGCCCCCACCAAGGCCCAAGGCGCCTAGGGCTGGGGAAACCCTAAAGGGGCGCCTCCTTGCCTTGGGGGCAAGGCAACCCCCTGGCCGCCGCCCTCCTCGAGATGGATCCGAGGGGCGGCCTCCCTCCCTTGCCCCTATATATATGTGGGGGTGGGAGGCAGCCATACCATGTTCAGGCGCAGCCCTCCCTCTCCCAGTACTCCTCCTCTCCCTTGGTGCTTGGCGAAGCCTGCTGGGATGCCACGCTCCTCCATCACCACCACGCCCGTTGTCTGCTCTTTGGAGGAGTCTTCCTCAACCTCTCCCTCTCTCCTTGCTGGATCAAGGCGGGAGACGTCACCGGGCTGTATGTGTGTTGAGCGCGGAGGTGCCGTCCGTTCGACCTTGGATCATCGGTGATTTGAATCACGACGAGTACGACTCCATCAACCCCGTTCACTTGAACGCTTCCGCTCAGCGATCTACAAGGGTATGTAGATGCACTCTCTTTCTACTCGTTGCTGGTCTCTCCATAGATAGATCTTGGTGACACGTAGGAAAATTTTTGAATTTCTGCTACGTTCCCCAACAAGGCCATGATGAACCTGCGAACTATGAGGAAGCGATGATGAGCCCAGATTCTGCGAAATGGCTTGAAGCCATGAAATCTGAGATGAGATCCATGTATGAGAACAAAAGTGTGGACTTTGGTGGACTTGCCGATGATCGGCAAGCCATAGAAAATATGGATCTTCAAGAGGAAGATAGACGATGATAGTAGTGTTACTATCTACAAAGCTCGTCTTGTCACAAAAGGTTTTTGACAAGTTCAAGGTGTTGACTACAATGAGATTTTCTCAACTGTAGCGATGCTTAAATCCGTCCGAATCATGTTAGCAGTTGCCATATTTTATGAAATCTGGCAAATGGATGTCAAAATTGCATTCCTTAAATGGTTATTTCTTAAAGAAGCGTTGTATATGATGCAACCAGAAGGTTTTTTCGATCCTAAAGGTACTAACAAGGTGCGCAAGCTCCAGTGATCCATCTATGGACTGGTGCAAGCATCTCGGAGTTGGAATATACGCTTTGATGAATTGATCAAAGCATATAGTATTATACAGACTTTCGGTGAAGCCCGTATTTACAAGAAAGTGAGTGGGAGCACTGCAGCCTTTCTGATAAGTATATGTTAATGACATATTGTTGATCAGAAATGATGTAGAGTTTTCTGGAAAGCATAAAGGAGAGTTTGAAAGGAGATTTTCAAAGAAAGACCTCGGTGAAGCTGCTTACATATTGGGCATCAAGATCTATAGAGACAGATCAAAACACTTGATAAGGATTTTTTCAATGAGTACATACCTTGACAAGATTTTGAAAGAGTTCAAAATGTATCAGTCAAAGAAGGAGTTCTTGCATGTATTACAAGGTGTAAAGTTGAGTAAGACTCAAAGCCCGACCACGGCAGAAGATAGAAAGAGAATGAAAGTCATTCCCTATGCCTCAGTCATAGGTTCTATAAAGTATGCCATGCTATGTACCAGACCAGTTGTGTGCCTTGTTATGAGTTTGGCAAGGGGGTATGATAGTGATCCAGGAGTGGATTGCTGTATAGCGGTCAAAGTTATCCTTAGGTACCTAAGAGGACTAAGGAAGTATTTCTTGGTTATGGAGGTGATAAAGAGTTCGTCGTAAAGAGTTACATCGATGTAAGCTTTACACCAATCCAGATGACTCTGAGTCTCAATCTGGATACATATTGAAAGTGGGAGCAATTAGCTAGAGTAACTCCATGCAGAGAATTGTAGACATAGAAAATTTGCAAAATACATACGGCTCTGAATTTAGCAGACCCGTTGACTAAATTTCTCTCACACGCAAAACATGATCACACCTTAGTACTCTTTGGGTGTTAATCACATAGCGATGTGAACTAGATTATTGACTCTAGTAAACCCTTTGGTTGTTGGTCACATGGCGATGTGAACTATGGGTGTTAATCACATACAGATGTGAACTGTTGGTGTTAAATCACATGGCGATGTGAACTAGATTATTGACTCTAGTGCAAGTGGGAGACTGAAGGAAATATGCCCTAGAGGCAATAATAAAGTTGTTATTTATATTTCCTTATATCATGATAAATGTTTATTATTCATGCTAGAATTGTATTAACATGAAACTTAGTACATGTGTGACTACATAGACAAAACAAAGTGTCCCTACTATGCCTCTACTTGACTAGCTCGTTAATCAAAGATGGTTATGTTTCCTGACCATAGACATGTGTTGTCATTTGATGAACGGGGTCACATCATTAGAGAATGATGTGATGGACAAGACCCATCCGTTAGCTTAGCATAATGATCAATAAGTTTTATTGCTACTGCTCTCTTCATGACTTATACATGTTCCTCTAACTATGAGATTATGCAACTCCCGAATACCAGAGGAACACCTTGTGTGCTATCAAACGTCACAATATAACTGGGTGATTATAAAGATGCTCTACATGTGTCTCTGAAGGTGTTCGTTGGTCGGCATTGATTGAGATTAGGATTTGTCACTCCGTGTATCGGAAAGGTATCTCCTGGCCCTCTCGGTAATGCTCATCACTATAAGCCTTGCAAGCAATGTGACTAATGAGTTAGTTAGAGATGAAGCATTACGCAACGAGTAACCGACGATCGAAACTTGGGCAAGTAACATACCGATGACAAAGGGAACAACGTATGTTGTTGTGCAGTTTGACCGATAAAGATCTTCGTAGAATATGTAGGAGCCAATATGAGCATCTAGGTTCCACTATTGGTTATTGATCGGAGATGTGTCTTGATCATGTCTACATAGTTCTCGAACTCGTAGGGTCCGCACGCTTAATGTTCGATGAGGATATGTATTATGAGTTATGTGTTTTTGATGACCGAAGTTTGTTCGGAGTCCCGGATGAGATCACGGACATGACGAGGAGTCATGAAATGGTTGAGAGGTAAAGATTGATGTATTGGAAGGTTATATACGGACACCGGAATGGTTTCGAAGAAGATCGGGGATTTTTCAGAGTACCGGGAGGTTACCGGAACCCCCCGGGAAAGTTAATGGTCCTCATGGTCCATAGTGGAGAGAGGGAATGATGCCACAGGAGGTGGCACGTGCCTCCCCCATGCCCAAACCGAATTGTACAAGGGGTGGGGGCACCCCCCCCTTTCCTTCTTCCTCTTCCCCCTTTCCCCTTTCCCCTCTCCGTTGGTTGGAAGGGGGGCGAATCCTACATGGACTAGGAGTCTAAGTAGGACTCCCCCCTTTGGCGCGCCCCTCCTAGTCCGTCGGCCTCCTCTGTCGGCGTCCTGGGAACGGGGGTCCCCAGACTTGCCTGCCTGCGGCCTGCGGCGTGGCTCGAGTAGTGGCCCAGTACGACCCATATTCATCGACTCAAGGCTCAAGACCCTCGCGAGGGGCCAAGCCTCGCGGGGCAGACGACGCGAGGCTTCCTCTAGAGCGGCCTCGCCAGGAGGCGGAGAGATCAAAGCAGGGGTACCTCGCGAGGTACCCGTCACGTAAGCCGTGACGATCGAGACCAGGCAGGTGAAGGAAATATGCCCTAGAGGCAATAATAAAGTTATTATTTATTTCCTTATATCATGATAAATGTTTATTATTCATACTAGAATTGTATTAACCGGAAACATAATACATGTGTGAATATATAGACAAACAGAGTGTCACTAGTATGCCTCTACTTGACTAGCTTGTTAATCAAAGATGGTTATGTTTCCTAACCATGAACAAGGAGTTGTTATTTGATTAACAAGGTCACATCATTAGTTGAATGATCTGATTGACATGACCCATTCAGTTAGCTTAGCACCCGATCGTTTAGTATGTTGCTATTGCTTCCTTCATGACTTATACATGTTCCTATGACTATGAGATTATGCAACTCCCGTTTACGGAGGAACACTTTGTGTGCTACCAAACGTCTAACGTAATCGGGTGATTATAAAGGTGCTCTCAGGTGTCTCCAAAGGTACTTGTTGGGTTGGCGTATTTGAGATTAGGATTTGTCACTCCGAATGTCTGGAGAGGTATCTCTGGGCCCTTCTCGGTAATGCACATCACTTAAGCCTTGCAAGCATTGCAACTAATGAGTTAGTTGCGAGATGATGTATTACGGAACGAGTAAAGAGACTTGCGTAACGAGATTGAACTAGGTATTGGATACCGACGATCGAATCTCGGGCAAGTAACATACCGATGACAAAGGAACAACGATGTTGTTATGCGGTCTGACCGATAAAGATCTTCGTAGAATATTTAGGAACCAATATGGGCATCAGGTCCGCTATTGGTTATTGACCGAGACGTGTCTCGGTCATGTCTACATTGTTCTCGAACCGTAGGGTCCGCACGCTTAAGGTTTCGATGCGCGCTTATATTATGAGTTTATGAGTTTTGATGTACGAAGGAGTTCGAGTCCGGATGAGATCGGGGACATGACAAGGAGTCTCGAAATGGTCGAGACGTAAAGATTGATATATTGGACGACTATATTCGAGTTCGAAAGGTTCAGTGATTCGGTATTTTTCGAGTCTGGAGAGTAACGGGAATTCGTATTGGGCCTCATTGGGCCATACGGGAAAAGAGAGAGGGCTCAAAAGGTCGCCGCGCCCCTCCCCTTGCTCTAGTCCGAATTGGACTAGGGAAGGGGGGCGCCCCCTTCCTTCCTTCTCCTTCTCTCTTCCCTTTCCTTCTCTCCTACTTCCCTAGATGGAAGGATTCCTAGTTGGACTAGGAAAGGGAATCCTACTCCCTGGGAGTAGGACTCCCCTGGCGCGCCAAACCTAGGGCCGCCTCCTCCTCCTTGCTCCTTTATATACGGGGCAGGGGCACCCCATGGACACACAAGTTGATCATTGAGATCGTTCCTTCGCCGTGTGCGGTGCCCCCTCCACCATATTCCACCTCGGTCATATCGTGGCGGTGCTTAGGCGAAGCCTGCGTCGATAGAACATCAAGATCGTCACCACGCCGTCGTCGTCGACGGAACTCTCTCTCCGGAGCTTTGCTGGATCGGAGCCGAGGAGCGTCACCGAGCTGTCGTGTGTCAAGAACTCGGGGCGCCGAATGCTTGGCGCTGGATCGGTTGGATCGCGAGGAGAACTTCGACTACTTCCTCTACGTTGTGATCGCTTCGCTTCGGTCACGTGGGTGCGTAGACAACACTCTCCCTCTCGTTGCTATGCATCACCATGATCTTGCGTGTGCGTAGGAATTTTTTGAAATTACTCGTTCCCCAACAATGGCATCGAGCCTAGGTTTTATGGTTTGATGTTTTGCACGAGTAGAACACAAATGAGTTGTGGGCGATACAAGTCATACTTCCTACCAAAGATGTCATACTTTGGTTCAGCGGTATTGTGAGATGAAGCGGCCGGACCGACATTACGCCAGACGCTTACGCGAGACTGGTTTCACCGTTCGAGCACTCGTGCTTAAAGGTGGCTGGCGGGTGTCTGTCTCTCTCACTTTAGTTGAACCGAGTGTGGCTCGCCCGTCCTTGAGAAGGTTAAAACGGAGTCTATTTGACAAATATCGTTGTGGTTTTGATGCGTGGGTGAGATTGGTTCTTGCTTAAGCCCGTAGCAGCCACGTAAAATTTGCAACAACAAAGTAGAGGACGTCTAACTTGTTTTTGCAGGGCATGTTGGGATGTGATATGGTCAAGGCGTGATGCTATATTTTATTGTATGAGATGATCATGTTTTGTAACGAAGTTATCGGCAATGGCTGGAGCCATATGGTTGTCGCTTTATTGTATGAAATGCAAGCGCCTATAATTGCTTTACTTTATCACTAAGCGGTAGCGATAGTCGTAGAAGCAATAGATGGCGTAACGACAACGATGCTACGATGGAGATCAAAGTGTCGCGCGGTGGCGATGGTGATCACGATGGTGCTTGGAGATGGAGATCACAAGCACAAGATGATGATGGCCATATCATATCACTTATATTGATTGCATGTGATGTTTATCCTTTATGCATCTTATCTTGCTTTGATTGACGGTAGCATTTTAAGATGATCTCTCACTAAAATTATCAAGTAGTGTTCTCCTGAGTATGCACCGTTGCCAAAGTTAAATGCGTGCCGAGACACCACGTGATGATCGGTGTGATAAGCTCTCGTCCATCTACAACGGGTGCAAGCCAGTTTTGCACACGCAATACTCAGGTTATACTTGACGAGCCTAGCATATGCAGATATGGCCTCGGAACACGGAGACCGAAAGGTCGGCGTGAATCATATAGTAGATATGATCAACATAAGATGTTCACCATTGAAAACTACTCCATCTCACGTGATGATCGGTTATGGTTTAGTTGATTTGGATCACGTGATCACTTAGATGACTAGAGAGATGTCTGTCTAAGTGGGAGTTCTTAAGTAATATGATTAATTGAACTTAAATTTATCATGAACTTAGTCTGGTAGTATTTTGCAAATTATGTTGTAGATCAATAGCTCGTGTTGTTGCTTTCATATGTTTATTTTGATATGTTCCTAGAAAATTGTGTTGAAAAATGTTAGTAGCAATGATGCGGATTGGATCCGTGATCCGAGGTTTATCCTCATTGCTGCACGTAAGAATTATGTCCTTAATGCACCGCTAGGTGACGGACCTATTGCAGGAGCGGATCTGACGTTATGAACATTTGGCTAGCTCAATATGATGACTACTTGATAGTTTTGTGCACCATGCTTTATGGCTTAGAATCGGGACTTCAAAGATGTTTTGAACATCATGGACCATATGAGATGTTCGAGAATTGAAGTTAATATTTCAAGCAAATACCGAGTTGAGAGATATGAAGTCTCCAACAAGTTCTATAGCTAAAAGATGGAGGAGAATCGCTCAACTAGTGAGCATGTGCTCAGATTATCAGGTACTACAATCGCTTGAATCAAGTGGGAGTTAATCTTCCGATAAGATAGTGATTGACAGAATTCTCTAGTCACCATCACCAAGTTAGTAGAACTTCGTGATGAACTATAGTATGCAAGGGATGATGAAAATGATTCCGGTTTTTTCATGATGATGAAATCGATGAAGGTAGAAATCAAGAGAGCATCAAGTGTTGATGGTTAACAAGACCACTAGTTTCAAGAAAAGGGCAAAGGATAGAAGGAACTTCAAAAGAACGGCAAGCAAGTTGTGCTCAAGTGAAGAAACCCAAGTCTGGACCTAAGCCTGAGACTAAGTGCTTCTACTGCAAAGGGACTGGTTACTGGAAGAAGAACTACCCCAAGTATTTGGCGGATAAGAAGGATGGCAAAGTGAACAAAGGTATATTTGATATACATGTTATTGATGTGTACTTTACTAGTGTTTATAGCAACCCCTCGGTATTTGGTACTGGTTCAGTTGCTAAGAGTAGTAACTCGAAACGGAGTTGCGAATAAATGAAACTAGTTAAGGGTGAAGTGACGATGTGTGTTGAAAGTAGTTTCAAGATTGATATGATCATCATCGCACACTCCCTATACTTTCGGGATTAGTGTTGAACCTAAATAAATGTTATTTGGTGTTTGCGTTGAGCATGAATATGATTTGATCATGTTTATTGCAATACGGTTATTCATTTAAGTAAGAGAATAAACTGTTGTTACTGCTTACATGAATAAAACCTTATATGGTTACACACCCAATGAAAATGGTTCATTGGATCTCGATCATAGTGATACACATATTCATAATATTGAAACCAAAAGATGCAAAGTTAATAATGATAGTGCAACTTATTTGTGGCACTTGCCGTTTAGGTCATATTGGTGTAAAGCGCATGAAGAAACTCCATGCTGATGGGATTTTGGAATCACTTGATTATGAATCACTTGATGCTTATGAACCATGCCTCATGGGCAAGATGACTAAGACTCCATTCTCCTAACAATGGAGCGAGCAACCGACTTATTGGAAATAATACATATTGATGTATGCGATCCAATGAGTGTTAAGGCTCATGGCGGGTATCATTATTTTCGACCTTCACAGATGATTTGAGCAGATATGGGTATATCTACTTGATGAAACATAAGTCTGAAATAGTTGAAAGGTTCAAAGAATTTCAGAGTGAAGTGGAAAAATCATCGTGACAAGAAAATAAGGTTTCTACGATCGATCGCGGAGACAAATATTTGAGTTCTGAGTTTGGTCTTCAATTAAAACAATGTGGAATAGTTTCACAAATTCATGCCACAGAACACCACATCATAATGGTGTGTCCGAACGTCATAACCGTACTTTATTGGATATAGTACAATCTATGATGTTTCTTACCGTTTTACCAATATCGTTTTGGGATCATGCATTAGAGACAGCTACATTCACGTTAAATAGGGCACCATCTAAATCCGTTGAGACGACACTATATGAACTGTGGTTTAGCAAGAAACCAAAGTTGTCGTTTCTTAAAGTTTGGGGCTGCAATGCTTATGTGAAAAAGTTTCATCCTGATAAGCTTGAACCCAAATCGAAGAAGTGCGTCTTCATAGAATACCCAAAGGAAATTGTTGGGTACACCTTCTATCACAGATCCGAAGGCAAGATATTCGTTGCTAAAAAAATGGATCCTTTCTAGAGAAGGAGTTTCTCTCGAAAGAAGTGAGTGGGAGGAAAGTAGAACTTGATAAGTTAATTGTACCTTCTCCCTTATTGGAAAGTAGTTCATCACAGAAATCTGTTCCTGTGACTAATACACCAATTAGTGAGGAAGCTAATGATGATGATCATGTAACTTCAGATCAAGTTACTACCGAATCTCGTAGGTAAACCAGAGTGAGATCCGCACAGTGAGTGGTACGGTAATCCTGTTCGGAAGTCATGTAACTAGACCATGATGAACCTACGAACTATGAGGAAGCGATGATGAGCCCAGATTCGCGAAATGGCTTGAGGCCATGAAATCGAGATGAGATCCATGTATGAGAACAAAGTGTGGACTTTGGTGGAGTTGCCGATGATCGGCAAGCCATAGAAAATAAATGGATCTTCAAGAGGAAGGCGGACGATGATAGTAGTGTTACTATCTACAAAGCTAGACTTGTCGAAAAAGGTTTTTGACAAAGTTCAAGATGTTGAATACAATGAGATTTTCTCACTCGTATCGATGCTTAAAAGTCTGTCCAATCATGTTAGCAATTGCCGCATTTTATGAAATCGGCAAATGGATAAACAAAACTGCATTCCTTAATGGAGTTATTAAAGAAGAGTTGTATGTGATGCAACTAAGAGGTTTTGTCGATCCTAAAGGTGTTAACAAAATGTGCAAGCTCCAAATGATCCATCTATGGACTGTGCAAGCATCTCGGAGTTGGAATATACGCTTTGATAAGTTGATCAAAGCATATAGTTTTATACAGACTTGCGGTGAAGCTGTATTTACAAGAAAGTGAGTGGGAGCACTACAATATTTCGATAAGTATATGTGAATGACATATTGTTGATCGAAATAATGTAGAATTATTCGCAAAGCATAAAGGAGTGTTTGAAAGGAGTTTTTAAAATAAAGACCTCGGTAAAGCTACTTACATATTGAGCATCAAGATCTATAGAGATAGATCAAGGCGCTTGATAAGTTTTTCAATGAGTACATACCTTGACAAGATTTTGAAGTAGTTCAAAATGGAGCAGTCAAAGAAAGAGTTCTTGCTCGTGTAACAAGGTGTGAAATTGAGTAAGACTCAAAACCCGACCACGGCAAAAGATAGAAAGAGAATGAAAGTCATTCCTATGCCTTGGCCATAGGTTCTATAAAGTATGCCATGTTGTGTACCAGATCTATTGTATACCCTACAATTTGAGTTTGGCAAGGAGTACAATAGTGATCTAGGAGTAGATCACTAGACAGCGGTCAAAATTATCCTTAGTGGAATAAGGATATGTTTCTCGATTATGGAAGTGACAAAAGGTTAGTCAGAAGGGTTACGTCGATGCAAGTTTAGACACCGATCTGGATGACTCTAAGTCTTGATCTAGATACATATTGAAAGTGGGAGCAATTAGCTAGAGTAGCTCCGCGAGCATTGTAGACATAGAAAATTGCAAAATACATAACGGATCTGAATGTGAAAGACCCGTTGACTAAGATTCTCTCACAAGCAAAACATGATCACACCTTAGTAATCTTTGGGTGTTAATCACATAGCGATGTGAACTAGATTACTGAATCTAGTAAACCCTTTGGATGTTGGTCACATGGCGATGTGAACTATGGGTGTTAATCACATGATGATGTGAACTATCGATGTGAATCACATGGTGATGTGATCTAGATTATTGACTCTAGTGCAAGTGGGAGATGAAGGAAATATGCCCTAGAGGCAATAATAAAGTTATTATTTATTTCCTTATATCATGATAAATGTTTATTATTCATGCTAGAATTGTATTAACCGGAAACATAATACATGTGTGAATATATAGACAAACAGAGTGTCACTAGTATGCCTCTACTTGACTAGCTTGTTAATCAAAGATGGTTATGTTTCCTAACCATGAACAAGGAGTTGTTATTTGATTAACAAGGTCACATCATTAGTTGAATGATCTGATTGACATGACCCATTCAGTTAGCTTAGCACCCGATCGTTTAGTATGTTGCTATTGCTTCCTTCATGACTTATACATGTTCCTATGACTATGAGATTATGCAACTCCCGTTTACCGGAGGAACACTTTGTGTGCTACCAAATGTCACAACGTAACTGGGTGATTATAAAGGTGCTCTCAGTGTCTCCAAAGGTACTTGTTGGGTTGGCGTATTTCGAGATTAGGATTTGTCACTCCGAATGTCAGAGAGGTATCTCTGGGCCCTCTCGGTAATGCACATCACTTAAGCCTTGCAAGCATTGCAACTAATGAGTTAGTTGCGAGATGATGTATTACGGAACGAGTAAAGAGACTTGCCGGTAACGAGATTGAACTAGGTATTGGATACCGACGATCGAATCTCGGGCAAATAACATACCGATGACAAAGGGAACAACGTATGTTGTTATGCTGTCTGACCGATAAAGATCTTCGTAGAATATTTAGGAACCAATATGGGCATCCAGGTCCCGCTATTGGTTATTGACCGGAGACGTGTCTCGGTCATGTCTACATTGTTCTCGAACCGTAGGGTCCGCACGCTTAAGGTTTCGATAACAGTTATATTATGAGTTTATGAGTTTTGATGTACCGAAGGAGTTCGGAGTCCCGGATGAGATCGGGGACATGACAAGGAGTCTCGAAATGGTCGAGACGTAAAGATCGATATATTGGACGACTATATTCGGAGTTCGGAAAGGTTCCGAGTGATTCGGGTATTTTTTGGAGTACCGGAGAGTTACGGGAATTCGTATTGGGCCTCATTGGGCCATACGGGAAAAGAGAGAGAGGGCTCAAAAGGTCGCCGCGCCCCTCCCCTTGCTCTAGTCCGAATTGGACTAGGGAAGGGGGGCGCCCCCTTCCTTCCTGCTCCTTCTCTCTTCCCTTTCCTTCTCTCCTACTCCCCCTAGATGGAAGGATTCCTAGTTGGACTAGGAAAAGGGGAATCCTACTCCCGGTGGGAGTAGGACTCCCCTTGGCGCGCCAAACCTAGGGCCGGCCTCCTCCCTCCCTTGATCCTTTATATACGGGGGCAGGGGGCACCCCATGGACACACAAGTTGATCATTGAGATCGTTCCTTAGCCGTGTGCGGTGCCCCCCTCCACCATATTCCACCTCGGTCATATCGTAGCGGTGCTTAGGCGAAGCCCTGCGTCGGTAGAACATCAAGATCGTCACCACGCCGTCGTGCTGACGGAACTCTCTCTTCCCGGAGCTTTGCTGGATCGGAGCCCGAGAAGCGTCACCGAGCTGTACGTGTGTCAAGAACTCGGAGGTGCCGGAGTAACGGCGCTGGGATCGGTTGGATCGCGAGGAGAACTTACAACTACTTCCTCTACGTTGTGATCGCTTCCGCTTCGGTCTACGAGGGTACGTAGACAACACTCTCCCCTCTCGTTGCTATGCATCACCATGATCTTGCGTGTGCGTAGGAAATTTTTTGAAATTACTACGTTCCCCAACAGCAGGCGCCAGGCGGGCGCCGGCCCGTGGAGTGTCCTTGTTTCCTCTTTGGTGCAAAGGGGGGCAAGCACAGGCGTGGAGTACCGAGGCATTAGGCAAAGGTTGCCATTTCAGTGCAACGAGACCAAGACCAGCAGAGTGGCAGGATGGAGTCACCGTGGAGCCCAAGACGGCGTCATCGCCAGTGCCTTTGGCAGCCGAAGACCAACTTTAGTCAGGATAACCTGTACCAGATGTTCCCCTTCAAAATGGCCATTGTTGGCGCCCTTCCCGCTCAATATTCGGGAAGAGGACCAGGGACTCCATAAATAGGACTAGCCACCGCAGAAGAGGGACGAATCGAGTCCCCATCAGATTCATAGGCGATCGAGCTCATCCAAGTATTTCATCGCACCAGCTCAAGAACACCTCTCGCGAGGTTGTTCATCCCTTGTACTATTCATCATCAGCCCCTGAGGCAATCCATCACATCACACAATGGAGTAGGGTATTACACCACAACGGTGGCCCGAAACAGTATAAATCTTGTGTTCCTCATGTTGTTCATCATTCTTAGCTTAGATTCTCGCGAGGCGATCAGACGTGGATTGGTAGGGGGAAGATCTTCGCGCGCACCCCAGAGTTCGAACCTTAAGGGTCTGCCGGAACCCCACATCCGACATTTGGTGTGCCAGGTAGGGGTGCGCCAGAGCTCTCCCTTCCGTCGACCCATTCTCCATCAGCACCATGCTCCGCCCTCATGGCCGGCAACGCGCCGCCTGCTCCAGCTTTCGACGCCGGCGCGGGGACCAGGAGGCTCTGGGCCCTGCCCCCCGCCTTGCGACAGGTGCGGTGGCCGAACAAGTTCAAGCCGGACATGCCACCGCGATACGATGGCACGGCCGACCCGCTGGTTTTCCTGCTAGCGCATGAAGAAGCCGTCCTCAAGGCCGGAGGCGACGACAGGGTCATGGCTAACTAGCTGCCCATGGCCCTCACTGGCGTCCCACGCATGTGGCTGCTCCACCCGCCAGCGGCTTCTGTGGCCTCCTGGGAGGAGTTGCGTAGCCTCTTCCTTGCCCATCATGCTGCACCGGCGCCCCCAGTCGTCGCAGCTCTCTTGGGCGGATCACAGGCGCCACCTTCGAGCCGCCATGTCAAGCCGTTCGACCGCCGGATTGGCGCCGTCCTCAAGCACCAAGAAGCCCCCCCGGGTTGGGTGGCACCCAAGGCCGATTTGACCTTCATCTCGGACGATCACCCCTCCAACACTGCCTGTTCAGGCGCACTCCCGATGCTATGCACGCCCACCATCTGCCAGGTGGCCGTCACCAGGACCCTCATCGACGGTGGTGCCGGCCTCAATGTGCTCTCGGCGGAGGCCTTCAGCCTCCTCCACGTGCCGCTGGAGCGACTCCAGCCCAGCAGGCCCTTCTCGGGCGTCGGAGGCGGTTCCACTGGCTCCCTGGGGCAGATCGGCCTCTGGGTGACCTTCGGCATCCACCACAACTTACACATGGAGCTGGTCGACTTCGACATCGCCCCCATCGGCCTCCCATACAACACCATCCTCGGCTACCCTGCCTTGGCCCAGTTCATGCCGGCGACTCACCCGGCCTACAACCTCATGAAGATGCCTGGGAGCAGCGGCGTCCTTACCGTGTCTGGAGACACGAGGGACGCACTGCAGGCGCTCAAGATCGCTTTCAAAGCGGCCGCAGTGGCTCAGCCCGCCGACGCTGACACCCTCAAACCCAAGGGGGCTGCGCTGGCCAAGAAGAAGCAGTTGTTTACCCAGGACAAGGCGGAGACCAAGCAAGTGCCAGTCGATGAAGATGGATCCTCTGGTGCCACCTTCACCATAGGCGCCAATCTCGACCCTGAGCAGGAGGAGGCCCTGGTGAAATTCATGCGCGCGAACAAGGAGGTGTTTGCATGGGAACCTAATCAACTAGTAGGGGTCCCAAGAGAGGTGATTGAGCACCATCTGAACATGTGCCCCAACGTGTGCCCCGTGAAGCAGAAGGCAAGGCGACAGTCCACCGAGAAGTAGGCCTTCATCATCCAAGAAACCTGCAAGTTAGAGGCTGCAGGCGTCATTCGCGAGGTTCGCTACCCTGAATGGCTGGCCAATCCTGTCGTTGTGCCAAAAAAGGGAGGAAAGGAGCGCATGTGCATCGACTTCACCAACCTCAACAAGGCCTGTCCTCAGGATCCGTTCCCGCTCCCTTGCATCGACCAAATCGTTGATTCCACCGCCAAGTGAGACTTGCTGTGCTTCCTGGATGCCTTCTCAGGCTATCACCAAATTAAGATGGCGGTAGAAGATGTGGAGAAAACAGACTTCCTGACCCTGTGCGGAGTGTACTGCTACACCTGCATGCCGTTCGGGTTGCGCAATGCAGGCTCGACCTTTCAGCGACTGATCCACATCGCCCTGGGTCGGCAGCTCGGGAGAAATGCCGAGGCCTACGTCGACGACATCGTGGTAAAGTCTTGGGAGGCGAAGACCTTGATACAGACTGAAGAAACCTTGAGCCTTGCAAGTGGACCTCTGACTCAACCCGGAGAAGTATGTATTTGGAGTCCCTTCAGGCAAGCTTTTGGGGTTCCTCGTGTCCCACAGGGGCATCGAGGCTAACCCAGAGAAGGTCAAGGCAGTCGAAGACATGAGTCCACCGAAGACCCTCAGAGAAATGCAGAAGCTCACCGGGCGAGTAACCGCATTGGGACGCTTCATCTCCAAGCTGGGGGAGCGAGCACTGCGCTTCTTCAAGCTGATGAAGAAAAAGGGCCCGTTCGAATGGACTGAAGAGGCTGACAAAGCATTTCAAGATCTCAAGAAATACCTTACCAGCCCTCCGGTGATGGTAGCTCCATGCCCTCAGGAGCCCTTGGTGCTCTACCTTGCAGCCACGCCCTACTCTGCCACCACAGCCCTGGTGGCGGTACGGGAGGAGCGCCGGGCCAAGACCGCGTCAGTCGCAGCCTCGGCCGAAGCAGAACAAGGCCAAGAAAGCCTCGCGAAGACCATGACCGCAGAAGATGGGGATCAGCCTCAGCAGGGGGACGCACCCAGGGCGGAGGAGGCCCCGCCAGGCGACCAAGCACCGGGGGCTCCGTCGTCTCAGGAGGCGCCTCTACCTCCGGAAGACGCAGGCCACACCAGCACCCTCAACCTCGTCGAGCATCTTGTGTACTTCGTTAGCACGGTGCTGCGGGGCGTGAGGGAGCGATACCCCATGCCTCAGAAACTCCTCCTTGCATTGCTAGTGGCCTCTTGCAAGATGCGGCACTACTTTCAAAGTCACCCCAGCAAGGTCGTCTCGGCATATCCCCTGGAAAGGGTACTCAGGAGCCTCAACTCCGCTAGAAGGGTTGCTGAATGGAACATAGAGTTGTAAGCATTTCAGCTGGAGTTCAGCACGACCAGGGTCATCAAGGGGCCCGCGCTTGCAGATGTTGTGGCGGAATGGACGGAAGCAACGGGGCTCCAAGCGGGCGAAGATCGATCGCTTTCCCCGGGAACTGAAGCACCGGACGGCTGGGTCATGTACTTCAACGGAGCGTTCTCGCGACTTGGCGTGGGGGCTGGCGCAATACTCATATCCCCCACTCAGGACAAGCTCTACTACCTCCTTTCCGGTTTATAGGGCTCAATTCAAAAATCTCACCAACCAAGGTAGATGGTGAGTGGTGGAACAATTGTTGTAGTTTGCAAAACCACTCAATTAATGTGCTTGTTTTCCTCAAAAATTGTGTTTATGAATGCATTAATTGCAATGCATGCATGCATAAAGTACATGCATTGGTCAATTTTCTCTTAATACTTGCATGTAATGGTTTATTACACCTTGAAATCTAAACATGTGATGGGGAACAACCAAATTGAGACTTATAAAACGGGAAAACTAAAATTTTGAGATAAGCCCTATAAACCGGAAAGGAGGGAGTATTACGCAGTGCAACTCTGTTTCCAGCATGGAGAGAAGGTCTCCAACAACATAGAAGAATACGAGGGCCTGATAGCAGGCTTGAAAGCTGCAGCCTCCTTGGGGGTAAAGCGCCTCATCATCAAGGGCGATTCACAGCTCCTCGTCAACTTCTCCAACAAGGTGTACGAGCCGAAGGACGAACACATGGAAACATATCTTGCGGAGGTCCGAAGGATGGAGAAACAGTTTTGGGGGTTGGAGTTGCAGCATGTGCCTCGCGGCACCAATCAAGAGGCTGATGACATCGCCAGGAGGGCGTCCAGGCGGCTGCCTTAGGAGCCCGGCGTCTTCGAGGAATGACTCTTCAAACCTTCAGCAGCACCATCACTATCAAGCACAGCGCAGCCTCGGGAGGAGCTCCCTCAACCGCCTGCCTCAGGAGCCCCGGCCTCTGGCCCGACCTCAGGAGCACGCCTACTCCTGGCACTGGAGCCTCAGGAGGGAAGTTGGACCGCGGAGTTCAGATATTACCTGATGCAAGGGATCCTACCAGAGAAGGAGGAGGATGCGGAACGCATGGCGCGGCAGGCCATGACCTACTGCATCCAAGACGGAGAGCTCTATCAGAAGCGGCAGAATGATGTTTCCCTGTGCTGCATCACCCGGGATCAAGGGAAAGAGTTGCTAGCAGACATTCACGGTGGAGACTGTGGGCACCACTCGTCTTCACGGACACTCGTCGGCAAGGCGTTTCGCACCGGGTTCTATTGGCCAACAGCACTCAACGACCCAATCGAGCTGGTGAAGGCTTGTGAAGCCTATCAATTCCATGCCAAGAAGATTCATCAGCCGACTCAGGGCCTTCAGACCATTCCCCTATCATGCCCGTTCGTTGTGTGGGGACTGGACATCCTTGGCCCGTTTCCTCGGGCGCCAGGGGGCTACCGCTACCTCTACGTCGCCATTGACAAGTTCACGAAGTGGGCAAAGGTGGAAGCTGTCTGCACCATCCCGGCTGGCTCAGCGGTCAAGTTCATCAAGGGCCTCGTGAGCCGGTTTGGGGTGCCTAATCGCATCATCACTGACAACGGTTCGCAGTTCACCAGCAATCTCTTCAAAACATATTGTGCTAATCTTGGAACACAGATATGCTACGCCTCGGTGGCACACCCTCGGAGCAACGGCCAAGCTGAACGCGGCAACGTGGAGGTCCTGAAAGGCCTCAAAACCCGGACCTTCAAGAAGAAGCTGGAGGCCTGCGGCAGGGGCTAGCACGACGAGCTTCAGTCCGTGCTATGGTCCATCCGCACAACCGCTACCAAGTCGATCGGCGAGACCCCATTCTTCCTCGTCTACGGAGCTGAGGCGATCCTCCCCCATGAGGTCAGGCGTCACTCCGCGCGGGTCCTAGCTTTCGACGAAGCGCAGCAGGATGCCATGAAGGGGGTGGATCTCGTGTTGGGGGAGGAACACCGTCGGGAGGCTGCGCTCCGAGCGGCAAGATACCAACAAGCGTTGCGACGGTACCACTACCGCAACATCTGCCCCAGGACCCTCAAGGTAGGTGACCTCGTGCTCAGGCGGGTGCTCTCCAGGGAAGGGCTGCATAAGCTCTCGCCCATGTGGGAGGGCCCGTTCAAGGTTGTTCATGTCTCCAAGCCTGGCGCCGCACGCTTGGAGACTCAGGAGGGGGTGCCCATCCCGAACGCATGGAACATCCTGCACCTCCGGAAGTTCTACCCTTGAAGAAAGGCCCAGCGCCTATAAAGAAGTCCCGGCGCCTGTGAAGTAGTCGTACCGAGAAAGGCCCCGTGCCTGTGAAGAAGGCCAACGCCTGTGAAGCTCATCGACCCGCGAAAGGCCCGGAGCCTGTGAAGAAGGCCAATGCCTGTGAAGCTCGCCGCCCATGACACTCTCACGTAATAATGAGTTGGGGTTGTACATGCCCCGGAGTCTCCGGATAGCTGCCCTCGGGCCTCGGGGGCTCCCGCCCACGCCCAGTGGCAGCACTTAGCTCTGTGCTAGTGAGAAGACGTCGAAGACTAGATTAGGTGCCGGACGCGGCTTTTTCACTTGCTTTCTGCAGTTGGCTTGTTCGTCTTTATTTTAAATTCTATTTGGAGTTGCTTTTAGCGTCGTTGCCATCCCCGACCGGTGATTCTTTGTCTTTGTTGCCTACCTGGCTCGTTTTCTCTTTCGCGAGGGGGCTGCGCGGGCGCCCTCGCAAGTGTTTTCTGGCCCAGTCGTGTGAGGCTTTCCTATCCAAGTCCACCGTGGGAGCACTCCTCCCGGTCCGTGCCCCACGGGCATCGCGACGCGAACACAGGGCCTGAGTCGTTACCCTCACGACCAAGACCAAAAGTTACCTCTCCTGACTAAATTTTGCAGGCCACAGAGTGCACGACGAGGCCCCAGCCTCAAGAAGCAAAAACTACGGCAAGTCCCCCCCCCCCCCCGAGCTAAGTAATTCCTATGCACGAGCACGTAGCACCAAAACACAGCACGAGAATAACAAAAATAGCATAATAGTTAACGGCAACAGCCCAGCACGCCCCTACGGGGCCCCATACTACTCTTTCTTCGTGCAGGAAAGGGAGGAAAACAAAATAAGATGCGGCTTGCCCAACATCGACTCAAGGCGAGGGCTCATACTGCCTCCGGAGCTCAGTCAGACCCCTCCTCATGCTTCACTGAGGCGTGACGACGGGCTGACCCGCTGCCTCCCTCAAGGCGAGCGCGACGGCGCGGTGGCTGGTCACGGCCACCGCTGGAGGAGCTTCCATCCGAAGGGGAGCCACCGAGGCTTGGCGAGCCGCGAACGCCGCCGGCCACGCGCCCACCTTCGTCTTCATCTCGACCATCGCCGAGGCTGTGCACCCGGTCGTCGTCATCATCTTCGGGGCAGCACCCGGCGCGGTGGTCATCTTCTCCGAACACCCTCACGTAGAGGGTGGCGTCGCTGTCAAACTTGAAATGCAGGGTGCACCGCCGGCTCAGGCCGCGCGCGCGGGCAAACATTTGACAGCCGCGGGCCAAAGCCACGTTCCCGGTGACGGAGATCTCTAGCGAGGCCCAGGAGGCCTTGCTGCAGCAACCATCCGCTTGAAGCCATAGGCCGCCAGGAGCTCTGGCCGGGAGTTCGCCTGCAAAGAAGCGGGGAAGCTGGAGCCAGCTGCCGGTTGGGTCCACAGACCACACGACGAACTTCGGCAGCACCTCCACCGAATGGAAGCATGGCCTGGGAGGACGCGCAGCCACGACGCGCCTTCCCTCACCCACCGGGCGCCCATCGCCACGCAGAAGATCGCAGCCGCGACCACGGGGAGCCGCTGCACGAGACGCAGGATGCTTGCGGGGACGACCCCGGCCGCGCTTGGGCATGGCAGAGTCAGGCCCTTCCTGACGAGCCTTTCCCTTCTCTGCGGCCGAGAACCTCTTCGGCGGCGGCACCATAGAAGATGGCGAGCAGCTGGGATGGGGAGAAAGAAGGAAGCAAGGAGGAAGATGTACAGCGGGGGCTGGCGCTCTCCTGCCTTTATAGCCGGAGGAGGCCAACCGTCGGCCTCCACGATCATAGGTAATCATGACTCATTTCTGCATGCAGGGACTTGTCAAGTCGAGCAGTTGCCAAGGCGGCATGGGGAAGCGCAGGCGCCCACATCCAATCAACCGCCACGCGGCGCCCAAGGCCGCAGGCTGATGGGGCCCACGGCGCTTCGCACTTGCCCCTTCGCTTCTCCGCCAGGCCAAGTCCGGGCGCGCCTTGGTCCCGGGGGCTATTGTCGGCGTCCTGGGAATGGGGGTCCCCAGACTTGCCTGCCTGCGGCCTGCGGCGTGGCTCGAGTGGTGGCCCAGTACGGCCCATCTTCATCGACTCAAGGCTCAAGACCCTCGCGAGGAGCCAAGCCTCGCGGGAAGGACGACACGAGGCTTCCTCTGGAGCGGCCTCGCCAGGCGGGCTCGCGAGGAGGCGGAGAGATCAAGGCAGGGGTACCTCGCGAGGTGCCCGTCATGTAAGCCGTGACGATCGAGACCAGGCAGGCGCCAGGCAGGCGCCGGCCCGCGCAGTGTCCTTGTTTCCTCTTTGGTGCAAAGGGGGCAAGCACAGGCGTGGAGTACCAAGGCATCAGACAAAGGTTGCCATTTCAGTGCAACAAGACCAAGACCAGCAGAGTGGCAGGATGGAGGTCACCGTGGAGCCCAAGACAGCGTCATTGCCAGTGCCTTTGGCAGCCGAAGACCAACTTTAGTCAGGATAACCTCTACCAGATGTTCCCCTTCAAAATGGCCATTGTTGGTGCCCTTCCCGCTCAATATTCAGGAAGAGGACCAGGGCCTCTATAAATAGGACTAGCCACCACAGAAGAGGGATGGATCGAGTCCCCATCAGATTCATAGGCGATCGAGCTCATCTAAGTAGTTCATCGCACCAGCTCAAGAACACCTCTCGCGAGGCTGTTCATCCCTTGTACTGTTCATCATCAGCCCCTAAGGCAATCCATCACATCACACACTGGAGTAGGGTATTACACCACAATGGTGGCCCGAATCAGTATAAATCTTGTGTCCCTTGTGTTGTTCATCGTTCTTAGCTTAGATTCTCGCGAGGCGATCGAACGTGGATTAGTAGGGGGGAGATCTTCGCGCGCACCCCAGAGTTCGAACCTTAAGGGTCTGCCGGAATCCCACATCCGACATCCTCCTCCCCTCCTTTATATGTAGGGGCGGGGGGCACCCCAAAGGCACACCAAGAATTCTCTTAGCCGTGTGCGGTGCCTCCTCCACAGTTTACTCCTCCGGTCATAGTGTCGTAGTCCTTAGGCAAAGCTGCGCTCACATCATCAACATCGTCACCACACCGTCGTGCTGACGGTACTCTCCCTCGACCCTCTACTGGATCAAGAGTTCGAGGGACGTCATCGAGCTGAACATGTGCTGAACACGGAGGTGCCATACGTTCGGTACTTGGATCGGTTGGATCGTGAAGACGTTCGACTACATCAACCGCGTTAACTAACGCTTCCGCTTTCGGTCTACGAGGGTACATGGACACACTCTCCCCCTCTCGTTGCTATACATCTCCTAGATAGATCTGGCGTGATCGTAGGATTGTTTTGAAATTGCATGCTATGTTCCCCAACATATGTATCGTTGCTACTATGGATAAAATGATGGGGTCTATCTCTACATAGATAGATCTTGTCTACATCATGTCATTATTCTTATTGCATTACTCCATTTCTCCACGAGCTTAATACACTAGATGCATGTTGGATAGCGATCGATGTGTGGAGTAATAGTAGTAGATGCAGGCAGGAGTCGGTCTACTAATCTTGGACGTGATGCCTATATAATGATCATTGCTTGGATATCGTCATGATTATTTGAAGTTCTATCAATTGCCCAACAGTAATTGTTTTCCCACCGTTTGCTATTTTTCTCGAGAGGAGCCACTAGTGAAACCTGTGACCCCCGGGTCTCTTTTCATCATATTTGACTTTGCGATCTATTTTCCTTTGCATTTATTTTCAGATATATTAAACCAAAAATACAAAAATACCTTGCTGCAATTTATTTGTTCCGGGATCTATTTATCATATCTACCACTTTTACCTCACGTTATCTACCTATCTTGAGGCGCCACGCCCGAAAGGAATTAACAACCCCTTTAACACGCCGAGTTGCGAGTATTTGTTATTTGTGTGCAGGTATTGTTTACATGGTGTGAGGAGGTTCTCCTACTGGCTCGATAACCTTGATCTCATCACTGAGGGAAATACCTACCATCGCTATACTGCATTATCCCTTCCTCGTTGGGGACAAACCAACGTAGTTCTAGCAGACATCAGGTATACCTTCTATCTCAGATCCGAGGGCAAAGTGTTTGTCGCTGAATGGGTCCTTTCTTGAGAAAGAATTTCTCACAAAAGAATTGAGTGGGAGGAAGATAGAACTTGATGAGGTTGTTGAACCTTTACTTCAACTAGAGAGTAGTGCAATGCATAAAGATGTTTCTGTGGCACCTACGTCAGTTGAAGAGGAAGCTAATGATAGTGATCGTGAGGTTTCAGATCAAGTTACTATCAAACCTCGTAGGTCGACAGGGATACGTACTGCTCCTGAGTGGTACAGTAACCCTGTCTTAGAGGTCATGTTGTTGGACAACGACGAACCTACGAGCTATGGAGATGAAGGAAATATGCCCTAGAGGCAATAATAAAGTTATTATTTATTTCCTCATATCATGATAAATGTTTATTATTCATGCTAGAATTGTATTACCCGGAAACATAATACATGTGTGAATACATAGACAAACATAGTGTCACTAGTATGCCTCTACTTGACTAGCTCATGAATCAAAGATGGTTAAGTTTCCTAACCACGTACATGAGTTGTCATTTGATTAATGGGATCACATCATTAGGAGAATGATGTGATTGACTTGACCCATTCCGTTAGCTTAGCACTTGATCGTTTAGTATGTTGCTATTGCTTTCTTCATGACTTATACATGTTCCTATGACTATGAGATTACGTAACTCCCGTTTACCAGAGGAACACTTTGTGTGCTACCAAACATCACAATGTAACTGGTTGATTATAAAGGTGCTCTACAGGTGTCTCTGAAGGTACTTGTTGAGTTGACGTATTTCGAGATTAGGATTTGTCACTCCAATTGTTGGAGAGGTATCTCTGGGCCCTCTCGGTAATGCACATCACTATAAGCCTTGCAAGCAATGTAGCTAATGAGTTAGTTACGGGATGATGCATTACATAACGAGTAAAGAGACTTGCCGGTAATGAGATTGAACTAGGTATTGAGATACCGATGATCGAATCTCGGGCAAGTAACATGCTGATGATAAAGGGAACAACGTATGTTGTTATGCGGTTTGACCGATAAAGATCTTCATAGAATATGTAGGAGCCAATATGAGCATCCAGGTTCCGCTATTGATTATTGACCGGAGACGTGTCTCGGTCATGTCTACATAGTTCTCGAACCCGTAGGGTCCGCACGCTTAAAGTTAGATGATGTGACAGCATCTAGTGTTCCTCGAATAATGCGATATCTCACACCTCTAGCGAAAATCGCAAGTTGCAGAGATGAGAACCATGAAAAGCAAGATCTCGGTTATATTATGAGTTTATCTGTTTTGATGTACTGAAGGTTGTTCGGAGTCCTGGATGTGATCACGGACATGACGAGGAGTCTTGAAATGGTCGAGACATAAAGATCGATATATTGGACGACAATATTTGGACACCGGAATGGTTCCAGGTGAGATTGGGACAATACCGGAGCTCCAGGAGGTTATCGGAACCCCGGAGGTATATGGGCCTTAATGGGCTTTAGTGGAAAGGAGAGGAAAGGAGCAAGGGAGGGGGCGCCCCCCAAGCCCAATTCGAATTGGGAGAGGGGTCGGCCCCCCCCTTCCTTCCTCCCTCCTTCCTCTTCCTTCCCTCTCCTTCTCCAAATAGGAAAAGGAGGAGTCCTACTCCCGGTGGGAGTAGGACTCCCCCCCCCCCCTTGGGCACGCCTCCGCCTCTTGGCCGGCCCCCTCCTCCACTCCTTTATATACGGGGGAGGGGGCACCCCATAGACACAACAATTTATCATTGATCTCTTAGCCGTGTGCGGTGCCCCCCTCCACCATAGTCCTCCTTGATAATATCGTAGCGGTGCTTAGGCGAAGCCCTGTGTCGGTAGAAGATCATCATCGTCACCACGCCGTCGTGCTGACGGAACTCTCCCTCAAAGCTCGGCTGGATCGGAGTTCGAGGGACGTCATCGAGTTGAATGTGTGCAAGAACTCGGAGGTGCCGTGCGTTTGGTACTTGATCGGTCGGATCGTGAAGACGTACGACTACATCAACCGCGTTGTGATAACGCTTCCGCTTTCGGTCTACGAGGGTACGTGGACACACTCTCCCCTCTCGTTGATATGCATCTCCATGATCTTGCATGTGCGTAGGAATTTTTTTGAAATTACTACGTTACCCAACAGTGGTATCAGAGCCAGGTTTTATGCGTTGATGTTATATGCACGAGTAGAACACAAGTGAGTTGTGGGCGATACAAGTCATACTGCTTACCAGCATGTCATACTTTGGTTCGGCGGTATTGTTTGATGAAGCGGCCCGGACCGACATTACGCGTACGCTTACGCGAGACTGGTTCTACCGACGTGCTTTGCACACAGGTGGCTGGCGAGTGTCAATTTCTCCAACTTTAGTTGAACCAAGTGTGGCTACGCCCGGTCCTTGAGAAGGTTAAAACAACATTAACTTCACGAACTATCGTTGTGGTTTTGATGCGTAGGTAAGAACGGTTCTTGCTAAGCCCGTAGCAGCCATGTAAAATTTGCAACAACAAAGTAGAGGACGTCTAACTTGTTTTTGCAGGCCATGTTGTGATGTGATATGGTCAAGACGTGATGCTATATTTTATTGTATGAGATGATCATGTTTTGTAACCGAGTTATCGGCAACTGGCAGGAGCCATATGGTTGTCACTTTATTGTATGCAATGCAATCGCCCTATAATTGCTTTACTTTATCACTAAGCGGTAGCGATAGTCGTAGAAGCAATAGTTGGCGAGATGACAACTACGCTACGATGGAGATCAAGGCGTCGCGCCAGTGATGATGGTGATCATGACGGTGCTTTGGAGATGGAGATCACAAGCACAAGATGATGATGGCCATATCATATCACTTATATTGATTGCATGTGATGTTTATCTTTTATGCATCTTATCTTGCTTTGATTGATGGTAGCATTATAAGATGATCTCTCACTAAATTTCAAGATAAAAGGTTCTCCCTGAGTATGCACTGTTGCCAAAGTTCGTTGTGCCCAAACACCACGTGATGATCGAGTGTGATAAACTCTACGTCCATCTACAACGGGTGCAAGCAAGTTTTGCACATGCAGAATACTCAGGTTAAACTTGACGAGCCTAGCATATGCAGATATGACCTTGGAACACTGAGACCGAAAGGTCGTGCGTGAATCATATAGTAGATATGATCAACATAGTGATGTTCACCATTGAAAACTACTCCATTTCACGTGATGATCGGTAATGGTTTAGTTGATTTGGATCACGTGATCACTTAGATGATTAGAGGGATGTCTATCTAAGTGGGAGTTCTTAAGTAATATGATTAATTGAACTTAAATTTATCATGATCTTAGTACCTGATAGTATTTTGCATGTCTATGTTTGTTGTAGATAGATGGCTCATGCTGTTGTTCCGTTGAATTTTAATGTGTTCCTTGAGAAAGCAAAGTTGAAAGATGATGGTAGCAATTACACGGACTGGGTCCGTAACTTGAGGATTATCCTCATTGCTGCACAGGAGAATTACGTTCTGGAAGCACCGCTAGGTGCCAAAACTACTGCAGGAGCAACACCAGATGTTATGAACGTCTGGCAGAGTAAAGCTGATTACTACTTGATAGTTTAGTGTGCCATGCTTTACGGCTTAGAACCGGGACTTCAACGATGTTTTGAACGTCATGGAGCATATGAGATGCTCCAGGAGTTGAAGTTAATATTTCAAGCAAATGCCCGGGTTGAGAGATATGAAGTCTCCAATAAGTTTTACAGCTGCAAGATGGAGGAGAATAGTTACATCGACCATATACTCGTAATGTCCGGGTATAACAATCACTTGATTCAAGCTGGGAGTTAATCTTCCAAATGATAGCGTCATTGATGAAATTCTTCAATCACGCCACCAAGCTACAAGAGCTTCGTGATGAACTATAATATGCAAGGGATGGATAAGACAATTCCCGAGCTCTTCGCAATGCTGAAGGCTGTGGAGGTAGAAATCAAGAAGGAGCATCAAGTGTTGATGGTCAATAAGACCACCAGTTTCAAGAAAAAGGGCAAAGGGAAAAAGAAGGGGAACTTCAAGAAGAACAGCAAACAAGTTGCTGCTCAAGAGAAGAAACCCAAGTCTGGACCTAAGCTTGAGACTGAGTGCTTCTACTGCAAGCACACTGGTCATTGGAAGCGGAACTGCCCCAAGTATTTGGCGGATAAGAAGGATGGCAAGGTGAACAAAGGTATATGTGATATACATGTTATTGATGTGTACCTTACCAGAGCTCGCAATAGCACCTGGGTATTTGATACTGGTTCTATTGCTAATATTTGCAACTCGAAACAGGGACTACGGATTAAGCGGACACTGGCTAAGGACGAGGTGACGATGCGCGTGGGAAATGGTTCCAAAGTCGATGTGATCGTCGTCGGCACACTACCTCTACATCTACCTTCGGGGTTAGTTTTAGACCTAAATAATTGTTATTTGGTGCCAGCGTTGAGCATGAACATTATATCTGGATCTTGTTTGATGCGAGACGGTTATTCATTTAAATCTGAGAATAATGGTTATTCTAGTTATATGAGTAATATCTTTCATGGTCATGCACCCTTGAAGAGTGGTCTATTTTTGATGAATCTCGATAGTAGTGATACACATATTCATACTGTTGAAGCCAAAAGATGCAGAGTTCATAATGATAGTGCAACTTATTTGTGGCACTACCGTTTGGGTCATATTGGTGTAAAGTGCATGAAGAAACTCCATACTGATGGACTTTTGGAATCACTTGATTATGAATCACTTGGTACTTGCAAACCATGCCTCATGAGCAAGATGACTAAAAAGCCGTTCTCCGGAACTATGGAGCGAGCAACTGATTTGTTGGAGATCATACATACTGATGTATGTGGTCCAATGAATATTGAGGCTCGCGGCGGGTATCGTTATTTTCTCACCTTCACGGATGATTTAAGCAGATATGGGTATATCTACTTAATGAAATATAAGTCTGAAACATTTGAAAAGTTCAAAGAATTTCAGAGTGAAGTTGAAAATCATCGTAACAAGAAAATAAAGTTTCTACGATCTGATCATGGAGGAGAATATTTGAGTTACGAGTTTGATCTACATTTGAAACAATGTGGAATAGTTTCTCAACTCACGCCACCTGGAACACCACAGCATAATGGTGTGTCCGAACGTCGTAATCGTACTTTACTAGATGTGGTGCGATCTATGATGTCTCTTACTGATTTACCGCTATGGTTTTGGGGTTATGCTTTAGAGACGGCCGCACTCACGTTAAATAGGGCACCATCAAAATCTGTTGAGACGACACCTTATGAACTGTGGTTTGGCAAGAAACCAAAGTTGTCATTTCTTAAAGTTTGGGGCTGCGATGCTTATGCGAAAAAGCTTCAACCTGATAAGCTCGAACCCAAATCGGAGAAATGTGTCTTCATAGGATACCCAAAAGAAACTGTTGGGTACACCTTCTATCACAGGTCCGAAGGCAAGACATTCGTTGCCATGAATGGATCCTTTCTAGAGAAGGAGTTTCTCTCGAAAGAAGTGAGTGGGAGGAAAGTAGAACTTGATGAGGTAACTGTACCTGCTCCCTTATTGGAAAATAGTTCATCACAGAAACCGGTACATGTGACGATTACACCAATTAGTGAGGAAGCTAATGATATTGATCATGAAACTTCAGATCAAGCTACTACCGAACCTTGTAGGTCAACCAGAGTAAGATCCGCACCAGAGTGGTATGGTAATCCTATTTTGGAGGTCATGTTACTTGACCATGGCAAACCTATGAACTATGAGGAAGCGATGATGAGCCCAGATTCCGCAAAATGGCTTGAGGCCATGAAATCTGAGATGGGATCCATGTATGAGAACAAAGTATGGACTTTGGTTGACTTGCCCAATGATCAGCAAGCCATCGAGAATTAATGGATCTTCAAGAAGAAGACTGACGCTGATGGTAATGTTACTGTCTACAAAGCTCGACTTGTTGCAAAAGGTTTTCGACAAGTTCAAGGGGTTGAATACGATCAGACTTTCTCACCCGTAGCGATGCTTAAGTCTGACCAAATCATGTTAGCAATTGCCGCATTTTATGATTATGAAATTTGGCAAATGGATGTCAAAACAGCATTCCTGAATGGATTTCTGGAAGAAGAGTTGTATATGATGCAACTAGAAGGTTTTGTCGATCCAAAAGGTGCTAACAAAGTGTGCAAGCTCCATCGATCCATTTATGGACTGGTGCAAGCCTCTCGGAGTTGGAATAAACACTTTGATAGTGTGATCAAAGCATATGGTTTTATACAGACTTTTGGAGAAGCCTGTATTTACAAGAAAGTGAGTGGGAGCTCTGTAGCATTTCTGATATTATATGTGGATGACATATTGTTGATTGGAAATGATATAGAATTTCTGGATAGCATAAAAGGATATTTGAATAAGAGTTTTTCAATAAAAGACCTCGGTGAAGCTGCTTATATATTGGGCATCAAGATCTATAGAGATATATCGAGACGTTTAATTGGACTTTCACAAAGCACATACCTTGACAAAGTTTTGAAGAAGTTCAAAATGGATGAAGCAAAGAAAGGGTTCTTGCCTGTGTTACAAGGTGTGAAGTTGAGTCGGACTCAATGCCTGACCACTGCAGAAGATAGAGAGAAGATGAAAGATGTTCCCTATGCTTCAGCCATAGGCTCTATCATGTATGCAATGCTGTGTACCAGACCTGATGTGTGCCTTGCTATTAGTTTAGCAGGGAGGTACCAAAGTAATCTAGGAGTGGATCACTGGACAGCGGTCAAGAACATCCTGAAATACCTGAAAAGGACTAAGGATATGTTTCTCGTTTATGGAGGTGACAAAGAGCTAGTCGTAAATGGTTATGTCGATGCAAGCTTTGACACTGATCTGGACGATTCTAAATCGCAAACCGGATACGTGTTTATATTGAATGGTGGAGCTGTCAGTTAGTACAGTTCTAAACAAAGCGTCATAGCGGGATCTACATGTGAAGCAGAGTACATAGCTGCTTCGGAAGCAGCAAATGAAGGAGTCTGGATGAAGGAGTTCATATCCGATCTAGGTGTCATGCCTAGTGCGTCGGGTCCAATGAAAATCTTTTGTGACAATACTTGTGCAATTGCTTTAGCAAAGGAATCCAGATTTCACAAGAGAACCAAGCACATCAAGAGACGCTTCAATTCCGTCCGGGACCAAGTCTAGGTGGGAGACATAGAGATTTGCAAGATACATACGGATCTGAATGTTACAGACCCGTTGACTAAGCCTCATCCACGAGCAAAACATGATCAGCACCAAGGCTCCATGGGTGTTAGAATCATTACTGTGTAATCTAGATTATTGACTCTAGTGCAAGTGGGAAACTGAAGGAAATATGCCCTAGAGGCAATAATAAAGTTATTATTTATTTCCTCATATCATGATAAATGTTTATTATTCATGCTAGAATTGTATTACCCGGAAACATAATACATGTGTGAATACATAGACAAACATAGTGTCACTAGTATGCCTCTACTTGACTAGCTCGTGAATCAAAGATGGTTAAGTTTCCTAACCATAGACATGAGTTGTCATTTGATTAATGGGATCAAATCATTGGGAGAATGATGTGATTGACTTGACCCATTCCGTTAGCTTAGCACTTGATCGTTTAGTATGTTGCTATTGCTTTCTTCATGACTTATACATGTTCCTATGACTATGAGATTATGTAACTCCCGTTTACCGGAGGAACACTTTGTGTGCTACCAAACGTCACAACGTAACTGGGTGATAATAAAGGTGCTCTACAGGTGTCTCTGAAGGTACTTGTTTTGTTGACGTATTTCAATATTAGGATTTGTCACTCCAATTGTCGGAGAGGTATCTCTGGGCCCTCTCGATAATGCACATCACTATAAGCCTTGCAAGCAATGTAGCTAATGAGTTAGTTACGGGATGATGCATTACGTAACGAGTAAAGAGACTTGCCGGTAACGAGATTGAACTAGGTATTGAGATAACGACGATCGAATCTCGGGCAAGTAACATACCGATGACAAACGGAACAATGTATGTTGTTATGCGGTTTGACCAATAAAGATCTTCGTAGAATATGTAGGAGCCAATATGAGCATCCAGGTTCCGCTATTGGTTATTGACTGGAGACGTGTCTCGGTCATGTCTACATAGTTCTCGAACCCGTAGGGTCCGCACGCTTAAAGTTAGATGACGGTTATATTATGCGTTTATGTGTTTTGATGTACCGAAGGTTGTTAGGAGTCCCGGATGTGATCACGGACATGACGAGGAGTCTCGAAATGGTCGACACATAAAGATCGATATATTGGACGACTATATTTGGACACCGGAATGGTTCCGGGTGAGATTGGGACAATACCGGAGCTCCAGGAGGTTATCGAACCCCCCCCCCCCCCGGAGGTATATGGGCCTTAATGGGCTTTAGTGTAAAGGAGGGGAAAGGAGCAAGGGAGGGCCCCCCCAAGTCCAATCCGAATTGGGAGGGTGGCCGCCCCCCCCCCTTTCCTTCCTCCCTTCTTCCTCTTCCTTCCCTCTCCTTCTCCAAATAGGAAAAGGAGGAGTCCTACTCCCGGTGGGAGTAGGACTCCCCCCCCCCCTTGGGCACGCCTCCTCCTCTTGGCCGGCCCCCTCCTCCACTCCTTTATATACGGGGGAGGGGGGCACCCCATAGACACAACAATTGATCATTGATCTCTTAGCCGTGTGCGGTGCCCCCCTCCACCATAGTCCTCCTCGATAATATCATAGCGGTGCTTAGCTGAAGCCCTGCATCGGTAGAACATCATCGTCGTCACCACGCCGTCGTGCTGACGGAACTCTCCCTCAAAGCTCGGCTGGATCGGAGTTCGAGGGACGTCATCGAGCTGAACGTGTGCAAGAACTCGGAGGTGCCGTGCGTTCGGTACTTGATCGGTCGGATCGTGAAGACGTACGACTACATCAACCGCATTGTGCTAACGCTTCCGCTTTTGGTCTACGAGAGTACGTGGACACACTCTCCCCTCTCGTTGCTATGCATCACCATGATCTTGCGTGTGCGTAGGAATTTTTTTGAAATTACTATGTTACCCAACAAGAGAAGTGATGGTGAGCCCGGATTCCGACGAATGGTTAGAGGCCATGAAATCTGAGATGGGATCCATGTATGAAAACAAAGTATGGACTTTGGAAGTATTACCTGAAGGGCGAAAGGCCATTCAAAATAAATGGATCTTCAAGAAGAAGATGGACGTGAAAGGTAAAATCACCGTCTATAAAGCTCGACTTGTGGCAAAGGGGTTTTCACAAGTTCAAGGAGTTTACTACGATGAGACTTTCTCACCCGTGGCGATGCTTAAGTCCGTAAGAATCATGTTGACAATAGCTGCATTTTTCGATTATGAAATCTGGCAGATGGATGTCGAAACAACGTTCCTTAACAGTTTCCTTAAGGAAGAGTTGTATATGATGCAACCAGAAGGTTTTGTCGATCCAGAGAATGCTGACAAAGTGTGCAAGCTCCAGCGATCCTTCTATGGACTAGAGTAAGCATCTCAGAGTTGGAATATACATTTTCATGAGGTTATCAAAGTTTTTTGCTTTATACAAAGTTTGCAAGAAACTTGTATTTACAAGAAAGTGAGTGGGAGCACTACAACATTTCTGATAAGTATATGTGGATGACATATTGTTGATTGGAAATGATGTAGAATTTCTAGAAAGCATAAAGGGTTGTTTGAAAGGAGTTTTTCAAAGGAAGACCTGGGTAAAGTTGCTTACATATTGGGCATCAATACCTATAGAGATAGATCAAGACACCTGATAAGACTTTCACAGAGCACATACCTTGGCATGATTTTGAAGGAGTTCAAAATGGATCAGTCAAAGAAGGAATTCTTGCCTAAGTTATAAGGTGTGAAGTTGAGTAAGACTCAAAGCTCGGCCACGACAGAAGAAAGAGAAAGGATGAAGGTCATCCCCTATGCCTTAGCCATAGGCTCTATACAGTATGCCATGCTGTGTGCCGCACCTGATGTGTGCCTTGCCACATGTCTGGCAAGGGGGTACAAAAGTGATCCAAGAGTGGATCACTAGATAGCGGTCAAACTTATTCTTAGAGGAATAAGGAAATGTTTCTCGGTTGTGGAGGTGATAAAGAGTTCGGCGTAAAGGGTTATGTCGATGCAAGCTTTGACACTAATCTGGATGACTCTAAGTAGTAAACCAGATACATGTAGTGCAGCAGCCATTTGGAATAGCTCCAAGTGGAGCGTGGTAGCGGCATCTACAATATGACATAGAGATTTGTGAAGTACACGCGGATCAGAATGTTGCAAACCCATTGACTAAAACCTCTCTCACAAGCAAAACATGATCAAAACCCAGAATTCATTGGGTGTTAATCACATTGCGATGTGAACTAGATTATTGACTCCAGTGCAAGTGGGAGACTGTTGGAAATATGCCCTAAAGGCAATAATAAAGTGGTCATTATTATATTTCCTTGTCCATGATAATTGTTTATTGTCCATGCTATAATTGTATTGATTGGAAACTCAAATACATGTGTGGATACATAGACAACAATATTTCCCTAGTGAGCCTTTACAGGACTAGCTCGTTAATCAAATATGGCTCTGGTTTCCTAGCCATAGACATGAGTTGTCATTTGATAATGGGATCATATCATTAGGAGAATGATGTGATGGATAAGACCCAAACTATAAATGATGATTGTATCAAGTTTATTGCTATCGTTTTTGCATGTCAAGTATTTGTTTCTATGGCCATGAGATCATGAAACTCACTGACACCGGAGGAGTACCTTGTGTGTATCAAACATCGCAACGTAACTGTGTGACTATAAAGATGCTCTACAGGTATCTCTAAGGGTGTCTATTGAGTTGGCATGGATCAAAACTGGGATTTGTCACTTCGTGTGATGGAGAGATATCTCTGTGCTCATTCGATAATACAACATCACAACAGGCTTGCAAGCAATGTGAATAAGGAGTTAGTCACAAGATCTTGTATTACGGAACAAGTAAAGAGACTTGTCGGTAACGATATTGAACTAGGTATGGAGATACTTACAATCGAATCTCGGGCAAGTAACATACCGCTAGACAAAGGGAACTGCATACAGGATTGGTTGAATCCTTGGCATCGTGGTTCAACCGATAAACTTTGTGGAATATGTGGTAACCAATATGGGCATCCAGGTCTCGTTATTGGTTATTGCCGGAGAGGTGTCTCGGTCATGTCCATATGATTCTCGAACCCGTAGGGTCTGCACGCTTAACGTTCGGTGACGCTAGAGTAGTATTGGGATATTCACATTGGGACCGAATATTGTTCGGAGCCCCGGATCAGATCCTAGATATCAGGAGGAGCTCCAGAATGGTCCGGAGGTAAAGATTTATATATGGAAAGTCATATTTTGGCTACCGAAAAAGTTTTGGGTTTTACCGGTATTGTACCGGGAAGCTTCATGAAGGTTCTGTAAGGTTCTAGAATGTTCTGGAGGGTTCAGGAGGAGTCCAGAAGGGTCCCTCCAGCACCTATGGCGTGCACGGGCTGTAGGGGGGCGTCCTAGCCTTATTGGGCCAGGGGCACCATCCCCAAAGAGGCCCATGCGCCTAGGGGAAGGGAACCCTAAGGGGGAGGGCCCTCCACTTGACTTGGAGGGACACTCCTCCCCCTTGGACACCTCCCCTCCTTGGAGGAGGGGCTAGGGATGCTCCCCTAGACCTCCCACACCCCTATATATAGTGGGGAGGGCGCGGAGGGTGGGCACACCGATTCCCACGCCCTGTAGGCATCCCTACCTCTCCCATTACTTTGTTTTCTCCTCAGATCGCATCTACGGTAGCGCTTGGCGAAGCCTTGCTGGGATTGCTCCACCATCATCTCCACCGCGTCGTCGTGCTGGTTGAGATCCCATCTACTTCTCCTCCCTCTCTTGCCGGATCAAGAAGGAGGAGACGTCATCGAGCCACACGTGTGCTGAACGCGGAGGTGCCGTCCGTGCGGCACTTGATCGGGAGTTCGTGGGACGGCTCGTGATTGGATGGCGAAGATGTTCGACTACATCACCTGCGTTTCTTAACGCTTCCGCTTAGCGATCTACAAGGGTTGTAGATCTAATCTCTCCTCTCGTAGATGTTCATCTCCTAGATTGAGCATAGGAAATTTTTTGTTTTCCATGCAACGTTCCCCAATAGTGGTATCAGAGCTAGGTCTATGCGTAGATGACATCACGAGTAGAACACAAAGGAGTTTGTGGGCTTTGATATTCAGATTGCTTCCTTCCTTGGTCTTTTCTTGATTCGGCGGTATTGTGGTATGAAGCGGTCCGGACCAACTTTACATGTCCATGTACATGAGACCGGTTCCATTGACTGACATGTGACTTTGTTGCATAAAGATGGCTGGCGGGTGTCTGTCTCTCCCACCTTAGTTGTTGCATCAAATTATCATGACCCAAGTTCATTCCCTTATCCTCCATAGCACATGGAACATGTCCTAATACCGGTTGTCTTCTCCTTTGTCCGGTGTAGCTGGAGCAATGTTTGGACATGATACAAGTACTTTTGCAATCATGGTCACATCAATATTGAGTATAAAGAGTACTTGATCTTTATCGGTCATGTTCCAGTTGCAGTTTATATTACATAAAATGGACACACAGAACTCAAGTTTACCAAGAGCAAGTAGTGTTTCCTCCTCTTTGACCCCCCTTAATGAGCTAGTAGATATATGAGTATCAAGGGCCAATATTCACATAGAATCACTAGAAACACCTACGGGGATGCTAATTTCCTCAACATTGAGAGTGCCCCGTTCTCTACCATGTTGGTAAGTAAATGACAATAGTCATGAGCACCGAGTTTATACGTTGAATGAGCAGTATGATAGAAGTCACTGCGCATATGCCAACGATAGTCATATGAGTTGTAGCTAACATAAAAAAATGTCTACTGAAAAAGAACTCAGCATGCATAGCAATGGCAATCATAGTAGTGAGTGGCAGTGGAGAGGCTTCAGTGCGATTTGAGAGAGGGCTAAATGAGTCTTAAATGAAGTTGAGGGGAGGGGGCATGGCCCCCTTTGGCCCTCACCAAGCTCTTCTAGTATCCTTGTTTAAGGCATATTTGATCCATTAATACAAGCCTTTGGCTATTTGTATATAGTTTATGTGATACTTCTCCATTTCAAAGTAAACGATGTTTTGGGTATTGGCGTGTTCTGCAACAAATATCTTTGCTCCATTCAAGATGTTATCTCGCGTGCTACCGCGGGGAACATATTGAAATATAAATATTTGGATAAAAATACGGGAGCTTAAAACGAAAAATAGATTTTATTTCATTGTATTTGATTATTGTATGGTTGTAAAATATTTATTAATTATAAGTACCATAATAAGTTTTCCATACATGCTTTAACATAGTACAATGCTACTATGTTGAGGTGGATATTTTCTAATACATGGTTGCATGTTGAGATAGCTTGGTTACATCTTGAGATAAATTGGTTAGTGGGCACCGCATCTTTATTTATATCATATAGTAGTTTGGTAAAAAAGCATATGAAGCAGTATGTCATGACAATATTATCATTACAAATATAATGGTGCTATTAAATCTCATGAATCAAAATAAGTTTTCGTATTTCTGTTGTCATTTGAAGGACTCGGACTAATCTGGAAAGGGATTGTACAAAATCATAAGTACTTCCCCCCTTTGGTTTGAATTTGATGGCATCGGTTTCACATCCTATGATAGATCACATACCGAGAAAATGATCATAGGTCATACTCCCTCCGATCCTTTTTACTCTCCGTATTGGATTTGTGTCAAGTCAAACTTTGCAAAGTTTGACCAAATTTATACTAAAAAATATCAAAAACTACATTTCATATGAATCTAACAATATTGATCTAACGTCGTGAATGTTGATACTTTCTTTCTAGTACTCCCTCTGTTTCAAAATACAGGGCGCCCGTGCTTTTCAAGGTTTTACTTTGACCATAAATCTAACCAACGAGACCGACTGCAACGGGAGCAAAAATTATACCAGTGAATTCGTATTCAAAAGAAGTTTTCAATTATATAATTTTTGGTGCCGACGCAGTCGGTCTTGTTGGTTAAATTTATGGTTAAAGTTGAAGCGTGGAAACCGAGGACGCACTATATTTGGGAACGGAGGGAGTATAAGTTTGGTGAAAATAGAGATACTTTGACTTCGGACAAAATTTATATGCAAACTAAAAATAATCAGAGAGAGTACATTCTGCTTTCAAACAGGAGCACTTACTAAGTCGAAGTACATGCGTAGCAATGTACACGGGAGTACGTTCGATCATATCTCGTCCCAATCATGGCCGATGATACATTGCCATGCCCGCACGGAGACCGCGGCGCACGTACCTGTCAGTCATTGTCACCTGCGCCGCTGCTGCGTCAACGGTCAACGACCACATCTTTCTCCCTCGATCCGATTCATTCTTAAAGTTGCTGGTCATCACCAAACCAGGAACTAAAGTAAAATGACATACACACACACTACACACGCGCAGGGAAGAAAACCAACAGAAACGAACAAAAGAAGCATAAAACGAGAATCGACGGTCACCGAACCATGCATCACCAACTGCCTCGCAGGTCGCAGCTCACAGTTCTTCTAGTCCTGGTAGTCGCTTTCTTAATATAGGCACATAAGTAGGAGTAAAACTGAGTAAAAACGTTTCTGATTATTATTATTATTTTCACACAAAAAGATGATTCCATTTCCATGGCTGCCCATCCATTGATCCAATTGCAGATTTTCTAATCGATCGGGCCTTTGTCTCCTCTCCAGCTCTCCTACGTATCGTCCGCTCTGCCTGTGGTACGTGCGGATCGGTCGGGGCGGGGGGGTCCCATGGCTCACATGGAGGCGCAGAGCTCGTCACGCCGGTATGTGTTTCCTGCTCCTGCCAGCAGCACGCACGTCCGCCGATCATGTGTGCCCCAATCCGATCCCCGTTCGTTCGTGGGCTCGCGGTGCCAATTAGGGGTTCTACTATTTTGTAATGCGAGTTTGGATTCCAACCATGTGATTCCTAGGGCTGATCACTGATGGATCCCCTTTGTGTTCCTTTCCTATGTGGCGTCGCTCATCGCCTCTTCTTTATCGCAAAAGCTTGAGGTGGCAATCAGTGGCGAACGGAAAGACGGATCATCAGAGGTGGCAATTGTATAGCCTGTTCTTTTTTGGAGAGAGAGAGAGAGAGAGAGAGAGAGAGAGAGAGAGATAGAATGGGCATTTGGCATTGCGATCTTCCTTTTTCTCTAGACTGTAGAGAGATGCCTAGTTTGATTTTCAACGTGTGCGAATGGAGGGGCCTTTGTGTATGTGAGCAAATTAAATTGACGGGGTGGGGAGGGCACTCGCACTCGCACTCGCATGGCACTGCCTAGCTGGGTCTCATTTTACAATTGTTTGGTTCATACTTGCTTTTCTTTCTTCACCATCGACTTTCATTCGTGTCTATCTCTTTTGCTGTTCCTTTTTCCCTTTTCCTAGATTTTATTTTGGCTCCGCAGTTAATGGGGTGGGAATGATAGGGTACGTAATTTGGAACTTGGTAGGTGAATTCGCGCAAGTGGGCGTAAAGGAATGGAGGAAATGGACGACCAATGGCTGCTGATGGTGATATGGCCTCTCATGGACTGTTGTGCTCGTCTCATTCTTGCAGGGCTTGCCGCTAGGTAGCAAGTTTTGAGTGACGCGCCTCTGGTTTTGCCGCGCAAGCCGAGGCAATGGACTCGGCCAGGGCGGCGCAGGCGGCGACGCGGCGCAAGAAGATGACCAAGCAGCTCACCGGGAAGCGGGACGACACGGCGCTGCACGGGGCGGCGCGCGCCGGGCTGCTCGTCGCCGTGCAGGAGACGCTGTCCGGCGCGTCGCCAGAGGAGCTGCGCGCGCTGCTGTCCAAGCAGAACACGGCCGGGGAGACGCCGCTGTTCGTCGCCGCCGAGTACGGCTACGTGGCCCTGGTGAACGAGATGGTCAAGTACCACGACGTCGCCACCGCCGGCATCAAGGCCCGCAGCGGCTACGACGCCCTCCACATTGCCGCCAAGCAAGGGGATGTAGGTACATCCATCGTCTACGTCTAGTCCCCTCTCATCCTCCCACTCTCACTCTCACACGCACGCGTCGCGCGCCATCTTCATGTTTACAAGGATTCATGTTGCTTGCATGCATGGTGCAGAGGTGGTGAAGGAGCTGCTGCAAGCGCTGCCGGAGCTGGCCATGACGGTGGACGCGTCGAACACGACGGCTCTCAACACCGCGGCGACGCAGGGGCACATGGAGGTGGTGCGGCTGCTGCTGGAGGTGGACGGGACCCTGGCGCTGATCGCGCGGAGCAACGGCAAGACGGCGCTGCACTCGGCGGCGAGGAACGGCCACGTGCAGGTGGTGCGCGCGCTGCTGGAGGCGGAGCCCAGCATCGCGCTCCGGGTGGACAAGAAGGGGCAGACGGCGCTGCACATGGCCGCCAAGGGCACCAACCTCGACCTCGTGGACGCGCTCCTCGCCGCCGACCCTTCGCTGCTCAACCTCCCGGACAACAAGGGCAACACCGCGCTGCACATCGCCTCCCGCAAGGCGCGGCACCAGATCATTAAGCGTCTGCTCGAGCTGCCGGACACGAACCTCAAGGCGATCAACCGGGCCGCCGAGACGCCGCTGGACACGGCGGAGAAGATGGGCAACGGCGAGGTGGCCGGCGTGCTGACGGAGCACGGCGTGCAGTCGGCCCGCGCCCTGAGCCCCACGAGCGGCGGCAACCCGGCGCGCGAGCTGAAGCAGCAGGTGAGCGACATCAAGCACGAGGTGCACTCGCAGCTGGAGCAGACGCGGCAGACGCGCGTGCGGATGCAGGGAATCCAGAAGCGCATCAACAAGCTCCACGAGGAAGGGCTGAACAACGCCATCAACTCCACCACGGTGGTGGCCGTGCTGATCGCCACGGTGGCGTTCGCGGCCATCTTCACGGTGCCCGGCGAGTACGTGGACGCGGACAACCTGGGGCCGGGGCAGGAGCTGGGCGAGGCCAACATCGCCCATCAGACCCCCTTCATCATCTTCTTCGTGTTTGACTCGGTGGCGCTCTTCATCTCGCTGGCGGTGGTGGTGGTGCAGACGTCGGTGGTGGTGATCGAGCGGAAGGCCAAGAAGCAGATGATGGCGGTGATCAACAAGCTCATGTGGGTGGCGTGCGTGCTCATCAGCGTCGCCTTCCTGGCGCTGTCGTTCGTCGTCGTAGGGCGCACGGAGCAGTGGCTGGCCGTCGCGGTCACCATCATGGGCGCCACCATCCTGGTCACCACCATCGGCACCATGCTCTACTGGGTCATCGCGCACCGGCTCGAGGCCAAGCGCATGCGCAACATCAAGCGCTCGTCGATGAGCCGCTCGCGCTCACACTCGGGGTCTGGACTGTCGGAGCACGAGTGGGTCGACGAGGAGTTCAAGAAGATGTACGCCATCTGATCATGATCATCCCCACGGCCTAGTGCAACATTGATTACAGTACTTGATTTACCACGTACGATGACCCGAGGAGTAGCGATGATCGTAGCAGGGCTGACATTTTTATCCGGTAGCTCAGCTCATTGTGCATTACGTGCTAGCTAGTGATCATTTAAGCTGTTCACCGTTTGCTGAATGTTGATTAGAACGGGGAACAGGAAGAAGTACAGTAGCAAGGATGTCGCCAGTGCATTTTCTTTTTACTTCTTGTGTAGATTAATATATGACGATAGGAAAATTAAATAAATAAAAACACATATCAATGTTTCATTATTTTTTTCGAGAAACTTCCGATCTATTCATCTTCAATCATGACATTACAAAGAACAACAAAGGTATAAAAATTGCAACCATGTCTGTGGACCACGTAGCGACGACTACAAACACTGGAGCGAACCGAAGGCGCGCCACCATCATCGCCCCTCTCTTACCGGAGCCAGGCAAACCTTATGCAGTAGACAGTCAGGAAGTTGTCGTGCTAAGGCCCACAGGACCAGCGCTCAGAGTAGCAACCATCGTCGATGAAGAAAATTGTAGATCAAAAGGACAAAGTCTGTAAACACCCAAACAAAGACCGGATCCAAACAGATCCACCGAAGACCAGCACCGACTGGATCCCACGAGATCCGACAGAGATAAACCTTCACACGCCCTCTGACGATGCTAGACGCACCATCGGAACGGGGATAGAACGTGATAGACATTATTTCTACTAAGGGACATCGCCGCCGCCACACTGCCCCAACCAAGACGCTTGATCTAACAAGAATGAGAATGGGGTCTCTCCCGCCAGCGGGGGGCGAGGTCACACGCACCTCCATGGCCTAGAGGCCATCTGAGATGGGGCGGACCGGTGGAAAATGAATAGACTTTTGACTATATGGGTAGCTGAATTTTGATCTGCCAACTTAGTCACTCTGTCTTCGTCTGATTTTTTTCCGAAGAAGGTGCTTTTTATTGACTCATAATGTAGAATCGAGGGATACAATCATAACAAGCATACAACCAGCCTCTGCAACTAGGATGCACACAACCAACAAAAAAAATCACATCAACAAATAGCAAAGTCAAATAAGACCAAAGCTATGGCTAGGCGCATGAAGAAAAAAAATAAGAAAAAAAGTGATCAAAACAGCTATCGATAATATACCTGTAGCACCCAAGATGCGATTCTATCTCAATCACGAATTCATCACGTGATCGGGATAGAAATGTTGGGCGCTACAAGTTGGTATCAGAGCCTTACCGACCGCAGGAGCCCCCTTGATTGATTGAACCGTTGTCGTTGTCGAGTCTAGAAAAAAACTATTTTAAGTCCTAGATATATATCGGTGAGTAGGAATTCTTTTTATTCCTTATCCCATTTGTCGCTCTGATACCAACTTGCTATGCACTCGAAATGCGATTCTGCCCCAATCATGAATTCATCACGTGATCGGGATAGAATTGCATCTTGGGTGCTACAATACCACAATGATCATCTGTACCATCCATCTTTTGACAACATATAGACTACGAGAAAGGTTCTCCAAAGATGATGCCTCCATGAAGGGAACGACACACATATGTCGTCATTACCTGATCCAACTATCGAATGTCAGATCGTGGTTTAGCCTGAAGATCACGGTGGAGGGAACTCCAAGCAATGCCTTCATCAAGGGAACAACGCAAAATCCGCCACCGTTGCTAAGTATAACTAACAAGGGCCGGACTTAGGGTTTTCACCCCCAGAGCTCGAGATCGGCTACTTGAGAAGCACCACCCAACAGAAGTCATTATATGATGTCTCCTCCACTTGCCACAGTCCTAGCAGGTGCATACGTGCACAACCCGACAAATGAACATGCCCAGGCGAGCAGATAGTCAAGCCACGACAAAAGTTGCTTGCCATCGCACAACAAAGTGATTGACAAGGAAGGAAGGTCGCCAGCACTGCCGAAATCCCATGTCTGGGACGATCCAGAGTCCCCGCACCGTCCTCACAAGTGGCAGCCAATAGCTAATCTGAATTAGACAACAACACCACACACCGCCACTACCTCCGCCATCCTCATATGTGGCAGTATATCAAACTATGGGAAGGACACATATACCGCCATGCATCGACCACAGCGACACGGATCAACTGAGGCTTGAATGACCACGGAACTGCTAGTCCACAAAGGAACCATTAACTGCTCTGCACCATTGGCTATAGATGGACTGAGAGTATCTCCAGCCGTTGGCCCCCCAGGAGGGGCTAAAAATCGCCCCCTGGGGGCGCACCGGCGCTAACCCGCGCACTGGGGGCATTGTGCCCCCCGGTCGCGGCGCCCATGTTATTTTGGAAAATTTAAACACGACACAAACACGACGCAAATTCATTGCAAACTTCGGCGAGTTCGTTCGAACTTAAACATATTTTACAAAAAAAGAAAAAACTACTAGGGGCCGCCACAACTCGCCGTCTCCATCGCCGCTCCTCGCCGTCTGCCTCGCCGCTCCCCGCCGCCCGCCGCCCGCCCTCGCAGTTCTACATGCCGAGGAGGCTATAGAACTGCATGTAGTCGCCACCGCCGTCGTCGTCGTCGTCGTCGTCGTCGCCGCCGCCTCCGCCGCCGTCGTCCCTGCTGCATCCCTGGCGGCACTGACCGGTGTGTCCTGGGGCTCCGGCTTGACAGGGCGGAGGCAGGGAGAGCCCGACGAGCGGCCGGACGAGGAGGAGGACGCGTCGGTCCGCTCCATACGCCTCGGCGTCCAGGAGCTCCCACGGCGGCGTGAGAAGGTCGGGGGAGCGGGGTACTCGAGGCGAGGCGTGTTGCCGCCCTCGATGTACTCGAGGACGGCCTCCATCGTGCGGTCGGGCACGCCCCACCACCGGCACCGGCCCTCGGAGTTGAGCCTGCCGGAGGGCACGATGCCGTTCGCCGCCTCGAGCTACTTGGCGTGTCGGCGGCGGAAGTAGGGCTCCCAGAGCGGGCTGTCGGGGGTGTACCGCGGGCCTTCCCTCGCCGCCCACGGAAGGGACGTGTGGATGCATGCGATCTCCACACACCGCACCGCCCCGGTTGGTGGTGGTGGCACTGGCAAGCCGCCGGCGCTGATCCTCCACTCCCCGGGCACCCGCATGTCCGGCGGGGCCGGGTACTCGGCTTCGAAGAGGAGGCGAGCCTCATCCTCATGCAGATGGCGGCGCCCGAAGCCCCCGTCGCCTGGGAAGCGCTCGGCCATCCTTCTGAGCTAGAGACGGCGAGAGGAGGAAGGGGGGGAAGTGGGCGCGTTGGCGGTGAAGTGTTTGTGCGTGTCTCCGGCGCGCTGGTTCTCGGCTTATATAGGCGGAGGCGCCGCGCGGTAGGCTTGGCCGGCGCGTTACGCGTGGCGGGAGGCGTGGTGGGCGAGGGGACGCGCGTCGCCCGGCATTCACTGCGCCGCCCGTGAGGCATCAATGGAGGATGACCGGCGCGGCAGCGGGCGCAGCTTTGGCATTGATTCGCCGCGGGAAACGAGGCGATGGGAACGACGAAGCGGCGAGAAGCGAGTCGAGTCGCTGACGCGGCTGGCCCACGGCGCTTTCGCGCCAAAAAATATTCGCCCGGCGCTCCCGGGTTCGAGTTGGGTCCGCCGGCGCCAATTTCGGCCCGAGCCGGCGAAAAATGGGCCCCTTGGGGCGCGACTGGGCCGATTTTTGGCGCCGGCGGCCGAAAAGTGGCCTGGGGGGCCTTGTTGGGGGAGCGGCTGGAGATGCTCTGATATGACTTCGGCGGACATCATCATTGCCACCAGATGGGAAGTTCCAAGCCCCACATGCGCTAACTGCCCAGCCGATGCCGCGTACACGGGGACAACCACTCGCGGGAGGTAGCGTTAATCCTGGTCGACACCGTCCATCAACATGTGGGCTATACCAATGGCTCTACTGTCGTGGATGTATTAGTGTTTGAAAAGAAGTTTAATTTTTTTTACTAAGAGAAACATACCAAAACAAGAAATTTTTAGTATGGTGATTTTTTAACTCAAACTTCAAGCTTTTGACGACCAACATATTGTACTCAAGCCAAAACTTATAACTCAAAAATTGAAGATTTTCTCGCACAACCTCAAATTTACTCGGAATATGATTTAAGCACTTGAAAACCTCAAAAAAGAAACTTCACCTTGGATAAGCTTGGATGGACAACAGGAAGTGTGGGTGGGTGGGGTGGATAATTTCCTATTTGGCGCTTATGAGCCGAATAATTAAAAAATGATACGCCGCGCACACTGAATTTTGTGTATAGGCCGGCCCATAAGCTTCCCAAGCTTTGTTTTTGGAAGTTCCAACCCATAATTTTCTCTACCTGCTACGGTTTGGAAAGATTCTCGAAGCTTCCCACTCGGTTATTATTGTTTTTGACTGATTATACTATGTTTTTTGTGGGGTTTTTTCTTTTTCTTTTTCCTCTTTTTTATTTTTTTGCTTTCACCTTTTCAAATTCTTTGAACATTTCTTAAATATGTGTCTTTCTCCAAGTTCGTGAATTTACAATTTTTTTCAAAATTGCCAAAAAAATTCCAAGTCATGACAATTTTAAATCCGTGGAGTTTTTTTTCACATTCAAAAACGTTTCAAATTCATGAACTTGTTCAAACTCGTGAACTTTTTCCAAAAAAAAACTTCAAGTTCATGAATTTTTTTCAATACCCAAGAATACCTTTTGAAATTCAGGTTCATTACAATTTAATTTACCATATTTTTAATTTGCAAAATTTTGATTTTTTTACCTGAGAAAGGAGAGTCGGAACTGGAAAAGTCGAGCGGAAGAAAAATTAACGAACGGGCGAGCCAACGAACTTTTTTTTGAGGATGCAAGCGAGCGAACTTGGGTGCTCCTAATTTTTTTGAGGGGTAAAAGCCTTTTATTGATTAAAATCCACAGAGAGTGGGATACAAACTGGGTCAGGTGGCTGGCCAAGCCACACATGACGCCCCTGAGCTAAAGTAAGAGCAAATTTAGCTAATTTATGAGCTTCAAAATTAACTACACGACTTTCATAAATGAAATTACAAGTAAAGGGGGCTGATTTGGCTTGAATTTCGTTGATGATAGCTCCGTACACTCCTTGACTTCCCCTCAAAATGTCATTGCCGACCTATTTGAGTCTGATGATATGACAAAATTTTGAACTTGAAGGTCTTGTGCCAATGAAATGGCTTCTCGGCAAGCTATAGCCTCCATTGTTGCCCCAAGCAGATGCCATGACTGTCACGACAGATAGCGGAAGCGGACCCTCTCCTCTGTGTCTTGATCCCTACGTCCACATGAATCTTGGCAAAATTCGCTGGTGGTGCAGTAGGTCGTCTGGGAGATGTAGCCGCTACTCTTGTCACCCTATGAGTAGGGATAGCTCTATTCTCCTTCACAACCCCTAGGTCCCTGATGAAGCGAGAGATGAACTCCTTAGTTGCATGTGGGGTTTGAAAGATCGCCTCATGGATAGCTTTCCTTCTGGCTGTCCAAATGGCCCAGAGCGTTACCGCCATGAGCACAAACTTATCGTGCGTTAATTTCTCCATCATTGCAAACAACCAGTTCTTTGCCCCAGGTTCAGAAGTGGTAGCTATGTCGACACCAAGATCTTCCTCCAGTAGCGCCCAAGTACATCGGGAGACCGTACACTCTATGAGGGAGTGTTTCCACGAATCTGGCGCCCCGCATAATCCGCACGAGCCTATATCTGACATATGTCTATGTGCTCTAACATCTTCTGTTGGAAGGGAATGTTGTGATAATCTCCAAAGAAACATACGTATTCTTGCAGGGACTTGAATCTTCCAAAGTGCTTTCCATGATCCTTCCTCTGAATTTATGTCAGATGGTCCTGCTCGGCCCTCCAACCAAGCCTCTCTGCGCTGTCTAGTAGAAACTAGCATGCGGTATGCAGACTTAACAGAAAAGTTACCATTCCTCTCGTGAGCCCAGCTCCAGAAATCTGGCATATTCATTGTGCAAATCGGGATATTGGCTATGACTTTGGCCTCGAAGGCCAGAAAGACCGTCCGAAGACGCTGCATGTCCCATGTGGCCGTTGTTGTGTCGATTAGCTCAGATACTAAAGTTGGCGGGTTGGGATGAATGCATCCATATGTTCTCATCATCTCTTCTCTAGGTATCCAATTTTCACCCTAGATATTTGTACTCTGGCCGTTTCCAATCCTCTTGATGAGACCTTGTTTCAAAGTATCCCGACCTTCAATGATGGCTCTCCATATTTGGCTTGGGTGACCCCCCCCCCCCAACGTAGCTTGTAGTATAGTTGAGTCTGGGTAGTATATACCTTTGAGCACACGCGCCGCCAGAGAATCAGGATTCTGGAGCAACCTCCACGCCTATCGGGCAAGCATAGCCAGATTGAACAGTTCAAAATCTTTGAACCCGAGGCCCCCCATACCTTTTGGTTGTTTCATGGCTTTCCAAGAAACCCAATGTGGCTTGTGATGTCCTCCTTTGCTCCCCCACCAAACTTTTTGGATCAACATGTTTAGGTGCTCACACAACCCTCTAGGCAGTTTAAAACATGACATTGAGAATACTGGCACTGCTTGGGCTACCGCTTTCACCAAGACTTCCTTACTAGCAGTAGACATTGTCCTCTCAATCTATCCCTGTATCTTGCTCCACAAGCGGTCCTTAAGATATTTGAAAGAACCATTCTTCGAGTTTCTGATATCTGATGGCATGCCCAAATATTTTCATTTAAAGTTTCATTTGGGATATTTAACAGGCCCTTTACCTCAATGCGAGTGCTTTCAAGCACCCCTTTGCTAAAAAAATAGAGGACTTGGCTGTGTTGACACGCTGCCCCGTGGCTGAGCAATAAGTTTCCAACACCTGGTTGACCTCGGTAGCTCCCCCAACATTCGCGTTGATAAATAGTAGGCTGTCATCTTCAAATAAAAGGTGGTTTACTTGCGGCGCCGAAGGTGCCACTTGTATTCCCCTCAGGTTTGATGACCCACTTCTTGATTTTAAAAGGCACAAAAGGCCCTCTGCTGCTAACAAGAACAAATATGGAGAAACCGGGTCCCCTTGTCGGATACCTCATGAAGGCTTGAACTCCTGAAGCTTCTTTCCATTAAACATGACTGAAAATTTGACCGAACTGACCAGCCCCATGACTATATTCACCCATGTTTCAGTGAATCCCAACTTGAGCATTATGGCCCGCAGGTATGTCCATTCTACCATGTCATAGGCTTTCATCATATCGAGTTTCAAAGCACAAGTTTGATGTTTCTTTGCCTTGTTACGCTTCATGAAATGTAAAAAGTCATAAGCAGTTATGATATTATCAGTGATAAGTCTGCCTGGCACAAAGGCTGACTGTTCTTGGGATATGATGTTAGGCAGGATCATCTTTAATCTATTCGATATGACCTTGGAGGCAATTTTATAGAGCACATTGCAAAGGCTTATCGGGCGAAACTGTGATAGAAGTGTTGGGTTTTTTACCTTAGGGATTAGGACAAGCACAGTCTCGTTGATACAATCAGCCGACTCTGTTCCATCCACAATTCTGAGTACTACCTTGGTCACATCCGCCTCACATACATCCCAATGACGCTGGAAGAAGTGAGCCGGGAAGCCATCAGGCCCTGGGGCCTTGATAGGGAACATATGAAAAATAGCCTTTTTGACCTCATCTTGGCTATACGGAGTGTTGAGTATATCGTTTATCTCAGGTGTTACTTTAACTGGCATCGTGTCAATGACCTAATCCATATTTTGTACCCCGTCGGACGTGTATAAATTTTTGTAGAACTCGTTAGTCATCTCCTCCATCTCTACTCTTTCTTCTGTCATTTGGCCGTCAGGTTTCTGAAACATTTTTATTTGGTTTTTCTTGCGCCTGCGACTTGCTCTTAAATGAAAGAAATAAGTGTTCTTGTCCCCATGTGCTAGCCAGTCCAATTGTGCCCTTTGTCGCCAGAGGATCTCCTCTCGATGGAAGAGTTTAGTCAATCCATCACAAACCTTAACTTCCTCGCGACTTGGGGTAGTGCGCCCGGGGACAGCTCGCAGAATCTGAAGTGTGTTATTTAATTGGCGAATCTCTTTCCTCACAGATCCAAAGTGATCTCGGTCCCAACTCATGAGATCTCCTGCCAGCTCGCCTAGTTTTCCGTGAAGCGACTCCACTGTTCCCCCTCCTGTTGGGACCACTTGGCGCCCATCACATTGAACAGATTCTCATCCCTCTCCCACATGGTTTCGTATTTAAAAGCTTTAGGCCCACTACTACATGCATGCATATCACGTAACCGGAGGAGGATGGGCATATAGTCAGACCCGGCTTCCGTTTTGTGCGCAAGGGTGGTCGCTGGGAAAGAAAGGAGCCACTCAGGGTTTGCCACACACCTGTCCAGCCTGACTCTTGTATACGTGCCTCATGCTACTCTTTTCTCGAAGGTCCAGTTCAATCCTGAAAAACCGATGTCTGACAAGCCGCACGTGCCCAAGGCATCTCTAAAAGCATCCATCTGAGCTTGACTCTGATTGCCTACTCTGTCATGTTCGTGACCATGCAATACTTCATTGAAATCTCCTACAACTGCACATGGCATGCTATGAGAGCCTGCAATTCCACGAAGCATGTCCCAAGTTTTATATCTTTCAGGAACTTGAGCCTCCCCATATACAAAGGTAACTCTCACTTGGGATTAAACTAAATCATCAATTAAGGTGTCAATATGATACTTCGAATAGCCAACCACTTCAACCTTTATTTCATCATTCCAAAAGATACCGAGCCCACCACTCCTACCAGAACTACTAACCGCATAACTTTTATTAAAACCGAGTGTATCTGCTAGATTCTCCACTCTCTTTCCCTCTATTTGAGTTTCTAAGATACAAAGAATAGAGGGGCCAAACGCCTCATGAGATCACAAAGCTCTCTAACTGTCGCGGGATTGCCAGCCCCGCGACAGTTCCAACATAAGAGACTCATTGTGCTAGGCGCGACCCACTCTGGGGGCCCGCCAAAAGTGCATCATTGATTTTTGAAACTGTACTCTTCACCAGTGCGTTGTCAGGTGTTGCTGGACTGGGTTTGTTCCTCTTAGTTTCCTGCTTCGGTGGAGGACTCCGCGTGATCTCAGGTGGTGGCAGTAGAGGTGGTGCTATTGCGAAATTCAAAGCTGATGAAACAGTGTGGGAGCTCTTCAACTCGGCCGTGGCCACTCCCCTTTTTCTGTTTCTATCTGCATCTGCCATTGTCACATCAAAAGCCCTGTTATCTTGTTCCTCATACTCGTCCTGTTCAAAGGGGTCAAGTTGAGAGCTTCCACTCCCACGGCCCCTTCCTGATCTAACTCTTCCACGTCCTCCCTGTTGCCTGATCCTTCGCCCGGGCCTCTCCCCAGTCCTCTAAACCAAGCAGCTCGGAGTTCTTTAAAAACTAGGGCTTTTGGGGAGTGCACTCCATCCCCACATTCCTTGAATGTATGCCCAAGATTTCCACATATCGTGCACCAATCTGGTAGCCTTTCATATTTCACCCGGAATATTACCCTCTCTAGGGTATCCTTCTTCCTTATCACCAACGAAACATCGTTCCTGAGGGGCTTTGTGACATCAAGCTTGATCTTGACACGAACAAAATTTCCTTCAAAATACTGGGACTTTGGTTCAGCATAGATAAAATCTCCCACCGTCACCGCAAGTGCCTTGACTTTGGGGAAGAAGCCATCGGGTAGGTCATGTATCCGCAGCCAAATATCAATCTTGTTGAGCTCTATCAATGAAGGCTTCGTGAAACCATCATACGGTGCCAAGATCACAGCTTCCCTTTATACTGCCACGGTCCTTCCTCCATTACACATTCCCAGTCCCCAAGACAAGAGAACTGCAGTGTATAGAGATTGTCCTCCAGCGGCTTGATCTTCACTTCATGGGCCAAGTCCCAAGCCACCCTCATGTTCCTGTAAAACCAATGCTGACTATAAGGTTTATCCATGTGAACCTTCGCAAGAGCCATCCAGCGGATTGCCTCCCGCGGCAGTTCCTCCTCTTCAACCACAACATCTTGCAGCTTTCAGACCCAATTCCTCCATCATTGCTTCAAGATCGGTAGTGGCCCCCGATCCCGTTGCAGCCTTCGCCATAGTTCTCTTGCCCGGGATTGATTTGTCCGCGGGCGGTATGGACCCTAGCACAAACCCCACACCCGTGTCGCCATCGAGGCCCCTGCGAAGCCCTAGCAGCCGGCACGGCGAGGAGGAGCAGGGGAGATCAGATCTCTACGGAGGGGCAGACGCCGCCGCCGAGAGGATAGAGAACCCTAGCGAGAGGGGATTGAGAACCTAATTAAGTTTGGGTGCTCCTAATTAGCGTTGCAAGCGCCGGTTGGTCCTAATAGCGCCTGCAGGGAAAGTAGCGGGCCGGCCCATTCGTGGGAGGAAAAAACTGCAAAAATAAGGTGAAATGGGAATCGAACTTTTCACCTACGAAGAGAAAAACTGAGGTCGCAACCACCACACCAAGCAGTGATTCTTGTCATTGTAAGAAACGAGATCTATTTAACCATATTGTAGGGATCTATTATATACCCTTCCGGAAAAAAGATATATTATGTACCCAAAATTAATTATTTCAACACAAATACAAAAATATATTAAAAAAATGAATTCTGGAAAAGGTTCAAAAATTAGAAAGAGTTCCACAAAGATGGAACAAGTTCCACAAAGATGGAACAAGTTCATCGATTTAAAAAAATTATTGAATTTGAAAAAAGTTCATCAAATTTGAAAAAAGTTCAATGAATTTGAAAATAGTTCATCGCATTTGGAAAAAAGTTCAAAAATGTTAAAAAATTTCATCATTTTAAAAAACAGAAGGAACAAATTCAATGAAAAAGAGAACACATATTTTTAAAAATGAAAAAGAAATTAGAAAACACGAATAAAACCGCCCCGAAAACGACCAACGAACCGTGAAAAACCGGCTTGGGAAGTTTTTTGAGGCTTCCCAAAACCAAAATATTCCCGCCATTGGAGATACAAATAAAAACAGAAAAGCAAATTATGAAACAGTAGTTGTTCGATGGCCTAGTGGTAACTCTGTTGGGGATCGCAGCAACTGATTGCAAGTTCGAACTCCCGCGGGCGCACATTTTTTTGAGCGTTAAAACAGAACAGAAGAAGATATATATGGGTCGGCCCATCTCGCAGCTGCTGCATGCGCCTGTTTGCGAAATGCCCTATAACGGGCGCCTGGAGCGCTAAATAGGAAATGCCAGCGAACGCGAACTTAGACCAGCAGAGCGGGGGCGATTTTCTATTCGATTGGCCCATTCGAACGAGCTCCTAATATGCGCCATAGTGCCGGGGCGATTTTCTATTGGATCGGCCCATTCGAACGAGCTCCTAATATGCGCTATAGTGACAATATTCTGCCAAAGGCGTGTAGAAGCGGTGCGACTATGTCTCGCTTTATATGAGGCCTAGAGAGGAGCCGGTAGCCACCGAGTAGCCATGTGCGCTTGTCAGGGAGCTCCTATGCGCCGCTCGCTGCGGCAAATTGTCGAGCGGACGCACAGGCGCGTCTCCAGCTGGTCCGGCCCATTCGGGCAACGCATTGTAAAAACCCCAAAAAAACTCGAGAGAGGGATCGAACCAGGGTCCTCCATCTTTGTATGCACGAGCATAGCCATCGTGATAGACAAGCTTTCTTAGTTTGCTACGGCGTGCGGAGCTAAATATAATGGAGACCCGAACATTTTCTCAAATTCCTAACACGACAATTATTTTGAAAAGGTGTTTCTTAAAAAGAGAACACTTTCCAAATTTTAGAAGAAAATAAAGGCTTGAACAAATTTTTGATAAACTGAACACTTTTTAAAATGCCGAACATTTCTTGAATTTAGAGAACAAAATTTTGAAATCGAGAACAAAATTTGAACATGAACATTTTTTTAAAGCATGAACATTTTTTTAATCTTGAGAACAAATTTTAAAACGGAGAACAAATTTGTAAGAGCGTAAATTTCAGAACAAAATTCGAACATGAACATTTTTTAAAGCACGAACATCTTTTTAATCTTGAGAACAAAATTTGAAACAGAGAACAAATTTGGAAGCGCGGATTTTTTTTGAATCTTGAGAACAAATTTTGAAACGTAGAACAAATTTGGAAGCGCGATCAATTTCTTAAAGCACGGACATTTTTTGAAATATTGAGAACAAACTTTGAAACAGAGAACAAATTTGAAAAATCCAGAATATATTTGGAAGCGCAAACATTTTTTGAAAACCTGAACAAAAAGGTTGAAGTTCGATACATTATATTAAGTTCGAAAGTTTTGCACTTTTTTGTGTAATGAGAACATTTTTTGAATTTTGAGAACAATTTTTAAAAAACTGAACATTTTATGGAAAGGCAAACAAAATTTGAATATTTTGAAAAAAGAGAAAAGAAAAAGGAAATGAAATAAGAAACCAAATAAAGAAAACAAACAGAAAAAACGAAAAAGAAGAAAAGGAAAAGGAAACAAAAAGGAATTTGTAAATCTAAAGAACAAAAAGGAAATAGAAAGAGAAGAAAAGGAATTGAAAAAATGAAATAAAGAAACAGAAAAACAAAGAAAGAAGAAAAAAAGAAAAATAAAAATAAAAATAAAAAATGGAAAAACCGATGAAAGCAACGCAAACCCGGTTCAAGGAACCTTCTAGAAGGTTCACAAAACCGGATTGGGCAGTTGGTAACGTATCTAAGTGAGCCGGCCCAGGCAACGTGGCTCGGTTGTTCCCCCTGTGCGAAGCGCCCGCATTTTGCCGCAGTGAGCGGCCAATAGGAAATTCCCGCTTGTCATGCTCGCACATTTTTTGAGGGTTAAAACAGAACAGAAGAAGATATATATGACCGGCCAATCTGGCAGCAACTTCATGCACCCGTTTGCGAAATGCCCTGTAACGGGCGCCTGGAGCGCTAAATAGGAAATGCCAGCGAACGCGAACTTAGACGAGCAGAGCTGGGGCGATTTTCTATTGGTTCGGCCCATTCGAACGAGCTCCTAATATGCGCTATATTGACAATATTGCGCCAAAGGCGTGTAGAAGCGGTGCGACTATGTCTCGCTTTATATGAGGCCTAGAGAGGAGCCAGTAGCCGCCGAGTAGCCATGTGCGCTTGTCATGCACCATGATATTCTTTTTTCCTTTTTTCCTTTTTGTTTATATTACAAAAATCCCTAAATACATATATTTCAAAACTTAATTTGGTTAAAGTTTTGAAAATGCTCATCCCGCATTTAATAATTCTCATGTGGTGTAAATATAATTTTCTACCATTATAAAATGTACGTAATAGTGCAACAATGTTCACACATTTCAAAATAGGTTCATGAAAGTTTCAAAAAATGTTACAATGTAATCACATTTTTCTCGTAGTTCAAGCAAATGTTCCGTACCATTGAAAAGTTTACGTGACATTAATAAAAATCACATGTTTGAAAACATTATCATGACTTTTTAAGAAATTAATACAATGTAAAAAATTCACATATTCAAAAAATCTGTACCAATCTGAAAACTGCACGTGATATCTAAAAAATAGTGTTTAAAATTATGTTTGTCGCATTTTTTAAATATGAAATAAATTTTCTAAAAATGTTCACGTAGATTTCAAAAAATATTTCGTATCATTCAGAAAACTAACGTGTATTGAAAAAGTTTTTGAAATGTATCTAAAAAAGTTCCAAATATGTATTCAGAAATTTATTAATTAAGTAGATCAAAATATCTAACGTTTATAAATAATTCTAAACCTGTACGCTTGTGTTTAAAAAATGTGTGCATCTATTTTAAAAGAAAAAGTAAAATAATAGAATAATTAATATATGAAGAAAAAGTGAAAAAGTGAAGAATTGATAATGAACCACAGGGAATTAAAAAGCAACAAAAACAACAATAAAAACTAAACATAAAAAGGAAAAATAGAAAAACCAAACCGGTAAAAGACAACCAAGCAAAAAAAGCAGAGCGCAAAAAATAAAATGGTGCTACCTTCGTTAGAAGCAAAAACCATTCGTTGGAATGGTGACGGCCAGACAGAGTTCTGTCTTGGAGTAAGCGATAAATAGCCTTAGCACTAGAGGGGGGGCTGAAGGGCGAGAGAGCTAGACTTTTGTTTACACTTTAAAATATTATATACCTCATAATATTTTAAATATACCTCATAATCAAATGTTGTATGCCTCTTTTTCATTCTCAATACACCTTATTAATTACTCTAAGGTACCTCGATACAATTTTTATGAAAAAATATTATCAAGGCTCATAGTAGACATAATATATCATTTGTACGTACAAAATAACAGTTTATGTGCGTACAAAATAAAATACATGCACCCAAATGGATTTTCTTTATGAAACTCGCTTTGAGGTATCTACTAATAATTAATAAGGTATATTAAAAATAATAATGAGGTATAGTGATATCATCTATCTGGTATATGAAGAGCGGGAGTACATAGGCATTTTCCTCTTCAAAAAACCTTTGAAAAATGTTGAGCAAGTATTTAAAACATATTGAACAACTATTTGAAAAATGCTGAACAAGTATTTGAAAAAAATGTTGATCATGTATATAAAAATGTTGAACAAGTATTTGAAAAAAAATGTTGATCATGTATATAAAAGTGTTGAACAAGTATTTGAAATATATAGAACAAGTGTCCAAAAAATGTTGAACAAGTGTTTAGAAAATGCTAAACAAGTATTTAAAAAATGTTGAACATGTATTTGAAAGAAATGTTGATCAAATATTTAAAAAATGTTGAATAAGTACTTGAAAAAATGTTGAAAAAGTATTTGAAAAGTATTGATCATACATATATAAATGTTGAAAAGGTATTTTAAAAATGTTGAACAAGTATTTAAAATTATTTTATCATGTATATAAGAATGTAGAAATGAAAAACAAAAAGAAACAAAGAAAAAATGAAAAAAATGAAAAACAAAAAAGAAACAAAATAAAGAAAATGAAAAAAACTGAAGAAACAAATGAAAAAAACATGGAGAAGAAAAAACCAAAGAAAAAAATGGAGAAAACCCGGCTATTTTACTCTATAAGTAGGGCGCACCCTAGCATTCACCATGAATACGGTGCTAATCTAGTGGTTAGCATCCAGGTTTGAATCCTGGGTCGAGCCCTCTTCTCGCACCATTTTCTCGTTATTTTTGAAGTACATTTTATTCGGCCGGTCTGTTACTATGCAATTGACGCGAAGGTTTCTTTCAGCCTCGCTTAAAGCAAGAAATAGCTCTCCCGGACCGGGGGGGGGGGGGGGTGGGGGACTCTTATTTGCCGCTCTTTGCGGCAAACTGCTGAAGCGACGCACTGGGGGACACCGACGACCGTTCGGGATGGGCCAGCCCGATAAAATTTTCAGCCATTCCGGTTTTACGAACTTTCTAGCTGGTTCCCAGCCTGTTTTCTGTGGTTTTGGGAACCTTCTCGGAGGTTCCTGAACCGTTTATTTTCTTTTTTGTTTTCCTGTTTTTTCCTTTTTCTATTTCGTTTTCATTTTTCTGTTTTTCCTTTTTCTGTTTTCAAGTTTATTTTGGGTTTTTCAAAAAAAGTTTGTGTTGCTCATAAATTGTTCAAAACTTCACGAAATGTTTCTATTTCAAATTTTGTTCCCAAATTTTTTTAAATGTTCAAACTTTCAAAATATTGTTCAGAAGTTCAAAATATGTTCGTTTAATTTTATTTTTTCAGAAATTTAAGAAATGTTCTTGACTTCAAATTTTGGTCACCTAATCGATTCTTTGAATTTCCCCTGTTTTCTCTGTTTCTTTTGTAATTCTTAATCTACTCATTTTTCCTTTCTATTTTTTAAGAACTCCAAATTTTGTTCGAAATTTAAAAAAATGTTCCTGTTTTTTTTGTTCAGAAGATCGAAAAAACAGGTTGGCATATTTGAAAAAACAGGCACCTTTCAAAAATTGTTCATAAATTCAGAAAATGTTCCTAATTTTAAAAAATGTCCGCCTTTGAAAATAATTCTAACTTCAAAAAATGTTCTGCTTTTCAATTTTTATCCACAAATACCAAGAATGATCATAATGTGCGCTTTTATAAAAAAAATCACAGACGCAAAAAATGTTTCCTTTTGTCCAAATACTCTTGTTTTAAAAATGTTTATTTTTTAGACATTTGTTAATAAACCTGACAAAATTCCAATTTTTAATTTGTTCGCAAATTCAAAATTGTTCATGTTTGTCAAAATATTGGAATTGAAAAAAGGTTCCCTCTTTTCAAAATTTGTTCACAAATTCACACATTCTTTCCGTTTTAAAATTTGGTTACAAATGGTAATTTGTTTTTCACTTGTGCGTGTATTTTCAAAATTGTTCAGAATTTCTTTTAAAAGTATTCAGATTTTTATATAAATGTTCGAAAAGATGAAATATTTTGATATGTCGGTATTTTTGTACTAAAGGATTTCACGCTGAATGTTTGACAGTAGCACAGATCAGCTCCGGTGGTTAGATACCGTCTCTACAAGCGCCGGTTCGTGAGTTCGAATCCTGCTTGAGGCTGCTCCTTTTTGCGTTATAATTTCCACCTTCGGCTGCTCCTGCGTGGGCCAGCCCAGACAAAGACCACCCTATGCGAAGCCCCGCCAATCTACCGCAAAATGCGGCAGATAGGAGGTCCCGGTGGGGGGCTGCGCGCGTGAAATAGCACGCACACACGCTCGCATTGTGGTGGGCTACCCCAATTAACGGTTTTGCTGGGTTTTTTTGGAAATTCTAGACGAAACGAGCTGCACGATCTTGTGCTTTTCTCAGTTTGGCCCCTACTCGAAAAGAACAGTCCACTCCCTCATACCGTATGCATACTATTGTGAAAGTGTTCATGAACGGGAGGAAAAAATGTTTATGAACTTAAAATATTTTTTCAATTTTTTTAATGAATGTTTGCGAATTCAAAAAAAACAAGATTTTTTAAAAGATTCTAAATTTAGTAAATAATCCAAAATTAACAATAAAATATCAGTTTACATGAATAAAAATGGTATGCATTCAAAACATCTGCAAATAATAGAGATGTTCAATAATTTTAAAATTGTTCATTGATTCGAAAAAATGAGATTTTTTCACAAAAAATGCTCAATTTATTTTTAATCAATTTAGAAAATGTTTTGGAATTGGGAAAATATTCTAGAACTAAAAAACATTCGCATTTTTTTAGAAAATGTTCATGCATTTGATAAAATATCATAAGTTTAAGAAATCATGAATTAGAAAAAGGTTCTTGAGTTTCAAAAAATATATTCACATTGTTAAAAAACAGAAAGGAAAGAAAGAAGGAGGAGGAGAAAACACTGAAGAGAAAACACAAAGGGAATAAAAATGAAGATGAAAGTAAAAAAAAAAGTAAAATAAAAAAAATGATAGAGAAAAAAAGGGCAAACCTTCTCGAACATTTCCAAAATCAAGGGGGAAAGACAAGAAAGATTGCTTGTGTGTATTAGGCCAGGCCAATTGCGTTGTAGGGATGCGTGTTTGCTCGACACCCTCGCCCAATCGCAGTCAGATTGAGGACCCTGATCCGATGGCCCATTTTGTATGCATACCACACCGACCTTAAAAAAAGGCAGCCCGGTGCATGTAGCTCCCGCTTGCGCAGGATCTATTGTACGCAGCCTTTCCCTACATTTCTGTAAGAGGCTGTTTCCAGTACTTGAACCCGTGACCTCATGGTCACAAGGCAGCAGCTTTACCACTGCGCCAAGACTCCCCTTCAGACCACACCGACCTTCTTTGGAATAAAAAATATTAAGGAAACTCGAATTACTAAGTGATCATCAATTAAGCGTGCATGTTGGCATGATTAATACTACAAGGGTTGGACGCACTTTGTTGCGCTGGTGTTGTTGGGTTTTCATACATTTTTTATTCATATTGTATGGTATTTTGGTGGCTCTTTCGTGGTGTGATTTTGTGTTATCTGCTGATCACACAATTTTATGTGGGGAAATTTCTCCATGAGTGGTTGCATGTACCATATTGGTGCTAAGTTATGACATGGTGGCGCTTTTTTCTAGGAGCTGAGAGGGTGCACGGGATTGATATGTTTTTATAGGTCAGTTGCTACTAATTGATTTAAAAAATTGTTGGCTTTATGAAAATCGTGAACCAAATTCAAAATTAAATATCTCAATCGAATGGAGCAACTCCAAAACTAGGGAGCATAGTGAATAAAATAATTGAATAAGGGAGCTCCTTGAGAAATTGTTGACCCCGTCAAAATCAGATGACCCGATTTCAAATTGGAGAGACCTCAATTGATTGTCTGGCCTTTAAAATTAGGGAGCATAGTGTATAAGAATAAGGATAAGTATAAGTATATATTGCTAGTAGTGGTAGTAAAAGGCGTAATTTATTTTTAATTTACTCCTTGCAAAGAAACTAGTTGTACCATGAACATCTATACTTTGCGCGTATGCATGATCTCTTCTCATTCTATTTTGGTACCCTTGTTGGAAATATGTCCTAAAGACAATAATAGTTGTATTATCATATTTCCATATTCATACTTAAGTGTTTATATTTCATCCGGTAACTCCTATGATCCTGGAATATGCGATTCAATGGAAAATTCATATGCACGTGTGAAATTATAAACGAATAAAATAAAGGTTCCTAGTCTGCCTTTAAGACTAGCTCAAGTGTTGTTGGTGATCACGTTTTGAGCTCGGAGCACAATGCATCAAAAGATGAATAAGAGTCATATGGAGATATGATCGGCAAAGGTTTGCCTACCGGTTGAAGTTCACGTCATCACTAATGTCCACAACTGTGAATCGGATCAGGGTCTTGAACCACTTAAAATCAATTATGAGAGATATTGATTTAACTGGAGCACAATTATGTACTAGTTAAGTTTAATCACTAATGCAAATTAATTATGAACAATGTCTATCTGTAGTTTCCATTATAGTTCTAAAATTATGGCTCATGGTTCCACCTTTGTTTTTTTTGCGGGCATGGTTCCACCTTTGTTGTTGAAATTGATTAGCTCTTATTTATCTGGTTGAATCTTTAATAGTGAGAGGATCCTCCTCTAAAAGTGCCAAGAAGGATTTTGTCCTACTGCATGTTTACAATGCTCTCTTGCTGATGCTATGGATGACGAGACTCAAGTCCTCCGATCCAAATGGCTGGAATTACATTACTGTATGCTTGTTTCCGAGAAACCCAAACTTTAAAATGTTTGGGATAGTTATGGGATATTCTTGGAACTGAAAATTGTTTTCAGAAACAAACAAAGATTAAATGATATGTAATACCTAAAGAAGTATTTTGCTTGCAAGTTTTAGTGAAGTGTTCAACTATGTCTAAGACTAAAATGCGTAAGATCCGAAAGAACGACGGTCATAAGTTGATGGTGAGAAACTTAAAGAGAAAAGGAAAAAAACCAAAAGGATGCAATTAAACTTACATGCCTAGGGAAGTTTGGGCATCACGCCACTCTTAAAGTTGGGTGCTTCTTTTGTGAGTAGGAGAAATTTTGAAAGTAAAACTATAAGAAGTAAAATGTTGAAAAGGAAAGAACACTGGTATGTCCAGCTCATGAATGTCATACAAAGGTATAAGATGTATAGAAAGCTGGTCAACTAAAGTGTAGATCTTGGGAATAACGATCAATTTGTTGATCATTAATTCTTCAATATTGTGATTAAAAGTTGATCACAAGGATATCGACTCGATTGCATGTTAATGTGAATCATTGCAAGGAACTACGGTGGCCTAGATGATCAACAAACAATGAGGTTAATATATGTGTTGAAAACTTAAAAAAAAGTTATGATACTTTTCATCAATATATTACCTTTGTATTTATTGTCATAATCCATTTTAGAGTTTTGTCCACTCTAGCCCATTGCATAGAAGTTCCAAGGCGATTGTTCATAAGAGAACAATAGTAGTTTGATATTATGAACAAAAGGCCACACTCCTATTTATGAATATGATGTATGTTATAAATATTGATAATAAACTTGAACATCCATAACACTGATGCTAAATGTCACAAAACTAAAAGAATACCGCATATGTATGGCACTACATTTAGTCATACTAGAGAAACCAGCATGGAGAAATTCCATACTGATGGATATTGAAGTCATCTGATTATGAATCATCTGACACTTGCAACTTTCATTCGAATAGTGAAGTAAACTAAAATACCATTCACGGGGCATAAAGAACGAGCAACAAAATAATTAGAAAATGCATGTTGATGTAAGTAGTTTAGTAAGTGTTGTTGCAAGCAGTGGATTTATCTACCTTCAAGGTTGACTCAAGTAGATATTTATGTTTACTGAGATATTAATCTAGATCTTTTTGAAAGGTTTTTCCAGAATGAAGTAGAACTGATTGTAACAAAAAATATGTTTCTACAATTAGATTGCAGAATGAACTTAAGTTACAAATTTAGCGAATGTATGATGAGTTATGAAAAAATTAGCTTGCACTTTCCAAAACATTACTAAGAGCAGGATGTTTTGAGTAGATGTAATCAAGCTATGTATGACATGGTGAGATCAAAGATGACATTGATTATTTTGCCAATATACTTTTTAATGTGATGCTTTAGAGACTGGCTTTTACACTGAAAAGAGCACGATCAAATTTGTTGAAATAAGTGTTACTTTGTAGGTTACCCCAAATGATTGGGCATTCCTTTATCACTACGCCGAGGCAAAGTGTTTTGCCATAGAGTGTGAAAATTTTGAAGAAAATGTTTTCTGCAAAAGAGTGAGTGGGATAGTGATAAAGGAATACATTCCTCCCACTCACTCTAGGGCGGTCTACCTGCCCGGCCGTGCCTCGTAATTATCTCGCAGGTACCCTCCTAGTCAACCCGACTTCCTAACTCTTGCGGGTACCCCTCGGGGCCGACCCGACTTCAACAAGGGACTGAGGTAATGTCAAGGCATTCGTTCTCCATAACATCAAGAGGGGTATCCGAGGAATCACCCTCGATGGATTCCCACTTGATGTAACCATCAAGGTGAACTTGGAGGAATCACCCTCGATAGGTTCACACTTGAGGGGTTGCATGACAGAGGCATCATCGGAGGTGGTGAAAGAGGAATCACCCTTGGTAACCCACAGCCGACTAGCTACGCTACAGAGGTATCATCAGGGGTGGGGTAGGAGGTATCACCCTCAACACTCGATAGTAGCTTTACAGAGTTGTACAACTAAGGGGGTGTGCAGTAATGTGTTGGTCCCTACACATCGAACACGTTGATCGAGTCATCGGTAACAAAACGAGGCAACAAGGACAAGGATGAGGGGTCACTGATGGATCACTAACCAACCTATACTAAGCATATAGGATATCAGGTAAAGTAACAACAACGGGTTATTATTAAAGCAGCCTATGCATCATAATAGGAGCTATCGAACAACAGTAGCAAAATCTAATGCGAGCATGAGAGAGAAATATTAGGCGATATTAGAATGATCAGGGGGTTTTGCTTGCCTGGAAGCTCTGGTGAAAGGGGCTGGTCGTCAGGAGTGTAGTCGAACTCGGGAGCAGCGCCGGTCTCGGGGTCTACGGGAGAGAAGAGGGGGAGAAACAATAAATATAAAGCAATCAAATGTACCACGATGCATGATATGGCAATATGTTGTGCTAGGAGTGACCTAATGCATTGCTAAACGTTACCGACGGAGCAGGAAAATATCTGTGGATATTCCCGACTTTGGGCAGTTATCGGACAGATGAACCGGAGGGGAAGGTTCCATGCTTGTTATGTTAGAGGCATGTGACAGGTATGTGGAATGCACATTCTGATTCATCTCATTTTTTGAGCAACTTTCATATATAAATTATTTTCATCCGAGATATAGATTAATTCATATGATTTTTCAAAGTTTTAAACAATTTCTAGAACTTCCTGGAATTTATTATTAATGCGAATTATCCAAAACAGTAAATGCTAAGTGCACCCAGAGCTGAACTCAGTCAGCACACAGGGGCTGAGTGGTGGGCCCTGTTGACTGGGTCAATGGCCCAGTCAGCAGGCTAACTGGGTCAACCTTATCCACTTGAACAGTGGATAAACCCCACCTTTCACACACTCATATCTAAATTTCTTGTTAACTTTTAATCGCTAGTTAATTAGGGGGTAGGACCCACTCGTTAGTGTCACATCAATTAAACTAATTAATTTAATTAGAAGTTAGTTAATTAAATTAGAGGGGCCTGCATGTGAGTGACTGGGGCTGCCAAGTTAGCAAGGTTGACTACGCTAACCTAGTCAATGGGACCCACCGGGGCCACTGGCAGTGACCCAGGGTGGACCCCAGGTGGTGCAACATCTTCGGTGGCAGAGCTTCGCTGCCAGCGACCGAAAAGAGATGGATGAGGTCGGGCCGGTGTCGAGATTTGCCTATGGGCCGCCAAAACGGGCGCGGTCGGTCCCATTCGAACGGGCGGAGCGAACCACGTCGATCTACGACATGGGCACGGGCTGAGGTGGCCAGAGTTGAGGTGAGGCGGCGGCCGTAGACGGAGCTCGCCGGGTTCAATACTTCAGCTCGTGCTCAAGCAATCTAAGGCCATAGGGGGCACCTACGTGAGGCCATAAGCACGGTGGCATGCTTGCCTGGCCATGGTGTGGGCGACAGCGACGGCGGCAAGGTAGGTAGCGGCGGCATCAGCAACATCGTGGAGCTCGAGATCAAGCTTGAAACATAGAACGGGAGGGAGAAGAGGCTCACCGAGAGGCACAAGAAGGCACGTGGAAGCTTAGGAGCAGCTGAGTCGCCGGATTCGAGGGGGGATCACCGGCGACCGAAGGTAGAAGAAGGAGTCGGGGATGGCGTTCAATGGCCTCCGACTTAGGCTCGAGGTGGCGGACGGTGTAGCAGACGGCGCCGAGGCTAGCGGACACATTGAACAGGCGCGGGGAGGATGGTGGCCGCGTACACGATGATGGCCATGGCGGCAGGGTGGTCGGGCGAGGGAGGAACGGGGATCTGGGGCGAGAGAGGGAAGTGGGGGCGTCTAGGGTTTGCAAGGTTGTCAGGGGCGACCTAGTAGGGCGCCGGGGGCCTCTGGATGGCCGCCCCGTGTTAGATCCATGTCAAGGACGTACCGACGGCGCCCACCGCGCCTTGGTGAATAGGGGGAAGGAGAAGACCCCCCTGGTGGGCTAGGCCGACACTGTGCACTAGGCCCAGTGCACAGGGGCCTTTTCCCCTTTTCTTTATTTCCTTACTATTTTTCATTTTTCATTTCTGTTTTGTATTTATTTTTAATAACAAATGATTTTTATTAGTCTTGCAATTTTAGACACTGCCACAAAAAGTTTGGGAGGCAATTGAAATAGTTTGGATTTTCCATAAACTAGAAAAGCATTTAAAATGCTCTTTTGGCACTATTTTAAATGCTAGAGCCCAAATAAGCAAACAAGTGATGTTGCTTTTCTTAACCATTATTTGTTTTGTAAAATTTGCTAAATGGTGAACTATTTCCCATCATGTTTGTGAATTTAAATTCTCACTTTAAATTTGAATTTAATTCATAGGTGGAATTTGAAATGAGATTTGAACCCAAGTGATCAAGCATTGCAAATCAAAATGACTTAGCATAATCACGAGTGTTGGAAATATGCCCTAGAGGCATAAAGCGGTTATTATTATATTTCCTTAATCATGATAAATGTTTATTATTCATGCTAGAATTTTATTGACCAGAAACTTAAATACATGTGTGGATACATAAACAAATACAATGTCCCTAGTGAGCCTCTACTAGACTAGCTCATTAATCAAAAGATGGTTAATGTTTCCTAACCATAGACATGTGTTGTCACTTGATAATGAGATCACATCATTAGGAGAATGATGTGATGGACAAGACCCATCCGTTAGCATAGCATCTAATCATTCAGTTTTTGCTACTACTTTATTAAATGTCAAATACATATTACTTCGACCATGAGATCATGCAACTCCCAGATACCAGAGGAATACCTTGTGTGCTATCAAACGTCACAACATAACTCGGTGATCATAAAGATGCTTTACAGGTATCTCTGAAGGTGTCTGTTGAGTTGGCGTGAATCAAGATTGGGATTTGTCACTCCGTATGACGGAAAGGTATCTCTGGGCCCTCTCGGTAATACAACATCACAAGAAGCTTGCAAGCAAAGTGACTAAGGAGTTAGTTACAAGATGACGTATTACGGAACGAGTAAAGAGACTTGCTGGTAACTAGATTGAACTAGGTATGGAGATACCGATGACCGAATCTCGGGCAAGTAACATACCGACGGACAAAGGGAACTACGTATGTTTTCATAAAGGTTCAACCGATAAAGATCTTCATAGAATATGTAGGAACCAATATGGGCATCCACGTCCCGCTATTGGTTATTGACCAGAGAAGCGTCTCGGTCATGTCTACATCATTCTCGAACCCGTAGGGTCCGCACGCTTAATGTTCATTCACGATATAGTATTATATGAGTTATGTATGTTGGTGACCGAATGTTGTTCGGAGTCCCGGATGAGATCATGGACATGACGAATGGTCCGGAGGTAAATATTTATATATTGGATAATAGTGTTTGGTCTCCGGAAGTGTTTCGAAATTCACCAGAAGGGGTTTCAAATGTTTCCCGAAATGTTCTGGTGCGAGAACACTTTATTTGGGCCAAGGGGTAAAGCCGACGGGGTTTAAGGAAGGTACAAAAGGAAGTTTTGCGGAGGCTAGGGGCCAGACGCCAGGGACCCTGGCGTCTGGTCCTGGAGTCCGAGAAGGACTCTTACCTTGCAGGCTAAACCGACTTTGAGGAGGCTCTTTCTCCAAGAAACGGCCCCAGGGCTCAACATATAAATAGAGGAGCAGTGCTAGCTGAAGGAAATATGCCCTAGAGGCAATAATAAAGTTATTATTTATTTCCTTATTTCATGATAAATGTTTATCATTCATGCTAGAATTGTATTAACCGGAAACATGATACATGTGTGAATGCATAGACAAACAACATGTCACTAGTATGCCTCTACTAGACTAGCTTGTTAATCAAAGATGGTTATGTTTCCCACCATGAACAAAGAGTTGTTATTTGATTAACAAGGTCACATCATTAGTAGAATGATCGATTGACATGACCCACTCCATTAGCTTAGCACACGATCGTTTAGTATGTTGCTACCGCTTTTATCCATGACTTATACATGTTCCTGTAACTATGAGATTATGCAACTCCGTTTACGGAGGAACACTTTGGTGCTACCAAACGTCACAACGTAATCGGGTGATTATAAAGGAGTACTACAGTGTCTCCAAAGGCGTATGTTGGGTTGGCGTATTTTGAGATTAGGTTTTGTCACTCCGATTGTCGGAGAGGTATCTCTGGGCCCTCTCGGTAATGCACATCACTTAAAAGCCTTGCAAGCACTACAACTAATGAGTTAGTTGTGAGATGATGTATTACGGAACGAGTAAAGAGACTTGCCGTAACGAGATTGAACTAGGTATTGGATACCGACGATCGAATCTCGGCAAGTAACATACCGGTGACAAAGGGAACAACGTATGTTGTTATGCGGTCTGACCGACAAAGATCTTCGAGAATATGTAGGAACCAATATGGGCATCCAGGTCCCGCTGTTGGTTATTGACCGTGAATAGTTCTAGGTCATGTCTACATTGTTCTCGAACCGTAGGGTCCGCACGCTTAAGGTTACGATGATGCTTATTATGAGTTTATGTATTTTGATGTACCAAGGAGTTCGAGTCCGGATGTGATCACGGACATGACGAGGAGTCTCGAATGGTCGAGACATAAAGATTGATATATTGGAAGCCTATGTTTGGAGTTCGAATGGTTCCGCGCGGCGGAATTTACTGAGTACCGGAGGTTACCGAACCCCGGGAGGTAAATGGGCCTCGATGTGCCCTAGTGGAAAGGAGAAAGGGCCAGCCCTGGTGGGCGCGCCTCCCCCTTCCCTAGTCCTACTAGGACTAGGAGAAGGGGCCGCCCCTCTCTCTCTTTCCCCTCAGGAATCCTAGTCCAACTAGGATTGGGGGAATCCTACTCCCGAGGGAGTAGGACTCCCAGTATGCGCCTCCTTGGCCGCCCCCCTCCCCTTGGCTCCTTTATATACGAGGCAGGGGGCACCTAGAACACACAAGTTGATCGTGAGATCGTTCCTTAGCCGTGTCGGTGCCCCCTCCACCATATTCCACCTCGGTTATACCGCGAAGCTTAGGTGAAGCCTGCGCCGGTGAAACATCAAGATCGTCACCACGCCGTTGTCGACGGAACTCTCCTCGACACTCGGCTGGATCGAGTACGAGGGACGTCATCGAGCTGTCGTGTGTCAAGAACTCGGGCGTCGGAGTAACGGCGCGGGATCGGTCGGATCGCGAGGAGAACGTCGACTACTTCCTCTACGTTGTGATCGCTTCGCCGGGTCTACAAGGGTATGTAGACAACACTCTCCCTCTCGTTGCTATACATCACCATGATCCTGCGTGTGCGTAGGAAATTTTTGAAATTACTCGTTCCCCAACAAAGGCATCCGAGCCTAGGTTTTTTCTATGGTTTGATGTTTTGCACGAGTAGAACACAAGTGAGTTGTGGGCGATACAAGTCATACTACCTACCAGCATGTCATACTTTGGTTCAGCGGTATTGTGAGATGAAGCGCCCGGACCGACATTACGCGTGACGCTTCGCGAGACTGGTTTCACCGCCACGAGCACTCGTTGCTTAAAGGTGACCGGTGGGTGTCTGTCTCTCTCACTTTAGTCGAACCGAGTGTGGCTACGCCCGGTCCTTGAGAAGGTTAAACGGAGTCTATTTGACGAAGTATCGTTGTGGTTTTGATGCGTAGGTGAGACTGGTTCTTGCTTAAGCCCGTAGCAGCCACGTAAAATTTGCAACAACAAAGTAGAGGACGTCTAACTTGTTTTTGCGGGGCATGTTGTGATGTGATATGGTCAAGACATGATGCTATATTTTATTGTATGAGATGATCATGTTTTGTAACCGGTTATCGGCAATGGCTGGAGCCATATGGTTGTCGCTTTATTGTATGCAATGCAATCGCTTCGTAATGCTTTACTTTATCACTAAGCGGTAGCGATAGTCGTAGAAGCATAAGATTGGCGAGACGACAACGATGCTACGATGGAGATCAAGGTGTCGCGCCGGTGATGATGGTGATCATGATGGTGCTGCGGAGATGAAGATCACGAAGCACAAGATGATGATGACCATATCATATCACTTATATTGATTTGCATGTGATGTTTATCCTTTATGCATCTTATCTTGCTTTGATTGACGGTAGCATTATAAGATGATCTCTCACTAAATTATCAAGAAGTGTTCTCCCCGAGTATGCACCGTTGCCAAAGTTCGTCGTGCCCAGACACCACGTGATGATCGGGTGTGATAAGCTCTACGTCCATCTACAACGGGTGCAAGCCAGTTTTGCACACGCAGAATACTCGGGTTATACTTGACGAGCCTAGCATATGCGATATGGCCTCGGAACACGGAGACCGAAAGGTCGAGCGTGAATCATATAGTAGATATGATCAACATAAGATGTTCACCATTGAAAACTACTCCATTTCACGTGATGATCGGTTATGGTTTAGTTGATTTGGATCACGTGATCACTTAAGATGACTAGAGGATGTCTATCTAAGTGGGAGTTCTTAAGTAATATGATTAATTGAACTTAAATTTATCATGAACTTAGTCCCGTAGTATTTTGCAAATTATGTTGTAAGATCAATAGCTTGCGTTGTTGCTTTCATATGTTTATTTTGATATGTTCCTAGAGAAAATTGTGTTGAAAAATGTTAGTAGCAATGATGCGGATTTGATCCGTGATTTGAGGTTTATCCTCATTGCTGCATAGAAGAATTATGTCCTTAATGCACCGCTAGGTGACAGACCTATTGCAGGAGCGGATGCGACGTTATGAGCGTTTGGCTAGCTCAATATGATGACTACTTGATAGTTTTGTGCACCATGCTTTATGGCTTAGAATCGGGACTTCAAAGATGTTTTGAACATCATGGACCATATGAGATGTTCCAGAATTGAAGTTAATATTTCAAGCAAATACCGAGTTGAGAGATATGAAGTCTCCAACAAGTTCTATAGCTAAAAGATGGAGGAGAATCGCTCAACTAGTGAGCATGTGCTCAGATTGTCCAGGTACTTCAATCGCTTGAATCAAGTGGGAGTTAATCTTCCGATAAGATAGTGATTGATGAATTCTCTAGTCACCATCACCAAGTTAGTAGAACTTCGTGATGAACTATAGTATGCAAGGATGACGAAAATGATTCCCGAGCTCTTCGTGATGTTGAATCGACGAAGGTAGAAATCAAGAAAGAGCATCAAGTGTTGATGGTTGACAAGATCACTAGTTTCAAGAAAAGAGCAAAGGAATAGAAAGGAACTTCAAGAAGAACGGCAAGCAAGTTGCTGCTCAAGTGAAGAAGCCCAAGTCTGGACCTAAGCCTGAGACTAAGTGCTTCTACTGCAAAGGAACCGTTCTTGGAAGCGTAACTACCCCAAGTATTTGGCGGATAAGAAGGATGGCAAAGTAAACAAAGGTATATTTGATATACATGTTATGAATGTGTACTTTACTAGTGTTTATAGCAACCCCTCGGTATTTGGTACTGGTTCGGTTGCTAAGAGTAGTAACTCAAACGGAGTTGCGAATAAATGTAAACTAGTTAAGTGACGATGTGTGTTGAAAGTAGTTTCAAGATTGATATAATCATCATCGCACACTCCCTATACTTTCGGGATTAGTGTTGAACCTAAATAAATGTTATTTGGTGTTTGCGTTGAGCATGAATATGATTTGATCATGTTTATTGCAATACGGTTATTCATTTAAGTAAGAGAATAAACTGTTATTCATTTACATGAATAAAACCTTATATGGTTACACACCCAATGAAAATGGTTCATGGGATCTCGATCGTAGTGATACACATATTCATAATATTGAAACCAAAAGATGCAAAGTTAATAATGATAGTGCAACTTATTTGTGGCACTGCCGTTCAGGTCATATTGGTGTAAAGCGCATAAAGAAACTCCATGCTGATGGGATTTTGGAATCACTTGATTACGAATCACTTGATGCTTGCGAACCATGCCTCATGGGCAAGATGACTAAGACTCCGTTCTCGGAATAATGGAGCGAGCAACCGACTTATTGGAAATAATACATACCGATGTATGCAATCCAATGAGTGTTAAGGCTCATGGCGGGTATCGTTATTTTCGACCTTCACAGATGATTTGAGCAGATATGGGTATATCTACTTGATGAAACATAAGTCGAAATAGTTGAAAGGTTCAAAGAATTTCAGAGTGAAGTGGAAAAATCATCGTGACAAGAAAATAAGATTTCTACGATCCGATCGCGAGACAAATATTTGAGTTCTGAGTTTGGTCTTCAATTAAAACAATGTGGAATAGTTTCACAAATTCATGCCACCTGGAACACCACATCATAATGGTGTGTCCGAACGTCATAACCGTACTCTATTGGATATAGTATAATCTATGATGTTTCTTACCGATTTACCAATATCGTTTTGGGATCATGCATTAGAGACAGCTGCATTCACGTTAAATAGGGCACCATCTAAATCCATTGAGGCGACACTATATGAACTGTGGTTTAGCAAGAAACCAAAGTTGTCGTTTCTTAAAGTTTGGGGCTGCGATGCTTATGTGAAAAGTTTCATCTGATAAGCTCAAACCCAAATCGAGAAGTGCGTCTTCATAGAATACCCAAAGGAAATTGTTGGGTACACCTTCTATCACAGATCCAAGGCAAAAACATTCGTTGCTAATAAATGGATCCTTTCTAGAGAAGGAGTTTCTCTCGAAAGAAGTGAGTGGGAGGAAAGTAGAACTTGATGAGGTAATTGTACCTTCTCCTTATTGGAAAGTAGTTCATCACGTAAATCTGTTCTGTGACTACTACACCAATTAGTGAGGAAGCTAATGATGATAATCATGTAACTTCAGATCAAGTTACTACCGAATCTCGTAGATAAACCAGAGTGAGATCCGCACTGAGTGGTACGGTAATCCTGCTCGGAAGTCATGTAACTAGACCATGATGAACCTACGAACTATGAGGAAGCGATGATGAGCCCAGATTCAGCGAAATGGCTTGAGGCCATGAAATCTGAGATGAGATCCATGTATGAGAACAAAGTGTGGACTTTGGTGGCGTTGCCGATGATCGGCAAGCCATAGAAAATAAATGGATCTTCAAGAGGAAGACGGACGCTGATAGTAGTGTTACTATCTACAAAGCTCGACTTGTCGCAAAAAGGTTTTGACAAGTTCAAGGTGTTGACTACAATGAGATTTTCTCAAGCTCAGTAGCGATGCTTAAGTCTGTCCGAATCATGTTAGCAATTGCCACAATTTATGAAATTTGGCAAATGGATGTAAAACTGCATTCTGAATGGGTTTTAGGAGGAAGAGTTGTATATGATGCAACCGAAGGTTTTGTCGATCCAAAGGAGCTAACAAAGTGTGCAAGCTCCAATGATCCATCTATGGACTGGTGCAAGCATCTCGGAGTTGGAATATACGCTTTGATGAGTTGATCAAAGCATATAGTTTTATCTGAGACTTACAAAGAAGCTCAGATTTACTAAAAGTGAGTGGGAACACTACAAGATTTCGATAAGTATATGTGAATGACATATTGTAGATCGGAAATAATGTAGAATTATTCTGCAAAGCATAAAGAAATGTTTGAAAGGAGTTTTTCAAAGAAAGACCTCGGTAAAGCTACTTACATATTGAGCATCAAGATCTATAGAGATAGATCAAGATGCTTGATAAGTTTTTTCAATGAGTACATACCTTGACAAGATTTTGAAGTAGTTCAAAATGAAACAATCAAAGAAAGAGTTCTTGCACTGTGTTACAAGGTGTGAAATTGAGTAAGACTCAAAACCCGACCACAAAGCAGAAGATAGAAAGAGAATGAAAGTCATTCACTATGCCTTGGCCATAGTTTCTATAAAGTATGCCATGCTGTGTACCAGATCTATTGTTTACCCCGCACCGAGTTTCGCAAGGAGTACAATAGTGATCTAGGAGTAGATCACTGGACAGCGGTCAAAATTATCCTTAGTGGAATAAGGATATGTTTCTCGATTATGGAAGTGACAAAAGGTTCATCGTAAAGGGTTACGTCGATACAAGTTTTGACACTGATCTGGATGACTCTAAGTCTCGATCTAGATACATATTGAAAGTGGGAGCAATTAGCTAGAGTAGCTTCGTGCAGAGCATTGTAGACATAGAAAAATTGCAAAATACATAACGGATCTGAATGTGAAAGACCCGTTGACTAAGACTCTCTCACAAGCAAAACATGATCACACCTTAGTACTCTTTGGGTGTTAATCACATAGCGATGTGAACTAGATTATCAATCTAGTAAACCCTTTGGGTGTTGGTCACATGGCGATGTGAACTATGGGTGTTAATCGCATGATGATGTGAACTATCGATGTTAATCACATGGTGATGTGATCTAGATTATTGACTCTAGTGCAAGTGGGAGATCAAGGAAATATGCCCTAGAGGCAATAATAAAGTTATTATTTATTTCCTTATTTCATGATAAATGTTTATCATTCATGCTAGAATTGTATTAACCGGAAACATGATACATGTGTGAATGCATAGACAAACAACATGTCACTAGTATGCCTCTACTAGACTAGCTTGTTAATCAAAGATGGTTATGTTTCCTAACCATGAACAAAGAGTTGTTATTTGATTAACAAGGTCACATCATTAGTAGAATGATCGATTGACATGACCCACTCCATTAGCTTAGCACACGATCGTTTAGTATGTTGCTCTGCTTTTATCCATGACTTATACATGTTCCTGTAACTATGAGATTATGCAACTCCGTTTACGGAGGAACACTTTGGTGCTACCAAACGTCACAACGAATCGGGTGATTATAAAGGAGTACTACAGGTGTCTCCAAAGGCAGATGTTGGGTTGGCGTATTTTGAGATTAGGTTTTGTCACTCCGATTGTCGGAGAGGTATCTCTGGGCCCTCTCGGTAATGCACATCACTTAAAAGCCTTGCAAGCACTACAACTAATGAGTTAGTTGTGATATGATGTATTACGGAACGAGTAAAGAGACTTGCCGGTAACGAGATTGAACTAGGTATTGGATACCGACGATCGAATCTCTGGCAAGTAACATACCGGTGACAAAGGGAACAACGTATGTTGTTATGCGGTCTGACCGACAAAGATCTTCGTAGAATATGTAGGAACCAATATGGGCATCCAGGTCCCGCTGTTGGTTATTGACCGTGAATAGTTCTAGGTCATGTCTACATTGTTCTCGAACCGTAGGGTCCGCACGCTTAAGGTTACGATGATGCTTATTATGAGTTTATGTATTTTGATGTACCAAGGAGTTCGAGTCCCGATGTGATCACGGACATGACGAGGAGTCTCGGAATGGTCGAGACATAAAGATTGATATATTGGAAGCCTATGTTTGGAGTTCGAATGGTTCCGCTAAAACGGAATTTACCGAGTACCGGAGGTTACTGGAACCCCGGGAGGTAAATGGGCCTCGATGGGCCCTAGTGGAAAGGAGAAAGGGCCAGCCCTGGTGGTGCGCCTCCCCCCTTCCCTAGTCCTACTAGGACTAGGAGAAGGGGCCGCCCTCTCTCTCTCTTTCCTCCTCAGGAATCCTAGTCCAACTAGGATTGGGGAATCCTACTCCCGAGGGAGTAGGACTCCTGTATGCGCCTCCCTTGGCCGCCGCCCCCTCCCCTTGGCTCCTTTATATACGAGGCGGGGGCACCTAGGAACACACAAGTTGATCGTGAGATCGTTCCTTAGCCGTGTCGGTGCCCCCTCCACCATATTCCACCTCGGTTATACCGTCATGAAGCTTAGGTGAAGCCTGCGCCGTGAAACATCAAGATCGTCACCACGCCGTTGTCTTGTGGAACTCTCCTCGACACTCGGCTGGATCGAGTACGAGGGACGTCATCGAGCTGTACGTGTGTCAAGAACTCGGGCGTCGGAGTAACGGCGCCGGATCGGTCGGATCGCGAGGAGAACGTACGACTACTTCCTCTACGTTGTGATCGCTTCCGCTTCGGGTCTACAAGGGTATGTAGACAACACTCTCCCCTCTCGTTGCTATACATCACCATGATCCTGCGTGTGCGTAGGAAAATTTTTGAAATTACTACGTTCCCCAACACTAGCACCCAGAACACATCACCATTCACCAAGCCGTGTGCCGGCAACCCCGCCCACTCTAGTTTATCCTCCATCATAGTTTCTGCTGTGCTTGGCGAAGCCCTGCAGAGATTGTTCTTCACAACCACCGTCACCATGCCGTCGTGCTGCCGGAACTCATCTACTACTTCGCCTTCCTTGCTGGATCGAGAAGGCGAGGACATCATCGAGCTGAACGTGTGCTGAACGCGGAGGTGCCGTACGTTTGGTACTTGATCGGGACGGGTCGTGAAGGTGTACGACTACATCAACCGCGTTGATAAACTCTTTCGCTTAGCGATCTACAAGGTTATGTAGATGCTCTCCCCTTCTCGTAGCTATGCATCTTCATGGATAGATTTTGCGTGTGCGTAGAAAGTTTTTGTTTTCCATGCAATGTTCCCGGACAGTGGCATCAGGAGCCATGTCTATGCGTAGACGATATGCACGAGTAGAACATAAAGGAGTTGTGGGCGGTGACGTTCATGTTGCTTCCCACCAATGTCTTATTTTGATTCGGCAACATTGTGGAATGAAGCGGCCCAGACCAACCTTACATGTCCACGCACATGAGACCGGTTCCACCGACTAACATGCAACTTGTTTTACATAAAGGTGGCTGGTGGGTGTCTGTTTCTCCTACTTTAGTTGAATTAGATTTGACTATGAGGTCCTTGCAGAAGATTAAATAGCAACTTGATAATCACCGTTGTGGTTTTGCGTACGTAAGAATGTTTCTTGCTAGTTGCCCATAGCAGCCACATAAAACTTGCAACAACAAAATAGATGCCGTCTAACTTGTTTTTGCAAGTTATGTTGTGATGTGATATGGTCAAGACGTGATTTGATATATGTTGATGTATGATATGATCATGTTTTGTAATAAGTTTACGACTTGCATGCCGAACGACAACCGGCACGAGTCTTAGGGTTTTATTTAATTATTGTATGACCTGTGTGTCAATCACTAAGCGCCATGTAATTGTTTTACTTTATTGTTGTGTGTTAGCAATAGTTGGCGAGACGACCCCGACACAACGATGGAGATCAAGGTGTCACATGCTACTTCTTGAGCTTGTGTTGGTTTTTCCCTTGAAGAGGAAAGGGTGATGCAACAAAGTAGAGATAAGTATTTCCCTCAGTTTGAGAACCAAGGTATCAATCCAATAGGAGAATAACGCGCAAATCACCAATACCTGCACAAACAATCAAACACTTGCACCCAACGCGATAAAGGGGTTGTGAATCCCTTCACGGTCACTTGCAAAAGTGAGATCTGATAGAGATAGATAAACAAAAGATAAAATATTTTTGGGTTTTTCTGGTTTATAGATCTGAGAATAAAAGACTGCAAAACTGTAGATCGAAAACTAATATGATGGAAAATAGACCCGGGGGCATATGCTTCACTAGAGGCTTCTCTCATGAAGGCAAATAATACGGTGGGTGAACAAATTACTGTGGAGCAATTGATAGAAAAGAGCAAAGTTATGACGATATCCAAGGCAATGATTATGCAATATAGGCATCACGTCCGTGTCAAGTGGACCGACACCTGCCTGCATCTACTACTATTACTCCACACATCAACCGACTCCTGCCTGCATCTAGAGTATTAAGTTCATAAAGAATAGAGTAACACATTAAGTAAGATGACATGACGTAGAGTAATAAACTCAAGAAATATGATGTAAACCCTATCTTTTCATCCTCGATGGCAACAATACAATACGTGCCTCGCTACCCCTACTTTGTCACTGGGTGAGGACATCGCAAGATTGAACCCAAAGCTAAGCACTTCTCCCATTGCAAGAAAAACCAATCTAGTTGGCCAAACCAAACCGATAGTTTGAAGAGAAATACAAAGATACCAAATCATGCATGTAAGAATTCAGAGGAGATTCAAATAATATTCATAGATAAGCTGATCATAAATCCACAATTCATCGAATCTCGACAAACATACCGCAAAAGAGTATTACATCAAACAGATCTCCAAGAACATCGAGGAGAACATGGTATTGCGAATCAAAGAGAGAGAAGAATCCATATAGCTACTAGCCAGGGACATGTAGATCTGTGGAGGACTACTCACGCTTCATCGGAAAGGCAATAGAGTTGATGTAGATGCCCTTCGTGATCGAATCCCCCTCTAGTAGGGTGCCGGAAAAGGTCCCAGGATGGGATCTCATGGGAACAGAAGGTTGTTGCGGTGGAAAAGTGTTTCCATGGATGCTTCTGGTGGTTTGGGAATATTTGCAAATATATAGGACGAAGACTAGGTCAGGGGGTCACTAAGGAGCCCACAAGGTAGGGGCGCGCCCTACCCCACTAGGCGTGCCCTCCACCCTTGTCGCCACCTCGTGGCTCTTCTGACTTGCACTCCAAGTCTCCTGGGTGTCTTCTGGTCCAAGAAAAATCATCATGAAGTTTTATTTTGTTTGGACTCCATTTAGTATTACTTTTCTGCGAAGGTCAAAAACAAGGGAAAAAACAGAAACTGACACTGGGCTCTAGGTTAATAGGTTAGTCCCAAAAATAATATAAAATAGCATATAAATGCATATAAAACATCCAAAACAGATAATATAATAGAATGGAACAATAAAAAATTATAGATAGTTGGAAATGTATCAAGCATCCCCAAGCTTAATTCCTACTCGTCCTCGAGTAGGTAAATGATAAAAACAGAATTTTTGATGTGGAATGCTACCTAACATATTTATCCATGTAATTTTCTTCATTGTGGCATGAATGTTCAGATCCATAAGATTCAAAACAAAAGTTTAATATTGACATAAAAATGATAATACTTCAAGCATACTAATAAAGCAGTCATGTCTTCTCAAAATAACATGGCCAAAGAAAGCTATCCCTACAAAATCATATAGTCTGGCTATGCTCCATCTTCCTCACACAAAATATTCAAATCATGCACAACCCCGATGACAAGTCAAGAAATTGTTTCATACTTTCGGTGTTCTCAAACCTTTTCAACTTTCACGCAATACATGAGCGTGATCCATGGACATAGCACTATAGGTGAAATAGAATATGGTGGTTGTGGAGAAGACAAAAAGAAGGAGATAGTCTCACATCAAATAGGCGTATCGGGCTATGGAGATGCCCATCAATGGATACCAATGTGAGTGAGTAGGGATTGCCATGCAACAAATGCACTAGGGCTATAAGTTTACGAAAGCACAAAAAGAAACTAAGTGGGTGTGCATCCAACTTGCTTGCTCATGAAGACATAGGGCATTCGAGGATGCCCATCATTGGAATATACAAGCCAAGTTCTATAATAAAAAATTCCCACTAGTATATGAAAGTGACAAAATAGGAGACTCCCTGTCATGAAGATCATGGTGCTACTTTGAAGCACAAGTGTGGAAAAAGGATAGTAACATTGCCCCTTCTCTCTTTTTTTCTCTCTTTTTCTTGAATGGCTTCTTTGGCCTCTCTTTTTTATTTAGGCTTCATTGGCCTCTTTTTTTATTTCCTCACGTGGGACAATGTTCTAATAATGAAGATCATCACACTTTTATTTACTCACAACTCAAGAATTACAACTCAATACTTAGAACAAAATATGACTCTATATGAATGCCTTCGGCGGTGTACCGGGATGTGCAATGACTCAAGAGTGACATGTATGAAAATTATGAACGGTGGCTTTGCCACAAATACTATATCAACTACATGATCACGCAAAGCAATATGACAATGATGAAGCGTGTCATAATAAATGGAACAGTGGAAATTTGCATGGCAATATATCTCGGAGAGAGCTGATTTTCTATGCATGGTGGTAGCTACGCACGCATGATGGCAGTCACATACCCTTTGGCATAAGTGTCTTTTTATATATGAGGTGTCGGTTTCTTATGGCAATGGTACAAGTGCACTTTTGTTGTATAGAAATGAATATTTCTCACTTCTCGTTGTCTTTTTTATTACCTTTTTTCACACAAGTGCCTTTTCGTTGTGTAGAAAGGGCATTTCCTCATTTCTCTCAGTCTTTTTGCTGGCCTTTTTGGCACAAGTGCCATTTTGCTTTGCCTGGATGGTCCAAAGTCACAATATTTTCATTAAAGAGTTATTTTTCATGGCCCAAAATAATTTACCAAAATAATTAAAGATAAAAATAGTGGCCATGTGTAGCAAATTATTTCTGATATCTCGGAATGGCTATGGAAATGCCATAATAGGTAGGTATGGTGGCTGTTTTGAGGAAGGTATATGGTGGGTGTATGGTACCGGCAAAAGTTGTGAGAGGTGGCTTTGCCACAAATACTACGTCAACTACATGGTCATGCAAAGCAATATGACAATGATGAAGCGTGTCATAATAAACGGAACGGTGGAAAGTTGGATGGCAATATATCTCAGAATGGTTATGGAAATGACATAATAGGTAGGTATGGTGGCTGTTTTGAGGAAGGTATATGGTGGGTCTATGGTACCGGCGAAAGTTGCGCGGTACTAGAGAGGCTAGCAATGGTGGAAGGGTGAGAGTGCGTATAATCCATGGACTCAACATTAGTCATAAAGAACTCACATACTTATTGCAAAAATCTATTAGTCATCAAAACAAAGTACTGCGTGCATGCTCCTAGGGGGATAGATTGGTAGAAAACGACCATCGCTCGTCCTCGACCGCCACTCATAAGGAAGGCAATCAATAAATAAATCATGCTCCAACTTCGTTACATAATGGTTCACCATACGTGCATGCTACAGGAATCATAAACCTCAAAACAAGTATTTCTACAATACACAATTACTCCACTAGCATGACTCTAATATCGCCATCCTCATATCTCAAAACAATCATAAGGAATCAAACTTCTCATAGTATTCAATGCACTTTATATGAAAGTTTTTATTATATCCCTCTTGGATGCCCATCATATTAGGATTAAATTCATAACCTAAGCAAATTGCCATGCTGTTTAGAGAAACTCTCAAAATAATATAAGTGAAGCATGAGATTTCAACAATTTCTATAAAATAAAGCCACCTCCATGCTCTAAAAAGGTATAAGTGAAGCACTAGAGCAAAATTGCCTAGCTCAAAAGAGATAAGTGAAGCACATAGAGTATTCTAATAAATCACGATTCATGTGTATCCCTCTCAAAAGGTGTGTACAACAAGGATGATTGTGGCAAACTAAAAAGAAAAGACTCAAATCATACAAGACGCTCCAAGCAAAACGCATATCATGTGGTGAATAAAAATATAGCCTCAAGTAAAGTTACCGATAGACGAAGACGAAAGAGGGGATGCCTTCCGGGGCATCCCCAAGCTTAGGCTCTTGGTTGTCCTTGAATATTACCTTGGGGTGCCTTGGGCATCCCCAATCTTAGGCTCTTGCCACACCCCATTCCCTATTCCATCAAAGCCTTACCCAAAACTTGAAAACTTCACAACACAAAACTCAACAGAAAATCTTATGAGATTCGTTAGTATAAGAAAATAAATCACCACTCTTGGTACTGTTGGGAACTCATTCTTTACTTATATGAGTGTAATATCTACTGCATTCCAACTTATCCATGGTTCATACCCCCCCCCCCCCGATACTAGCCATAGATTCATCAAAATAAGCAAACAACACAAAGATAGCAAAATCTATCAAACACATAACAGTCTGTAGCAATCAGAGAACTTCAAACGCTTGTGTAACTCCAATTTTTTCAAAATTTAGGACAACCTGGGCAATTTGTATACCAATCTTGTGTAAAATAATTCAGATCAAAATCATGCTTCTGTGAATTATGAAAATTATTTTTCTAGGTGCAAAAGTTTCTGTTTTTCAGCAAGATCAAATCAACTATCACCGTAAGCCATCCCAAAGGTCTTGGCACAAACACTAATTAAAACAGAAAAACACATCTAACCAGAGGCTAGATGAATTATTTATTGAAAAACAGAACCAAAAAAGAAATAACAAATAAAATTGGGTTGCCTCCCTACAAGCGCTATTGTTTGACGCCCTTAGCTAGGCATAAAACATAGATCTAGGTATTGTCAACTTTGGTATTTATCTTTTTGGTGGAGGTAAGCTCCAAACCAGGAGGTTCTTTGCGTTTCTCCTCAAATTCAGAAATCTTTATATCTAGAGCATCCAACCGCTTATTGCAAAGAGTGATCAACATATTCATGCAGTGGATATTTCCACTAACATTCTTGAGAGGTTCAAGAGATTTTTGCAAAATTTTCAATACTTCACACAACTTCTCAAAAACTTGAGTTCCCTCTTGGGTAGGGTGTAATCCCCTTTGTGGGGTGATATTCCTACCACTCCTTCTATTACCTCATAAGCAATGTTGGTATCAATCTCAATGAAATTTCCTTTAGCAGTGAAATCCAAAAGTTGCCTATGGGACATGTTTAGTCCAACATAGAAATTACGAAGAAGAATCTTAATATCCCCATCTTTAGTATAGTTGCGATAAAACTCTAACATCCTATACCAAGAATCTTTTAAATTTTCTCCTTGTCTATGTTTGAAGTGAAGAACTTCAAAGTCAGGAGACAAAGGAGGGGTAAAAGTGCAAGTCGTAGTGAGCAAGCAATTTAACACACAAGCAAATAAAAAGCAAACAAAAAAACGAATGGAAGAAGGGTGGAGAAAAGGGTGAATCTTTTCGAAAATCATTTTAGAAGTGGGGGAGAGGAAAACGAGAGGCGAATGGCGAATAATGTAATGCAAGAGATGAGAGTTTTATGATGGTTACTTGGTATGCGTTGACTTGGCGTAGATCTCCCCGGCAACAGCGCCAAAAATTCTTCCTGCTACTTCTTGAGCTTGCGTTGGTTTTCCCCTTGGAGAGGAAAGGGTGATGCAGCAAAGTAGAGATAAGTATTTTCCTCAATTTGAGAACCAAGGTATTGATACGTCTCCAATGTATCTATAATTTTTGATTGTTCCATGCTATTATATTATCCACCTTGGATGTCTTAGATGCATTTATATGCTATTTTATATTAGTTTTGGCACTAACCTATTAACCTAGAGCCTAGTGCCAATTTCTGTTTTTTCTTGTTTTTGAGTTTTGCAGAAAAGGAATATCAAACGGAGTCCGAACGAGCTAAAAATTTACAGTGATTTTTTATGGACCAGAAGAAGCCCCCGAAGCACAAGAGTTGGGCCAGGAGAGTCCCAAGTCAACGACAAGGGTGGAGTGTGCCCTCCCTGCCTTGTCGCTGACTCGTGGACCCCCCTGACGTGAAACCGATGCCAAAAATTCCTATAAATCCAGAAACCCCCAGAAAGAAACCTAGATCGGGAGTTCTGCCGCCGCAAGCCTCTGTAGCCACGAAAAACCAATCGGGAGCCCATTCCGGCACCCTGCCGGAGGGGGAAACCATCACGGTGGCCATCTTCATCATCCCGGCGCTCTCCATGATGAGGAGGGAGTAGTTCACCCTCGGGGCTGAGGGTATGTACCAGTAGCTATGTGTTTGATTTCTCTCCCTCATGTTCTTGATTTGGTATGATCTTGATGTACCGCGAGTTTTGTTACTATAGTTGGATCTTATGGTGTTCTTCCCTCTACCTTCTTGTGATGAATTGAGTCTTGTACTTTGAGGTTTCGTTATGTTGGATTGAGTATTGGATTTGAGAACACTTGATGTATGTCTTGTGATGGAATACCTGTGGTGACAATGGGATGTTCTGTTGATTCACTTGATGTATGTTTTGGCACTCAACTCGCAGATTCTCGAGGTGACATTGGGGTAATCTATGCATAGGGGTTGATGCACGTTTTCGTGCTACGTTCTCCGATAGAAACTTTGGAGTGATTCTTTGTTGCATGTTGAGGGATTGTTATATGATCCGATTATGTTATCATTGTTGAGAGAACTTGCACTAGTGAAAGTATGAACCCTAGGCCTTGTTTACCAGCATTGCAATACTATTTTCGCTCACTTTTTTTTACTTGTTACCTTGCTGTTTTTATATTTTCATATTACAAAAACCAGTATCTACCATCCATATTACACTTGTATCACCATCTCTTTGCCGAACTAGTGCACCTATACAATTTACCATTGTATTGGGTGTGTTGGGGACACAAGAGACTCTTTGTTATTTGGTTGCAAGGTTGTTTGAGAGAGACCACCTTCATCCTACGCCTCCCATGGATTCATAAACCTTAGGTCATCCACTCAAGGGAAATTTGCTACTGTCATACAAAACTCTACGCTTGGAGGCCCAACACGAGTCTACAAGAAGAAGGTTGAGGTTGCGTAGTAGACATCAAGCTCTTTTTTGGCGCCGTTGCCGGGGATGCTAGGTAAGCGGCACTCACATCCCGCCAATGAAGCTCTTTGGTGGTGCCGTTGTCGGGGAGGTGAGTGCTGGAAGGTATATCTATAGATCTTGCAATTGAATCTTTTAGTTTCTTGTTTTATCACTAGTTTAGTCTATAAAAGAAAGCTACAAAAAAATTGGAATTGAGGTTGCCTCATATGCTTCACCTTTTTAATATCTTTCATGAAAATGATGGAAAGGAAAATTGTGCTCAAGTGTTAGAAGAAGAAGTCTATAAAATGTTTGGCACTAAATTTTTGAATGATGTGCATGATTGCAATGTTGTTAGTATGAATTCTTTGAATATCCATGATGCTAATGATATGCAAAGCCACAAGCTTGGGGATGCTATGTTTTATGAAGATGATATTTTTAGGCTGCCAAGTTTTTATGAGAATATTTATTATGATGATAGCATGCCTCCTATTTATGATGATTATATTGATGAAAGTGGGTTTGGAAGAGTGTCAACTCTAGGTAGTATTGATCCCACTATTTGGAGGGCGTTGAATCTTTTCACAATAATGATAAAAGTGGATTTGGAGAGGTCACGACTTTATTTAGTGACGAATCCACTAATTTGGAAGAGGCTTCAATTGCTTACTATGAGAAAAAGTTGCTATCTATGATGATTATTGTGATGACATCACTACAAAAAAAGACACATCCGTGACATTTTGGGCCGAACGAATTTTTTTGTCATACTTATGACACTTCTATGACGATAATTGTGACAAAACCCGGTATCATCATAGATGTGGTGGGCTCTTACTTCTACGACAAAAAATCATGACAGAAAATGGGCTTTTCGTCTGGCGGGCGGAGACGCAGCTGCATGACATTCTTTGGGCCGTCCATGACGGAAAAAACCGTGGTAGAAGCGAGGGAGAGGAAAATGTCGGGAGTTCCGATTCACGGTGGGTGGTCGGGGCGAGCGATCGCGCTTTCTCTCATACATGTACGCGTGCGTGTGTGCGGCGTTGGCTCTAATTGAACCCGGCGGCGTTGGGCTCTAACTAACCCGGCGATTGCCGCGAGCTACGCGTTCATCGAACCCGGCGATCGATCGATGGTCGTTAATCGAACATGATCGGCGATTCGCCGCTCTTCGCTGCTAATCAAGCCGATCGATCTTGCCTCTGGATGAGCAGTGAGTGTTGCGGGGGGGGATGGATGAACAATGAGCGGTGGGGGTGGATGAACAGGACCCCATGGCGTTGCCTCTGGATGAACAGGACCCCGATCGATCGAGTCAGTTGGGGCTAGATGAAAAGGACCCCGTGGAGGGATGGATGAATAGTACAAGCCCGTGGATGGCTAGATGAACAATAGACGATGGAGGGGTGCCCGTGGAGGGGTGGTTGAACAGGAGCCGGTGGAGTAGCGCGCGGTGGAGGCTGGATGAACAAGAGCTCGTGGAGGCTGGAGGAGGTAGACGGTAGCCCGTGGAGGCTGGAGGAGGTCGAAGGTGGAGATGAACAGTGTCCCGTGGAGTCCCGTTTTGCGGTACGCCACACCCCTCCCGATGAACAGGACCCCCGTTTCGACCGTAGTGCTCCAACACAAGTCCGTTTCATCCGTTTTGCGGTACGCCACACCCCTCTCGATCAATAGGACCCGCGTTTCGACCGTAGGAGGTTCGTTTCCTTCGTTTTGCGGTACACCAGACCCCTCCCGATGAACAGGATCCCGTTTCGAACGTGGCCGGTCGAACACAAGGCCGTTTCCTCCGTTCTGCGGTAAGCCAGGCCTCGTTTCCATCGCCTGTTCCGTCCAAGCCCTCCCGATGAACACGACAACGCATTCCGTTCTGACCCAGCCGATTGCTCCCCATGAACACGACAACAATGCTATTTCTCTGTTCCGACCCAGCCATGTACACGAGCCCTGGACGTACGTATGCGCGAGTAGGCGTTCGAGACCCCGCCCGTATGTACTTGCACCCTGGCCGTTGTACGTACATGTACATGCTACGTGCGCGCCTCTACTATGACACATGCGCGCCTCTACTAAGACACGTGCGCGCCTCTACATCGACCAGTATGTACATACTCATTCACGACCAGAATGAAAACGCTATGTACGCTTCGACTAGGTGGGTCCCGACTGTCAGGCACTTCCTTGCGTGCGAAGATATAGCTGGTGGGTCCCAGCAGTCAGGGGGGCGAATCGTTTTTTTTTGCCTAGACGCACTTCCTTGCGTGCGAAGATGTACCTGGTGGGTCCCAGCAGTCAGGGGGGAAACGTTTTTATCGTGAAATACGGCGGCCCGTTCGGTGGGTCCCTGCTGTCAGGTGGAGGAATAATTATTTTGCGCGTAATAAGGAGGCACTTCCTTGCGGCCGTTGTGGACCCAGCTGTCAGTCTCTCCACGTACAGTACTCTTCCGATGGAAGTCGTTCCTTGACCACGTTGACCACGCCGCGCCGAGAGCACCAGGGCAGTGGACGATGGTGAGGCCTAGGAAGGGGATGACACGAAGCCAGGGAAGACACGACAGTGGAAGCCCGCACGGAGAGAATACGAGGTTCACCGGTTGGCCGCGGTGTGAAATTGTCGTCGCCATGAGAATAACGAGGGGTGTGGGTGAGTAGAGGGATGGCCTAGCCAGCGGTGGTGCACGACCGGCGCTGGTTTGGGCGGCTGGAGTAAGAAGACCAGAGGTTGAAGAAGCACTACGGCCGTTGGATGGACATCGTACGGTCACTGGAGCTAGAATCGTTCATATTGACTAAGTTGACAAAGCCCTCCGTCCCCGTCAACTTAGTGGGCCCACAAGTCAGCCTCCCACCAAGGTGGGTCCCAGCTAGCAGGGGGAGTATTCATTTTTTCTGCTTAATAAGGAGGCACTTCCTTGCGTGCGAAGATATAGCTGGTGGGTCTGACCTGTCAGCGGTGGGAACGTTTTTTCGCAAAATACAGAGGCCCTTCTGGTGGGTCCCAGCTGTCAGGTGGAGGAATCATTATTTTGCGCGTAATAAGGAGGCATTTCCTTGTGTGCGGCCATGGACCCGGCTGTCAGCCTCTCCACGTATAGTCCACGTCCGATGGATGTCGTTCGTTGACCACGTTGACCAGGCCGCGCTGAGAGCACCATGGCGGTGGACGACGGCGAGGCCTAGGAAGGGAACAACACGGAGCTGGGAAAGACTCGGCAATGGTTGCCCACGCGGTGGGGAGTATGAGGGTTTACTGGTCCGGCTGCCGTCGCCAGAAAATAACATGAGGTGTGGGTGAGTAGAGGAATGGCCTGGCCAGCAATGAATTAGGGTGGGGCGGTGCGGCCTGTGCGGCAGCACAGCCGGCCATGGGAGGCAGGAGCAGGCAGTCCCACCGGAGCTGGTTTGGGCGGCGGAGCAAGAAGATCACATATTGAAGAAGCAGCACGGCCGTTGGATTAACATCCAACGGTCACTGCTACTAGAATCATTGTGGACTAAGTTGACAAAGCCAAAGTACACGTCGACCTAGTAGACCCACAAGTCGACCTCCAAATCATCCCCAAACAGACATACAACCCGAAATTTCTAGCGATTCAAATTAATTTTAAATCTAAATATACCTTAATTTAAATACAATGAAATTTTACCCACACAAAAACAATGAAATTTAAAATATCAAAATCCGAAAGAAAACAGTATTTTGGAACTAATTGCATGTTTGCTGTATTTTTTCATTTTACAGCCCATTTATTATTACTTATAGCTCATTTCTTATTACTTATAGCCCATTTTCTGAGCAAAATGCATCCCTCCTTGTCTTGAAAGATTTTCGGCCCAGCAGGGCGTAGAAAAGCAAGTAGGCCTATGTTGGTTATTCTGCAAAAGACAAAATAGCTGGCTAGCCATTTTCAGAAAGGAAAAAACAAACTGGGCTGGTCATGTGCTAAACATATGAAATAAAAGCCTGGGCTAGATGGGCCACGGGTCCCGCACAACCCAGTTGATACCCTTCTCCGTCCCGAAAATACAAAATTACTGCGCGCGCTGCTGGGTCCCTACTGGCATCCTCACCATGTACAATCATCTCCTTATTCCTCTCGGTTGTTGACCATGTTGATGACACCATAGGGCGGCGCCGCGGCGAGCGAACCAAGGTGGAGGACGATGGTGAGGCCTCGGACGGGAACGAACAGGAGCCAGGGAAGATGCGCAGAGTTTTAAGGTGCGATGTGGCCATGATGCGTGCGCGGCAACACAACCAGCCGTGGGAGGCGGGAGCAGGCGGTCCCGCCGGCACTGGTTTGGCTTTGGCGGCTCGAGGAAGAAGAGACTGAAGAAACACGACAAACATTGAATGTCAATCCAACGGTCAAGGTTGGCACAATCGTTTGTTGACTAAGCCGACACCAAGTAGCATACTTTTTTATATATATATGAAGAAAAGAAAAACTGGGCTCGTTGGCCTGATCACATTCCCAAAACTGCGACTGTCCGATCTTGTGTCGCAACTAAAACTCTACGAGGAAAATCGTTAAATCTGCCGTCCTCCTCACGAGGAATGTTAAGCCACATAAGTGACTAGCACCCTTGGTTTTCAACCGAGAGGTCTTGGGTTTGAGTCCGGGAACTCTCAATTTTTCCTCCTTCCTTCCTTGCAAAAAAGGAAAGAAAATCAAAGACTTGGGAAGGCGTCTGAGAACAAGCTAGTGTACCAATAAAGAGACGTTCTTGAGTTTTAGAAAAAAGAGAGCGTGCTCTCATGGCTGGTTGAATCCAAACCTAGACTATGACTATATATGGTGCTATGCTACTCTACAAGTAATGAAACTAACATATCCAATGTTCGCTTCTCCTCTTCTCTACTTACTCTGCCTAGCATCAGAAGCTCTGGCCGCATCAACCATGTCCGCTGGCTGCTCGTCCACCCGCTCTTCAGCAAGCAACAACCAGATATGCGCCAAGTCTCCACTCGTACCATCGCCTGTGGGTCTCATCACACCCCCGCCGGTACGCGCACCGCAGCCGATTGCTCATCGCAACCCGCTGCCGTTGATGTGGTGCCACTGCTGCAAATCACGTAGAGTCATCCATCGTGTCTCAACCACAATCCTCAACCCTGGACGAGTCTTCTACAAATGCCCGAATCATGGGGTAATAATATGTTTAAGTGTTGTTCTGCTGCTTTCAGTTGCTGATTTTTTTAATAGTTTGGTTGATGATCTTCCAATTTGATTCGTGCAAAAAAGGGAAGATTCGTGTGATTTGTATTTACGGGAAGTTCTTGATGTGGGGAATGCAAGCTACGCTGATTATTTAGTTAGCCGAGGAATCCCAATACCAGCAGGTTGGGGTGTTGGACAAGTAACTAAAGGAATGGCGAAAGAGGAAGATCTGAGCGCGAAGGTTAAAGATGCGCCTCCTCGATCATGGCCAAGCAACAACACTGAACGACCTTGACATCAATGAGGAGATGAAAGAGCTTGTGAAGATAATGGGCAAAATCGATGTGCTCTGTAGGATGATTGTCTCTTTATTTGCAGTGTATGTAGCACTCGTGATGTATTCAGTGGCTATGACATGAGCACTTTGTTTGAAACTAGTAATGAATGAAACACATGTAGCAGTCGGGCGTAGTGTTGTGAACATCTAATGATTTCTACTAACGGAAATCAGGGGGTATCCCCTTTTGCTCATAAATAAATAAATAGCAGAGGCCCTGTCGGGTCAGCTTTGTTCTCATTCGAAGACGTCGAGCAAATGCAGTCCAACAACAAACTATGTCATCAAATTCAAGTTTCACAGCCAAATATGAGTACAACTAAACTACAATGTCATCATGTTTTAGTTGTCATAGAATCACCAAACACAAATCAGCATACATAACAAGTGATGTTCTCACAGAAAAATACTAAACAACATGTTCATCAGGTTTCAGTTGTCATAGCAAACACAATTTCACATAGTAGATAAAAAACGTCTTCTGATAGGCAAATATGACAAAAGCAATGTAATCATCATCCGCAGTAGCAGCGTCAACATCTTCGCCATGTGTATCTGTCTGAGTCGTATTTCCCCATGGTGTCATCTTCTTCTTCATCCTCAACGTCCTCGAACGTTGGCTTCTTCTTGATCAACTCTTGTATGTCCACAAAACGACAGGCAATCTTTTCGCCGTCGTCATTGACATGATGGTTCTCAAAGATATTAGGAACATCTGTGTTATCTTGTACATCAGGAGCAGTGTAAGCATCATCTTGTAGTGCAACTTCATTAAACGAATTCCTCTGCTCAAACCTTTGCAATACTCTCCAGTCATTGCTACGTGCAAATGTGTCTTCCAAGAAAAATATCTGTGTTGCTTGATTTGCCAAAATAAAAGGCTCGTTAGTCTGGTACGCCGCCTTGACATTGATGGATTTGAAATAATCATCAGCTTTGGGTTTTGCGATCCTGGAAAGCAGGTTATACCAACGACAAAGACAATGAAACCACACACCGATGATCCTCGGCGGAGATATCTGCAAGCGAGCGATGTCATTATGTTAGCATACATTTTAGTTATCTCTTTGTCATACGTATCCGTGCTCATGATGGCACTATTTTGTGTCTTCCTGCCTTCGTCTCGTGCAAGGGTGTTGTAGCGCACATCTCCAACAACACAAGATTCATAATGTCTTACCCGAGTATCGGGACCCATTGCTAGTGAGTAAAGGGCATCATCAACTGCCTGCCCATCCTCCGCATCTTCTTAACCTATGGTTAGAAAATAGACAAGTGATCATCTTATGTACTCAATATATTAAAAAAAGCGGCAAAGGTAATTCAAAAGCTTACATGGCTCTTGAACCATTTCGCAAATCCTTCCATAACTAGTTTGTCAATGTTTCTTGGATTTTGCGGTAGTAACTCCTTTTTGTAGATGCTGCACAACATAGTGATCGCGTCAAACATCTAAATATATAAGAATGTGCTGCAAGTTTAGTAGATTACGACGTACAAGCTGCAGTACTACACTTGATATAAGTTAGTATCTTAGGACAGTTATTCAACACATACCAAACCATTTTGTCCAAATCTTTAGGTTTGTCCTCTTGTCGACTCTTCCCTGTAACTCGAACAGAATAATCAAAAACATTGAGCCCGGGATTGTCTTCACCGACCTCTTTGCTAAGCTAAGCAGCTGTTTCAATGTATTTTGAGCAGAATGTCAACGCTTCTGTAGCAATGTAGGCCTCTGCAATGGAACCCTCGGGTCTAGCTCTGTTCCTAACATATCCCTTGAAAGTGCCTAGCCGCCTTTCAATAGGTTACATCCAGCCATACTGTATTGGACCTCTAAGTAGTGCCTCATCAGGTAGATGAACAGCCAAATGCACCATCACATCAAAGAAGGCCGGAGGATATATCTTCTCAAGGTCGCATAGGATAGTTGGTATCTTGTCTCTAAGACGCTCCAAAGCATCTATCCTGATATTTCTACTACAGAGTTCCCTGAAGAATTGTCCCAACTCTACAACTGCTCTGTATAAGTCAGGGCGGCCCAATCCTCTAAGGATAACAGGTAAAACCCTTTGAAGTAGGACGTGGCAGTCATGATTTTTCAACCCTTGTACCTTGTTTCCATCTGCACTGACTCTCCTTTCAGGGTTGGAAGCAAATCCATGTGGGAATCTCACACGTGCAGGACCTCACAAAATTCTTTTCTTTTTACCTTGTCTAAGGCGTACACAACTGGTGCCATATCCCGTGGTTTACCTTCATCTTGCACCTGCAAATCCTTTCTGATACCCAGGTGTGTCAAATCAATCCTAGATTTTAAGGTATCTTTCGTCTTGCCTTCAATATTAAGAAGTGTCCCGATAATGCCGTCACATATATTTTCCTCGATGTGCATCACATCAAGATTATGCCGCAGATCCAAATCTTTCCAATACTCCAAGTCCCACAAAGTGGACCTGCGGGTAAACAATAATCTCTCTTCTACCCTGCCATGCTTCCTTTTCCCGCTACATTACCAGGATGGTTTCCTGGTGTGATATGCCTGACCTTCTCTAATTCCACTTGGAACTCATCGGCGGTGAGCCTCTTTGGCGCATCACGGTTTTCATGCTTTGCATTGAACACATGTCTTCGGTATTTTCTAGGATGCGGCTTGTCCTTGGCAAGGAAATGACGGTGTCCAATGTAACAGATCTTGCTAAGTATTGCGTATGACAGGGAATTCCTGTCACAACGAACACATGCATTGTAACCATGTGTCGTTCGCCCTGACATAGTGACCAAAGCCGGATAATCATGGATGCACCAAATTATAACAGCACGCAGAAAGAAATCAGCTGGTGGGCTGCTATATAGGTCTCGAGTGAGAACACCCCTCCATAGCTATTGAAGTTCCTCCACAAGAGGCTCCATGAATAAATCAAAATCCTTTCCAGGACTTTTTGGACCTGGGATGAGCAAGGCCATCATGTACTTTGATTCTTTGGTGCGTACATTTGGAGGCATGTTGTAAGGATAACAAGCAGCCACATGCTATATGTGGCGCTCTAGTGGCCAAATGGGTTAAATCCATACGAAGCTAAGCCAAGTCTAATGTTTCTCGGTCAAGACAAACTTTTGTGTTTATGATTGAAGCTTTTCCACTCACTACCATGAGATGGATGGCTCATTACATTCGATCTCTGTACTCCTAGTTCCTAGAATGCCACAAGACATCCTCTCTTGTTTGACATCATGAAACAACCTCTGCAATCTTGGTGTAATTGGAAAATGTCTCAGAACATTATGAGGAATCCTCTTCACAACATCGCCATCTTTCCATGTTGATGATTTGCATTTCGGGCATTCACTTAAGTTGCAATAATCCTTCTGGAACAGAACACAATTATTCTTACAAACATGGATCATATCATATCCAATTCCAACTGCACGAAGAAAATTCTTCATTTCTTTGTAGGGTGTGTGGCAGCTCGACGATGTCTGGGAAAGATTTGCGGAAAGCAGCCAACATCGCATCGAATGATTTGTTGGTCATTCGCTCAGATGTCTTCACCTGAAGAAAGGTTGACCATAGCTGAGAATACTGACAGCTTATTTCCTGGGGTGACAGCCATGTTGCATTGTTCCTACATGCGGGCCCACCTTTTTTCTTCTACAGGTGAAAGTTCACGGAATGCACGAGCATTTTGTAGCATTGTTTCAATGTTGGTCAAACTCACTGGCTCCGCCACCACCTCTTCCTCCTCCTCTTCCACCTGAGCATCAGGTAGATCAAGATGGTGATCTGCTGCTTCCACATAGTCAATAACATTGACGTTCATAGTTTCATCATGATGAACCCACCTAGTATATGTGACCGACATCCCATACAATTGTAGATGATTTTGCACAGTTGACTGGGGTCTTGTAACTGAATTCATACAACTGCTACACGGGCAGAGTACATCTGATTTCGGACCACCGTACTCAGCTCTGATAAAGTTCATGAATTTTCAACCCCTCGACATATGCAGCGGAGAATCTTGACGAAGTTATCCAGTCCTGTCCATCATTGACATACAAATTAGTTCTTCTACAAGATATTACAGGAAAAACATATATGCTTTTTATGAAGTCCAGAAAAAATACCTAGGTCGATGTCTAAAGCTATGGCAAGATATTTGGACGAGCAGATCTAAGTAACGAAATATATGTAAAGCTAATTCAGCAAACAGATTTGAGTGCTAAATTATGGCAGGCTGTTTCAGCAGTCAATGAGGCTGAGCACACAACCATCGAACTATCGAAGGTCATCGCAGCAACAAAGATCGACTATAAAATGGTGTAGAGATATTTCACCTAACAGATCGGCTACTAGACCATGGCAATCTACGTCACAATAAATATATGGCAGGATATTTTAGCAACTAATCGGCCTTGGCATGCCATCTCAACTAAGCAGATTGAGTGCAGAACAGGGCAAGGAAGCTTCTTAAGTAGAGCATATTGACTGTAAACTACTTTGGCAAACAGTGAGATTAACAGCGTCTATCAGCTAACATTCAACGCTACACCGACATGAACGGGGCCTCAGTCTAGAATGCGCATACCATGGGAGAAGCTGACTGCCGTGCGTCTCCACACGAACGTCACCAGCGGTGGCGGCGCTGACCGCCATGCGCCTCCACAAGAACGTACCTAGCGGTGGTGGCGCGGCTAGAGGACGATAGTCTACGAGAGCGTATTGTGGGAGCGAGAGGATCGCCATGCGTTCCCTCGACGAACCGCGGCGCCGACGTATCGGCGCGGCAGGGAGGGCGGCTTTGGCGGAGCGAATGGAGTGAAGGGGGGCGGGGGGGAGGGGGTTTGGGGAATATTATTGTCTAGTTGGCCGAAGGGCGGTTGAATCGAATTTGGGGGGAATTTTTGTTGGGGGAGGATTTTGGCGCGGTGGGCGTGGGGAGTTTGGCGCATGGTCGGTTTCTCCAAGTGCAGTCCCACGTGTCAGTGAAGAGGCAAGCCGAAGCGCGTTCCGTTTGCGCGAGCCGTGTGCAGGACCGAACGTGTGTGGGGTGCAATGCGACCGCGACAGGAGTGCTGTGAGTGTAACGCCTTTTTTCCTTTTAAACTAGGTGCTTCGCCCCCTCAAAAAAAATTGGTGCTTCGCGCGATCCATCGATACTACTACTAGTAATCCGGTAATCCCGACTAATATGGCGTGGCCGGGTCTTTTCCCGCGGGATATGTCGGGAGGTTGGCTTAGTTGGGTTTTTTAGGACGAGTAATGCTACACCTACGTAACCCCAGTTACGTAATTAACGTAATTTGAAACGTGTGAGCTGTTGATTGTAGATTGGCGGGAGGGAGGGGCCCACCACCATGAAAATTAGGGGAGGAGAGAGAGAGGCAATTTACGTTAACCCTTTCGTAGGTTCCCGTAGATGTAGAAAGATGTGAAATGCGTGAATGTGTAGTAGACGTACTATTGGAGTCCCTAAGATAAATTGTGTATGTATAGACCCTATGTGTTTATTTTACTTCGCATGTTAATATGTCTCGGTTCAATAAAAAGCAGAGTTGGTGATGATGGTGTGCCTGTCATCCTGCAATATAGTTCGTCCGATCTATATCTAACGGATAGGAAGGAAACTATGACAATTTACCCGCACTCCTCTCCACATTTGCAGATAAGGCTTTCCCTCGTTCATCCTTTTCTCCCACAAGATCTTGATCTTCTGTGCAACGCACGGATATCTTGCTAGTACTCCTACAATATACTATATTATTGTGAAAGTTCATATACACCGGCCGAGATTAATGCAAACACGGGAGATTTTCATTACATTTCGAACTTTTATAGGACAGAAAAATAAAAGAAACCCGACCCTAAACCTATTCTATGGCAGCGACGGACGTCCTTCATCTGTGATCTCTATGCGTGGGGGCGGGGTTCAAGACCCGTGAAGTGAAGGTGCGGTCTCCGGCGAGGAAGAGTAGAACACGGGATATGGACCGGCCAGTTGGCACACCATGCCCTGCTGCCTCCCATGCCCTACTCATCCTCAGACGATTCCCCGACCTCGATGGTGCTGGACGTTGGACGGTGGCAAGTAGGATGCGTGGCTGACGGTGCTCCCGTCATCGGCCGCCAGCATGGCCACCGCTTGTGCGGTCGCGTCCGCGTCCGGCTACGCAGCTATTGTGTCGCGAGAGGCGACTTGAGAGAGGGCGGCGACCTCGAGCTCCATCCCCAAAGACAAGCTCTCCCGCAGAGCGTTCGCACTTGCGGTCATGGCGGATGTGGTGCCAGGTAGGAGGACGATGCGCTATGGTGTGGAGGTTAGCTGGGCGTTGCCGCTTTAAGTAGCGCATTCCGGTGAGGCCAAGCGCCCGGGTGCGTCATTAAGTCACCGGAGTTGGTTCCTCGGGCACCGAGCCTCTTAACGATGACATACGAACGGACGACATGAATGCGGGCAGCTGGTGCTAGTTGGGAACGCACCACGCGACGGCGCGGGGGACGAGGGTTTTGGTGTGCCAGGGTAGTCAGCTGCGGTCGTGGCAACGTTGGAGATGCCCTTTGCTCACATGCGATCCCCGCATGTCATTGAAAAAGCAAGACGACTCGTCATGGTCTCAGGTCCTGAGGATGCAGTTGACCGCGCTACACCACTCCGCGGACGCGTCGTGGCGCCCCGTGCATTCTCGACGAGCCGGGTGTTGGGGTGTGTTTGGATTGTGTCCAAAGTACACCTTACCAAAATTTTGGTCATGACCCAAAGATTGGTCTTTGTTTGGATGGTTGCCATTTTTCTGGCATGCCAATGAACTCTAGCCAACTCTAGTTCATTTTTCTTGCCAATGTCGGCCAAATCATGGGCAACCAATACCTCAACCAAAATTTTCGCTATGCAATGCTTCGATGGGGCAACCTTGGGCACAAACCAAACATACTGTTGATCGTGCCACAACACTAACGCCACCCGCGGCACACTGAAACAGACTGTGTCTAGCGACGATATGAGCGTGTCGCTCACCGCGGTCGCCGTGTCCAAAGACGGTGCTGGAGCTGCGCCACGTTGTTGGCCCCAACAACCCACATGAATGGTTGTCGGTGGCGAGGAGGTCGTTGGCCAGCTCCTCCATTGGACTAGTCTACGCTACGTCGTCCCGAGGGTGTGCCCCACATGTCGGTTTCCCTGTTTTCCCGGCCATATTCGAGCGTCAGTGCTCCGTGTTGCGCATTAGGCCTTTCACTATGTAGGCCAAGCGAGACAACTTATTGTTTATTTGATTCGTTCAAGTATAATCATGTGGCGTTTGCTTATTTCTCATTCCTCTCCAACCCTCTTCTCCATCGATCATGTCGCCCTCCGGTCGAGTCCATCCTCCCGCATGCCTCATTTGAACATTTCGCCGAGTATCATTTGCATGTACCCACCCTAGTCCTCTTTCAATCAATCTCCGGACCCCGAGATGAAATTGAGAGAGAACGAGTGGGGGCACGTGATACCTAAGGCGGATTCAAAACTTTGAACCGGTGATCATAGCATCCACAAATCATATATAAAGGGTATTCAATGTTCGTTTCATTTTTGAACATACAATATACTCTCTCCATCCTTTTCTAGTTTACATATAAGTTTTATGTGTAGTCAAAGTATCTCTACTTTGATCAAAAAGTATCAACATTCAACAACGCCCAATCAGTATTGTTAGATTCGTACGTACTCCTAGATTTGTACTCGAGATGGTTTCCAATTTGTTTTCAACCACGTGAATGTGCTTGTTCTCGCGCATGCTCTTCCTACTAGGATTTCGCCACGTATAGCCAGTCCAATAGTAACTTTTTAAGCTCCCTGTCCAATAGTACACGTGGAGTACTGACAACATTTGTACTAGAGTATGCAGTGCTCATAGTAGTACTCCCTCCTTCTATTTATATAGGGCCTATGTGGAGGAGAGAGATGTGAAAAAGTAAGGGGAGTGAGCTCTCATGCAAGAGCCTTAGCTATATACGCATTCCTAGTTAAATACAATAAATATGAAGAAAGAGATAGAGAGGAGATGAAAAAAAGTACTAATACAATAGCCAACCTTATATATATTTTTGCGGGAAATAGCCAACCTTATAGCCCACACTATCGATGAGTGCATATAATAGATGATGGCTATAGATGACATGGCAGTCCCTCATAGCCATCGACTAGCTATATTATTAACCATGCTCTAATGCGTTTTTGAAAACCGCATTCAACTATTGACAAGATTAATAGTACATGAGATGTATAATGTGAAAATTATATCATTGGAAACTCCTATCACATACGAATTTAACTGTATGCTTTGTGTAAGTTGCATGTCATATATTATTACTCTAACATTTGGTCAAAGTTAGCCTCGAAAAACGCATTAGGCCCTGTATAGTAAATGGAAGGAGGGAGTAGTAGTGGAAGTGGATCCTTTGACGTAGGTATCCCTGCCTTACCCTCCCTTTCGGTCACTACTGGCGGACCCCATGCTTGCTAGGCCCCACATGTCAGTTACTCAATGGGTTGGGCCACGTCAGGGGATCCTCACCCGTAGTATACTCCCTCTGTTTTTATTTACTCCGCATAAAACGGAGGGAGTGGTAGTATAATAAATGACGCGAGCGGGGGAGGGGGAGGGACGTCGGTTTGCTCTCAACTGTGGTCCCACAAGCGAGCGAAAATGCAAGACAAAGCGCGTTCCATTCGGTGAGCAACATGGAGGGTCCAGCGTGCCGGGCTGCAACGCGAATGCGACAAGAGCGATGTACGGTCAAAATCGATTGACCGGTCGTCACCGGAACCACTATTCACACCAGAACCTTCGCTGCTCGGCCTACGCCAGCCACTGCCCTAAAACCACACTTAATCTCCAGCCCATTCCCCCACCTCTCGATCCCCTAGCCCACACCAAGTGTCCCCTAGTTCGCCGATAATCCATGGTGCGCCGCAAGATCACTTACTACAAGATGCTGACGCCGGAGCACCACGCAAAAATCACGGCGGCGGTCGGTACCACAGACCTCCGTTCCCAAGCTCGCTTTGTGGTGGGCCAATCCTCGAGTTCTCTGGAGCCAAGCTATGAGGAGGAGGAAGCCGATCCAGTGTTCATGGCGGAGGTCACAGCGCAGAAGGGCCCCGATGGGTATGAGACGATGGACGTCGACTTCGTGCCGGCGTCCGAGTCCCCCATGGTGCAGGCGGACCAGCGGTTCAACATGGCGATACTAAAGGAGGACCGGGAGGTAGAGGCTCAACTCGACACGGAGCGCGCGCATGCCGCTGCCATCGAGGCTCTCCTGCCGGCGGAACTGGATGTCATGGATGTGAACCGGGCGGCGGAGGCTCAACTTGAGGCGGAGCGCGCGGATGCCGCTGCCATCGAGGCCCTCCTGCAGGCGGAACCGGACGTCCTGGACTTGAACTGGGTGGCAGAGGCTCGACTCGACGCAGAGCGCACGGATGCCGCTCTCATCGACGCCCTCCTGCAGGCGGAACCGGACGTCCTGGACTTGAACCAGGCAGTGGAGGCTCGACTCGACGCGGAGTGCACAGATGCTGCTGCCATCGAGGCCCTCCTGCAGGCGGAACCAGACGTCCTCGACCTGAACCGGGCTGTGCTCTCGTCAGTGCAGAGCGCCCTCACGCTCCGCGTGAACGAGTAGCTGGAGGCCGAGGACAACCATGGTGCGGAGACACACGTTGGCAGCTACTGCTGGTTCGCGCCGGCAGCCAAAGATGACGAGGCCGTCTCTTTCCGCGAGCAGTGATAGTTTTTCTTTATGTTGTTGTTTTTATGGATCTTTTGCTGTGTAAAAACATATATTTGTTATGCAAGTCGCCTGACTTGGGTCAGTCTCCATTTCAGGCGGTTGGATGAATATCCTACATCTCCTAACCCTTCTTTCCTTCTTCCTCACCTCTTCTTCTTCCCTAACAGACCACCGCACGGGCCGTACGGATAGTCTGCGTGGCGCCATGTTGACTAGTTAAATTGACCATGTTCCTTGTGGGTCCCACCTGTAAGTTCGCATAGGGAAAAGGTCAGATAAACACAAATTTACGTAGGCGCGACAAGACTCCAACCCGTGCACGGGAATCACCTAGTTATGTATGTGTCTGTCAGGGCCTGATGTGTGCGCATGCACGTGTAGGTTGAGCACTTGAGCATGAGAGTGTGTGTTGGTCGTGTGGTGTACTGGTGTGTGCATGCATGCGTGCGTGTGTGCGTGTGAGTGTTGCGTGCGTGCATGGCTGCGTGTGTACGTGTGAGTGTTGCGTGCGTGCGTGGGTGCACGTGTTTGTGTGAGTGTTGCGTGCATGCAGTTCGTGTGCATGCGTGCGCGTGTGTATAATCACCACACCAGCTCCTGTGTGTTAAAACAGACGGCTCGGCATACCAATACAAGGCCACCTTGTCCGCTATGCCCGCGGTCATGACTTGAAACCACCGTCCAAATATTTTTTTTGTCGTTTGTTTTCATTCTTACTAGCAAGATGCCCGTGCGGTGCACGTATGAAAGTGCAACTAATCCCCGGGTGGTTTTGGTAATTAATAACAACATATATATCATTGAACTAATAGTTTCTTGAGAATCATTTCAGAAAGTTCAGTGATATGGGTATGGCAATGACTGAAGAAGTGGACCCCTCAAAATGCTAAGGCAAGCATTGGCAAAAGCTCAAGACTCCATTTTTGGTTTAGTGATCCAAGATCACATTGAGTCCATAGGAAAGCCAATACTATTAAAAGGGGATGAGGTTATGTTAATGATCTGGTTGCTCAAAGTGCTTAGTGATACATCTCCTAAACTATCAGCAACTCTCACTTCAAACATACACTCATAAGTAATCTCGGTCCCACCGATTTCCTAAACTTCAGTCTGCCGAGATGAACCACCTCAGCCATATAGCCAAACCCTAGATATTTCGGATTTTCCGATTCTGAACTTGGTCTCACCGAAACTGGTGTTGCCAAGCTTTTGTAACCTTGTGTCATCAAATCGGTGTCACCGAGATGATGAAGTCGGTCCCACCGAGATTGGCAAACCCTAGTCTTTGGAAGAATCGGACTCACCGAGATTGTATTTTCGGTCCCACGAAAATCCCAACGTTCTAAGATTTGAACTTTCGGTCTCACCGAGTTGTCAACTTCGGTCCGACCGAGATTGGTCAAATGTGTGTAGCAGTTGGATTTTGTGTGGAGGCTATAAATACCCTCCACCCCTCTTCATTCGTGGAGAGAGCCATCGAAAGAACTACCACTCCTACCTTACATTTACGAGAAGAAAACTACCTACCCTTGTGTTGAGATCAAGTTTCTCCACTCCCACCATATGAAACTTGATTTCTAGCCTTCCCAAGTTGCTTTCCACTCAATCCTTTCTTCCACCACAGCCAAATCGGTGAGGAGAGTTGAGTGTTGGGGAGATTATCATTTGAAGCACAAGAGCAAGGAGTTCATTATCATCAACACCATCTATTACCTTTTGGAGGGTGGTGCCTCCTAGATTGGTTAGGTGTCGCTTGGGAGCCTCCGTCGAGATGTGGAGTTGAACCAAGAAGTTTGTAAGGGCAAGGAGATCGCCTACTTCGTGAAGATCTACCCCGAGTAAGGCTAGTCCTCCGTGGGCGTATGCCATGATGGCATAGACAAGGTTGCTTCTTCGTGGACCCTTCGTGGGTGGAGCCCTCCGTGGACTCTCGCAGCCGTTACCCTCCGTGGGTTGAAGTCTCCATCAACGTGGATTGACGATAGCACCACCTATCGGAACCACGAGAAAAAATCTCCGTGTCTCCAAATTGCGTTTGCTCTTCTCCACCTCTCTTTACTACATGTGCAATTTACTTTCCGCTGCCAATACTCTAGAATTGCATGTGTAGGGTGATACTTGACTTGATCATCATTGTGAACTTGCCAAAAACTTGTCTTTATCAAAAGGCTGAATTTTTATATTGTCAAGTAGTCTAATCACCCCCCTCTAGACATACTTTCGATCCTACAAGTGGTATCAGAGCTTTGGTCTCCATTGTATTTGTTTCCATTGCATTGGACTCCATAAGCTTGGTTTCACAACCTAGGAGAGTATGGCGTCTAGTGAGGGTAATTTTAAGAGAGGTCCTTACTTTGATGGTTCAAACTTTGCTAGTTGGAAGCATAAAATGAAAATGCATATTCTTGGACATAACCCCGCCGCATGGGGCATTATTTGTGTTGGCTTGCAAGGTGAATTCTTGAGGAAGGAAAAGTTCGGATCGTGAAGCTACAAATGATGAATTACGGATGTTGCAAAACAATGCTCAAGCTTGTGACATTCTCTTCAATGCTTTGTGTCCCGGGAGTTCAACAAAATCAGCCGTCTTGAGAATGCAAAAGAGATTTGGGATACTTTGGTGAAATGCACGAAGGTACCGAGTCCGTGAAGGAATCAAAGCTAGATGTTCTTCAAGGTCAACTTGACAAGTTCAAGATGAAAGAAGGTGAAGGAGTCGCTGAAATGTACTCTAGGCTTGCTCTCATCACAAATGAGATTGCGGCTTAGGAAGCGAAGAAATGACCGACCGATTCATCATCAAGAAGATTCTCGAGCTTTGGATGGAAAGTATGACACCGTGTGCACTTTGATCCAAATGATGCCAAACTACAAGAATCTCAAGCCTACCAAAGTCATTGGAAGAATTGTTGCTCATGAGATGACACTTAAAGATAAGGAAGAGCTTCACAACAAGTCAAGTGGTGCTTACAAAGCTACAAGTGATGCTCCCACAACCTCAAGTGACAAGCTAGTTTCCAATGAAGAGATAAGCCTAATGGTGAAGAACTTCAACAAATTCTACAAGAGTAGAAGCAAGGAAAGAAGCTTAAAGTCTAGATCATATGATGAAAAGAGATCTTCTAGTCGTGATCGAAATGCTACAATTGTGGAAGACCGGACACTACTCAAATGAATGTTGGCTCCGCACAAGAGAAGAAAGAGTCTCCAAGAAGAAGAAGCTCAAGAGAAGAGTCACCTCGGAAAGAGAGAAGGAGTAGAGATGATCGTTATGAGCGAAGATCCTCTCGGAGAAGCAAGGATTCAGAGAGGAAAGACAAGTCATCAAGGAGCTACACAAGAAGAAAACATCAAGCTCATGTAGGTGAATGGGTCTCCGGCTCCGACTCAGACAATCACTCGAAAGAAGCTATCACTCCAACTCCGAATCTGATCAAGATGAAGGTGTTGCGGTCTTGCTCTCGTATCCTCCAACTCCAACTCCTATGACTTGTTTGATTCACCAAATGAGGGAATTGGAAGATGCTTCATGGCTAAAGGCCCCAAGGTATCACACCCTGAATTTATTGACTTTGATAGTGATGAGGATGCTTGCTTGGTGAAGATGAGCTTTTACATGACAAATCTAGTGAGCCTAGTAATGATGAACATGCTAGTAGTCTTTATAGTCGAGAAGAGTCGAATGACAATGCTATGAAGGAGATTGAGCGTCTAACTAAAGAACTAAACACTCTTAAGTTATCTCATGAAACAACTCAAGAAGATCATAGAGAGCTCCTAAGATCTCATGAGAAGCTACGCTTCGAGAAGCTCAATCTAGAGCAAGAACATGAGTTTCTAAAAGCAATCAATGACGATCTTCCAAAGAAGAGTTCTTCATATCTTGCCAAACGACTTCTCTTGTCTAATTTCTTGCCACCTATTAAAACTAAGCATGACAAGCATAAGAAAAATTCTTCATCTAGTAGTAACAATAACCATGCTAAATCTAATGTTGTTACCTCTAGTAGTTCTCTTGATTCCACTAACAATGTTTCAAGCCAAGTTACACTTGAGCAAGAAAATAGTTTATTGAAAGGGATTATAGAGAAAGGTGTCTACAAGAGCCTTGCCGGAAGCAAGAACTTTGAGGAAATTTTTCGCAAGCAAGGAAGGCACCGGAAGAATCAAGGAATTGGTTTTGAGCGAAAGTTCAACGCCGAGGGTGTTGAATGGGAAGAAGGTCAATATCCCACTCCAAAGTTTGTTTCTCAAAAGGAGAAGTATGATCCTACTTCTTCCAATGTGGAACAAGCTCAAGATAACCTTCCACCACAAGACCACAAGCTAAAAGGCAAGGACAAGCCTCAAGAGGAGATTGATGCATTCATTGAAGCACCTAAAGCCATGGTCAAGTGGGATCCCAAGGAAACGTCAAGTTCTACTTCGTCAAGCTCAACTACAACCCCAAGGATTCCCATCAAGATGATGTGGATCCCGAAGAAGAAGAACTAGAGAGTTCTTGAGGGTGACTCCGCCAACATACTTCACTCACATTCATTTTGGCAAAACTTGTGCAATCAACTTCCACATCTTGCACTAGTTCATGGAGTCACAAACCCTCTTGTTGGTAAGTCAAGGGACAAGGTAATCACTGCTTTCATGGACATCATCAATTGTGAACTTCAATCTATGTCCATGGATATCCTTGTTTGTTCCTTGTGGGACTAACCCATGTAGGTATAAGTGCCCGAATCCAAAGGATTGCTCCCAACTCTTGATGATCTTCATCAACATTGAGCATCCACATCTTCAACATCTACATGAAGTCTTCTACGACAACCCAAGGTTAGTTTGACCCTTTAAAAGGGGTTCTCACATCTAGGGGGAGCTTTGCTCTAAAGAATTGAGCTAAAGCATCTTCAAATGATGTGAACACATTAATGCTTTATGTAAAAGTGGTAACCCCACGTGCTTAACGATGAGTATGACCTATGATCAAATGTTCTCATTTGACTCCTAAGTCAATATACTCATATAAAGATGACCTAGTCATCGACAAATTGTGTGATAATAGCTAGTGTTTTGTTTGTGCATGTTTGACACATATTTCATTTGCTATCTTATTGTGTGAGCATGTTGGATGCATAATTTTATCCATTCGAGGACATCCATTTGTTGCTTTGGACTTTTTGGATTTTTCAGACCAAATGGATGGACAAGAATGCCTAAGTACCTCCCCTAGCTATCTATGCTTTCTTGTCTCAAATTCTATTCATGCTTATATCACAAACTTTGAACAAGCCATTTTCGGACCCACCGAGTGAGGAGCACTCGGAGCCACCGATCCGTCAAAGGCTAAACTTCCAAAACCTTCTAAGTGACTTCAGTCAGACCAACCCACTCAAACTCGGTCAGACCGAAAGCACTTGGATTGATCTAGGTTTTCACCTCGGTGAAACCGAGTTGTACTTTTCGGCGTGACCGAAGTGTGTAACTGCCTGCAGTTATCCATCTCGGTGCCACCGAGTTTTACAACTCGATCCCACCGACAGCAGAGGGGTATATATACTCCGAGGGCAGCGCGCGTTGATTCCTACTTCAAAACGCCTCGCCCCACACCCCTTCTTTGCCGTCGCCGTGGTCTCTGGATCGTCTCGTAAATGCCGCTCAGGCCCTCGCCGCAGTCTCCGTCGCCGTCAGCGGACATTCTCTCCGCTGTTGCCGCCGTGAGGAACTCCACCAAGTTAGGGTGAGTTTGATCCTCTCATGCTTCAACCTCCGATTCTATGCACGATTGGTTTGCCTAGCATCTTGCCACGTTTGAGATCTTCTTTAACACCAGATTAGTTCCTTTGAACGAAATTCGAGTAAAAGTTTTAGGGTTAGGTTTCCGCCGAACACATCTCGGTGAGACCGATTCTACATTCTCGGTATGACCGATTTGGCCTCTGGCCATTGCACTGCACCTTTCGGTCCAACCGAGTTGTGCAAATCGGTGCGACCGAAATGAGGATTTAGTGAAACCCTAGTGTTCTCGGCAGGAACGAAACCCACATCGGTCCAACCGAAAGTGGTGTGAATGCTTCATTAGGACACTTGGATTCACGAATTTTAGACTCGGTCGACCGAAATGCATTCTGTGAAAACCTAAAACTGAAATTTGAACTCATTTTTTTGCAAAATCTTCGCAGTTTGTGATAACTCTTCTACTCTGCCTACACCTTATCTATTCACGGGTTGTCACCATGTCGGATGCCGTGACAGCGAGAACAGGTCTGAGTCACCAATTGCTGAAATTCGAGAGGCGGGCACTAGTCCCGAGGCCAAGCAGCTTTTAGGATGATGGTGAGAGGAGCACACCAAGTGGTTTGCCTCCTGCAGCCACCGGGCGAGAAAGAAGAAGAATTACGATGAAGAAGATTACGATTTCATTCTTTGAGAAGAGATCTCCTCCAAGCCAAAGAGGAAAGTGGTTGCCAAAGAGCATCAAGGGCAACAAACCAAGAAAGGCACCGATAAAGTGAAGAAGTCCACTGTTGCCAAGAAGCTGAGTATGGAAGAGGAAACTTCAAGCAAGGTGAAGAAAACTTCCAAGAGGAAGAGGATTGTGCATGATGAAGCAGCGAGATGACGATGATGATGAGGAAGCACCCAGCCTCCTCCTCGAAGTCTAAGTTCATGGGAGATGCCATCGAGGCGGGAGCACCTTCAAAATCCAAGCCATCTGCTCCAAAGAAAGGCAGCTCAAGCCAAGCTCGCTGCCAAGCCCAAGAAGACTGTCAGAACATCCCACTTCAGAGAAGAAGAAAGACAATGTGCCACCAGTGAGTCAGATGATGAGGCACCTGTATTGCTGAAACTTCGTCAGAGATTGCCAATTCACAATGATGCTCATCCTCGAGCTGAAAACATGAAGGAAAGAAAGGATAGAGGTCTCGGGCTATGGAGACAAGCGATCCATATCTTTGTGAGGAGAAGAACTGCTGTTGATCCAAGATTCCACACCGAGAGCAGCAGGGACTTCTATGAGACTGTGCTAATGGACAAGAAGCCCATTGTTGCAGATACTAGATATGTTGACTGGGCATACATTGATAGTGAAGAGCACAGAGACTTCTTTCCACATGTGCATGAGAGCTTCACTTGCATGTGGTGTTGCGATTTCGTTGGTCGAAGTTGTGATTGGAATGATGAGATGATCATGCAATTCTATGCCATTTGCTCATTTCTATCCGGATGGAAAGATCACATGGATGACTGAAGGCCAAAGATTCTCTTCAACTGTTGAAGAATGGGCAGACCTTGCTGAATGCTCCAAAGTCTTGAGAGAGGGATGATGTTGATGTCTATGGTATTCCCAAGAAGAACCATGAATCTATGAAGAATATGTACAATGAGGTACCACTAAGGATGTGGAAATCTGGAAGCTCGGCTCGATGTATCATCTCCGAGCAGGTCTACCTACCACAAACACAATTACGAGGCATACCTTGATGCCCAAGTCCGAGATCATCGCATGATCGGAGGGTATTCTATCAACATGCTGCATATACTTGATCGAAGGCACCTTTCAAGGTGATGGACACGATAGTTGAGACTATCAAGAGGACTGCAATGACGAAAGAGGTCATGTGGATTTGCCCGCACATTCGATGCTTATCAATGCCAAGTTTGGCACGGGCACATACTTGTTGGATAGACCACACTTGCCACTGCAGCTGAGCATGAGGACAATGAAGTTGTGATGGATGAGGAGGATCCAACGTCAGTTGAAGGTCAAGCAAAGAGTGAAGCTGCCAAGATAGCCAAAGCTGAGAAGGAAGCAGGCAGCAGCAGCTAAACCCAAGAGTGTTGGAGAATAGCTCCTTGAAGCTACCGGAGGATTGAACAACGCCTGCCAAGCATTGTGCGATCTCGGGAGAGTCTTGAGAGGATTGTTGAAGACAAGATCCATGCTCTGGATGTCAAGTGATCAAGTGCAAGTCACTTTGTTAACAAGCTTGAGGCAAATATCGAGGAAGCAAAGAGGAGAAGGAAGAGCTCATGCGTGAGATGCAGGATGACCTAGTCCAGATGATTATGAACAGCCTGCTCCGGTTCCTACCAGACCCGATCATTTGCTATTCGATGGATGACACCAGGACTACAGCCTCGGCACCTCCCACAGCTCCATCGGTTCCAGCTCGGCTCCAAAGACCACTCCTCCAGCTCCACAGACATCACCAAGCCTTTGCAGATGCAGCCATCTCAACTCCATCAACCTGCATAGAGCCGCCAGTGAGTCCCTAGTGACGTTTAGCTCTATACCTTCGAACTTTTTGGTAACTTGTTGCCAAAGGGGGAGAAATTGTATAGATCATAGGACTTCGAGAGAGAGAGTGCTTTGTCTTTGCGCTTTTGCTCTTTCGTTCTTTTGCGGTCTTTTTGAGATACTTTTGAGTTTTTCGAGACATTCCGTGTGTTTGATACTACGTTTGCTCTACATTGATGAGCGCTTGGTCGTACTATGCCTTAATGTGTGCTTAATGCTTATCATATGCTATTCACATCTTGTATGACCATTTACTCATGTCTTGGTGATTGGGTGCATGCTATTCATTCTTATCATTTTGTGCGCTCCACCAAGATGTATGTGACATGGAAGAGTGACCCATGATCCTAATCGATTGTGCATTTGCATTCAAACGCAAATCTTAAATAATGCACAAATTTAGGGGGAGCTCTTGCTTATCACATACTTCTCAAAGCGACGATATTATTCATTGATTATATCATTTGTCAAAGCTTTGATCTATATGTTGTCATCAATTACCAAAAAGGGGGAGATTGAAAGTGCAACTAATCCCCGGGTGGTTTTGGTAATTAATAACAACATATATATCATTGAACTAATAGTTTCTTGAGAATCATTTCAGAAAGTTCAGTGATATGGGTATGGCAATGACTGAAGAAGTGGACCTCTCAAAATGCTAAGGCAAGCATTGGCAAAAGCTCAAGACTCCATTTTTGGTTTAGTGATCCAACATCACATTGAGTCCATAGGAAAGCCAATACTATTAAAAGGGGATGAGGTTATGTTAATGATCTAGTTGCTCAAAGTGCTTAGTGATACATCTCCTAAACTATCAGCAACTCTCACTTCAAACATACACTCATAAGTAATCTCGGTCCCACCGATTTCCTAAACTCAGTCACACCGAGATGAACCACCTCAGCCATATAGACAAACCCTAGATATTTCGGATTTTCCGATTCTGAACTCGGTCTCACCGAAACTGGTGTTGCCAAGCTTTTGTAACCTTCTGTCATCAAATCGGTGTCACCGAGATGATGAAGTCGGTCCCACCGAGATTGGCAAACCCTAGTCTTTGGAAGAATCGGACTCACCGAGATTGTATTTTCGGTCCCATCGAAAATCCCAACGTTCACAAGATTTGAACTTTCGGTCTCACCGAGTTGTCAACTTTGGTCTGACTGAGATTGGTCAAATGTGTGTAACGGTTGGATTTTGTGTGGAGGCTATAAATACCCCTCCACCCCCTCTTCATTTGTGGAGAGAGCCATCAGAAAGAACTACCACTCCTACCTTACATTTCTGAGAAGAAAACTACCTACCCTTGTGTTGAGATCAAGTTGCTCCACTCCCACCATATGAAACTTGATTTCTAGCCTTCCCAAGTTGCTTTCCACTCAATCCTTTCTTCCACCACAGCCAAATCAGTGAGGAGAGTTGAGTGTTGGGGAGATTATCATTTGAAGCACAAGAGCAAGGAGTTCATTATCATCAACACCATCTATTACCTTTTGGAGGTGGTGCCTCCTAGATTGGTTAGGTGTCGCTTGGGAGCCTCCGTCGAGATGTGGAGTTGAACCAAGAAGTTTGTAAGGGCAAGGAGATCGCCTACTTCGTGAAGATCTACCCCGAGTAAGGCTAGTCCTCCGTGGGCGTATGCCATGATGGCATAGACAAGGTTGCTTCTTCGTGGACCCTTCGTGGGTGGAGCCCTCCGTGGACTCTCGCAGCCGTTACCCTCCGTGGGTTGAAGTCTCCATCAACGTGGATTGACGATAGCACCACCTATCGGAACCACGAGAAAAAATCTCCGTGTCTCCAAATTGCGTTTGCTCTTCTCCACCTCTCTTTACTACATGTGCAATTTACTTTCCGCTGCCAATACTCTAGAATTGCATGTGTAGGGTGATACTTGACTTGATCATCATTGTAAACTTGCCAAAAACTTGTCTTTATCAAAAGGCTGATTTTTTATATTGTCAAGTAGTCTAATCACCCCCCCTCTAGACATACTTTCGATCCTACAACGTAACATCAAGATGCATTTGTATGACTAGTTTATCTTGTGAGAAAAAGGATGAACGAGGGAAGGCCTTATTTGCAAATGTGGAGAGGTGCGCGGGTACCTTTTTTGCAAAATTGCCATAGTTTCTTTCCTATCCGTCAGATATAAATCGAATGACCTATATTGTAGGATGGCAGGCACACCATCATCACCAACTCTGTTTTTATAAGAGTGTAGATGTAGAGTAGATACAAGCCGACGGGTGGGCACGATGGTGGTGAAATAATGTGATGCAACACTAGAGGTGCCACGTGGAGCATTTAACTGGTCAACTAGTCATGTCATGAGCAAATACAGAGTTGTACGGTGAGCCCGTGACTGTATAATAACCACTAAACATAAATGGTGACCGTAATGAGTGGATTCTGAAGTCCAATGTATGTATCGTGCTTTCGCTTCAAATACAAGGATCGTCGTTGCATATATCACGAGAGAAAGATGAAACATGCGTGAATATTCTGGGGGCTTACTTTTAGAGGACCTGGAGATAGTTTTGTGTGCATACGTGAAAGGGGCATACATGGGGGGTATGTGATGGAGAGAGATGCTCTTCGTTTCTCTTTATTATGACTAACTTTGTATATAGTATAAAAATATACAAATTCACAGTGCGGAATAAATAGCATTGTGGGCACCATGCAATGCAAATTAGCGTTCGTACTCCTCCATATAACTTTGTAATGTTGTATATATGTAGAAACTCTAAAATAATTTTTTGCCCACACTTTATTCAAAAGGAATGTTGTATACGAAATAAACGTGAAGAGAGGGCTTTTTAGATCAATGGGGTACGTGATGTAACATGTGTGAATGTGTAGTTGATGCATTTGGCGGGGCCTAGAGAGGTATGTGTGTGTATTACGTATTCGAGAGAGGCATGGATAGAGGGGCCGACGGGGGAGGGGGCGTGGGAGAGATAGCATGAGAAATGAGAGTGGTCTAGAGAGAGAGACGAATATGACGTCACGGCGAGAGATTCCATTCCCTTGAGTGTGTATATGCAAGGGGGGAGGGAATAGAGGCACCAGGAGAAATTTTTTGTGTGTGTGGTGTTTGTGTTGGTATGTGTGGGTGTGAGAAGATAATGAGACGTGGGGGCAGAGGGTGTGTCACCGCGTGAGGTCCGGTGGGTCGAGGTGAGGCCCTTCGTTCGGTTCCGTCCTGCGCCACATTGGTCGGCCCGTGACGCATTTAGGAAGACCCATGGATGACTAGTCGTACAAGACAAAGATAGCAGAATTGTGAAGGACTCTGTGTCCACTGACAAAGCCGGCTAGGATTTGTAACCCTAGGTTCTCGAACTAAGGTAACCCCTTTATCTCTGATATTACTATTCATCCAACCTAACTTTAAGGGGCATCCTACCGAATGCTCTGCTAGAATCATACTCGTCGATTAGGAAGAGAGGTGTGAGATAATGCATGAGAGACAGGCCTAAAGATAATGTGCATACATGAGACATGTAGGCAGGTCCATGTATATAGAAAAGGTCGATGGGGATTGTGCGTGTGTATGCTTGCGAGAGGAAGAGTGCTTGTGATAAAGGTTAGTGAAAATAGTTGTAAATGGTTACGAGAGGGAGAGAGGGTTATATCTAGAGCATGTGTGCGAGAAAGACACCTTGCGAGAGAGTGTGTCAGCATGTGTGAGAGACCACCGATGGAAAGTGAAACTACACATAAAAGACTGCTGTACACATTGATTAAAGATATAAATTGTATCCAAATACTAGGATGGGATCATGATATTTGCAATTCATATAAGGAGCGGTCATTGATCCATCATACATCTAGATTCTATCAATTTTGAGCATGTCTATGTTATTATTCGACACAATTGATCCACATAGTTAGTATTTTGAACTCCAGAAAATGCATCACTTTAGCAATCGAATATAAACGTGAGTATAGTTCATGTTGTGTGTGTAAAGCACATTATACATACGAAAGTTACACAATGAACACTATAAATAGCTACCTATGAACTAGCATACATTTGAATTCAACTTAAGGTGGTTTAAAAAAATCGAATTCAACATGAAGGCCATTCAATTATTTGAATTTGATATCATGGCATTTGTAAATCATACCTAAATTATGGGGGCACCAATCTTTGCTCTGATTTTGTACATAATAGCATATGTAGTCGTGTACAAAATAGATTCAAATTTAGCTCCTCCATTCAAAATAATCGTAGTTATAGGATTTTCAAGTGTCAAAATTTCAAAAAGAATCGGATAATTTAATGAGATTTTCAAACATACAACGTCAAATATAACATTGTCTATTTAGGTCAATCCTCATAGTTCAAGAGTACTCTAAACGTGAATGCTTGTGTTTCAAAATTTCAAACGAAGCGCCAAAAGAGCCTCTACTCGCCCAAAACCGCGTGAGACCAATGTTTGGTAGTACAAGGAAATTACTTTTCTAATAACTCCGACCCGTGAAACCTACCGGCCCGACGTCCAAAGGTCTAAACCGGGGTAGGTTTGTAGCTTCATCTAGACTCCACACAACCGCCTCCGAAAAACATTCATACACAATGGTCGCCTAAGCACACATGCTTGGCGGAAATCGCTCCGCCCACTATCTGGGACACACAGGGATTACCATCCTACCCCGACCCATGATGAGGTCCGAAATTTAAGAGGGGGCAAAGTTTGTACTTTCCCCAAATTTCAAATAAGCGCGTCCCATCTTCTGTTCAAAAAAGCTAAAAACAAGCGCATCCCAGACCGAAACATGGTTCTCCCCCCTCGTCCCCCCTTCCCACCCGTCCGATTCCCCATTCGTACTCCGTGGGCGCCAAAACTACCTCTCCACCACCCGCGAAACCACGGCGGCCTCCGTCCACCACCCCATCCCACCCATCAACTGCCGCCCTCCTCCATCACGCCGGAGCCGATACCTTGACGTCGTCGTCCACGGCAACCTTGATACGTCTCCAACGTATCTATAATTTATGAAGCATTCATGCTATTTTATTATTTATTTTGAATGATTACGGGCTTTATTATACACTTTTATATTATTTTTGGGACCAACCTATTAACCGGAGGCCCAGCCCATATTGTTGTTTTTTTTTGCCTATTGCAGTGTTTCAAAGAAAAGGAATATCAACGGAGTCCAAACGGAATGAAACCTTCAGAAAAGTTATTTTTGGAATAGAAGCAATCCCGGGAACTTGGAGTGCAAGCCAGGGAAGCATCGAGGAGGCCACGAGATAGGGGGGCGCGCCCACCCCCCTGGGCGCGCCCTCCATCCTCGTGGGCCTCTCGAGGCTCCCCCGACCGACTTCTTTCGCCTATATATTCCCATATACCCTAAAACCATCGAAGAACATATAGATCGTGAGTTCCGCCGCCGCAAGCCTCTGTAGCCACCAAAAACCTCTCGGGAGCCCGTTCCGGCACCCTGCCGGAGGGGGGATCCCTCGCCGGTGGCCATCTCCATCATCCCGGCGCTCTCCATGACGAGGAGGGAGTAGTTCACCCTCGGGGCTAAGGGTATGTATCATTAGCTATGTGTTTGATCTCTATCTCTCTCTCTCTTGTGTTCTTGACTTCGCATGATCTTGATGTATCACGAGCTTTGCTATTATAGTTGGATCTTATGATGTTTCTCCCCCTCTACTCTCTTGTAATGGATTGAGTTTTCCCTATGAAGTTATCTTGTCGGATTGAGTCTTTAAGGATTTGAGAACACTTGATGTATGTCTTGCCATGCTTATCTATGGTGACAATGGGATATCACGTGATCCACTTGATGTATGTTTTGGTGATCAACTTGCGGGTTCCGCCCATTAACCTATGCATAGGGGTTGCACACCTTTTCGTCTTGACTCTCCGGTAGAAACTTTGGGGCACTCTTTGAAGTACTTTGTGTTGGTTGAATAGATGAATCTGAGATTGTGTGATGCATATCGTATAATCATGCCCGTGGATACTTTAGGTGACATTGGAGTATCTAGGTGACATTAGGGTTTTGGTTGATTTGTGTCTTAAGGTGTTATTCTAGTATGAACTCTATGATAGATTGAACGGAAAGAATAGCTTCATGTTATTTTACTATGGACTCTTGAATAGATTGAGCAGAAAGGATAACTTTGAGGTGGTTTTGTACCCTACCATAATCTCTTCGTTTGTTCTCCGCTATTAGTGGCTTTGGAGTGACTCTTTGTTGCATGTTGAGGGATAGTTATATAATTCAGTTATGTTATTATTGTTGAGAGAACTTGCACTAGTGAAAGTATGAACCCTAGGCCTTGTTTCCTACCATTGCAATACCGTTTACGCTCACTTTTATCATTAGTTACCTTGCTGTTTTTATATTTTCAGATTACAAAAACCTATATCTACTATCCATATTGCACTTGTATCACCATCTCTTCGCCGAACTAGTGCACCTATACAATTTTCCATTGTATTGGGTGTGTTGGGGACACAGGAGACTTTTTGTTATTTGGTTGCAGGGTTGCTTGAGAGAGACCATCTTCATCCTATGCCTCCCACATATTGATAAGGGACAATTGCATTTTTGCCCCTAGTTGGTTCCTACCCACGGGTTTTGGCCCTTACTTTTCGAGCTTGCTCAGTTTTGCCCTTACTTTTTCCGTCGAGGTCTCTCGAATGCCCTTTGACAATTTGACCAAAACTTTGAAAATTCATAACTAATTCATATGAACTCAGAAAAATGCAAATAAGATATCAAAATGTTCAGATAAACATTACCATTATGTGCATAGCATTTGCATTCAGGACAAAAGCACCCTTTAGACTACCTGAGGTAAGTAATGTTATTAACATTATTAAAAATAAAAAGGTATAAACAATATTTTTTTTCATGAATAAAAAAAATGCAAATGTAGGTGATGTTTCCTAAACATCCAGATATCTTATTTGCATTTTTCTAAGTTCGTATCAATTTGTTATGAAGTTTCCAAATAATGGTCAAAGTCGTTAGAACATTCATAACAAGATGATACGAACTCACAAAAATGAAAATAAGATATTTGGATGTTCAGGAAACATCACCTACATTTGCATGTAATTTTTATTCATGAAAAAAATATATTGTTTATACCTTTTTATTTTTAATAATGTTAATAACATTAATTACCTCAGGTAGTTTTAAAGAGTGCTTTTGTCCCAAATGCAAATGATATGCACATAAAGGTAATGTTTATCTGAACATTTTGATATCTTATTTGCATTTTTCTGAGTTCATATGAATTAGTTATGAATTTTCAAAGTTTTGGTCAAACGATCAAAGGGCATTCGAGGGACCACGGTGGAAAAAGTAAGGGCAAAACTTAGCAAGCTCAAATGGTAAGGGCAAAACCTGTGGGTAGGAACCAACTAGGGGTAAAAATGCAATTGTCCCTATTGATAAACCTTAGGTCATCCACTTGAGGGAAATTTGCTACTGTCCTACAAACCTCTGCACTTGGAGGCCCAACAACGTCTACAAGAAGAAGGTTGTGTAGTAGACATCAAGCTCTTTTCTGGCGCCGTTGCCGGGGAGGTGAGTGCTTGAAGGTATATCTTTAGATCTTGCAATCGAATCTTTCTCTTTCTTGTTTTATCACTAGTTTAGTTTATAAAAGAAAACTACAAAAAATGGAATTAAGGGCGCCTCATATGCTTCATCTTTTCAATGTCTTTCGTGAAAATAAGAATTTTGATAATTGTGCTCAATTGCTAGAGGAAGAATGCATTAGAATGTTTGGCACTAACTATTTTAATGATGAGCATGATTGCAGTGTTGTTAGTATGGATTCCTTGAATATCCATGATGCTAATGATATGCAAAGCCACAAGCTTGGGGAAGCTATGTTTTATGAAGATGATATTTTTTTCCCCCAAGTTTTGATGTGCAAAGTTGTTATGATGATAGCATGCCTCTTACCTATGAAGATTATATTGATGAAAGTGGGTTTGGAAGAGTGTGAACTTTAGGAAGTAGTGATCCCACTATTTTGGAGGATGTTGAATCTTATTGTGATGACCTGTATGCTATTAAGAATAATGAAATCCATGAAACTTGTCATTGTGATTTTAGTTTTGAATTGGATTATGCCTCACATGATAGTTATTTTGTTGAGTTTGCTCCCACCATTATTGATGAGAAGAATTTTGCTTATGTGGAGAGTAATAAATTTTCTATGCTTGTAGATCATGAAAAAATGTTTTAGATGCTGGTTATATTGTTGAATTCATTCATGATGCTACTGAATATTATTATGAGGGAGGAACATATGCTTGTAGGAACTGCAATAATGTCAAGTTTCCTCTCTATGTGCTTAAAATCTTGAAGTTATGCTTGTTTTGCCTTCCTATGTTAGTTGATTATTGTTCCCATAAGTTTTTTGCTCACAAAATCCCTATGCATAGGAAGTGGGTTAGTTAAATGTGCTAGTCATATGCTTTATGATGCTCCCATTATGTTTCAATTCTTATCTTTTATGTGAGCATCATTGTCATCATCATGCCTAGCTAGAAAGGCATTAAAGAAAAGCGCTTGTTGGGAGACAACCCAATATTTACCCTTACTGTTTTTGTGTGCCCACATGATTATTCTACTGTATTAATCAAGTTTTATAGCTTTTGTTTCAATAAAGTGCCAAGTAAGACCTTTAGGATAGCTTACGGTGATAGTTGTGTTGATCCTGCTGAGAATCAGAAACTTTTGCACTCAGTAAATTAGTTTTGATAATTTACAGAAACGTGCTTTTGATCTGATTCTTTTTGCTATGGATTTGTACACAAATTTCTTAGGACTTCCTAATCTGGCAGGATTTTTGAAGTTCCATAAGTATACGTTTGATACAGATTACTACAGACTGTTCTGTTTTTGACAGATTCTGTTTTCTATGTGTTGTTTGCTTATTTTGATGAATCTATTAGTAGTATCGGAAAGTATGAACCATAGATAAGTTGGAGTACAGTAGATATTACACCAATATGAATTTAGAATGATTTCATTACAGTACCTAAGCGGTGGCTTTATTTTCTTATACTAACGGAGCTTACGAGTTTTCTGTTGAGTTTTGTGTTGTGAAGTTTTCAAGTTTTGGGTGAAGATTCGATGGACTATGGAATAAGGAGTGGCAAGAGCCTAAGCTTGGGCATGCCCAAGGCACCCCAAGGTAATATTCAAGGACAACCAAGAGCCTAAGCTTGGGGATGCCCCGGATGGCATCCCCTCTTTCGTCTTCGTTCATCGGTAACTTTACTTGGAGCTATATTTTTATACACCACATGATATGTGTTTTGCTTGGAGCATCATTTTCTCTTGTTAGTATTTGCTTTCTGTTATTTAGAATAATGTTTTGCATCTATATTTTCAATAAAAATGTCAAGGATAGCCTTTACCATGCTTATTTTGCTAGTATACATGTTGCTGTTTGAAAACAGAAAGTTTACCGTTGTTGCAATAATTCCCTAGAAAAGTCAGAGAATGGTATAATGTTGAAACTTTTTGAATAACGAGCTCTGATAAATCTTCTACAGCATAGTATTTTTCTCATAATTTTTGGAGTTAGGGTATTGATACTCTTGCATTCTTTACAAACTGTACTGTTTTGGCAGATTGCTGTTATGGTTGCATTGTTTGCATATTTTTGCTTGTTTAATGATTCTATTTGAGGATAGGAGTATTAAATATGCAGAGGCATTTAGTATGCAATGTTGAATAATAATTTTAGTGATTTGTTACAGTAGAAAATGATAAGGTTTTGCATTGGTTTATACTACTAACCTATCTCACGAGTTCTTGTTGAGTTTGTTGTGGATGAAGCTTTTGAGATTTAGGAAACCATGATATGAGATGAATTAATGAGACACAAAAATTCAAGCTTGGGGATGCCCAAGGCACCCCAAGATAATATTCCAAGAAGTCTCAATCATCTAAGCTTGGGGATGCCCCGGTAGGCATCCCACCTTTCTTCTTCAACAACTATCGGTTAGTATCGGTTGAGCCTAAGTTTTTGCTTCTTCACATGAGTTGTGCTATCCTTGCAATGTCATTTTTTTGTTTTGCTTGTTGTTTGAATAAAATACCAAGATCTGAAATTCTTAAATGAGAGAGAGTCTTCACATAGTTACACAATTATTTAGCTACTCATTGATCTTCACTTATATCTTTTTTTTGGAGTAGTTTGTCATTTACTCGTGTGCTTCACTTATATCTTATGAGTAAATGGTTGAATGAGTTGAATGTCATAAATCTGAAATTATATATGTCTCATTTGCTTATCCCATGGGGAGTAATGACTTCACATCTAAGAAGCAGAGGTTGTAAATTTATTGAAGGTTAGCAAGCATTGTATTGGTCATTTGAACAATTCATGAAAGAAAATTGAAGAAAGAGATATTTCACATATAAATATACTATCTTAGACATATTTTATAATTGTGAGCACTCATTAAGTATGACATGCTAAAGAGTTGATGTTGGACAAGGAAGACAACGTCATGGGTTATGTTTTCTCACATCTCAGTCAAAGTATATTGTCATGGATCATTCAAACATGTTGAGTTTGCCTTTCCCCCTCATGCTAGCCAAATTCCTTGCACCAAGTAGATATACTACTTGTGCTTCCAAATATCCTTAAACCCCAGTTTTGCCATGAGAGTCCACTATACCTACCTATGGATTGAGTAAGATCCTTCAAGTAAGTTTTCATCGGTGCAAGCAATAAAAATTGCTCTCTAAATATGTATGATCTATTAGTGTGAAGAAAATAAGCTTTATACGATCTTGTTATGGAAGCAATAAAAGCGACGGACTGCATAATAAAGGTCCATATACAAGTGGCAATATAAAGTGACGTTCTTTTGCATTAAGATTTTGTGCATCCAACCATAAAAGCACATGACAACCTCTGCTTCCCTCTACGAAGGGCCTATCTTTTACTTTATGTCTTTTACTTTATGCGAGAGTCAAGGTGATCTTCACCTTTCCCTTTTTCATTTTACCCTTTGGCAAGCACCTTGTGTTGGAAAGATCATGATATATATATATATATATATATATATATATATATATATATATATCCAATTGGATGTAAGTTAGCATGAACTATTATTGTTGACATCACCCAAAGGTGAATACGTTGGGAGGCAACACTATAAGCCCCTATCTTTCTTAGTGTCCGATTAAAACTCCATAACCATTAGTATTGCGTGAGTGTTAGCCATTGTAGAAGACTATATGATAGTTGAGTATGTGGAGTTTGCTAAATCAAAGCTCTGACATAGACCCTTCCTGAAAATAAGATGAATTGCAATTGTTTGATGACTAAGAATGAAGTTTGCTAGTTTTCAAGAAAGTTTATGGTCTATGCTTTAGCATGTGAATTGCTTGTTACTTGTTCGTGAGAAGTTTTATGAGATGAACTATTGTTATGACATATAATCATGCTAGAAAAGGTGATCTAAATTACCATTGATCAAACTTGTGCACCTGCTAGCATTCACACTTCATAAATTCTTTCTTTTATCATTTACCTACTCAAGGATGAGCAGGAATTAAGCTTGGGGATGCTGATACGTCTCCAACGTATCTATAATTTATGAAGCATTCATGCTATTTTATTATCTCTTTTGAATGATTACGGGCTTTATTATACACTTTTATATTATTTTTGGGACTAACCTATTAACCGGAGGCCCAGCCCATATTGCTGTTTTTTGCCTATTTCAGTGTTTTGAAGAAAAGGAATATCAAACGGAGTCCAAACGGAATGAAACCTTCGGAAAAGTTATTTTTGGAACAGAAGCAATCCCGGGAACTTGGAGTTCAAGCCAGGGAAGCATCAAGGAGGCCACGAGATAGGGGGGCGCTGGGCGCGCCCTCCACCCTCGTGGGCCCCTCGAGGCTCCCCCGACCGACTTCTTTCGCCTATATATTCCCATATACCCTAAAACCATCAAAGAACATATAGATCGGGAGGTCGGCCGCCGCAAGCATCTGTAGCCACCAAAAACCTCTCGGGAGCCTGTTCAGGCACCCTGCCGGAGGGGGGATCCCTCACCGGTGGCCATCTCCATCATCCCGGCGCTCTCCATGACGAGGAGGGAGTAGTTCACACTCGGGGCTGAGGGTATGTATCAGTAGCTATGTGTTTGATCTCTCTCTCTTGTGTTCTTGACTTCGCACGATGTTGATGTATCGCGAGCTTTGCTATTATAGTTGGATCTTATGATGTTTCTCCCCCTCTACTCTCTTGTAATGGATTGAGTTTTCCCTTTGAAGTTATATTGTCGGATTGAGTCTTTAAGGATTTGAGAACACTTGACGTATGTCTTGCCGTGCTTATCTATGGTGACAATGGGATATCACGTGATCCACTTGATGTATGTTTTGGTGATCAACTTGCGGGTTCCGCCCATGAACCTATGCATAGGGGTTGGCACACATTTTCGTCTTGACTCTCCGGTAGAAACTTTGGGGCACTCTTTGAAGTACTTTGTGTTGGTTGAATAGATGAATCTGAGATTGTGTGATGCATATCGTATAATCATGCCCGCGGATACTTTAGGTGACATTGGAGTATCTAGGTGACATTAGGGTTTTGGTTGATTTGTGTCTTAAGGTGTTATTCTAGTATGAACTCTATGATAGATTGAACGGAAAGAATAGCTTCATGTTATTTTACTATGGACTCTTGAATAGATTGAGCAGAAAGGATAACTTTGAGGTGGTTTCGTACCCTACCATAATCTCTTCGTTTGTTCTCCGCTATTAGTGGCTTTGGAGTGACTCTTTGTTGCATGTTGAGGGATAGTTATATGATTCAGTTATGTTGTTATTGTTGAGAGAACTTGCACTAGTGAAAGTATGAACCCTAGACCTTGTTTCCTACCATTGCAATACCGTCTACGCTCATTTTATCATTAGTTACCTTGCTGTTTTTATATTTTCAGATTACAAAAACCTATATCTACTATCCATATTGCACTTGTTTCACCATCTCTTCGCCGAACTAGTACACCTATACAATTTGCCATTGTATTGGGTGTGTTGCGGACACAAGAGACTTTTTGTTATTTGGTTGCAGGGTTGCTTGAGAGAGACCATCTTCATCCTACGCCTCCCACGGATTGATAAACCTTAGGTCATCCACTTGAGGGAAATTTGCTACTGTCCTACAAACCTATGCACTCGGAGGCCCAACAACGTCTACAAGAAGAAGGTTGTGTAGTAGACATCAAACCTCAACTGCAATGCCCTCCACGGCTAGTAGTTGAAGCCGAGGCCGAGCCGTCCGTACCCGAGCCAGTTCAACCACGCCGTCCTGCGCCTCACCGCTGCCGCTCCAACTTCGCCACCGTCCACCGCACCGGAACTATCCCTGCTACGCCGTCCTTCGCCGCCTCGGATCTGCTTCCCCTCTGCCGATATACGGCCACGGCAACACAGTCAACAATTTGGCCATGGGTTTGTCCAAGGATCCACGGCTCTCCAAAACATCGGTTCCGTCGGGAAAAACAAGAAGATCGCCGCGACATATCGACACCACACTGGCAACCGATAAGGGTACTCCTCTTCCCTTATTCGTGCAAATCTTACGTGTCTGCTTGCACGGTATTTATCCCACAGAAGACACTAGTTGACCACTTCTTCTTCATACTAGATGTTCCTAGTAACTCGCGATGCACAAGGTTTCTCCTCATATACTATTTCACCTTAGCTAGAGGTCCGTCGCCCCCCTGAATTTCAATTTCTGGCCAGCTGATTCCCAATTAACGGAAGCATTCCCCGGTGTAACAGGCGCTAGTATGCCTATTACGCCGGGGAAGCAGCGCCTTGGTGTTTATCTTAGGGGTGTGTGCAGCCTAAAGCTACTGGCACCCGATCTGGAGGTCGGCCGGGATTAAATGGATGGCCTGGGGGCGCTGCCAAGAACGGCGGTGGTGTGAGGTCGAGGGGAGGGCGGGGCGGCGGAGGCATGGGTTTTGGCCGGTGCTCGCTGGCGGTTCGAGAAAGATCGTCAACAGTGACTGGCGGGAGGTAGACGAAGGCCATCTGCCCGTTCCTTATAGATCGGATGGTTCATTAAAAAAATTGACTGACCTATTTATTTTCAGTCGACTGTTATCTTAGATATGACCACATGTGGTGGTGTGCTGGAGGAGTACCTGCATTTCTTGTGCTCATATATTACAAAATCGTACGGAGTAGAATCTAATTTTGTTTGCCATATAATGTTGTAGAGCTATCATATGTCTCCTGTCATTTATTTTTCAGCCACCTGCTATCTGCTACTTTTACAGTGCACTAGTTCTGCACACACATCACTCATACTCTCACTATTGTGTTTTTATGCAAGGGTATTTCAAAGTCTGCCTTGAGAGAAGCAAAAAATATAAGAGAGAAGTTGAGCCAGCTTTCTTCGTGGTTAGGCACGACACGTTACAGCGCTATAAAGGGTGCAGTGTCTGCAGATGGAGACGGTAAACGTAGCTCTGGAGTTGATGACCTTGCTCGCAATGAACCACCATCCCAGGTGCTTGCTTTAACTTCGTGGTTTCATATGTGGTTGCATGTTCCATATGGTGTCTAGCTTGTATTCGACATCACCTGGAAGCCAACTAAAAAGCTGCGATGGTGGCAAAGCAGCCCGCCTCCCACCAGGCTCCCAGGTCCTAGATGATCATGCTCACCACTCCAGCCGGATGTCTAGCTTGTATTGCTTCCAATTTGGTTAAATTGCATCTGCTTAGCTTACACATTATACCTTTGAATATGACATGCCTTTCTGTTTTTGGTACATACTAGTACATCTGTGTATTAACCATGTTCTTACATCAAACTAATGTTCTTGTGTATCCCTCATCAATCACTTATGATGAGGCAAGCAGGCAAGGGGACTACTCCTCATTTAAAGAATGCAGCGTCAGCCTCCCGACATGATTCTCAAGAAACGAAAAATGCTAGATGAAGATAGTGAACATAGCTTTGTAGTTGATTACATCATTTTCCGTACACTAGCATCGCAGGTGCTTGCTCTAACTTGGCAGCATGATATGTGGTTGCATGTTGCATATGGTGTCTAGATTGTAATTCTTCCAATCTGGTTAAACCGCATGTGCTAGTCTGCTTAGCTTATACATTATACCTATTAATGTGACATGCCTTCCTGTATTTAGTACATAGTACATATGTCTATTAAGCATGTCCTTACATAAAACTATTTTTTTTTGTATCCCGCGTCAATCAATATGATGAGACACCTTCAGTATATGCAGTGCGATATTAGTTGCACCTTTCATATGATTTATAGCATGCGCTGCTTCTAATTTGTTGAAATTCCATTTATGATGGGACGCTTTTAACTTGGTAGAGTCATATTGGTTGCATCTTTCATGTGGTGTCTAGCTTGCATTGCTTCTTATTTGTTGGAATGATTTATCCTTAGTTTACACAAACAGTTGTGAACATGCCATGCCGTTCTGTTTTTCGTACATATTCCATCCTGGTATCATGTGTTTGCCTTACATCAAAGTAGTGATTATCAGTATCATGCATGAATGAGTTCTGAAGAGAGAATCTTATTGCTTTTTCTTGTCGGTTTTACTTGACAATTGAAAATCAATAAAGCGGAAGGAAGTTAGCAAGGCAGCAGATAAAGGTGCTCCTTCCGAACGGAGGGCCTCTACAGTTTCTACTCCTCCACACCCCCAAAATGATTTCCAAGACAACACATGCATAGACACTCAACAAAGATGTGTTTATGATGAGCACGTCTCCCCTAGTGCACCATCACCGGTGCTCCCTCTAACTTGGCACTGTTATATGTGGTTGCATGTTATGTGTGATGTCTAGCTTGTATTGCTTGTAATTTTGTTGAATTCCATCTGCTTACTTTACACATTATACTTGAATAAGACATGTGTTCCTGTTTCTAGACCATACAATATATGTCTATCACACCATGTTCTTACATCAAATTACTACTGTTGTGTAACCTGCAACAATCACTTATCATAAGACACGTTTGACTTCGGAGTGTGATATAGGTTACATCTCGCATTCTTTTCTAACTTGTACTACTAATTTCTTGAAATGGCACTTATGACGAGACAGTTTTAACTTGGTAGAGTGATATTCATTGCATCTTTCATATGGTGTCTAGCTTTCATTGCTTCTAATTTGTTGAAATGCCTTCTCCTTAGTTTACACATCATAAGCTGTGAATATGCAATGCTATGAATATGCAATGGCACTAATGACGAGAGACCTCTAACATGGTAGTGCGACGTTGTTTGCATCTTGCATATGATTTATTTCTTGTACTACTTCACATTTGTTTAGACGCCATTTATGATGAGACACTGTTAACTTGGCAGAGCGATATTTGTAGCATCTTTCATATGGTGTCTACCTTCCATTGCATTGCTTCTAATTTGGTGAAATGTCTTCTTCTTAGTTTACACATCATAGTTCTGGTTATCTCTTCCGTCCTGTTTTTCATACATATTACATCCTCCTATCATGTGGTTGTCTAACATCAAAGTTCAGTTCGTCTGCATCACACATCAGTTTGTTCTGAAGAACTAAATTGTTATTCGTTTTTCTTGTCGGCTTTACTTAACATGGCACAGAGAAAGAGGAAGAAACACAGAATGGCAGGGAATGAGAAGCGGATGAATCCTGCAAATTTTGCTGGTACTGATGGTGCAATATAAGGTCAAAGTCCTGCGGAAAATTCTACAAACACGGCATCCCATGCTACACGAGCTGCAAAAAAGCCAAACAGAAACAAATAGCTGCCACCAAAAAGCAGAGACAACCCTAGTTCTTGCAACACCTACCACAGTACTACCAGCTGCACAAGTTACTTGTGTGTCAACTGAGCTAGCAGCATGTTCCCAAGCTCCCTTGCCACCTGACACTACTTCCCAAGCACTCTTGACACAAGACGAGTTGGCAATATCATATGAACCTTGTGAGATTCAACAACAATAAGGTAGTTGCTAGAGTCAAGTTACAGTTGCATGCTTCTTTATATGTAGTCTCACAGTTTGATGTACACTAACACTTCCTATGTTCGTTGTTGGACTAGCACCTAAGCACAAGAGGAAACAAACATCAAGGATAATGCTCGATAGGTTAACTAAATCTAGAGGAGGAAGAATGGAGATCCGTTTTGAGGCAGGTTTAAAAAGGCCAGGTGATGCTACAGAGTCAGCCAAGTTAGTATCAGAGGCAGTGGTTGCCGTTAGGTGTCATGTACGTATCCTCCCAACATGGATTCAGTACAGGAATGACAAAGACGAAACCCAATTCAACACCTTCCTCGACCATTTATCTGTAAGTATGGTTATATATGGAAACTAGTAATATCGTCTTGCTCTGTCCCATACTTTCTAGGTTGCTGATAATGAGACTCCCATAATTTTCAACTGATGAGGTTCAAGTTGGATAGCCAAGATGATGCAACCAGACAAGCTTGCACCCATGTTTTCAAGTCTGCTCTGCGACAATATCGGTATAACTTGAGGAAAACTCATTTTGAAGGCAAGGCTAACAGTGAACTTTCCCAAACATCTCCAGTGGAAAAAATATCGGATGAAGACTGGAGGGGCCTTGTTAAACACTGGTCTGATCCGAAGTATCAGGTACATTATATATATGTGTTCAGATCACATGTTGAAGTCCTATTTACGCATGTGCCACACAAATCTATCTTCTTGTAGGTGAACTATTCAAAGAACAAGGCCAACCATACGAAAGTGAAATTCCAATAGACGACAGGATCTCGTAGCTATATTGCACATTGCGAGGCTCTTGTAATTAGCTGATGTTTCACTCTTTTCGCTGTACCATATTATCATATCTATATTGACTTGTTCGAAACGCAGAGGAAAGCCCGCAATGACCAAAAAGTACCTGAACCAAATGTTGTGAAAATCTTCAAGGACTGTCACACCAGCAAGAAGAAGGGCATGACTACAACAGTCAAAGCCGCTGTTGTAAGTCCTTAATCCTCATGCCTTTTAATTACTACTTACTCTGACTTGTGCCTTGAACTGCATGGTTTGCAGCCAATGTCTATTACTCTTTTCAATTTTATACACAATTGTCTTAGCGTATCATTGCACCTTACAAGGTTTAAAAGAGAGGAGTGATGTTCCTTTGATCTTGACCCGTAATCTAGTTCCGTGTTGTACTTGCCCACACAATGTTACAATTGCCTGTTTGTCTGTTCTCAATTGTTTTGTGACATGAATGATGTCATACTATGCTTACCGTATTATAAACTTCGTCTCTTTATCCTTAGCCATCAATACAATGTGAAGAAATAGACAATACATTAGCGATGGTACATGGTCATATGTTTGGAACCTGGTTTTATTATGTACTTTGCAATAAAATACAACTGATATTTTACATGGGTTCACCAGAATAAGTTCTGTATATAGACCAAAGCTATTTTGATTGGTTTTGCTGCCTCCTTAATATCTTCTGTTCTGGTACTACTAATGTAAAACCTCAACTTTTGAGCGAGCTATGGAAAAAATGGTGGAACCGCCACCTTCTAAAGGTGGCGAGGCAACTATAACCGCAATGTCAGCTCTTGCTACAGTGGGTCAGTACATGTCCACTAACAGTGCCAAAAGCATGTTCCTGCATAATACTGGGTTGGTTGTTAAGGCAATATCGTCCAAACTGCCTCATGATCAAGATATGCAAGCTCAAAGCAATGTTGTATCTGCGCTCCAGACACAAGTTAATTACCTAACAGTGACCCTTTGTGAAACAAGGAGAGACATTGTTCGATGTCGTCAAGATATGCATGGTTTTGAAACCAGACTATCAGACATTTGCAATGTTGTTCAGGAGCCTAGGGGAAATGAAGGCGAGGGTTATGGTGCTCCATTGAACAATACAGCATGAAAACGTAACAGTCAGGTCAAATGAATTGAGCTTCTAAACTTCTGGTGGTGCATTTATCTACTAGACTGCTAAGTTTTATGCCAACCTTCCTTTTGTTATATAGTTGTAATTTGTTTTGGTGCGATACAAAATTTATTCTTAACGTGCATCCACCGGCTAAAAAAACAGCAAGCCATTTTTGTATAGTGTAGGGTGTTCCCTATATTTGCACTGGTGGCGATCTTTGATGCCGAGTGGATGTAATCTGTGCAATCGCCTTAATAGCCTAGCGTTAGTTTCGGCCTTATTTATTTCCTAGTCTTCTTTTTCCCTGGTTTGCTAGTGGCCGCAACAACCACGGGCCATATACGGGCCGTAGGATCCATGGGTCTCCTATGGGCCGTCGATAAATGGGCCTCCAACAGGTCCGTAGAATCGGTGGGCCTCGAGCCGTCGGATAAATGGGTCTACATGGGCCGTAAACGGGCGTAATTGGTATCGGCCCAGCACGGTAACGGGCCGTTAATAGGCCGTAGGACAGCAAAGGCTTAATTCTGTCATAGGCATAACAGGTCGTTAATGGGCCAGAATATAAGACGGGCAGGAAACGGTGCAATAGGTTAACAGGCCAGAAACGGGCCGACTCTTGCCATGGGCCGAATTTGGCCCATTAGGGGAACAGGCCAGAAGTAATCGAGGGCTGAAACAGAGCCCAAGAACGTATGGGCCGTCAATAAGCCGAAAGCTAACACGGGCTGGAAACGTCCCATGTAAATCACGGGCCGTGAATGGGTACAAAGAAAATTACTGTTCATTATGGGCTAGAGTCACCGTGGGCCTGTAAAGGGCCGAAAGATACGAAGGCCTCATATGGGCCGAAAGACATCGTGGGCCATACATGGGCCGAAAGTGAAATGGGTTGGTGCTATATTCGACGGCCCACATGACATTGTTGGGATGATTTCCTTTAGGGCCTAACGGGCCGTGAGTTACTGGGCCCTAAAATGGGCTATTTGCAAAGAGACCGTTAACAGGCTTTTCATGGGCCAACCCGTTAACTTTTGACCAAGTCAAACGGGCCGGCTTTGTAAGCTAAATGGGCCAGTGGTGGGCCGTGGCACGTGTCGACATATCATAGGCGCCTATCTGACCCACTGACGAGTTGACACGTGTTTTGTCCGGCCAATAAGAATTTTACACGTGGAAATTTCCCATTGGCCGGGGCTGTTAACGGGTTAACGGATCCAAAACCCGACCCGATAGCTTAACGGTGTTCGGTTACGGTGGATGCCACGTGTCGGTCACCCTTGACAAAAGCACTTCTGTGACGCGTGATTTATCATCATGGAAGTGGACACTTCCATGATGATAATTTTGGTGATGTCATGGAACACTTCTACGACAGCACAGGTATGACTATCTTGATTCTGTCATAAAATCGTCATGGATGTACATGCATGACAAAAAACGCGACCTATTGTGACAAACACGTATCATCACAGAAGTGTATTTTTTTGTAGTGCATGTATGCTATAAAGAATAATGACAATTGACAACCATGAAACTTGTCATCATGATTTTAATTTCCAATTGGATTATGCCTCATGTGATAGTTATTTTGTTGAGTTTTCTCCCACTACTATTCATGAGAAGAAATTTGCTTATGTGGAGAATAACAAAAATTCTATGCTTATGCATCATGAAAAGAATGATTTATGTAATGGTTATATTGTTGAATTCATTCATGATGCTACTGAAAATTATTATGATGGAGGAATATATGCTTGTAGGAATTTCAATAATATCAAGTTTCCTCTCTTTATGTTGAAAATCTTGAAGTTTTGCTTGTTTTGCCTTCCTATGCTAGTTGATTCTTGTTCCCATGAACTATTTGCTCACAAAATCCCTATGCATAGGAAGTGGGTTAGACTTAAATGTGCTAGTCATATTCTTCATGATTCTCTCTTTGTGTTTCAATTCTTTACTTTTATGTGAGCATCATTGAAATTAGCATGCCTAGCTAAAAAGGCATTAAAGAAAGGCGCTTGTTGAGAGACAACCTGTAACGCCCCGGACACACCCGCCGGTGGTCGTTACTCCTGGCGGGATCTAGACTGGCCCCACAGATCAATACTAGTCTTTTCTACGCACTTTGTCCTCACTGCGTGCGCTTTTAGCAACTTCGATCAATCACCCATCCTGAAATTACTCCAAGCTGAGCACGCTTAACTTTGGAGTTCTTTCCGAATGGACTCCAGGAAAAAAGGAATTCCTTATTGATATGAGTAGTCTATCATCCCTATTAAGCCAGGTTATCACATACACCCTCACTCAGAGGAACCGACGTCCTTGTCGGGCCTCAGGAATGTTCCCTCTTGGCACGTACGTCTGTGCATCCAGTCCGGTACATGTGCCATGCCATGTGCCACGACAGGTTACAAACGTCATGAACAACATGACCGCGCACCTGTCCGCAAACATCCGTGTAACCGCGAGAACCTGACTCTGGTACCAACTTCTAACGCCCCGGACACACCCGCCGGTGGTCGTTACTCCTGGTGGGATCTAGACTGGCCCCACAGATCAATACTAGTCTTTTTTGGGCACTTTGTCCTCACTCATGTGCACCCGGGAGCAACTTCCTGGACGATCACCCATCCTGAAATTACCCAAGCTGAGCACACTTAACTTTGGAGTTCTTTCCGAATGGGCTCCCGGAAAAGAAGGAATTCCTTATTGATATGAGTAGTCTAACATCCCTATTAAGCCAGGCTATCACACAACCCAATATTTACCCCTAATGTTTTTGTGTGTTCACATGATTAAGCTACTGTAGTAATCATGTTTTATAGCTTTTGTTTCAATAAAGTGCCAAGTAAAGCCTTTGGAATAGTGTGGATGATAGTTGACTTGATTCTGTGCAAAAACAGAAACTTTTGCTCCCAGTATAGGAATTTTGAAAATTCACTGGAACGTGATTTTGATCTGAACTTTTAAAAAAAGACTAATATACAAATTGTCTAAGTTTTCCTAATTTTTCAGAATTTTTGGAGTTACAAAAGTATACAAAGTTTCCAGATTACTACAGACTGTTTTGTTTTTGACAGATTCTGTTTCCATTGTGTTGTTTGCTTATTTTGATGAATCTATGAGTCGTATCGGAGGGTATGAACCATGGAGAAGTTGGAATACAGTAGATATCACACCAATATTAATTTAGAATGAGTTTGCAACAGCACCTAAGTGGTGATTTGCTTTCTTATACTAACGTAGCTTATGAGTTTTCTGTTGAGTTTTGTGTTGTGAAGTTTTCAAGTTTTGGGTGAAGTTTCGATGGACCAAGGAATAAGGAGTGGAAAGAGCCAAAGCTTGGGGATGCCCAAGGCACCCCAAGGTAATATTCAAGGACAACCAAGCATCTAAGCTTGGGGATGCCCTAGATGACATCCCCTCTTTCGTCTTCGTTCATCGGTAACCTTACTTGGAGCTATATTTTTATTCACCACATGATATGTGCTTTGCTTGGAGCGTCATTTTATTTTATTTTGTTTTGCTTTCTGTTTGAATAGTATCCCAAGATATGAAATTCTTAAATGTTAGAGAGTCTTCACATAGTTACATAATTATTCGATTACTCATTGATCTTCACTTATATCTTTTGGAGTAGTTTGTCATTTGCTCTAGTGCTTCACTTATATCTTTTTAGAGCACAACGGTGGTTTAATTTTGAATAAATTGATGAACTCTCATGCTTCACTTATATTATTCTAAGAGTCTTAAACAGCATGGTAATTTGCTTAGCTTATGAATTTAGTCTTAATATGATGGGCATCCAAGAGGGATATAATAAAAACTTTCATATAAAGTGCATTGAATACTATGAGAAGTTTGATTCCTTATTATTGTTTTGAGATATGAGGATGGTGATATTAGAGTCATGCTAGTGAGTAACTGTGGATTGTAGAAATACTTGTGTTGAGGTTTGTGATTCCCGTAGCATGCACGTATGGTGAACCATTATGTAACGAAGTTGGAGCATGATTTATTTATTTATTGTCTTCCTTATGAGCGGCGGTCGGGGACGAGCAATGGTCTTTTCCTACCAATCTATCCCCCTAGGAGCATGCACATAATACTTTGTTTTGATGGCTAATAGACTTTTGCAATAAGTATGTGAGTTCTTTATGACTAATATTGAGTCCATGGATTATATGCACTCTCACCCTTCCACCATTGCTAGCCTCTCTAGTACCGCGCAACTTTCGCCGGTACCATACACCCACCATATATCTTCCTCAAAACAGCCACCATACCTATCTATTATGTCATTTCCATAACCATTCCGAGATATATTGCCATCCAACTTTCCACCGTTTCGTTTATTATGACACGCTTCATCATTGTCATATTGCTTTGCATGACCATGTAGTTGATGTAGTATTTGTGGCAAAGCCACCTCTCATAAGTTTCATACATTTCACTCTTGAGTCATTGCACATCCCGGTACACTGCCGGAGGCATTCATATAGAGTTATTTTTTGTCCTAAGTATCGAGTTGTAATTCTTGTGTTGTAAGTAAATAAAAGTGTGATGATCATCATTATTAGAACATTGTCCCATGTGATGAAATAAAAAAAAGAGGCCAAAGAAGCCAATAAAAAAGAGGCCAAAGAAGCCAATCAAAAAAAGGGAGAAAAAATGAGAGAAAAGCGGTAAGGGGCAATGTTACTATCCTTTTTCCACACTTGTGCTTCAAAATAGCACCATGATCTTCATGATAGAGAGTCTCCTATTTTGTCACTTTCATATACTAGTGGGAATATTTTATTGTAGAACTTGGCTTGTATATTCCAACGATGGGCTTCCTCAAATACCCTAGGTCTTCATGAGCAAGCAAGTTGGATGCACACCCACTTTGTTTGTTTTTTGAGCTTTCATAAACTTATAGCTCTAGTGCATCTGTTGCATGGCAATCCCTACTCACTCACAATGATATTTATTGATGGGCATCTCCATAGCTCGTTGATACGCCAAGTTGATGTGAGACTATCTCCTTCTTTTTGTCTTCTCCACAACCACATTATTCTATTCCACCTATAGTGCTATGTGAAGGAAATATGCCCTAGAGGCAATAATAAAGTTATTATTTATTTCCTCATATCATGATAAATGTTTATTATTCATGCTAGAATTGTATTAACCGGAAACATGATACATGTGTGAATACATAGACAAACATATAGTCACTAGTATGCCTCTACTTGACTAGCTCATTGATCAAAGATGGTTATGTTTCCTAACCATAGACATGAGTTGTCATTTGATTAATGGGATCACATCATTAGGAGAATAATTTGATTGACATGACCCATTCCGTTAGCCTAGCACTTGATCGTTTAGTATATTGCTATTGCTTTCTTCATGACTTATACATGTTCCTATAACTATGAGAATTATGCAACTCCTGTTTTTCGGAGGAACACTTTGGGTACTACCAAACGTCACAACGTAACTGGGTGATTATAAAGGAGTACTACAGGTGTCTCCGAAGGTACATGTTGAGTTGGCATATTTCGAGATTAGGTTTTGTCACTCCGATTGTCGGAGAGGTATCTCTGGGCCCTCTCAGTAATGCACATCACTATAAGCCTTGCAAGCAATGTGACCAATGAGTTGGTTACGGGATGACGCATTACGTAACGAGTAAGAGACTTGCCGGTAACGAGATTGAACTAGGTATTGGATACCGACGATCGAATCTCGGGCAATTAACATACCGATGACAAAGGGAACAACGTATGTTGTTATGCGGTTTGACCGATAAAGATCTTCGTAGAATATGTAGGAACCAATATGGGCATCCAGGTCCCGCTATTGGTTATTGACCGAGAATAGTTCTAGGTCATGTCTACATAGTTCTCGAACCCGCAGGTCCGCACGCTTAACGCTACGATGACAGCTTTTATTATGAGTTTATAAGTTTTGATGTACTGAAGTTTGTTCGAGTCCGGATGTGATCACGGACATGACGAGGAGTCTCGAAATGGTCGAGACATAAAGATTGATATATTGGACGACTATATTCGGACACCGGAAGTGTTCCAGGTGATTTCGGAGAAAACCGGAGTGCCAGATACCGGAACCCCCCGCGGGAGAGTAATGGGCCTTATGGGACTTAGGGGAAAGGAGAGAGGGGCAGCCAGCATGGGCTGCACGCCCCCTCCCTCCTCTGGTCTGAATTGGACTAGGAGGGGGGGCAGCGCCCCCCTTTCCTTCCCCCTCTCCCCCTTCCTTCCTCCTCCTAGTAGGAGTAGGAAAGGAGGAGTCCTACTCCTACTAGGAGGAGGATTCCTCCTCCTGGCGCGCCCAAAGGGCCGGCCGGCCTCCCCCTTGCTCCTTTATATACGGGGCAGGGGCACCCCATAGACACACAAGTTGATCTATGGATCGCCCTTAGCCGTGTCGGTGCCCCCTCCACCATATTCCACCTCGGTCATATCGTCACGGAGTTTAGGCGAAGCCTGTCTTTGTAGAACATCATCATCGCCACCACGCCATCGTCTTGTGAACTCATCTCCGGAGCTTTGCCGGATCGGAGCCCGGAGATCGCCATCGAGCTGAACGTGTGCTGAACTCGGAGGTGCCGTGACGCTCGGTGCTTGGATCGGTCGGATCGTGAAGACGCATTTACTACATCAACCGTGTTGTGCTAACGCTTCGCTTACGGTCTCACGAGGGTACGTGGACAACACTCTCCCTCTTGTTGCTATGTCATCACCATGATCTTGCGTGTGCATAGGAAATTTATTGAAATTACTACGCTCCCCAACAAAGGGCATCCGAGCCTAGGTTTTATGCGTTGATGTTATATGCACGAGTAGAACACAAGTGAGTTGTGGGCGATACAAGTCATACCGCTTACCAAAGATGTCATACTTTGGTTCGGCGGTATTGTGAGATGAAGCGGCCCGGACCGACATTACGCCAGACGCTTACGCGAGACTGGTTTCACTGCTACGAGCACTCGTGCTTAAAGGTGGCTGGCAGGTGTCTGTCTCTCTCACTTTAGCTGAATCGAGTGTGGCTACGCCCGGTCCTTGCGAAGGTTAAAACAGCACCAACTTGACGAACTATCGTTGTGGTTTTTTATGCGTAGGTAAGAACGGTTCTTGCTAAAGCCCGTAGCAGCCACGTAAAATTTGCAACAACAAAGTAGAGGACGTCTAACTTGTTTTTGCAGGGCATGTTGTGATGTGATATGGTCAAGACGTGATGCTATATTTTATTATATGAGATGATCATGTTTTGTAACCGAAGTTATCGGCAGCTGGCAGGAGCCATATGGTTGTCGCTTTATTGTATGAAATGCAAACGCCCTGTAATTGCTTTACTTTATCACTAAGCGATAGCAATAGTTGTAGAAGCAATAGATGGCGTAACGACAACTATGCTACGATGGAGATCAAGGTGTCGCGCCGGTGACGATGGTGATCACGACGGTGCTTCGAAGATGGAGATCACAAGCACAAGATGATGATGGCCATATCATATCACTTATATTGATTGCATGTGATGTTTATCCTTTATGCATCTTATCTTGCTTTGATTGACGGTAGCATTTTAAGATGATCTCTCACTAATAATCAAGAAGTGTTCTCCCGAGTATGCACTGCTATGAAAGTTCTTCGTCTTTGAGACACCATGTGATGATCGGTGTGATAGGCTCTACGCTCAAATACAACGGAGCAAAACAGTTGCACACACGGAATACTCAGGTCATACTTGACGAGCCTAGCATATACTGATATGGCCTCGAACACGGAGACCGAAGGTCGAAAGCGTGAATCATATAGTAGATATGATCAACATAGTGATGTTCACCATTGAAACTACTCCATCTCACGTGATGATCGGACATGGTTTAGTTGATTTGGATCACGTGATCACTTAGATGACTAGAGAGATGTCTGCCTAAGTGGGAGTTCTTAAGTAATATGATTAATTGAACTTAAATTTATCATGAACTTAGTACCGATAGTATTTTGCTTGTCTATGTTTGTTTGTAGATAGATGGCTCGTCTTTGTTGTTCCGTTGAATTTTAATGCGTTCCTTGAGAAAGCAAAGTTGAAAGATGATGGTAGCAACTACACGGATCGGGTTCAGAATCGAGGATTATCCTCATTGCTGCACGTAAAAATTACGCCCGGAAGCACCGCTGGGTGCCAGTGCGCTGCTGATGCAACCGACGATGTTAAGAACGTCTGGCGAGCAAAGCTGATGACTACTCGATAGTTCAATGTGCCATGCTTTACGGCTTAGAACCGGTCTTCAACGACGTTTTGAACGCCATGGAGCATATGAGATGTTCCAGAGTTGAAGTTAATATTTCAAGCAAATGCCCGGATTGAGAGATATGAAGTCTCCAATAAGTTCTATAGCTGCAAGATGGAGGAGAATAGTTCTCATCGGTGAACACATACTCAAAATGTCCGGGTATAATAATCACTTCATTCAACTGGAGTTAATCTTCACGATGATAGTGTCATTGATGTAATTCTTCAATCATCGCCACTAAGCTACAAGAGCTTCGTGATGAACTATAATATGCGAGGATGAACAAGACTATTCCCGAGCTCTTCGCAATGCTAAAAGTCGCGGAGGTAGAAATCAAGAAGGAGCATCAAGTGTTGATGGTTAACAAGACCACCAGTTTCAAGAAAAGGGCAAAGGGAAGAAGAAGGAACTTCAAGAAGAACAACAAACAAGTTGTCGCTCAAGAGAAGAAACCCAAGTCCGGACCTAAGCCTGAAACTGAGTGCTTCTACCGCAAGCGATCGACACTCGGCGGAATTGCCCCAAGTATTTGGCGGATAAGAAGGATGGCAAAGTGAACAAAGGTATATGTGATATACATGTTATTGATGTGTACCTTACTAATGCTCGCAGAGCACTGGTATCGATCATCGGTTCTGCTGCTAATATTTGCAACTCAAAACAGGACTACGGATTAGCGAAGATTGGCTAAGGACGAGGTGACGATGCGCGTGGGAAATGGTTCCAAAGTCGATGTGATCGCGGTCGGCACGCTACCTCTACATCTACCATCGGGATTAGTTTTAGACCTAAATAATTGTTATTTGGTGCCAGCGTTGAGCATGAACATTATATCTGGATCTTGTTTGATGTGAGACGGTTATTCATTTAAATCAGAGAATAATGGTTGTTCTATTTATATGAGTAATATCTTTTATGGTCATGCGTCCTTGAAGAGTGGTCTATTTTTATTGAATCTCGATAGTAGTGATACACATATTCATAGTGTTGAAACCAAAAGATGCAGAGTTGATAACGATAGTGCAACTTATTTGTGGCATTGTCGTTTAGGTCATATCGGTGTAAAGCGCATGAAGAAACTCCATACTGATGGGCTTTTGGAATCACTTGATTATGAATCACTTGGTACTTGCGAACCGTGCCTCATGGGCAAGATGACTAAAACGCCGTTCTCCGGAACTATGGAGCGAGCAACTGATTTGTTGGAAATCATACATATTGATGTTTGTGGTCCAATGAATGTTGAGGCTCGCGGCGGGTATCGTTATTTTCTTACCTTCACAGATGATTTGAGCAGATATGGGTATATCTACTTAATGAAACACAAGTTTGAAACATTTGAAAAGTTCAAAGAATTTCAGAGTGAAGTGGAAAATCATCGTAACAAGCAAATAAAGTTTCTACGATCTGATCGTGGAGGTGAATATTTGAGTTACGAGTTTGGTCTACACTTGAAACAATGTGGAATAGTTTCGCAACTCATGCCACCCGGAACACCACAACGTAATGGTGTGTCCGAACGTCGTAATCGCACTTTACTAGATATGGTGCGATCTATGATGTCTCTTACTGATTTAGCGCTATCGTTTTGGGGTTATGCTTTAGAGACGACCGCATTCACGTTAAATAGGGCACCATCAAAATCCGTTAAGACGACGCCTTATGAACTGTGGTTTGGCAAGAAACCAAAGTTGTCGTTTCTTAAAGTTTGGGGCTGTGATGCTTATGTGAAGAAACTTCAACTAGATAAGCTCGAACCCAAATCGGAGAAATGTGTCTTCATAGGATACCCAAAAGAGACTATTGGGTACACCTTCTATCACAGATCTGAGGGCAAGATTTTCGTTGCTAAAATCGGATCCTTTCTAGAGGAGTTTCTCTCGAAAGAAGTGAGTGGGAGGAAAGTAGAACTTGATGAGATAATTGTATCTACTCCCTTATTAGAAAGTAGTTCATCACAAGAACCGGTTCCTGTGACAACTACACCAATTAGTGAGGAAGCTGATGATACTGATCATGAAACTTCAGATCAAGTTTCTACTGAACCTCGTGGGTCTACCAGAGTAAGATCCGCACTGAGTGGTACGGTAATCCTATTCGGAAGTCATGTTACTTGACCATGATGAACCTACGAACTATGAGGAAGTGATGATGAGCCCAGATTCCGCAAAATGGCTAGAGGCCATGAAATCTGAGATGGGATCCATGTATGAAAACAAAGTATGGACTTTGGTTGACTTGCCCGATGATCGGCAAGCCATTGAGAATAAATGGATCTTTAAGAAGAAGACTGACGCTGATGGTAATGTAACTGTCTACAAAGCTCGACTTGTTGCGAAAGGTTTTTGACAAGTCCAAGGAGTTGACTACAATGAGACTTTCTCACCCTTAGCGATGCTTAAGTCTGTCCGAATCATGTTAGCTATTGCTGCATTTCATGATTATGAAATTTGGCAAATGGATGTCAAAACTGCATTCTTGAATGGATTTCTGGAAGAAGAGTTATATATGATGCAGCCAGAAGGTTTTGTTGATCCAAAAGGTGTTGACAAAGTGTGCAAGCTCCAAATGATCCATTTATGGACTGGTGCAAGCATCTCGGAGTTGGAATAAACGCTTTGATAGTGTGATCAAGGCATATGGTTTTATATGCACTTTTGGAGAAGCCTCAGATTTACAAGAAAGTGAGTGGGAGCTCAGAGCATTTCGATATTATATGTAGATGACATATTATTAATTGGAAATGATATAGAATTTCTGGATAGCATAAAAGGATACTTGAATAAAAGTTTTTCTATGAAAGACCTCGGTGAAGCTGCTTACATATTGGGCATCAAGATCTATAGAGATAGATCAAGACGCTTGATAGGACTTTCGCAAAGCACATACCTTGATAAATTTTTGAAAAAGTTCAAAATGGATCAGGCAAAGAAAGGGTTCTTGCCCGTGCTTCAAGGTGTGAAGTTGAGTCAAACTCAATGCCCGACCACAGCAGAAGATAGAGAGAAAATGAAAGATGTTCCCTATGCTTCAGCCATAGGCTCTATCATGTATGCAATGCTGTGTACCAGACCGACGTATGCTTAGCAATAAGCTTGGCAGAAGGTACCAAAGTAATCCAGAGTGGATCATGGACAGCGGTCAAGAACATCCTGAAATACCTGAAAAGGACTAAGGATATGTTTCTCGTATATGGAGGTGGCAAAGAGCTAGTCGTAAAAGGTTACGTTAATGCAAGCTTTGACACTGATCCGGACAATTCTAAATCGCAAACCGGATACGTGTTTTTATTAAACGGTGGAGATGTAAGTTGGTGCAGTTCTAAACAAAGCGTCATGGCGGGATCTACATGTGAAGCGGAGTACATAGTCGCTCCGGCAGCAAATGAAGGAGTCTGGATGAAGGAGTTCATTTCCGATCTAGGTGTCATACCTAGTGCATCGGGACCAATGAAGATCTTTTGTGACAATACTGGTGCAATTGCCTTGGCAAAGGAATCCAGATTTCACAAGAGGACCAAGCACATCAAGAGACGCTTCAATTCCATTCGGGACCAAGTCCAAGTGGGAGACATAGAGATTTGCAAGATAGGTACGGATCTGAATGTTGCAGGCCCGTTGACTAAGCCTATCTCACGAGCAAAACATGATCAGCACCAAGACTCCATGGGTGTTAGAATCATTACTATGTAATCTAGATTATTGACTCTAGTGCAAGTGGGAGACTGAAGGAAATATGCCCTAGAGGCAATAATAAAGTTATTATTTATTTCCTCATATCATGATAAATGTTTATTATTCATGCTAGAATTGTATTAACCGGAAACATGATACATGTGTGAATACATATACAAACATATAGTCACTAGTATGCCTCTACTTGACTAGCTCATTAATCAAAGATGGTTATGTTTCCTAACCATAGACATGAGTTGTCATTTGATTAATGGGATCACATCATTAGGAGAATGATGTGATTGACATGACCCTTCCGTTAACCTAGCACTTGATCGTTTAGTATATTGCTATTGCTTTCTTCATGACTTATACATGTTCCTGTAACTATGAGAATTATGCAACTCCTGTTTACCGGAGGAACACTTTGGGTACTACCAAACGTCACAACGTAACTGGGTGATTATAAAGGAGTACTACAGGTGTCTCCGTAGGTACATGTTGAGTTGGCGTATTTCGACATTAGGTTTTGTCACTCCGATTGTCGGAGAGGTATCTCTGGGCCCTCTCGGTAATGCACATCACTATAAGCCTTGCAAGCAACGTGACCAATGAGTTGGTTACAGGAGGATGCATTACGTAATGAGTAAAGAGACTTGCCGGTAACGAGATTGAACTAGGTATTGGATACCGACGATCGAATCTCGGGCAAGTAACATACCGATGACAAAGGGAACAACGTATGTTGTTATGCGGTTTGACCGATAAAGATCTTCGAGAATATGTAGGAACCAATATGGGCATCCAGGTCCCTCTATTGGTTATTGACCGAGAATAGTTCTAGGTCATGTCTACATAGTTCTCGAACCCGTAGGGTCCGCACGCTTAACGTTACGATGACAGTTTTATTATGAGTTTATAAGTTTTGATGTACCGAAGTTTGTTCGGAGTCCTGGATGTGATCACGGACATGACGAGGAGTCTCGAAATGGTCGAGACATAAAGATTGATATATTGGACGACTCTATTCGGACACCGGAAGTGTTCCGGGTGATTTCGGAGAAAATCGGAGTGCCGGAGGGTTACCGGAACCCCCCCCGGAGAGTAATGGGCCTTATGGGCCTTAGGGGAAAGGAGAGAGGGGCGGCCAGCATGGGCCGCATGCCCTCCCCCTCCGGTCCGGTTGACTAGGAGGCGGCGCCCCCTTCCTTCCCCTCTCCCTTCCTTCCTCCTCCTAGTAGGAGTAGGAAAGGAGGAGTCCTACTCTACTAGGAGGAGGATTCTCCTCCTTGGCGCGCCCAAGGGCGGCCAGCCTCCCCTGCTCCTTTATATACGGGCGGGGCACCCCATAGACACACAAGTCGATCTACGGATCGTTCCTTAGCCGTGTCGGTGCCCCTCCACCATATTCCACCTCGGTCATATCGTCGCGGAGTAGGCGAAGCCTGCGCCGTAGAACATCATCATCGCCTGCCACGCCGTCGTCGACGGAACTCATCTCCGGAGCTTTGCTGGATCGGAGCCCGGAGATCGTCATCGAGCTGAACGTGTGCTGAACTCGGAGGTGCCGTACGTTCGGTGCTTGGATCGGTCGATCGTGAAGACGTATGACTACATCAACCGCGTTGTGCTAACGCTTCCGCTTACGGTCTACGAGGATACGTGGACAACGCTCTCCCCTCTCGTTGCTATGTCATCACCATGATCTTGCGTGTGCGTAGGAAATTTTTTGAAATTACTACGTTCCCCAACACTATGTCCTTGGCTCACGCTCATATATTGCGTGAAAGTTGAAAAAGTTTGAGAACATCAAAAGTATGAAACAATTGTTTGGCTTGTCGCCGGGGTTGTGCATGATTTGAGTACTTTGTGTGATGAAGATGGAGCATAGCCAGACTATATGATTTTATAGGGATAACTTTCTTTGGCTATGTTATTTTGAGAAGACATCATTGCCTTATTAGTATGCTTGAAGTATTATATTTTTAAGTGAATATTAAACTTTTGTTTTGAATCTTATGGATCTTAATATTCTTGCCACAATAGAGAAGATTACATTGACAAATATGCTAGGTCGTATTCCACATCAAATTTCTATTTTTATCATTTACCTACTCGAGGACGAGCAGGAATTAAGCTTGGGGATGCTTGATACGCCTCCAACGTATCTATAATTTTTTATTATTCCATGCTATTATATTATCTGTTTTGGTTGTTTTTTGGTTGTTTTATATGCATTTATATACTATTTTATATTATTTTTGGGACTAACCTATTAACCTAGAGCCACCGCAGTCACCTGCTCCGGCTCCGTAGCCACCGCAAGTCGCGCCCCGTCGTGCCCCGCAGCGCTGGCTGCCGGCCGCGTTCTCGCCCTGCCGCTCCCGCTCGCCCCCGACAGCCACCGTGAGCTCTCGTCAATGGGAGAGAGAGGAAGGCGCGCGCGCCTCGCCCCGCCTTGACATAACGCCGCCGCCCTCTTCTTGTTGTCGCCCGCTTCGCCCACGACAGCCCACCGCGAGCTCGCTGACGGGGAGAGAGGAAGGCGCGCGCCGCCCCGCCTTGACCCGACGCCGCTCGGCGCCCTCTGCACAGTGCCCGCTTCGCCCTTCAGCCATCGCGAGCTCGCTGACGGGGAGAGAGGAAGCGCGCCCCCGCCCGCCTTGACTGACGCCGCTCGCCCGCCCCTCTGCCGCCGTGCCGCTTCGCGCCGCCTCGCCCGCCGCTGTACCCTTCGTCGCGCCCGCTCCTGCTGCTGCTGCGTCGCCGGGATGCCGGGGACTTGGGCCGAGGGCGTAAGAAAGAGAGAGGAGAGAGAGAAAAGCTGGGTAGGTGGGAGGGAGGTTGACATATGGGCCCGGCCGGACACGAGCGGACGAGGACGAGGCCGCTGCGTCCATTTTCTGTCCGTTCTGACCCCAAAACGAGATAAACTTTGGTCCAGAGATGACACGAAACGGACGAAAAAGTAAAATGGGGTCTGCCACTGGGTTGTTGCATGTGTCCGTTTTTACTCAAACTGCGTCCGGCGGACAAAATAGGGTCGCGCGGTGGAATTGGCCTAACATTCCTAGTAAATAAAAATGAAGAGAAGAGTGTACCGAAGACACCGTATTCTCTACTCCCTCCTTTCCGGTTTATAGGGCTCATCTCAAAATTTTAGTTTTTCCATTTTATAAGGCTCAATTTGGTTGTTTCTCATCACATGTTCAGATTTCAAGGTGCATTAAATCATTGCATGCAAGTATTAAGAGAAAATTCACCAATGCATGTAATTTATGCATGCATGCATTGCAATTAATGCATTGGTAAACATACTTTTTTGAGGAAAACAAGAGCATTAATTGGGTGGTTTTGCAAACTACAAAAAGTATTCCACCACTCACCATCTACCTTGGTTGGTGAGATTTTTGAATTGAGCCTTATAAACCGGAAAGGAGGGAGTATATTCTGCAGAGAGACAAAATTCTTGGGCCACCGGGGACGAGTTGACCTTGCAGAACATCGTTGCAGGCGCACAGCTGCTGCCGCTTCTTTTCTCTGCCAGAACGGTCTCGAGCGGGTACACGTAAAGCCTGCGCCTCTCGTCTCTACCAAGCACCCTCGCGGACACACTTCTCCATCGGTGGCCCTATGCATGGGTATACACAAAAGTCGCGCAAAAAAGTAAGCACTCTCTCTGCACCGGGGGTAAAATTTTGTAATTTTACGCCGTCGTCCAGTTGCCATCGCCTTTGTTTCAGCACAGGCTGTGGAAAACAGTGAAAGGTGACGACGTGCATACCCACGCATGCATGCATGCATGCACACACGCAAACACCACACGCTACGCTCGCAGCCAGAGCCGGGCCGAGCCGTGCCGTCTTATCTCTATCCCAAAACCAAAAGTTGCCATGATACAGCCAGCCGCTACTGTTTTTCCACCGAGTCGAGCTCATCTCGTAGTATGATCGTATCCTCATCACGTGGACGTGGCGCCCTAAGCAAAGGCCTTTTGAATTTCTCTCTCTCTTTTGCGGCCGCGCTCCGAGTGCCTGGAGAAAACAGCGGGAGGAGAGCCCGCCAAGTCGCCTACGTAAAGAAGCTTTCCCGGGCTCGCCTCCAAAGCAAGACATTTCTAGCTACCTTTGCCTTTGGCGATTCTTGTTCCACCACGTGCTCCTGGCTGCAACATCGGCCTAGGTAGTTGTAGGATAGGATAGGGTGGAGGGTGGGAGAGATAACCATGGACTCTAATTTCTTTCTTTAGTTGATTGCTCAAAAGACCGGACGTGTCGAGCCTTGCTTGGCATCGCATCATGGGGTGGTGCACTAGACAGCACCCTAACACTACTCGCACGCCTACGTTTGAAAACCGAGCCGAGAGGTGTACCTGACACGTACAAAATAATTAGATGGGAAATGCAACGGAGCGGAGCAGGGGAGGAAGACACCACCAAACCGTTGGTGTCGTCGCATCGCATCAGGCAGAGGTCAAAGCAAGAATGAAGACCAGCAGGAGTGGTACTGCCTGCCTGCCTGCTGCTGGTACCAACCAGATTTCCCTGCCGGTAAGGTAAGACCAAAACTGGCGGTCGAGTCGTGTCATGTGCGCACCCCCGCCCCCGCGACGCGAGTGCGGGTAGTTGCGCACCTTCACTCACTCGCCTCGCGCGCCCCCTTTTGGCCTTTAATGATGCCGACCTTGGCTCCCTCCCCTCCCCTCCCCTCTCGCCGGCCTATCGAATCCCGAGCTTTTCCCTCCTCCGATCGCCCGCGCGCCCATCATGCCGTCAATCAGCCCACCCCGGCCGCATCATCCGCGCCGAGATACTCCAACACATCGATCGATTTTTTTTAAGGAAAAAACCGGGAGGTTTTATTTTGGCGTCACAGCAGATCAGCAGCACATATCGACGTACAGATCAGCAGCACATATCGTAATACAGCTCGTGTTGCCCGTTCTTTTTTTAGGGCGTGTTGCCGGTGTTCGTGGGGAGCGACTAGCTAGCGCGCTCTGCTGGGTTCAGGCCTTCAGGGGTGGATGGCACCCTCTTAATCACCACTAAATGAGCGACCGGCACTTGACCAGAAACAATTCTGGGCGGTCGGAGAAGCCCGCGCCATAATTTGGCTGACCAAACGGGCTGGCCGCCGTCTTTGCCTTGGTGTTTTTTGTTTCTATGAAACAAATACTCCCGTCTCAACTTTGTACTCCGAGGTAGTAGTATAAAGTTGGGACAGTTATTTTTGGGACGGATGGACGCGAAGAAAAAGAAACAGATATAATTGACGCCGATAATGCAATACGTAGAATGAAAGAAACACTTCACATTATTATCATATATTATGATCAGCCATTTTCCATGCACACGTACGTACTCTACTACACAGCTCTGACGGCAAGGAATTGGGCTACAGGAGGAGGACTAGGAAGGGGCAGGGAAGGAGCAGAGGGCGGCGTCGCTGACGCTCTTCCTAGCGAGGAGCACGCGCTGCTGCTGCGACCGCTTGCAGTAGGCGATGGCGCCCTGGATCAGCCCCTCCGACTCCGACCGGCAGCTGCTGCTCCTCTTCAGGGCCGGGGCGCTCCCGCACGAGTTCCTCCTCGCCGACGACGGCGCTGTCGTCGGTCGCCACTTGATCACGCCGGAGAAGGACTTGCGTTGCCGGACCTGCTCCTCCTCTTCCATCAGCTTCTCCCGCTCAATGCTGCTCCTCAGCGTCGTCGGGGCCGGGCTGCTGCTGCTGACGTAGCTGTTCTTGATCTGCCCAAATGCCGACCTGCCGCTCACACCGACGCCCTTGTCATGCCTGGCCCTGCTCCCGGACAGAGCGCCGTCGTCGGAGCACCAGGTCCTGGCGAACAGGGACCGGAAGAAGGCCCGCGACGCCTGCAGCCTCGCCTGCATGGCCTTGCCGGGCTTCCTGCGCCGGCCGGAGCCCTCCGCGTGCGGTGGAGCATGCGAGGAGTGCTGCAACGGCGCCACCGTGGCGGTGCCCCTTCTGCCGCAGCCGCCTGTGGCGCCGGCGTCCGCATCAAGCAGCTTGCCCCCCGGCCTCGGCGCGACCTTGTGCTGCCTGGCCCGCCGGACAAGCTCATCCGGGCACGGGCAGGGCGCCGCCGGTTTGCTCCGGCACACCCGAAACTCGTACTCCCCGTGGGAGCCGAGATCCAGGTCGATGTACTCCTCCTCCGCAAACGAGTGCGCGCTAGCAGCACTGTTCGCTCTCGCTCTCGCTCTCACCATCGCGGCGCCGCCGTGCGCTCTGGGGCACATTGGGGGGTAAATTCAACAAGCTGGTCAAGCAATGGCTCCGACGGTCGCAAGGAGGGGGGAGAAGGGGGAGTGAGTTAATAGAGGACGGGGGAGAAGGGGGGCAGTGTCAGGAGTTTGAACAAAAATTATGGGCAACGCGATGGCAGGGGCAGTGGCAGTGGCAGGGCAGGGAGGAATCCAAGAAAACAGAATGGGGTTGGGGTGGTGGCCCCCTTGTCTTGGAGGCTGATTGATTCCACCCAGTCCAGGGATTGTCTTGTGCAGTTGTGCTCACAGTCACTCTCCCTCCCTCCCTTCCTCCCTCCTAGTACTATTAGATCAGATGACCTTCGTTCGTAGTTGTATGTGTGCTGTACTGTTATGTGGGTGTGTATTGAAGTTGTAGTACACTTGCTGGTACTCCTGTGCAGTTATAGTAGAGTACAATTCACGCTTCACAAAGAGCAAAGCAAACAGTAATTAGATGTAAAAAAAACAGTAACTAGATGTATGTGCTCCTCCCTGTGTATATTACCAAAGGTAGTAGGGTAGAGAGATTTGAGCATGTTCTGGATCAAAGTATGCATGAATAAAGCTACTAGTACCTTGGCCCTTGCCGCAAACGGTGTCAGGGACTCAACTCAGGATGAAGCCCAGTAAACTGAGGAGTCGAATTATTACCTACGTACTGTACTATTTACTCTTTGAAGAAAAAGAGCACGTATGGATCAATAACATCACAAAAGTGAGTCGAGAGAGGTTGACAAAGCAAAAGCAGCACCTTTGCGCAGGCACAGGCAGCCAAAGGGCGGAGAGCTTCTTTTCTTCTTTCCATTATCCTCGGCATCTTTGGTCTTTCCGCTGTCAACTAAAGCTGGTGAAAAGAACAAAGCCTTGAAAGGAGGAGGAGGAAGACGCAGACGGGTAAAAGATGGGGAGGTTGACTTTTCACTGGAGATGTAGGTAGGTACGTACTCCTACTACAAGTATGGTCAATTTCACTGAAGATGTGGACGCATCAAACGCCGTAAACGGCTCTTCTCCCAACATATGTGCAGTGCAGATGAGTTTTGGAGGAGAAAATGAAGCACATCATAATGTACACGACAACTATGTGCTACACATCACATACATACCCGATCTTGAGTGCTAATGATTGTACATCAACTATTCGAGCCTTTACTAGAAGCCAGACCGCGGCTCGCCTTCAAGATCATCAAACTCCCATCCGCCGAGGTCGTCGGCCCCGTATTCCCTGTAATCTTGGTCGAACTTCCCCGGCTCCGAGTCTGACTCCGACGGTAGCCGCGTCCTGAGCTGAGCGGCGATTGGGGACTCGGTTCTTGAATGGGTTGGCGTGCCGCCCCCGCCCTTGGAGGAGGGCGATCGGGTTCGTCTCGATCCCTCTTCTTTTTCGTTGGTCTCGATCTGCAGTACTGGCCGTGGAACCGACTCGAATTCGACCCGCAGCCTGTCGATGCTGGCAAACAGATATTTCACCTCCGGATCATCTAGCCTGCATACATGTTTGGCACTGCTTCTTTTAGTGTGGTTGCAGAGTGAAGTTGAAGACCTGTTTAGGGAGCCGGGCTTTTTTCGATTCTGAGAACAAGGTCATTATCTTGATTCTTGATGAACAATAGCGATTACCTGGTTTTACGCTCTGGATTTGAAAATGTCAATGCTCTGATATTATCAGCTAAACTGAATGCGGCTACCACCTGAAACAAAAGCACAAGGGAATGAAATTTTTATAAACGTAAAGACACTGTTCTGGATGCCAGCTGTAACTAGAGATCTTGTTGTCCTCTGTCAGAATCTTCTGTCTCAGGAAGCAGGGTAAAGAATGGTCACCTTTTTCTCAGTTTCCAAATATTCTTCCTCGAGGTATTTACGTGGGTTTGATTGCTTCGACAGACCTCCATCATCCGTTGATACTGATCTGTCCACGCAACTAATAGCATAAGCAAAACAGGTATCTTCACCCTTGTACAACAAAACTAGATTGACGAATGACAACTATACCTGTCACTGAAAATTTTCAAGTTGTCAACAAAGGTCTTTATACAATCTACAGAGGTATTCAGCTCGTCCTATAGAGAACCAAAAGAAACAACCAGTTGAGACACAATATGAAATGAGAAAAGTAGTAGCAAAAGGCCCTTTTCCATTGTATATCACTTCTTTTCAAAGTAAAAGTCAAGAGTACCACGCATGCAGAAACATGATGCTTAATCAAATTCACAAAGCAGACTCCGCATCTATCCAGTTCATCACTGCAATCAGCAAATATTCAAAACAACAAACTTATGTCAATAAATGTTTGCACATCAATTGGAATTTTCAGTGAAAGAGCCGACATACTTGGCCTGTTTTTCCTTTATTTCTTCATACAAGGACTGCAACTTCCATGTATCTTCTAAAAAGTTGATCCAAGCTCGGACAGTGCTTGCTTCTACTTTGGAGGAAGCAACAGATCTTGATAGTTCATCTTCCTAAAGTAAGCGTATAGCAGAAACACTGAGCAAGTGAAAAGCCTTACTTCCCTAAAGCATTTTCTAGTCTAGAAACTAACAAAGAAGAAGTTACTGAACCTTTGCTTTCAAGTGTAGCACTATCTGATTGCTGGCTTCATCAAATTGATCTTTCTCCTCTCTAGTTTTTTTAAGCTTCACAACAGTCGCATTCAGTTTCGTATTTACCTGTAATCTGAGTTTCAGAATCACTCTTAAAAATAAGCTTCTCATGGAATCAGAGCCTAAGCCTCTACAGAACAGTAAGAGTAAACCTAATAAGCAAAGACGAAAAACTGTGGAGCCTTCATTCAGCCTAGAATTTGAACATTAAACTTTACTTCTAAATAAGGTAAACGAGAGCTAAAATACATATGATTATTGTGTAATTATTAATATTTATTGAATATAAGTAGCATAATACAACTAAAACATTGAGCATTTTTTCATGCATAGCTGCATGTTATGGTGGGCTTTTTCCCATGCATGGTTGTCTGTTGAGGTGGCATAGCTGCATGTTGAGATAAATATGTTAGTGGGGATCACCTACTTAGTTATATAGGATTAATAGGATCCTAGATGTATTATTTATACTTAACATATTGTATAAGGACCACAATCATTAGATAGATCCACCAATTATGTTGCTCATTATTATGTCTGGGATGCCAGAAAATAATTACATTTGTGGGATACTACTAAGATAGCAAGTCATAATTCAAAGCTGCAATCTAGTTTTAGCTTATTTTTAAGCCCTAAAAATCTCCTCGTGATATCTTCTCGTAAAAGATCTGTACAGTATAAAGGTACAATTAACTTTATCTCTAATGTATCATCATAGAATAATTAGAATAGTTTAATGTGATTCATTTTGAGTTGATGCAGCTTCTGGTGCAATAGGTCAACGTGAATAGACCATTCCAGACCCAACAGACTCTGCCAGGTGAATCATATTCGTTTACCTCTCCAAAATGAAACAAAAATTACTGAATTCCAAACTTAAGCAAGATATTACCAGATTTTTTTGTTCCGCAAATTACTGAAATGGATCGAAAGAACTGGATTGCGACTATTATTTTATTAAAGTGGAAAAGGAAAGGGCGGTCATACTTTGCTTAGTTCTACCTCAAGTTGACCCCTTCGCTTCTGGAGTCCAGAGACCTCACCTTCTAATTCCTTTTACAAAAATACAAAAAAATAAATCAGACAAGGCCATCCATATGACCAGAACAAGACTATTGAAGACAAATATTAGAGCTTGTGAGATGTCCTTCTTTGTTTATCCTTAGCAAGAACAGTTTGATGTATATTAATGATGAAGTTAAAATATTACTTTTGGTACTTTGTAGGAAATCCGAGAACTTTGTTCATCAGGATGCACAATAAATTCCTTCTTGGCTCGTTTAAACAGTCCATGTACACGAAAGTACCATAATAGTTTAAGTGATGACTAACGAAGTTACCTTTTCAGTTATACTAACTTCATTTGTTTTCGTAATTTTGAAGCTAAGAGATTCTTCCCTCTGCAGCCTGCATTGTGAAACATAGGGCGACAAATTTTCAGCAGACAGGCTCATTTCAAAGAAGTAAAATGAAGTAATATAACTGTGTCTTTAACATGAAGAAAAACATTGTAATAAATGAAGAAGGTAAAAATGGACCTTGATTACTACAGCAATGTTACTAGATTTTTCCAAATAACTTTTCAGTGCACCTGCATTCTGAATTTATCTTCTCGTATTTGACAGATCTTTTCAAGTAATAGCAATTATGGCTTACAGATTAGTCAAATATACTTTCACTGCATTCGCATTCTGCCAAACGAATATGTGCTAAGCTGCTGAAAATAAATAAATATAAAACACAGATAATGCTCAAGACCAAAACCTATTTTCCATTATACGCTTTTCTGCTTTGGCGGACGAACTCGCAAGGGATTCTGACAAAACCTTCAGCTTATCGACCTGCAATGTTTTGTGGAATGAATATTGAGACACTAACCATGTGTTATTCAAAAAGGAGCACAAGGAGAGATGTTTTGCCTTTTGACAAATAAAAAAAGCTCAAATATTATACTGTGTTAAATCTGAATTCCAGATTTATGAAACTGAAGAAAAAAAGAAAGGGAAAAAACAAAAACAGGAAGGCAAATTAATTTAAGTATCATACCTTTTGAAAATGAGTCTCCAATGAGTCGCCGGGGTGTATTGATTTCTTCTTTAATACAAGGTCTTCCATTCTGGAGCATAGACGAACCTCAGCAACTGCAGTTTTGAAGTCCTATGAAGAGTATCAGAATTTAGAAACGAATCACTGAATCTAGCCCTTAATTTATACTCCCTCCGTCCCAAAATAAGTGACTCAACTTTATACTAACTTTAGTACCAAGTTAGCACAAAGTTGAGTCACTTACGGAGGGAATATAGAATTGAGGAATGGAAATAGTATAAGACAACCTGTACTTAATGGGGTGAAAGTATGGAATGAATAACTTCAGTGAGCTGCTGAGGACTTGAGGGCCTAGGATTTCGGAATATATGCACAAAAGACTCTATGCACTTCTTTAAGTAAACATGCACTTAATATGTGTTCATACATTGCCTACACCAGACACTGTGTTCTTACCGAGGAGTGTGTTATGACCGGCATATTAGGGGCTTAGCCCAGTTAGTTGTGGCCCAGTCTATCTTATCGTTATTAGGGGCTTAGCCCGATTATTGTTATTAGGGGCTTGGGAGTCAAGTAAACCTCTCTATATAAGGAGAGGAGATGTATCAATCTAATCAAGCAAAGAAGCAATCATATTTGCTCGGCTTCCTTACGGAGACGGGAGCCCTAACCCTAGCCGCCTCCTCCCCTGCGCCATCTCCTTCTCAGCCGCCGCCTCCTCGCACACGACGGCGCCCAGCCGCCGGCGACCGCGAGTTCGTCCACGACCAGCTCCCTCCTTCCCCTACAACCTCCGGCCTAGACCCGGTAGAACCCTAGTTTCTACCAGAATGGTTAATATTTCATCCAATAGTCAATTATTTCAATTTTCGTATGCCATACTCTCATAAACTGTTTTCAATAGAAGGGGAGCCTTGGCGCAGTGGTAAAGCTGAGGTCACAGGTTCAAGTCCTGGAAACAGCCTCTTGCAGAAATGTAGGGAAAGGCTGCGTACAATAGACCCAGAGTGGTCGGACCCTTCCCCGGACCCTGCGCAAGCGGGAGCTACATTCACCGGGCTGCCCATACTCTCACAAAGATGGTTTTAGTAGAAACCAAAGAACAAGCGCACATGAATTTACCAAGGGGCATAATAAAAAAAATGTTCGTGTTTGCACAAATATAAGAATTTTCATCTTTGAACATTCCATTTCATCTAGAATGGTGACAAGTAAAGCAAAAAAAAAAGTAAGAGCATTTTTTATCGCGATGCTATTTGCTCTCCTCAATCTAACAGAAAAAAGTTCACCTTACGAATCAACCACATGAAAAAATTAGGCTATATTTCTCTTGTTTTCACGGGCCAGATGAGTTGAGCACACACACTAAAAAGAATCAGCTAGCACAACTGAAAGGTAGCCATATCAATTGCTTTCTTAAAAGATATTGCTAATATTAGCAACATAAGTACAACGGGAAAGTGCACAAAATTAAGGCCTACCTCAGGGACCCTCGGAGATGCTTTATTACGGTTCCTGGTTGTGTTAACTCGCACAGCATCAATTGCATTTATCTCTTGTTGCAGCTGCATGATCTCATTATCCAATCTGGAATTAAGAACAAATTAAGATTTGGGAGCACGTAAATAACCATGCAAATGTTGAGACCGAAACAGCCCCTTCCTCAATCTCCCCAAACGAATTAGTTAACCTTGCAATTTCGGAATTTATTTTTAATCCTGAGATAGCACATTGAGCAAACTGAAGCAGTTCATCACGCTTTGCCTGAAAAGAAGATAACAAAGAAGTACATATCATTCAAACATGAACTCGTAATGCACATATGTTTTTTTTTCACATAAATTACTTATTATATGAACCCATATGTGACACAAACCACTAATTAACAAAGAGATTCTTAGTCAAAACCTGTCTTAAGAAACAAAAATTGCCTTATATTTTGAAATGAAGGTACTATATCGAATTGCGACTATGAGGTCTGCTATTGTACTAGTTTAATGCCCGAGTCGATGGTCTAATATTTGAGAGGAATAAACAGGAACGCACCAATACTTCATCATTGTAACATGAAAACAAGTCTGCCAAGTCACATATGCTGCTCATAAGTGTATTGTGCACATCCTCCCCTCCGTTAAGACACATTCTGCAGGGAGCATCCACAGACCACAATAGTATGTGAGTGAAAACTTCCAGATTATCCTTCAAGCCCCCAAAAAGGACAGAGTTGAGTACTATGTATAACAAGTAACTAGTCATCCAATGGTTGAAGAACATGCCCGAAAATTTCCGAGAGTAGTGAAACTTCTTCCTCAGTTGGAACTTCATGAATCTGATCCACAGAAATGAGTTAATTGCTTGAAATTACTGTACTAACCCATGTAAGCTACACGGCAGAAACTGACACATTGGCGTAATCGAACTGCGCAAAACCGAACTCACCATGGACGGAACAATGCACTCGAGTGCTTGACTGTAGAGGAAGACATGGAAAAAGGTCATGGGCTCATCCGCTTTCTCGTAATCCACGTACAGATCCTGCAGCGCGCACAGTTTCCTACGCGATCACGCAGTGCAGTCCAAAACGTGGGTCAAACTCTAACCAGACCAGAGATTCTCACCAAGACTGGCGCGGCTTGATTGGGACCGTCGGGAGGCATCGACGAGGCGGCGCGCTCCGTCTCCTTGAGATCGACGAGCCACTGACGCAGCAGCTGCACCCTCTCCTCCCCTCTGCAGGAGAGCGCGTCCTCCTCCAGCCTCTTGGCCGTCAGCTTCAAGCTCTTGTAGTAGCGATTCCCCTGCGCCGCAAACACGACAATAAATAATCACGATGACCAGAAGCGGCTGATTGGCGAGCAAGGCGGGGGTATTGGTGTTACGGGGCCGTACCATGCCGTTGATGAGCCTGGCGCCGCCGACGACGGCCTGCCCGGCGTAGCCGAGACCGGTCCGGACGGTGCGGGTGGTGAGGGAGATGCCGCCGCCGCCCGCCTCGACGGCGCGGTGCACCGCATTACGGAGCCACGACATGGGTACCGGTCGCCTTCCCTCCGCCTCCTCCTCGGGCCGATCGGGGGTGCGGGCGTGCGGCGGAGAGGAAACCCGCCGATGCGTGCGGTCCGGTGCGCCGCGGTGTTTCCCCCCAGCGGCCGACGAATGCGCCCGCCCGTGCCCTCGCCCTCGCGGTTGACTCCAATCGAATTTGGAGGAGAAAGCTTGCCGCCGTGCTGCGCATGCCTCTGGTTGTGGTCGACTTTTGACCCGGGTTGCGCTCCAGCCGGACCAGGCGAACGCTTCCCAAAACGAATGAGTTTTTTTCTTTTTCAGAAATGTTATAACGTGCAGACGTCAGTTTTGTGACCTTCTCGCGCAAAAACGTCGCTAGCCGTCCGATGGCGAGCACATATCTTGGAGCCACCTCTTGTACGCATTGATTATACCTCTCTATCATTGTCAATATACTTCCTCCATTTCAAATTACTTGTCGCTGAAATGGATGTATCTAAAACTAAAATACATTTAGATACATTCATACGTGCGACAAGTAATTCAGAGCGGAGAGAGTACTTCACTAAATATTCTAAGATACCTCAATACAAGTTTTGTTGAAAAAATAACATTTATGACGTACATTTTGTAATGTACATTTTTCACGTACGAATAAATCGGTATATACATGAACCTTTAAAAAATATAGACTCACATGAATTTTTTCATGAAACTCAATTTGGGGTATCTAGTAATTAGTAATGAAGTATACTAAAAATAATAAAGAGGTATAAAAGATTCATCTATGTGGTATATGAGGAGCGGGAGTGCGTACTCCCAGGAGTACACAAACATTTTCACACATGTATGCTGTTTTAATTAGGCCATCGTAAAATATATATATATAAATTTTGCCTTGTTCAAATGCAGGTATCCTGTTTTAATTAGGTCATCACAAAAACTGTATTCACCATGGCATTTGTACTATAGATACCAATGCAAATTGTATACCATGGCAATTATTGATCATGTGGCAAATTTATCTTTTGTACCTTGGCAAATCTATAAATTTGCCATGTTTTTAGAGAATAAAATCCCTAAATCTTGCCATCTGTCGATTCAATTTCCTAAATTCTCCATCTTTTTTCAAAAGAACAAAATCCTTATATTTGCCATGATGTGTACTCCCTCCGTCCGGAAATACTTGTCATCAAAATGGATAAAAGGAGATGTATCTAGATGTATTTTAGTTCTAGGTACATCTCTTTTTATCAATTTTGATGACAAGTATTTTCGGACGGAGTGAGTACTTTTTAGAGCATGATGGTACGTATTGTATGCACATCATGATAAATCTTATACACAAATTCCATGTTCTGTTCTCTCAACGTCATGGCAAATCCCCAGGCCAGTTTTTGGGCAAAACCGACACTATCAAGCCTGGACATAGCCTGAAATCTCTAGGCCTTTTTTTGCCTAAAATAGTTGCATTGTACTCCTAAGCAACCTCCGCCCTTGATTTTTATGCATGCCAAAAGTTATCGGCATACAAAGTTTTTCTATAAATACACTACAAACATAAACGCTTACAAACATGCATATATTTATGAGATATCAAAGCGAAAGACCTTAATTTTATCCTTGACGGAATGGGGTAACATAACAGTCTTAACCATTCAATTACATGTTGGTTATCGTGCACAGACATTATAGATTAAGATGATCCAAATATCTAAGTTGCTCGGCTCCAAAGATTCACAACTTTATTGCATTTTTTCCTATTGGGGCGTGCTACGTGTTGGTCGGTTGTTTTCATAAGTATTAGTCGGGCCGCGAGCCGTCAGATCTGACGCCATCAAGCGACCAAGCGCCCATGATAATCACAACAAAGGCGATGTTGCATAAACCTTTACAACAGAGGTGACGTTGCAAAAACATTATCGTCTACCGAGCACCACTTTTGCAACATGGCTGATGTTGCAGAAATCTTTCTTTGCAACAGAGGTTATACTGCAAAAAAGTCACCGCTATGAGCACCCCGTCGTTCACCGCCGTTGTTGTAGAAAGACCCGTCTGTGTCGATTGTCGCAGCTCATGATCCAGACGGCGGCTAGGGGTCTGAAGGTTCATCGGCAACGGAGACAAACGTCGGGTGCGAGTGATGTTGGGATTGCTAACGATGACGCAGAGTCTGGCAAGGACAGCGAAGCTGGGTGGAGAAAAAGCATGGCAGAGGAAGTGTTCGGCAGCCGATGACTGGCGGTGAAGCGTGGCCTCCCGCGTGAGCTCAGATAGAGTGGGCACCATGGGCGCGACCTACAAAGGGGTAGAGGAGGCTGCGAGGTTAGAGGGAGAGGGAGGAGAAAAGGAAGATGAGGTTGGCGCGGGGTGTCACCACCAAATGGCGGCGCAGGACGACGGCACGTGCACAGGGTGGCGCTCAAGATCTATGCAGCGGGGATGAACTAGGGGCGGCTCGGGGTCTACAACAACCCCTTGTTGCGGTTGAATGGATTGCAATAGGATCGGAGTTGCAATAGAGTGGTAATGGCTGCCAACCGCCCGATAAAAAACTAATATGACGCCCGCGGAGACGATCAAACGCGTGTAACTTCATTCGTCGGGCAGATTGCGTTTTTTTATTTGTGATCATGTTAAAAACAATTTAAATATGTAAGCCAAAATAAGGCAATGTGGTCGTTACGGGTTGCTCCAACAGCGATCATCGCTCAATTCCCTTGCGGCCGGTCAAATCAACCAAATTATTAAGCTACTACTTGCTTAATTTCAAATTAAATGTCGCTGATTTCATATGATTTATTTTCTAAGAATAGGCAGTACGCACTAGTGTTTGTATTGTCAAAGATATGGCCATAATCTTAAAAAAAGAGCGGAATGCCAGATTTTTGGGCATGGCAATCCAATGTTTTTCATGGCAATTTATGTTGGCGTGAAGATGATAAATTTAGTTGACAAACATGATAATTTCATGACAAGATAATGAACTGAGGCTGATTTGGGTCAAAGGTGCCAATCATGGGACTTGAATCTAATTTGGCTCCGTGGTAAGCACGGTGATGGGTAGAATAGTCGGTGTGTCTTTTCGTCGTAGCACCAAGCCAAAGTCCAAATGAGATTGTGACAGCAATGGTATTGATAGTGAAGGTCATAGCATTATTCTCTTACTTGTCAAATGATGTTGATAGCGGACATGTGCAGCTCCATCCATCTATATAACCTCATGCCTATACCGTGCATTATATGCAGCATCACATCGTGTTGTTGTTAACTCCGACAATATGAAAGTAATTGACATGATGAAGTATGAAGGACATTCACAACAATGTTTGATGATTTTTTTTATGACTTGTGATTTTTCACTTAGATTTAAACATTGTAATAAGGAAGCAAATAAAGTAGCTGACGAACTTGCTAGGCTATCTAAATTTTATGAGATTTAGGGATTGATTCGAGAAGCCTATGAGTGATATTGTAAATCTTCCTATTGATGGTATAACCGTTATTTATACTAAATAAAGGGAAGACAATGGCGTTTTGGAGGCCGAGCTCCATGGAGGCCTTTATTTTTGAAAAATTCAAATTCAAATTCAAACTTTTATGTTTCAAAAAATTCTGAAAAAAATATGCGTGTATGTAAGGATATTACCCACATGTGTGTAAAATTTCATGATGAAATACGTTGAAATGCAACCTGTGCAAAAAAAGACAAATTCACAGCCTGGGAGGATGAATAGTAACATGTGTTAAATAGCCCCACATTTGTTTTTTTTTTTGCACAGCCCTCATTTCAACGTATTTTGCCCTGGAAATTTACACACATGTGTGTTATGCCTTCATGTATATCTGTACTTTTTTTCAGAACTTTTTGAAATGTAAAATTAAGAATTTCAGTAAAATTTGAATTTTCAATCTGGAGGCCTCCAGTGAGCTCGGTCACCAAAGGCAGTTTCCGAGTTTTGTTTAAGAAGAGAGAGAGAGAAAGATCATAAGGTAAATGGCGATCCTGGAACTTGGATTTTAATTTGGCTCCGTGGTAAGCACGGTGAGTGGGTCGAATAGTCGGTGCGTCTTTTCGTCGTAGGTAGCACCAAGCCAAAGTCCAGATGAGATTGTGACAGCTTTGGTATTGATAGTGAAGGTCATATCATTATTCTCTTACTATAGTCAAATGATGTTGATGGCGCACATGTGCAGCTCCATCCATCTATATAACCTCATGCCTACACCGTGCATTATGTGCAGCATCACATCAGCTTCTATTGCCGGGTTTCTTCGCCCGACTCGAGACTTGAGAACTATGGTTCTTGGAGCGTTCTTTGCAAGTGCAGCCTCGGTGCCATGGAGACGGAGCCTCCTCCTGCTCCCGACCCTTGTGCTCCTGTGGCAGCTCTGCCGGTTGCTGCACCGGCTGTGGTGGCGGCCGCGGTGCCTCGAGCGGGAGCTCCGGTCCAAGGGCCTCCGCGGCATGTCCTACCGCTTCCTCACCGGCGACCTCAGGGAACAAGGCCGGCGGAACAAGGACGCCTGGTCGAGGCCGCTGCCGCTGCGGTGCCACGACATCGCCCCTCGTGTGGCACCACTCCTCTGCGATTCCGCCCGGGAGCACGGCAAGGTGAGCCTCTCGTGGTTCGGCCCGATCCCCAAGGTAACCATCGCCGACCCGGAGCTTGCCAAGAGCGTGCTGTCCGACAAGTCCGGGCACTTCGAGAAGCCCAAGTTCCCGGCGATGTGGAAGCTGCTCGCCAACGGTCTCTTGAACCACGAGGGCGATAAGTGGGTCAAGCACAGGCGGCTCCTCAATCCTGCGTTCCATCAGGAGAAGATCAAGGTACCAGTCTCAGTCTCAGTCTCAGTTTCAGTTTCAGTTTCAGTGCATATTCTCCGAGAACCATTTACTGCTATGCAATTGACATGTGGAATGGAATACGACTGTGCAGTGCATGCTGCCAGAGTTTTCGGCGTGCTGTGAAGAGTTGGTGGGCAGATGGACGGAGTCCATCGGCTCCAGTGGAGGTACGCACGAGCTGGATATTTGGCCGGAGCTCAAAAACCTGGCCGGAGATGTCATTTCCCGCACCGCATTCGGCAGCAGCTACCTTGAAGGAATGAAGATATTTCAGCTGCAAACCGAGCAAGCAGAGCGCCTCATCACAAACATTCGGAGGATTCTCATTCCCGGCTACTTGTGAGTTACTACCAACTGATTTTACAGTTTTCCTTTTTCTTTATGCGGGGAACTGAAATTACAGTTACACTTGTAATAACTTAACAAGGAACATTCTTTGTAACGGGAAGCGTGTGCTATATATTTCAGATCTTTGCCAACCCCAAACAACAAAAGGATGTATCAGGTAAACAACGAGGTTGAATCGATTCTACACAGTTTAATTGCGAAAAGAACTAAAGCGATCAAGGAAGGAGAAAGCACCAAAGATGACTTACTTAGCTTATTGCTAGAGTCAAACATGAGGCACACAGATGACAATGGTCAATCCAGCATGGGGATGACAATTGAAGATGTCATCGAGGAGTGCAAGACGTTCTACTTTGCAGGAATGGAGACAACATCGGTACTACTCACATGGACCATGATAGTTCTAGGCATGCATTTGGAGTGGCAGGACCGTGCAAGGGAGGAGGTCCTAGGTTTATTTGGGAAAAACAAACCTGGATACGAAGGTCTAAACCGACTTAAAACGGTAAATATTTAACTGCCAGAAGTACTTCATTTTTTGATCCTCTATATGATGACACCAACTTTCCTATCGAAGGTATATGCACCCCTAGTCTTATATGTTTGTAATTTGCATTCAGGTGACCATGATTCTCTATGAGGTTCTTCGGCTGTATCCTCCAAGCATCCATTTTAGCCGAAAGACATGCAAGGAGGTGCTAATCGGAGACAAAAGGTACCCAGCCGGCATGATGATTGAGCTCTCCGTACTAATGCACCATGACCCTGACATTTGGGGAAGCGATGTGCATGAATTCAAGCCGGAGAGGTTCGCTGAGGGGATCTCCAAAGCGTCCAAGAATTCAGGCGCGTTTCTCCCATTCGGCTGGGGACCACGGATTTGCATCGGCCAAAATTTTGCGCTTACTGAGGCCAAGATGGCGATTTGCATGATCCTTCAACGTTTCGACTTTGTGCTTGCCCCGTCCTATACTCATGCGCCATATACCGTGGTAACACTACATCCAATGCATGGTGCACAAATTAGGCTTGGACTCATCTAATTCCTTTCACATTTGGTGGTGTGTGCTTCGATTTTCTTTGATAAATGTATGTGTGTGGTATAACTGGGTGTTGAAGCTATCAGATGTAATTCAATAATGAAATCCTGGTTGCCATAATACGGATATGAAATATATGGTGTGTTTTATAAGAAATATCAAATAGATTACTAAACAGATTATCAGTAATCGGCCAATTAGCCTGCTTATTGGGGTTTCCTTTTGCAGACGGTTTCTCAGACAACACCGTGGGCGATGAACTCAAACATCCCACACGGTTTCTAGAAAGTAGGCGTGTTGGATCAATGAAGTATCACACACGACTTCGGCCAGAGAACTGTTTGTGTTAGGCCACCTTGCACAAACGTTTGCACATAAAAAATCGTGTGTGATATACGTACGATCGAAAATGGTTTTTTGGGATTCACTGTGTAGGATTTACATATGAACGAAAACGATAGGGCCTGCATAATTGTCTCTGATGCCTCGCCCGATCGCACACGAGCTCATTTTGCCCATCGTGTGTGACTGGAGGGCCTATCTGACGAGGACGTGTATTGGGGGTAGGGTAACATGCCTCACCTAAAGACCCTACCCATCGTACACTTTGTACTGGGCCCCTGGGCCAGATCGCCGTCCAGATGTACCACAACTTGAAAGTCACTCGGACGGCAACAACCACTCGGAGCACGGCACTCCACTCGACGAACTCATTCCACTCGGCTGGGTAACTCACTCGGATATGCGAGGACCAATAGTCAGCATGACGGTTTTGTAGTGGCCAGGTATTATGGCATTGATGCTCCACTTTGTAACATAGGAGGTGAGGGGGTGGCGCACTCTATATAAGCCACCCCCATCACTAGACACGGGGTTCTTTTCTTCCACCTCTCTCTCTTTTTCACCATTAGTCTCAGGACTTAGCTCAGGCATAGGGATCCATTCCTCTTTCTCACACACACATTGTAATCTCCGGATATATACTCAGATAAAATAAAGCCTCTCCGGAGCACGAGACGTAGGGTTGTTATCTCCATCGTGAGAGGCCCGAACTCGCTAAAACCACCGTGTCACCCATATGCATCTCGATAGATCATGCTCCGTTATCCTACCCCTCTCTTACTGTCGGAGTCGTTCCCACGACACTATCCCTGACGGTTTCTGGGTCGTGTGGGAAGGACCCCCCTATCGCCCACACTAGCAAGGTGTTAGGACCAAGAGTATAAATCGACCAGAGGGGGCGGGGTGAATGGGAGATTCAATTTTTTTTTCAAAAGTTTTGAAACTTAACCCAATCACACCAACAGAATAGAGTGTCGAAGGAAATGTAATAAATCAATTTTGTTCGTCAGAAGCATATTCTTCGAGAAAAGCATCCACAACAGTACGAGCTTGATAGATCACTGGTTTAACAGCAATGAGGGTTATACAACAAGCAAATAGAGGTAACAAGAATAAGACTCAACATGATCGAGACTGAATAAAAGAAGTTACTCACACATTTCACAAGTAAAACAGAGGTACATGATGGCAACGAATAAATACAGGTGATGACAGAACATGCATGAATACAAACACGCGGTATGATGACAACATCATAGACTGGTCAAGAAATCTATCGGCACAGAGCACGAATAAGAACTACTGAATGAAATGCAGTAGAATAGAAATAACCGGTGGTGCTCGATGGCGACAGAGAGATTTCGTAGGCCAGTTCACCCTTCTGCCAAAGGGCTACGTCTGGTTGGAGGGGCTGTAACTTAACACAGAAGATAAACTCTCTTCACCCTATTCTCCTTCAACACATAGATGATCAGACTCAGGTTGATTTCTCTCGTGGTAGATCCTTGTCAGTGGTCTCCAAACCTTCGGTCGATCAATGCAAACCACAATCACTCTTGGTTGCTGAAGATCAGGCTCGGTGAAAACAACAACTCTTCATCACTTGAAGCTGAAACCTATCCGTCTAAAGAGTGCGCAACTCTCAAGAGTAATAGGTATAAGAACTCTCACTCAGAACTACTGTGATGCTAAACCACTATCTAAGTTTGGGCTCTTGGTTTTTCTCTTGGTGGATCTTAAACTCAAATCACTTGGAGAGAGGTGCTCAAAACAATCTTCTCAGAAATCTCAAACAGAGCAGCCAACGGACAATGTTGGAGCGGGGTGGCTATTTATAGCCGCAGCCTTCCTTGATGGGAAATGGCCAAATTAGACATCGGGCTCAGCCAATGTTCGAACGACACGATTCCAACGGTCGGATTTGAGATCAACGGTAACATTTCTTGTGGTGCAATAAATGCTAACTCCTCGGTCTGAGACAAATCTCTCGTGGCGAAGAAGAACTCTGTCTCTTGCTGACGAGTATTTGCTCCGAACATGTAGAGATTTCTCTCACAACTTTCATAGGTTTTGGCTAAGCATCACAGCAGATCTAAGCATCGAAAATCTATACCCCTCTTAATAGTACGGAGGTCCTATGACTCAAAAGAATAGGAGAAGAACAATGAAATGAATACTACGTCTTCACTTTGTCTTCAACTATCTTCGCTGCAGTCAATTTGTTCAGACGACAATACCAAAACAAAAGCTTTGCTCCAGCAGTAATCTTTCGAGGGGTCGATTTCTTCTCACCAATCTCCTCGACTCTGTCACTTCAACACGTATATCTCATTCGTCTCTGCAACACAGATGTACTTTGGTGAAGTTCCTCGAACTCAGCACCGGAGATAGCATATTCTTCGGTTGTGTATGGACTTTTTCTCTCTATATGCACTAGCAAACAAATTAGTCCATACTTGTTTCTGTCAACAATCTCCAAAACACAAGGTAGGCAGATAGTGCACCAACAATCTCCCCCTTTTTGGACGATTGTTGACAAAAGAGATCACATCGAATGATAGATAAGGAGTGAAGTGTAATGCGAAGAGTAAAGAAATACGAGAGATAAGCACGAAGATAATATATGTTGGAAATATGCCCTAGAGGCAATAATAAAATGGTTATTATTATATTTCCTTGTTCATGATAATTGTCTATTGTTCATGCTATAATTGTATTAACTGGAAACCGTAATACATGTGTGAATACATAGACCACAACATGTCCCTAGTGAGCCTCTAGTTGACTAGCTCGTTGATCAATAGATGGTTATGGTTTCCTGACCATGGACATTGGATGTCATTCATAACGGGATCACATCATTAGGAGAATGATGTGATGGACAAGACCCAATCCTAAGCATGGCACAAGATCGTGTAGTTCGTTTGCTAAAAGCTTTTCTAATGTCAAGTATCATTTCCTTAGACCATGAGATTGTGCAACTCCGGATACCTTAGGAATGCTTTGGTGTGCCAAACGTCACAACGAATCGGGTGGCTATAAAGGTGCACTACGGTATCTCCGAAAGTGTCTGCGGGTTGGCACGAATCGAGATCGATTTGTCACTCCGCAGACGGAGAGGTATCTCTCGGGCCCACTCGGTAATGCATCATCATAATGAGCTCAATGTGACTAAGTAGTTAGTCACGGGATCATGCATTACGGAACGAGTAAAGTGACTTGCCGGTAACGAGATTGAACGAGGTATTGGGATACGGACGATCGAATCTCGGGCAAGTAACATACCGATTGACAAAGGGAATTGCATACGGGATTGCTTGAATCCTTGACATCGTGGTTCATCTGATGAGATCATCGTGGAACATGTGGGAGCCAAGATGGGTATCCAGATCCCGCTGTTGGTTATTGACCGGAGAACGTCTCGGTCATGTCTGCATGGTTCCCGAACCCGTAGGGTCTACACACTTAAGGTTCGGTGATGCTAGAGTTGTTATGGGAAATAGTATGTGGTTACCGAAGGTTGTTCGGAGTCCCGGATGAGATCCCGGACATGACAAGGAGCTCCAGAATGGTCCGGAGGTGAAGATCGGTATATTGGACGAAGGGTATTGGAGTCCGGAATTGTTCCGGGGGGTACCAGGTGATGACCAGCGTGTCCGAAAGGGGTTTCGGAGGCCCCGACAAGCGTTGGGGGGCCTTATGGGCCAAGGGGAGAGGGCACATCATCCCACTAAGGGGCTGAGCGCCCTCCCACCCCATCTCACGAATCAGAGAGGTGGGGCGCCACCCCTAGGGCAGCCGCCTCCCGGCTTGGGGGGCAAGTTTCTAGGGGTGGGGCGCCAAACCCATCTAGGGTTTCCCTGTGGCCGCCGCCTCCCCTGGGAACTCTAGGGCGCCTCCCCTCCTCCCTTACCCTATATATAGTGAGGGAGAGAGAGGCAGCCGCACCTTCCTCGGCGCAGCCCTCTCCCTCCCCAACACCTCCTCCGTAGTAGTAGTGCTTGGCGAAGCTCTGCCGGAGAACTGCAAGCTCCACCACCACGCCGTCGTACTGCCGGAGCTCTCAATCAACTTCTCCTATTCCCTTGCTGGATCAAGAAGGAGGAGACGTCCTCGGGCTGTACGTGTGTTGAACGCGGAGGCACCGTTGTTCGGTGCTTAGATCGGATTCGACTGCGATCTGAATCGCTTAGTGAAGGACTCCACCGACCGCGTTCTTGCAATGCTTCCGCATCGCGATCTTCAAGGGTATGAAGATGCACTCCCCTCTCTCTCGTTGCTAGTTACTCCATAGATTGATCTTGGTGATGCGTAGAAAATTTTGAATTTCTGCTTTCCCCAACAGTGGCATCATGAGCTAGGTCTATTGCGTAGATTCTATGCACGAGTAGAACACAAGTAGTTGTGGGCGTTGGTTTGTTCAATTTGCTTACCGTTACTAGTCCTATCTTGATTCGGCCGGCATGGGGGATGAAGCGGCCCGGACCGACCTTACACGTAAACTTACGTGAGACAGGTTCCACGAATCGACATGCACTTGTTGCATAAAGGTGGCTAGCGGTGCCGCCTCTCCCACTTTAGTCGGATCGGATTCGATGAAAAGGGTCCTTATGAAGGGTAAATAGCAATTGGCATATCACCGTTGTGGCTTTTGCATAGGTAAGAAACGTTCTTGCTAGAAACCCATAGCAGCCACGTAAAACATGCAACAACAATTAGAGGACGTCTAACTTGTTTTTGCAGGGTATGCTATGTGATGTGATATGGACAAAAGAATGTGATGAATGATATATGTGATGTATGAGATTGATCATGTTCTTGTAATAGGAATCACGACTTGCATGTCGATGAGTATGACAACCGGCAGGAGCCATAGGAGTTGTCTTAATTTATTGTATGACCTGCATGTCATTGAAAATGCCATGTAATTACTTTACTTTATTGCTAAACTGTTAGCCATAGTAGTAGAAGTAATAGTTGGCGAGACAACTTCATGAAGACACGATGATGGAGATCGTGATGATGGAGATCATGGTGTCATGCCGGTGACGAAGGTGATCATGTCGTGCCTCAAGATGGAGATCAAAGGCGCAAGATGATATTGGCCATATCATGTCACTTTATGATTTGCATGTGATGTTTGTCATGTTTACATCTTATTTGCTTAGAACGACGGTAGCATAAATAAGATGATCCCTCATTAAAATTTCAAGAAAGTGTTCCCCCTACCTGTGCACCGTTGCGAAAGTTCGTTGTTTCGAAGCACCATGTGATGATCGGGTGTGATAGATTCCAACATTCACATACAATGGGTGTAAGCCAGATTTACACACGCAAAACACTTAGGTTGACTTGACGAGCCTAGCATGTACAGACATGGCCTCGGAACACAAGAGACCGAAAGGTCGAACATGAGTCATATAGTAGATACGATCAACATGGAGACGTTCACCGATGATGATTAGTCCGTCTCACGTGATGATTGGACACGGCCTAGTTGACTCGGATCATGTATCACTTAGATGACTAGAGGGATGTCTATCTGAGTGGGAGTTCATTAGATGAACTTAATTATCATGAACATAGTCAAAAGGACTTTGCAAATTATGTCGTAGCTTGCGCTTTAGTTCTAATGTTTAAGATATGTTCCTAGAGAAAATTTTAGTTGAAAGTTGATAGTAGCAATTATGCGGATCGGGTTCAGATAACGAGGATTGTCCTCATTGCTGCACGTAAGGCTTATGTCCTAATGCACCGCTCGGTGTCTTTGAACCTCGGCGTCGCTTTGTGGATGTTGCGGACATCCGACATACATGTTTTGATGACTACGTGATAGTTCGGGCGTAACGTTAAACGGTTTAGAATTGAGGCAGCGAAGACATTTTTGAAACGTCGCGAGAACATATGAGATGTTCCAAGAGCTGAAATTAGGATTTCGGGCTCGTGCCCACGCCAAGAGGTATGAGGCCTCCGACAAGTTTCTTAACCTGCAAACTATGGGAGAAAAGCTCAATCATTGAGCATGTGCTCGATTGTCCGAGTACTACAATCACTTGAATCGAGTGGCAGTTAATCTTCCGGATGAGATAGTGATGGTTCTCCATAGTCACCGCCACCAAGCTATTAGAGCTTCGTGATGAACTATAACATATCGTGATAGACATGATGATCCTTGAGCAATTCGCGATGTTTGACACCGCGAAAGTAGAAATCGAGTAGGAGCATCACTTGTTGATGGTTAGTAAAACCACTAGTTTCAAGAAGGGCAAGGGCAAGAATGGATACTTCATGAGACAACAAATCGATTCTTTCTAGTGAAGAAACCCGTGGTTGAACCCAAACCCGAGACTAAGTGCTTCAGTAATGAGGAACGGTCATCAAGCGTAACTACCCTAGATACTTGGTAGATGAGAAGGTGGCAAGGTTGATGAAGTATATTGATATACATTGTATTAAATGTGTACTTTACTAGTACTCCTAGTAGCACCAGGGTATTAAGATACTGGTTCGGTTGCTAAGTGTTAGTAACTCGAAATAAAAGAGCTACGGAATAAACGAAGACTAGCTAAAGGTGAGATGACGATGTGTCTTGGAAGTGTTTCCAAGGTTGATGTGATCAAGCATCGCCTGCTCCCTCTACCATCGAGATTGGTGTTAAACCTAAATAATTGTTATTTGGTGTTTGCATTGAGCATAAACATGATTGGATTATGTTTATCGCAATAAGGTTATTCATTTACGGAGAATAATGGTTACTCTGTTTATTTGAATAATACCTTCAACGGTCTTGCACCTAAAATAAATGGTTTATTGAATCTCGATCGTAGTGATACACATGTTCGTGCCAAAAGATATAAGATAGTAATGATAGTACCACATACTTGTGGCACTGCCACTTAAGTCATATTGGTATAAAACGCATGAAGAAGCTCCATATTGATGGATCTTTGGACACACTCGTTTTTGAAAAGATTGAGACATGCGAACCACGTCTATTGGTATATACGCATGAAGAAGCTCCATATTGATGGATCTTTGGACTCACTCGTTTTTGAGAAGATTGAGACATGCGAACCACGTCTATTGGTATATACGCATGAAGAAACTCCATGTAGATGTATCGTTTGGACTCACTTGTTTTTGAATCACTTGAGACATGCAAATCATACCACATGGTCAAGATGACTGAAAGGCCTCGTTTTCAGTGAGATGGAACAACAGAGCAACTTATTGGAAGTAATACATTTGATGTGTGCAATCCAATGAGTGCTGAGGCACGCAGTGAATATCGTTATGCTCTTACTTCACAGATGATTTGAGTAGATTCTTAGTATATTTACTTGATGAAACACAAATCTGAATTATTGAAAGGTTCAAGTAATTTCAGAGTGAAGTTGAAGATCGTCGTGACAAGAGGATAAAATGTCTATGATATGATCATAGAGATAAAAATATCTGAGTTACGAGTTTGGCACACAATTAAGACATTGTGGAAATTGTTTCACAACTAATACCGCCTGGAACACCATTGTGTGATGGTGTGTCCGAACATCGTAACTGCACCCTATTGGATATGGTGCATACCATGATGTCTCTTATCGAATTAACACTATCATTTATGGGTTAGGCATTAGACACAACCGCATTCACTTTAATAGGGCACCACACAATTCCATTAAGATGACACCGTATGAACTATGGTTTAGAGAAACCTAAGCTGTCATTTCTTATAAAGTTTGGGGCTGCGACGCTTATGTGAAAAAGTTTTAGGCTGATAAGCTCGAACCCAAAGCGGACAAATGCATCTTCATAGGACACCCAAAAATAGTTGGGTATACCTCCTATCTCAGATCCGGAAGCAAAAGGGATTGTTTCTAGAATCGGGTCCTTTCTCGAGGAAAAATTTCTTTCAAAAGAATTGAGTGGGAGGATGGTGGAGACTTGATGAGGTTATTGAACCGTCACTTCAACTAGTGTGTAGTAGGGCACAGGAAGTTGTTCTTGTGGCGCCTACACCAGTTGAAGTGGAAGCTGATGATAGTGATCATGAAACTTCGGATCAAGTCACTACCAAACCTCATAGGTCGAAAAGGACACGTACTGCTTCAGAGTGGTGCGGTAATCCTATCTTGAAGGTCATGTTGCTAGACAACAATGAACCTACGAGCTATGGAGAAGCGATGGTGGGCCCGGATTCCGACAAATGGCTCGAGGCCATAAAATCCGAGACAGGATCCATGTATGAAACCAAAGTATAGACTTTGGAAGAACTACTTGATGGTCGTAAGGCTATTGGGTACAGATGGATTTTAAAAGGAAGACAGACAATGATGGTAAGTATCACCATTAAGAAAGCTCGACTTGTCATTAAGATGTTTTCCGACAAGTTCAAGGAGTTGACTATGATGAGACTTTCTCACTCGTAGTGATGCTAAGAGTCCGTTGAAATTATATTAGCAGTTCCTGCATTATTTATGAAATCATGCAGATAGGATGTCAAAACATTGTTTCCTCAACGATTTTCTTGAGGAAAGGTTGTATGTGATACAACCTGAAGGTTTTGTCAATCCTAAAAGATGCTAACAAGTATGCAAAGCTCCAGCAATCCTTCTAAGGACTAGAGTAAGCATCTCGGAGTTGGAATATATGCTTTCATGAGATGATCAAAGATGTTGGGTTTATACGAAGTTTATTGGAAACTTGTATTTCCAAAGAAGTGAGTGGGAGCACTATAGCATTTCTGATGAGTATATGTTGTTGACATATTGTTGATTGGAAATGATGTAGAATTTCTAGAAAGCATATAGGGTTATTTGAAAAGTGTTTTCCAATGGAAAACCTGGATTAAGATACTTGAACATTGAGCATCAAGATCTATAAGGATAGATCAAAAATCGCTTGATAGTACTTTCAAATGAATATGCACCGTGACAAGATTGTGAAGGAGTTCAAAATAGATCGGCAAAGAAGGAGTTCTTGGCTGTGTTATAAGGTGTGAGTATTGAGTAAGACTCAAGACCTGACCACGGCTGAAGAGAGAGAAAGGACGAAGGTCGTCCCCTATGCTTTAGACGAGGCTCTACAAGATGCTATCTTTGTAATCGCACTCAAGTGTGCCTTGCCATGAGTCACTCGATAGTACAAGAGTGATCCAGAAATGGATCACAGGACAGCGGCCAAAGTTATCCTTAGTGACTAGTGGACTAAGGAATTTTTCTCGATTATGAAGGTGGTAAAATAGTTCGTCGTAAAGGGTTGCGTCGATGCAAACTTTGACACTAATCTAGATGACTCTGAATAGTAAACCAGATTCATATAGTAGAACAGTTATTTGGAATAGTTCCAAATAGTACGTGGTAGCTGCATCTACAAGATGACGTAGAGATTTGTAAAGCACACATGGATCTGAAAGGTTCAGACCCATTGACTAATAACCTCTCTCGCAAGCGAGATATGATCAAACCCCATGGGTGTTGGATTCATTACGATCACATAGTGATGTGAACTAGATTATTGACTCTAGTGCAAGTGGGAGACTGTTGGAAATATGCCCTAGAGGCAATAATAAAATGGTTATTATTATATTTCCTTGTTCATGATAATTGTCTATTGTTCATGCTATAATTGTATTAACTAGAAACCGTAATACAAGTGTGAATACATAGACCACAACATGTCCCTAGTGAGCCTCTAGTTGACTAGCTCGTTGATCAATAGATGGTTATGGTTTCCTGACCATGGACATTGGATGTCATTGATAACGGGATCACATCATTAGGAGAATGATGAGATGGACAAGACCCAATCCTAAGCATAGCACAAGATCGTGTAGTTCGTTTGTGAAAGGATCGATATGGTTCACTAGAGGGGGAATAGGCAACTAAAGATTTTTAAGCTTTTCTTTACCAATTTAAACTTTGCAAAAAATAGGTTGTCTAGATATGCAACTAGGTGAGAAACCTATATGATGCAAATACAACTAGAACATAAGCAAGCAATGGAAACAACACAAGTAGTCTTGCAAGAGTAAAGGCACGAAGTAACCAAGAGTGGAGCCGGTGGAGACGAGGATGTGTTACCGAAGTTCCTTCCTTTTAAGGGGAAGTACGTCTCCGTTAGAGCGGTGTGGAGGCACAATGCTCCCCAATAAGCCACTAGGGACACCGTATTCTCCTCACGCCCTCACACAATGAGATATTGTAACACCCCGGATGTAACTTTCCATATTTGTAACTCCAACTCTTGCCATTTTCGGATATGTGCTATGATTTTCCCTCCGTGGTTGGGTTTTGTTTTCGTTTTGCTTTTTGTCCATGTCATGCATCTCATATCATGTCATCATGTGCATCTCATTTGCATACGTGTTCGCCTCATGATTCTCGAGCATTTTCCCGTTGTCTGCTTTTGCAATCCCAACTCCTATGTTCCCGGTGTCCCCTTTTACATTTTTCCGTGTGCGGGTGTTGAACATTCTCGGAATGGACCGAGCCTTGCCAAGTGGCTCTGGTATAGCACCGGTAGACCACCTGTCAAGTTTCGGGTCATTTGGAGTTCGTTTGGTACTCCAACGGTTAACCGCACTCTCGCAAAGGCCTCTTTTAAGTTGCAGCCCAACAACCCTCCAAAACAGCCCAATAACCCATCTAACTCCCCTCCATGCCCTCGGTCGTTCGATCACGATCGTGTGGGCGAAAACTACACCCCATTTGGAAACTCCTAGCTCCCTCAACCTCTATAAATAGACCCTCCCAAAATCCCTGGTGAAACCCTAAAATCCCAGATCCGCCATTGCACGGACACGTCCGCGTCATACGGACACGTCCGCCCGGCCCCGGCGAATCCGGGCTCGACACGTGGCCTCCGCCGCACCCGCGCCGCCCGGCCGCGGGCTCGGTGAGGGCCCGCCAGCCAGCACCGCCGCTGCCCAAGCCCTCACGCCTCACGCCCGCCGTCGCCCGCTTTCGCCGCCACCATCTTCCCGCCGCCATCGCCGCTCACCACGCCGCAAGCGCCGCCGCTTCCTCCGCCCAGCGATCATGACCCGCCGGACTCGCCGTCCCGGTGGTGCCGCCGCCGCCCGCCGCGCCGGCGATCCGCATGCCGCCGCCTCGCCTCGCCGCCTAAGCCGCCCGCGCCGCCCTCCGTCGCCACATCGCCGGATCCGCCGGCAGCCCCACCAGGCGACCTCCTCCTCCGGCCCCGGTCCCTCCTCCGGCGACCCCGAGCAGCGCTCCGGCGAGATCCGATCTACAGGAGACTCCACGGTTGACTTTTTCCCCGACCCCCGAATCCACTAAGTATTTTTCTGTGATAATTTCGTGGCATTTTCATAGCATCACATCTCCGCACCCGTGGCTCCGTTTTGGGCGTATAATATGTCAAATTGTTCGTCTCGAAGAGTAGATCATTTCATTCCATTGCGTCATTTGCATTTGAGCTCATCTTGATGCCCGAAATGCTGTTGGAAGCGGGCTTCAGATCGTTAGTTCCAGAATCTTATCAGCTCGAGCTCTTTTGTCATTTTTGCCATGATTTATGTGTGCACCCTATGAACTTGAGCCCTACATGTGTGTTAAACTTTGCCATGCCATCTTTCCAGGGGTGTTTGCCATGTATTTTTGTGAGTTAGGTGTTGACTAGAACAAGCATGCAAAGTAGGGATGATGATGTTGCTGATTTCAGGAACTTGTGTTTTCACCAAGTCTTGTCCTGCTGTTATTTTTATGCCATATGTTCATGTTATTACAGAGAGATCTATGGCCTTTTTGAGCATGATCAGTAAGGGTGTTTTGAACATATGGATGTGCTCTATCCATCCATGCCTTTGTTGGTATTTATGGAGTAGTCTAGCATGTCATTTTCGTGCTCTACGTTTGCTTGAAAATGTTTCCTGGCAGATTGTTTGCATGAGATTCAATTTTCACGAGGTCGTTGTAGTTGATCCGTGTATGCTATGATGTTGTTCTTGCCATGTATAGCTTCTATGCCATGTCTTCTTGATGGGTGTATGCTTAGTTTATCATGAGATGCTCTGTAGTGAGTGCATCGAGCTCACGAACATCCCTACTCGTTATCTGTTTTTGCCATGCCCAGTTTTTCTGCCAAGTCTGAAATCTGTAATAAAACTTGCAATGTTTACATGGGTGCTATCATTTCTTAAGGTCCTTTTTGGCTTATGGTCAGTAAGGGACTATTGATATATGCTTTGATTAGAATCATGTCATGCCTTGTTTTGCTATTATAAGTTCCTGTAGCATGTTGTTTGCTTGCTCTAAACATGCCTTCCTGATGTTAATTTCTGGCATGCTAGTATTTTCACCAAGTCTGTGAACCTGATATTTTTAGCACTTTCACCATGCTTGTTTGAACATGTTATGATGTGATTGAGCCGTAGCTCAGTGTTCCTCTTTTGTTAAGCATCTCCTGTAGATCACTGCCATATGCTTTGTTTTTATGTTGGGGTCTTTGTAGCATAGTTTCTTGTTGCGTGCTAAGTAGCATCGGGTCGTTAAACGCAGATTTGCGCTATTCTTGTTTTGCTTGTCATTTGCAAACCGTGCATCCGATTCCGTGATCTTTATATCGATTTCAACCAAATCATCTCATCTTTCCAGTGGCATACTTGGTTTGCCAAGTTGATGCCTGGTTCATCATTTTCCTTCCGAGCACACATATGCATTGCATATCACATCTCGCATCGCATGTCATGTTTTGCATCATATTGCTTGTGCATTGTTCCTTGTTTGATTGTGGTTCCGTTGCTTGTGTTCTTGCTTTGGGTAGAGCCGGGAGACGAGTACGTGAATGAGGAACCTGTTGAGAACGCCTACGAGGATCAAGCCTTCGACAACTCTGAGAACCTTACAAGCAAGATGACCATACCTTCGATATCACTTCTATCTTTGCTTGCTAGATGCTCGCTCTTTTGCTATGCCTATGCTGCGATACCTACCACTTGCTATATCTTGTCACCCATATTGCCATGTCAACCTCTAACCATCCATGTCCTAGCAAACTGTTGTTTGGCTATGTTACCGCTTTGCTCAGCCCCTCTTATAGCGTTGCTAGTTGCAGGTGAAGATGAAGTTTGTTCCTTGTTGGAACACGGATATTTTGGGATATCACAATATCTATTGTCTTAATTAATGCATCTATATACTTGGTAAAGGGTGGAAGGCTCGGCCTTATGCCTGGTGATTTGTTCCACTCTTGCCACCCTAGTTTCCATCATACCAGTGTTATGTTCCTTGATTTTGCGTTCCTTACGCGGTCGGGTGATTTATGGGACCCCCTTGACAGTTCGCTTTGAATAAAACTCTTCCAGCAAGGCCCAACCTTGGTTTTACCATTTGCCACCTACACCCCTTTTTCCCTTGGGTTTTCGCGAGCCCGAGGGTCATCTTTATTTTAGCCCCGGGCGGTGCTCCTTCGAGTGTTGGTCCGAACCGAGCAACTCTCGGGGCCACCACGGGAAACTCGAGGACTGGTTTTACTCGTAGCTTGACTTATCCGGATGTGCCCGAGAACGAGATATGTGCAGCTCCTATCGGGATTTGTCGGCACATTCGGTGGCTTTGCTGGTCTAGTTTTACCATTGTCGAAATGTCTTGATGTACCGATTCCGAGACCGATCGGGTCTTCTGGGTGAAGGTTTATTCCTTCGCTGACCGTGAGAGCTTGTTATGGGCTGTTGGGACACCCCTGCAGGTATTATCTTTCAAAGCCGTGCCCGCTTTATGAGGCAGATGGGAATTTGTTAATGTCCGTTGTAGAAAACCCGAAGTTGACCTTAATTAAAATACATCAACCGTGTATGTAACCGTGATGGTCTCTTCTCGTGAGTCCGGAAGTGAACACGGTGTTGGAGTTATGCTTGACGTAAGTAGTCGGGATCACTTCTTGATCGCTAATAGCTTCACGACCGCGCCTTGCTTCTCTTCTCGCTCTTTTTGCGATGTAGCCACCATGTATGCTAGTCGCTTGCAGCAGCCCCACCTTTTGACACCAGCCTTCCCTTAAGCTTAAATAGTCTTGATCTCGCGGGTGTGAGATTGCTGAGTCCCCGTGGCTCACAGATTCTACCAAAACAGATGCAGGTACCGGTGATGCCAGCGCCGATGGCGCAACTGAGATGAAGTGGGAATATGATGAGGCCCTTGGTCGATACTATGTTTCATTTCCAGATGATTAGTAGTGGAGCCCAGTTGGGGCGATCGGGGATCTGTGTTGCATGTGGGGTATTCTTCTTTTATTTTGGTTCCGTAGTCGGACCTTGAGTGTAATCTGAATGATGGATGTTTATTTATGTATTGTGTGAAGTGGCGACTGTAAGCCAACTATGTATCTCTTTTCCCTTATGTATTACATGGATTGTGCGAAGATTACCTCACTTGCGACATTGCTTTCAATGCGGTTATGCCTCTAAGTCGTGCTTCGACACGTGGGAGATATAGCCGCATCGAGGGCGTTACAAGTTGGTAATCAGAGCCATCCCCGACCTTAGGAGCCCCCACTGCTTGATCATTTTTAGTGGCCGAGTTGTGTCTAGAAAAAATGTTTTGAGTCATTTAGGATTATATATATCGGAGAGTTTAGGAATTCTTTTTACTCCCCAGTCCCTTCGACCTTCTGGTGAGGTATCCTGACGTAGAGTTTTGACTCTTCTCTTCTCAAATTTCACTAAATTTTTTTTAGGATCACGCGGGTACCTTAGAATCGTTCCGATGGTTTTATGATGACAACATTGTCTTGGTTGCCTCCTGACATTTAGGGGTTGTGGCAGTGTCCCGGGGAGTTGAGCTCCGAGGTGTTGTCGCCATAATTTTATCGCTGCCTGGAATACCGAGTTTAGTACGCCGACATCGGAAATCTCTTTTATGCAGTTCGTTGGTGAGATAACCCGCTAACCCAATCTTGTGGTGAGTACGGAGTATTGCCATGACTCAGATAACGGATGCTTTTCAAGGTTGAGGTACACGATTTCGAAGGTTTCTTGGTTATGTGTTGAAGGATGGATACAAATGGATGTAGGGATTGTTAGTTTGGGTGAGATATATTGCTCCCTGTATCCCCAACACCGATTGCATAACCGAAAGTTTCGGGAGTTTATAGGTGGGATTCAATTAGCTCTAGCATTTCTTCCGCAGATATTTGGTTTGTGATTGGGTAATCCTTACCACTTATTTGTTCCATTCATACCTTGTTTTTATTTTCATTCATCAATCTCTTATCAAGTGGCTTCTCACCTTAATGGACGTGATGTTTACTTTGGAATTCATTCGCTCATCCTGTTCAATGTTTATTGTGAAGACTATATGTTGCAATTTCAATCCGTTGATTCAACTTGTCTATCTGTCTATCAAGATGCTAACGGATGTCACCCTCTTCAGATGGCTCCGCCAACGTCGTAATCCGAACGCAGTGATGGGAGTCGAGCAAACCCTCCACCGCCACCTCCGCCTCGGAGGCATGGCAAACTTTGATGGCAACCACTAACGCCAATGCTCAGTTGTTGATCCAGCTGATGCAAGAGCGTAACCAAGGCCAAGGCAACCAAGGGAATCAAGGTCAAGGGCAGTTCTTCCATCAGCCACAATTTCCTACACTCAACCAATTCCTTGCAAATCAGCCAAAGTCTTTCACCATCGTGTCGAGGCCACGACGCCGACGATTGGCTCGTGGATATCAACAAGCATTTCAATGCAGCAATGTCGACACGAGGACTACGTCAAGTTCAAGTCTTTTTAGCTCAAGGATCAAGCTGCTGATTGGTTCCAAGAATACAAGGATTCCAGAGGTGGTCGAGTGATTACTTGGACTGATTTACGCCGGGACTTTAAAGCTCACCACATTCCTACCAAAGTTGTTGAGAGCAAGCGTGAGGAGTTCCGCAATCTCAAGCAAGGAAACATGTCGATGTACGAATACAACACACAGCTTGTAAACTTGCTCGATTCGCTAAACAAGACGTTCCTGATGAGAAAAGTATGATCTATCGGTTCGAGAGGTGGCCTTAGAGAGGATTTGCGCTTATCTCTTGTTCTTTTGAGCCTACTCGGTTTGATCAATTCTACAATATGGCACTCAAGCTAGAAGGTGCTCAGCTCAAGTGTGAGGCTTCAAAGAAGAGAAACAGGATGCGATTCAGTCTTCTTCTTCCTCTCAAGTGGCAGCAAAGCAAAGCAAAAGTTCTACCTTCCTCCTCCTCCGTTCCGCCGGCCTTATCGCCAGAAGAACTCGTGGTCGTGGATCTTCCCACCCACCCAACCCAAGCTACTGTAACAAGTCTCACCTCAAGCTCCAAGGTCAAATGCTCCTTATCACCGTCCGCTCTCGAGAGGTGACTTGCAACAAGTGCCGCAGAAGGGTCACTATGCTAACAAATGCCATAACCAAAGGCGCCTTCCTCCTCCTCCTCCCGTGAGGTCTTCAAGCAATGCAAAGGTCAAGCATAATCCAAAGCATGCAAAGGTGAACTTGATGAATGCAGCTCAGCAGAGGATTCTTCGAGATGTGATCATGGGTAACCTTCCAGTTAACTCTATTCCTGAAAAAGTCTTATTTGATACCGGTGCATCGCATTGTTTCATGTCAAGACCGTTTTTTGCCAAGCATGAATTCACTTCTTCACATTTGGTTAAACCCATGGATGTCATTTCTCCGGGTAAACGGTTGAGCTCGATTTGGTGGTTCCGGATACCACAATCAAGATGGGCGACTATAGATTTCTCTTCTCCAATTGTTCTTGGTGACTCGATATTGATCTAATTCTTGGGATGGATCGCTTTCAAAGACAAGGCTCACTTGATTGTGCCGCCAGCAAATTCAATTGACACACCCTTCGAGGATGTTATCATCTATGCCGCTTCGTGATGAAACCATTTGGTTGTTTTCTCTCAATGAGAAGGGCGAATTGGATGCTATCTCTCGATTTCGATCGCTTGTGAGTACCAAGATGTCTTTCCGTAAGAGCTTCCGGTATGCCTCCTCATCGGCCACCGAATTAGTTATCGATCTTGAGCACGCATCGAACCCGTTTGCAAACGTCCTTACAAGCTTGGACCCAAGGAGCTGAAAGAATTGAAGAAGCAGCTCGATGAACAAGAGCGTCTGGGTTTGATCGACCGAGTTCATCTCCATGGGGATGTGGAGTTCTTTTTGTCCGGAAGAAGGATGGCACGGACCGACTTTGCGTCGATTACCGTCCATTGAACAAGAAGACAATCAAGAACAAGTATCCACTTCCCAACATCAATGAGCTATTCAAGCAACTCAAAGGTGCTAAAGTATTCTCCAAGCTTGACCTTCGTATGGGTTATCATCGATTCGCATTCGTGAACAAGATATTCCCAAGACAAAGATTCGAACAAGCTTTGGTTCTTATGAATATACTGTCATGTCTTTCGGCCTTGTCAATTCTCCTACAACTTTCTCTCGCATGATGAACTTTATCTTCAACCCCTACACAAATGATTTCATCTTGGTGTATCTCGATGATATTTTGGTCTTCTCCAAGAACAAGCAGGATCATGCCAAACATTTGCGGTTGGTGCTCGACAAGCTCAGAGAGTATCAATTCTATGCGAAGTTTTCCAAATGTGAGTTCTGGCTTGATGAAGTTCTTTACCTTGGCCATATCATCTCAGCCAAGGGCATCGCTGTTAATCCCGAGAAGGTGTCTTCAGTTCTGAATTGGGAACCTCCTCAGAATGTCAAGCAGCTCCGCAGTTTTCTCGGTCTTGCAAGCTATTGCCGAAGATTCGTTGAGAATTTCTCTAAGATTGCAAAGCCTCTTTCCAACCTCCTCTAGAAGCATGTCAAGTATGTCTGGACGCCTGAGTGTGATGTCGCTTTCAATACCCTCAAAGAGAAGCTAGTTACAGACTCTGTCTTGACTCCTCCTGATGAATCCAAGCCATTCGAAGTTTTCTATGATGCTTCCTTGCAAGGTCTCGGTCTGTGTTAATGCAAGAGAAGAAAGTTGTGGCCTATACCTCTCGTCGGTTGAAGCTCAACGAAAAGAACTACCCCACTCACGATCTTGAGTTGGCGGCAGTTGTCCATGCATTGATAACATGGAGACATCTCTTGTTGGGAAGGAAAGTGGACATTTTCACCGATCACAAGAGCCTCAAGTATATCTTCACTCAGCCAAACCTCAACCTCAGGCAAACTCGATGGGTCGAAATGATTCAAGAGTATAATACAAGTATTGAATATACTCCTGGCAAGGCGAATGTGATTGCAGATGCCTTGAGCAGAAAGGCTTATTGCAACAGCTTAATTCTCAAGCCCTTCCAACCGGATCTTTGTGAAGCTTTCCGCAAGCTGAATCTTCAAGTTGTTCCTCAAGGTTTTCTTGCCAACCTCATAGTCTCTCCTACTTTGGAAGATCAAATTCATGAGGCACAATTCCTAGATACCATGGTGAAGAAGGTGAAACGTGGTATTGACAAGGGCATTTCCAAATACAAGTGCTATCGCTTGGATGACAAAGACACTCTTTTCTTCGAGGATCGTATTGTGGTTCCTAAAGGCGATCTGAGAAAAGTCATCATGACTGAGGCACACAATTCCCTCCTATCCATTCATCCTGGAAGTACAAAGATGTACCATGACCTCAAGCAGTCATATTGGTGGACTCGAATGAAGAGAGAAATTGCTCAATTCGTGAATGAATGTGATGTCTGCAGAAGGGTGAAAGCAAAACACCAAAGACCAGCTGGTCTCCTCCAACCTCTTGCTATTCCAGAATGGAAGTTTGATCATATCGAGATGGACTTCGTGACTGGATTTCCTAAGTCCAAGCGTGGAAATGATGCTATCTTCGTTGTCATTGACAAGCTTACTAAAGTGGCTCATTTTCTTCTGTCAAAGAATCTATCACAGCAGCTCACCGCAGAGCTATACACCTCTAGAATTGTCTCCTTGCACGGTATTCCGCAATTGATCTCTTCGCACCGTGGAAGCATTTTCACTTCTAAGTTCGGGATTCTTTTCGAAGGCCATGAGCACCAACATTCGTTTAAAGACAGACTTTTCATCCTCAAACAAGTGGCCAAGTCGAGCGAGTCAATCAAATCCTTGAAGATATGCTCGGGGCTTGTTTCATTTCCTTTGGCATGAAGTGGGAAGAGTGTCTTCCATATGCCGAAGTTCTCCTACAACAACAGCTTCCAGCGAGTTCGCAAGGCCCCATTCAAATTCTCTATGGCGTAAAGTGCCGACTCCTCTCAATTGGTCCGAGACAGGTGAACGCCAACTTCTTGGCAACGAATTGATCACAGAAGCCGAAGAAATATGCAAAGTCATTCGTGAGAATCTCAAAGCCGCGCAATCGTGCCAGAAGGGCTATTATGATGACAAGCACCGTGATGTGGCTTTTGAAATCGGAGACCATGTCTACCTCCGCGTCTCTCCAATGAAAGGCACTCGTCGCTTTGGTATCAAAGGGAAGCTTGCCCCTAGATACGTGGGTCCTTTCAAGATCATTGGCAAAAGAGGCGATCTCGCCTATCAACTTGAGCTTCCATCCAACTTTGCAAACGTGCACGATGTGTTTCACGTGTCACAGCTCCGCAAGTGCTTCAAGATCCCTGAATGCACTATCAACTTTGAAGAAATTGACCTCCAAGAAGACCTCTCTTATCATGAGCACCCCGTTGCTATTCTTGAAGAAACCGAGCGCAAGACTCGCAACAAGTCGATCAAATTCCTGAAAGTAAAGTGGTCACACCATTCGACCGAGAAGCCACACAGGGCGCGAGGATCACCTCCGTTCGAATATCCGATCAGTCCTAGATCTCGGGCGAGATCCTCTTGTAGTGGTGGAGTGTTGTAACACCCGATGTAACTTTCCATATTTGTAACTCCAACTCTTGCCATTTTCGGATATGTGCTATGATTTTCCCTCCGTGGTTGGGTTTTGTTTTCGTTTTGCTTTTTGTCCATGTCATGCATCTCATATCATGTCATCATGTGCATCTCATTTGCATACGTGTTCGTCTCATGATTCCGAGCATTTTCCCCGTTGTCTGTTTTGCAATCCCAACTCCTATGTTCCCTGGCGTCCCCTTTTACATTTTTCCGTGTGCGGGTGTTGAACATTCTCGGAATGGACCGAGCCTTGCCAAGTGGCCCTGGTATAGCACCGTAGACCACTGTCAAGTTCGGGTCATTTGGAGTTCGTTTGGTACTCCAACGGTTAACCGCACTCTCATGAAGGCCTCTTTTAAGTTGCAGCCCAACAACCCTCCAAAACAGCCCAATAACCCATCTAACTCCCTCCATGCCCTCGGTCGTTCGATCACGATCGTGTGGTAAAAACTACACCCCATTTGGACACTCCTAGCTCCCTCTACCTCTATAAATAGACCCTCCCCAAATCCCTGGTGAAACCCTAAAATCCCAGATCCGCCAAGGCGGACACGTCCGCGTCGCGCGGACACGTCACGCGCCAGCCCCGGCGAATCCGGGCTCGACACGTGGCCTCCGCCGCACCCCGCCGCCGCCCTGCGCGGGCCAAAGGGCCCGCCAACAGCAGCATCGCACGCCTCAGCTCGCGCCCTCACCGCCGCCGCCGCCATCTTCCCCATCTTCCCCGCCGCCCACGCCCGCTCTGCCGCCCGCCGCAGATCGCCCGCGCCTACTCCGCCCGCGTACTGCGACCCGCCGCCGGACTCGCCGTCCCGCCGCCCGCCGCCGCCCCGCCGCCGCGCCGCCGCCGCCGCCTCTCGCCATTCGCCCGCTCCGCCTCCACGTCGCCACGCCGGATCGGCCGATCCGGCGGGCAGCCCCGCCGGCGACCTCCTCCTCCGGCCCCGGTCCCTCCTCCGGCGACCCCGAGCAGCGCTCCGGCGAGATCCGATCTACAGGAGACTCCACGGTTGACTTTTTCCCCGACGCCCGAATCCACTAAGTATTTTTCTGTGATAATTTCGTGGCATTTTCATAGCATCACATCTCGGCACCCGTGGCTCCGTTTTGGGCGTATAATATGTCAAATTGTTCGTCTCGAAGAGCAAATCATTTCATTCCATTGCATCATTTGCATTTGAGCTCATCTTGACGCCAGGAATGCTGTTGGAAGAGGGCTTCAGATCGTTAGTTCCAGAATCTTATCAGCTCGAGCTCTTTTGTCATTTTTGCCATGATTTATGTGTGCACCCTATGAACTTGAGCCCTACATGTGTGTTAAACTTTGCCATGCCATCTTTGCAGGGGTGTTTGCCATGTATTTTTGTGAGTTAGGTGTTGACTAGAACAAGCATGCAAAGTAGGGATGATGATGTTGCTGATTTCAGGAACTTAGTGTTTTCACCAAGTCTTGTCCTGCTGTTATTTTTATGCCATATGTTCATGTTATTACAGAGAGATATATGGCCTTTTTGAGCATGATCAGTAAGGGTGTTTTGAACATATGGATGTGCTCTATCCATCCATGCCTTTGTTTGTATTTATGGAGTAGTCTAGCATGTCATTTTCGTGCTCTACTTTTGCTTGAAAATGTTTCCTGGCAGATTGTTTGCATGAGTTTCAATTTTCACGAGGTCGTTGTAGTTGATCCGTGTATGCTATGATGTTGTTCTTGCCATGTATAGCTTCTATGTCATGTCTTCTTGATGGGTGTATGCTTAGTTTATCATGAGATGCTCTGTAGTGAGTGCATCAAGCTCACGAACATGCCTACTCGTTATCTGTTTTTGCCATGCCCAGTTTTTCTGCTAAGTCTGAAATCTGTAATAAAACTTGCAATGTTTACATGGGTGCCATCATTTCTTAAGGTCCTTTTTGGCTTATGGTCAGTAAGGGACTATTGATATGTTCTTTGAGTATAATCATGTCATGCCTTGTTTTGCTATTATAAGTTCCTGTAGCATGTTGTTTGCTTGCTCTAAACATGCCTTCCTGATGTTAATTTCTGGCATGCTAGTATTTTCACCAAGTCTGTGAACCTGATATTTTTAGCACTTTCACCATGCTTGTTTGAACATGTTATGATGTGATTGAGCCGTAGCTCAGTGTTCCTCTTTTGTTAAGCATCTCCTGTAGATCGCTTCCATATGCTTTGTTTTTATGTTGGGGTGCTGTAGCATAGTTTCTTGTTGCGTGCTAAGTAGCATCGGGCTGTTAAACGCAGATTTGCGTCATTCTTGTTTTGCTTGTCATTTGCAAACCGTGCATCCGATTCCGGTGATCTTTATATCGATTTCAACCGAAATCATCTCATCTTTCCAGTGGCATACTTGGTTTGCCAAGTTGATGCCTGGTTCATCATTTTCCTTCCGGAGCACACATATGCATTGCATATCACATCTCGCATCGCATGTCATGTTTTGCATCATATTGCTTGTGCATTGTTCCTTGTTTGATTGTGGTTCCGTTGCTTGTGTTCTTGCTTTGGGTAGAGCCGGGAGACGAGTACGTGAACGAGGAACCTGTTGAGAACGCCTACGAGGATCAAGCCTTCGACAACTCTGAGAACCTTACAGGCAAGATGACCATACCTTCGATATCACTTCTATCTTTGCTTGCTAGATGCTCGCTCTTTTGCTATGCCTATGCTGCGATACCTACCACTTGCTATATCTTGTCACCCATATTGCCATGTCAACCTCTAACCATCCATGTCCTAGCAAACCGTTGTTTGGCTATGTTACCGCTTTGCTCAGCCCCTCTTATAGCGTTGCTAGTTGCAGGTGAAGATGAAGTTTGTTCCTTGTTGGAACACGGATATTTTGGGATATCACAATATATATTGTCTTAATTAATGCATCTATATACTTGGTAAAGGGTGGAAGGCTCGGCCTTATGCACGGTGATTTGTTCCACTTGCCACCCTAGTTTCCGTCATACCGGTGTTATGTTCCTTGATTTTATGTTCCTTACGCGGTCGGGTGATTTATGGGACCCCTTGACGGTTCGCTTTGAATAAAACTCTTCCAAAGAAGGCCCAACCTTGGTTTTACCATTTGCCACCTACACCCCTTTTCCCTTGGGTTTTCGCGAGCCCGAGGGTCATCTTTATTTTAGCCCCCGGGCGGTGCTCCTTCGAGTGTTGGTCCGAACCGAGCAGCCAGCGGGGCCACCACGGGGAAACTCGAGGACTGGTTTTACTCGTAGCTTGACTTATCCGGATGTGCCCTGAGAACGAGATATGTGCAGCTCCTATCGGGATTTGTCGGCACATTCGGGCGGCTTTGCTGGTCTAGTTTTACCATTGTCGAAATGTCTTGATGTACCGGGATTCCGAGACTGATCGGGTCTTCCTGGGTGAAGGTTTATTCCTTCGTTGACCGTGAGAGCTTGTTATGGGCTAAGTTGGGACACCCTGCAGGTATTATCTTTGGCCGTGCCCGCAGTTATGAGGCAGATGGGAATTTGTTAATGTCCGGTTGTAGAAAACCCGAAGTTGACCTTAATTAAAATACATCAACCGTGTATGTAACCGTGATGGTCTCTTCTCGTGAGTCCGGGAAGTGAACACGTGTTGGAGTTATGCTTGACGTAAGTAGTCGGGATCACTTCTTGATTGCTAATAGCTTCACGACCGCGCCTTGCTTCTCTTCTCGCTCTCTTTTGCGATGTAGCCACCATGTATGCTAGTAAACTTGCAGCAGCCCCACCTTTTGACACCAGCCTTCCCTTAAGCTTAAATAGTCTTGATCTCGCGGGTGTGAGATTGTTGAGTCCCGTGGCTCACAGATTCTACCAAAAGCAGATCACGTACGGTGATGCTAGTAGCCGATGGCGCAACTGAGATGAAGTGGGAATATGATGAGGCCCTTGGTTGATACTATGTTTCATTTCCAGATGATTAGTAGTGGAGCCCAGTTGGGGCGATCGGGGATCTGTGTTGCATGTGGGGTATTCTTCTTTTATTTTGGTTCCGTAGTCGGACCTTGAGTGTAATCTGAATGATGGATGTTTATTTATATATTGTGTGAAGTGGCGACTGTAAGCCAACTATGTATCTCTTTTCCCTTATGTATTACATGGATTGTGCGAAGATTACCTCACTTGCGACATTGCTTTCAATGCGGTTATGCCTCTAAGTCGTGCTTCGACACGTGGGAGATATAGCCGCATCGAGGGCGTTATAGAGACGCCGTGATCCCACTATTGGTGCCCTTGAAGGCGGCGACCGAACCTTTACAAACAAGGTTGGGGCTATCTCCACAACAATTGGAGGCTCCCAACAACACCACAAAGCTTCACCACAATGGAGTATGGCTTCAAGGCGACCTCAACCGTCTAGGGTGCTCAAACACCCAAGAGTAACAAGATCCGCTAGGGATAAGAGAGGGAATCAAATTTCTCTTGGTGGAAGTGTAGATCGGGGCCTTCTCAACCAATCCCGAGCAAATCAACAAGTTTGATTGGCTAGGGAGAGAGATCAGGCGAAAATGGTGCTTGGACCAACAATGGAGCGTTGGGGGAAAGAGGTAGGTCAACTTTGGGGAAGAAGACACCTTTATATAGTGGGGGAACCAATCCAACCGTTACTCCACTGTACATCCCCGCACAGAGCGGTACTACCGCTAGGGCAGGGCGGTACTACCGCTAAGAGCGGTACTACCGCTCCCACCCAGCGGTACTACCGCACTGACGAGGAAGACAGGGCCCTGGCCCCAGAGCGGTACTACCGCGGGAGTAAGAGTGGTACTACCGCCACTACTACCGCTCCTAGTACCGCAAAACCCGACACAAAAAACATCGGTCTCGAATCGAGGCGGTAGTAGCCCGGAACCACTGCAGTACTACGGCCGAAGCACACAAGCGGTACTACCGCTCTGGAAGCGGTACTACCGCTGAGAGCGGTACTACCGCTTCGTGGAGCGGTACTACCGCTGGAGAGCTTCGGCGGTGCTACCGCTGTGGACCGCGGTACTACCGCTGGGACAGAACAGAGCAGGTACGGAAGAAAAGGCAGCTCCAATGATGCCGAAGGAAGACGTCGGGTGTGATAAGGATGTGTACGTGTTCCACCCTAGTCTTACCAAAGCGGATCCCCTCTTGATAGTACGGTAACTCCTACGAAACTAGTCCACCAACAACGAAACGAAGGAGCTACACCGTCTTGAATGAAATACCAAGGGGAGGTAATCGTCTCATGCTAATGGATGAATCTCTGAAAAGAACTTAACGCACACGATTAGTCCGCAAAAGCATTGTCATCAATCACCAAAACACCTTGGGGATAAATATGCCCTTACAATCTCCCCCTTTTTGGTGGATTGATGACAATACGGGATTTGCACAAACAAGAGAGATATAGGACAAGCACAAAAACCCACCGTCCTAAAATGTAGATGGGCTCCCCCTAGATGTGTGCTATCTCGATAAGTGCTTTGGAATGCACGGCACACATACTAGGATCAACGCTCCCCCTACATCTTAGAGACCGACCAAACACCTAAGCATGGTATATGAGAGGAGCATAGATAAACTTAACAAGATAAGCATGCAACTCATAAGTTAGATGGTACTGGAAAGATAAGGTAGCATATGTCTCACACCATATGACAGGAACTTAGGTCTCACTGACACAAACCAACTTAGGTCTCACTGACACAAACCAACCAAAGCAAATAGCGAGGAAAACACAAACACAGGCGAAAGCACAAATCCCTAAACTCTCTCCCCTTTGGCATCGAGACACCAAAAAGGAGAGGGAGTGTTGCTATGGCTCTAGGTGATAGCAGTAGAAGGACACACACATAAGATCTCAGCGGGATCATCTGTGCCACCGTTGTCGGTTGGGAAGTGCTCAGCATCAGAATCGGTCCACGGGCAGTGCTGCTGAATCCACTCCTCCTCCTCAGTAAGCTGGTCCTCAGATCCACTGTTGACTGTAGCACCCAACTGACGCATGAGCTCCTTGTGGCGACCTCGAGCCTTCTTCTCAGCCACATGAGTCATGTACTGACCGTGAGCCTCCATGCAGAACAACTTCTTCATCTTAGACTTGAGCTTCTTTGCCCAAGAGGGCTCTGCCTCAGAAGGTATGTAGTCATCATCATCATCATCCTCAGCCCCAGTCTTCTCCTCGGTCTCCATGGCAGTAGCAGACGAAGGAACTCCAGTCTTAGGGGCGTGAGTGCCCCAGTTATCCTTCTTCCTCAGACGCTTGGTGTCGTGAGAAACCAACTCTCCAGTCTCTAGCATCACCTTGGGATAGACACGAGCCCAGGCCTTCTCAATAAGCAGCATGATGAACAGACCGTAAATCGGGCACTTGCGCTCGGAGATAGCAGATAACAGCTCAGACCACATAGCATAGGAAATATCCAAGGACTCTCCGGTGTTCTGTTCCTTCTAACGCTGGCAAAAGAGAAGCATGTCCATGAGATAGGAGTGAACCTGATACAGATCCTCGATACGAGGGAAAAGAGTCTCTCTGAAGACACGGTGAAGGATATCCAGATAGGCAGGCAGCTCATAAGTTTCCTTCTTCGTCTCAGGGTTGATCCTCAAAGTGCAGTAGGGCCATAGAGCTTGCTTGTGAGTGGCGTTGGTGTTGCGGTGTGGGCGAAAGCCGACAGGAGACTCAAGTCCTAGATCTTGCACCCCAATCAACTCCATGAAAGCTTTCCACTTGACTGAAAGAAACTTGCCATTGGTCATCCAAGTCAGTGTCCTATCGTCATCAGCCCCGAGATGAACCGTGGCAAAGAATTGAGCCACAATATCAGCATCATAGTCTTTGTTGAATAGCATGACCCCAAGAATGTTCAGTTGAGTGCACATCTCAAGAGCTTCACCAAAGTATTCAAGGTCCTTCTCCATATGGTCAGTGTCGATGGAGTGCACGTTGACAAAGAGGTTCTTCTTGGCTTTGAGAACATCAAAGAAGATGGCAAACTGGAACCTGTTCCAGAACGGACGGTTGACCAAAGTGGGATCTTGGTTAGCCTCATAGGGGTTGCGGCGATGCCTTGCCCAGAACTCCTTGGGTTGCATTTCTGTCACGGTTTTGCCGGAGTGCTTCGGCTTGACACCAGTCTTCTTTTGGAGTTGAGGTGGAGGTGGAGCACTTGAGGAACCTCCGGCAGACTCAGTGGTGCGATAACGCTTGGACGTGGCACGACCGGGGTTGACATGATGAGCCGGATGCTCAGGAAGCTCATCACCTGGAACCACACACAAGAAAACGTAAACAACCAGAAAGAACAAGCATAAGCCACAAAACACGAGCAAAAAGATCACTGAGAGGTAAGAGCATGATGGAAACTGGTAGGAGGTGGTAGTACCGCGACCTGCTAGCGGTAGTACCGCCCCAAGCGGTAGTACCGCTCCACAGAGGGCGGTAGTACCGCTCCAAGCGGTAGTACCCCTCTGTAGAGGGCGGTAGTACCGCTCGAGACGGGGAAACTGCAGTTTCCTACTACCGTGGTCAGATCCGGCACTACCGTCCTACGAAATTCAAAAATACTCCAACCAAACATCAATCCAAACTGCCTAGAAGCATTCTCCATCCTACTCAAGCCTAGATTTGGCCAAAAATCTAGAGATGCAACTGCTACCGCCCCTAAAATGCTAGATTGGAAATCTAGACAAAAAGAAAGAGGGAACGGGGGCAATACCGGCATCCATGGCAAGAGGACAAGGTGGGGATTGTCTCTACCAAAGGAAATGGAGAGAAACACCCCGGAGAGGGAGATCCGCCGGAGCCCTCCCGCGGCGCCGGTTGCTGGAGAGAGAGGAACAGAGCGAGGGGGCGAGCGAATGGGTATGCGGGAGAACAAAACTCCCCCTGTCCACGCCTCACAGCGGTAGTACCGCGCTGGAGGGCGGTAGTACCGCTTGGAGCGGTAGTACCGCTCACCAGCAACGGTAGTACCGCTCAGCAACCACAAAGGCCTCTAGACAAAAAGCTCAAGCACAACAAAAAGAACGGGAAAGCAAGGCCAAGAAAATAAAAGACCAACAAGGCAACACACACACTAACAATGGTCCAGAACCCACTCCTTCAAGACAACCACACGAAAGCAGAGCGAGCTCTGGCCTCTTTCAAGAGAGGGCGGTGGCCGGAGCCACCTATGTTTGAGTCAATTGGTATGGCACCGCGAAGAATTATCCTTGGGCCCATGACCAAAACTCGTCTTTGAAGCACAAGTACCATAAAAAATGGCTAATGTGAAAGAGTTGATCGTTTTATGCATAATGGGGGGAGGAGAGTTCATTGAGAGAACAACACTCCCCCTATGTCCATGCCTACACCTAAACTAGACAACACGATGAGTGTGGTGGGGGGTGCAAGGGTTCAAGTCACATTGCTCGAATCAATGATATTTAGCTCATGCCTTAACTCGCGAAATCTTGCTTCATCCAAGGGCTTCGTGAAAATATCTGCAAGGTTATCATGAGTGTTGACATACTTGAGCTCGATCTCCCCTCGCCTAATGTGATCCCGGATGAAATGATACCGAATCTCAATATGCTTCGTCTTGAAGTGTTGCACCGGGTTGAGAGAAATCTTGATGGCACTTTCATTGTCACACCAAAGAGGCACTTTGTCACAAATGACACTGTATTCCTGTAAAGTTTGCCTCATCCATAAGAGTTGTGCACAACAACTACCGGCCGCCACATACTCCGCTTCGGTGGACGAGAGAGACACAAAACTTTGTTTCTTGGAAGACCAACTCACCAAAGAGCACCCAAGAAACTGGCACCCTCCGGAAGTGGACTTCCTATCCACTTTGTCTCCCGTCCAATCAGAATCCGTAAATCCTTCAAGCTTTAAGTTTGCCCCTCTTGGGTACCATAAGCCAAAGTTTGGGGTATGAGCCAAATATCGAAAGATTCGCTTGACCGCCACATAGTGACTTTCCTTCGGTGTGGCTTGAAACCGTGCACACATCCCCACACTCAGCATGATATCCGGTCTAGATGCACAAAGGTAAAGCAAGGAGCAAATCATGGAGCGATATACCTTTTGATCCACCGCTTTACCATTGGGATCAATGTCAAGTTGGCACTTGGTGGGCATTCAAGTAGTAGTCGGCTTGACATCACTTAGCTTGAATCTTTTTAGCATGTCTTGAGTGTATTTGGCTTGGTTGATGATGGTTCCTTCTCTTCTTTGTTTGATGTCAAAACCAAGGAAGAACTTCAACTCTCCCATCGAAGACATCTTGAACTTGGAGGTCATGAGAGCGGCAAATTCCTCATTGAAAGCTTTGTTAGGAGAACCAAAGATAATATCATCAACATATAGTTGGCATACAAACAACTCCCCTTTGACCTTCTTAGTAAAAAGAGTGGGGTCGATTAGCCCCACCTCAAATCCACGATCTTGTAACAACTCGGTAAGGTGGTCATACCACGCACGTGGGGCTTGTTTAAGGCCATAGAGTGCCTTATCGAGTTGATACACATGATCCGGAAAGTAGAGATCCTCGAACCCGGGGGGTTGCTTGACATAGACCAACTCATTAATAGGACCATTAAGAAAAGCACTTTTCACATCCATTTGTTGCAACTTAAAGTTGTGATGGGAAGCATAGGCAATCAACAAACGTATGGATTCAAGGCGAGCAACGGAGCAAAGGTTTCACCGTAGTCGATGCCCTCGACTTGGGAGTAGCCTTGTGCTACCAATCTTGCCTTGTTGCGACGATGTTCCCATGAGCATCTTGCTTGTTCTTGAAGATCCACTTGGTTCCAATGACGTTGTGGTCCCCCGATGGCCTTGGCACCAATCTCCATACTTTGTTGTACTCGAAGTTGTTGAGTTCTTCATGCATGGCATTGAGCCAATCCGAGTCTTCGAGCGCCTCATAGACCTTTTGGGGTTCAACACAAGAGACAAACGCGTGATGTTCACAATAGTTTGCTAATTGTCTACGAGTGCTTACCCCCTTTCTTAGGCTTCCAACCACATTTTCCATGAGATGACCTTGGGTTGTGAGCTTGGAAGCAATCTTCGCGGCACGATGCTCTAATTCCTCCTCGGGTGTGGAAGGAGGAGGGTTGACTTGATCATCTTGAGCGCCGTCTTGAGCTTGTTCTTGATCTTGAGCTTGCTCCTGATCTTGAACTTGCTCGAGGGGGAGAACTTGACCTTGGGCATCATTTAGAGGTTCACCACCATCTTGAGGTTGATCTTGCCCTTGGTCTTGTTCATGAGGTTGAGGGCCTTCACTTTGTTCTTCGGAAGCGTGTGGGTCTTGGTGAGGCGATGGCTCCACTTGAGTAGAGCATTGTCCTTCTCCTTCGGCCACAAGGGGTTCCTCAATGGGTAGAATTTGACCAATACCCATTCTTATTATGGCTTGGGGAGGAATTTCATCACCTACATCACAAGTACCACTTTGCTCCACTTGGGAGCCGTTATTTTCATCAAACTCCATGTTACACGTCTCCTCAATGAGTCCGGTGGACTTGTTGGGAACACGGTAAGCATGAGAGTTTGTAGCATAACCAACAAATATGCCCTCATGAGCTCTAGCCTCAAATTTAGACAAACGAACACCTTTCTTGAGAATGAAACACTTACAACCAAACACCCGGAAGTACTTGAGGTTGGGCTTGTTGCCGGTGAGTATCTCATAAGGGGTCTTGTTCAAGCCTTTGCGGAGATAGAGCCGATTGGATGCATGACATGCGGTGTTGATGGCTTCGGCCCAAAAGTTGTATGGAGACTTGAACTCCGCCATCATGGTCCTTGTCGCATCCATCAATGTCCGATTCTTCCTCTCCGCTACACCATTTTGTTGAGGGGTATAAGGTGCAGCATATTGATGCTTGATCCCCTCATCACTGAGAGACTCATCCAAGGTGTAGTTCTTGAACTCGGTGCCGTTGTCACTTCTTATTGTCAAGATCTTTGCATTATGTTGACGTTGAGCTTCATTTGCAAAGTCGATGACGGTTTGTTGAGTCTCACTCTTCCTCTTGAAGAAGTATACCCAAGTGTATCTTGAATAGTCATCCACAATCACCAAGCAATACTTTCTACCTCCAAGACTATCAAAAGATGGAAGCCCAAAAAGATCCATGTGAAGGAGCTCCAAGGGTCTCTTCGAGTAGATGATGGTTGATGGAGGGTGAGCCTTTTCATGAAGCTTTCCTTCGATACAAGCACTGCAAGCACGATCTTTGGCAAAACTAACATTCGTTAGTCCACGGACATGGTCCCCCTTGAGAAGACTTTGCAAAGATCTCATATTGACGTGGGCCAAACGGCGATGCCAAAGCCATCCCACGTCAACTTTAGCCATTAGGCATGTCACGGTCTTAGTGGGTTGCTCCGAAAAGTTAATCACATAGAGACCGTTCTCGACATGCCCAACAAAAGCTACCTTAAGAGTCTTGCTCCACAAGAGGGCCACGGTATCAATATCAAAGAAAGTAGCAAAACCCATGAGTGCAAGTTGACGAACGGAAAGCAAATTGTATGCAAGGGACTCAACAAGCATGACTTTCTCGATTGTTAGATCATGAGAAATGACAACCTTGCCGAGACCCAATACCTTAGAATGTGAAGCATCACCCCACTCAACATTGGTGGGCATAGATGGAATCTTTTGCACGTCCACCACCAAGTCCTTGCTCCCGGTCATATGATTTGTTGCTCCACTATCGAGCAGCCATGATCCCCCGCCGGAAGCAAACACCTACAAGAGATCAATGCTTGGTTTTAGGTACCCATTTAGTAATGGGTCCTTTGATGTTAGTAACAAGGGTCTTGGGAACCCAAATAGACCATTCAATGTACTCATAAGGAGAACCAACAAATTTAGCATAAACATGTCCATCACTAGCACGGCACAACACATATGACGGGTTAAAGTCGCCGACTTTGTTTGAGGAAATGCTTTTTCCCTTTTGGACATCAACTCCCTTCACGTTTTCCTTCTTATCCTTAGGAGCACCCTCTCCCTCTTTCACAAACGTTTGCTTGAGAGGAGGAGGACGTTTGGTCTTGTTGTTCTTCTTCTTCTTGCTCTTGGACTTGGGTGCAAACCCAATTCCTTCCTTGGCCACAACTTCCTTTTGATTGCTCAAAAGGTCATTGAGGTTCTTCTCACCTTGAATGCATGTCACAAGGCCTTTCTCAAGTTGATCCTTCAACTTGGCATTCTCCTCCACAAGATGCACATGCTCACAACACGGGTTAGTAGCACATGCATTATCGATTAATACCATATGAGGAAAAGTGGCCTTTTCCTTGATTAGCTTAACTTGGAGTTGAGCATGAGACTCCTTGAGGTTAGCGTGAGCACCCTTCAAGACCTTGTGGGCCTTGTCAAGTATCTCAAACTCCTTTTTGAGTCTAGCATGATCAACCCCAAGTTTAGCCTTCTCGGAAGTTAGCACACAAGACACGACAAGAGCATGATCAAGGTCCTTCTTTAACTTAGCATGGTCATCATTATGTGACTCCTCAAAAGTCAAACGATGCACACGCTCTTTCTCAAGAGCATTAGAGAGATCCGATATCTCATCGGCATAGTCACGATTATGACCTTCCATCTTAGAGATGGTTTCTTCGTGAGCCTCGATCATGTCATTGGCCTCACCAAGTTGTTCCAAGAGAGCAACAAAATGCTTCTTGGACTTGCCCTTGAGCTTACTCATAAAATACTCAAATTCATTCACTTCCTCATTAGACCCATCATGATCATCAATGCAATCCTCCAAGGAGGGATTAGTAATGATGGTGGTTGTGATATTGGGGGTTACCTTGTTTGAAGCTTTAGCCATGAGGCACTTGGCGGTGATGTTTTTGTTGGGTGAATCAAAGAGAGACACCGGGGGAGTAGTAGCAATGGCAACGGATGCCATGGCCATTGCTTATCCACTTTCATAATCATCATCATCCTCTTGGTATTCTTCTTGAACCACCAACCCACGATTTGGAGTCTTCTTGGCGAAGTTGTTCTTGTTGGGGAAGGACTTGGCTTTGTCTTTTCGGATGAATTTGCCACCATTGTACTCCCGCTTCTCGTAAGGGCAATCCGCAACGAAATGGCTCACATTGCCACAGTTGAAGCAAGTTCTAACTCGTTGCTTGCCCTTGACACCACTTGAGTTGTTCTTGTTGAAGTTGGGTCTTGAATTCTTCTTGCTCCAAAATTGTCTTGAAGCAAGGGCCATGTGCTCATGATAATCATACTTGGTGTCTTTGGGATTACTCTCCTCATCTTCCACTTCTTCCTCTTCTTCCATGATAACCTTGGCCTTCAAAGCAAGGTTGGGCTTCTTTTCCCTTTGAGAATGGAGCACCGCATTGTGTAGGATCGGAAGTATGTCTAGAGGGGGGGTGATTAGACTACTTGACAATTTAAAAGTTTAGCCTTTGATTAGGACAAGTTTTTAGCAAGTTCACAATGATGAGCAAGTCAAGTATCACCCTACACATGCAATTCTAGAGTAGTGGCAGCGGAAAGTAAATTGCACATGTAGTAAATAAGAGGTGGAGAAGAGCAAACGCAGTTTGGAGACACGAGATTTTTCTCGTGGTTCCGATAGGTGGTGCTATCGTCAATCCACGTTGATGGAGACTTCAACCCACGGAGGGTAACGGCTGCGAGAGTCCACGGAGGGCTCCACCCACGAAGGGTCCACGAAGAAGCAACCTTGTCTATGCCATCATGGCTTACGCCCACGGAGGACTAGCCTTACTCGGGGTAGATCTTCACGGTAGGCGATCTCCTTGCCCTTACAAACTTCTTGGTTCAACTCCACATCTTGACGGAGGCTCCCAAGCGACACCTAACCAATCTAGGAGGCACCACCCTCCAAAAGGTAATAGATGGTGTTGGTGATGATGAACTCCTTGCTCTTGTGCTTCAAATGATAATCTCCCCAACACTCAACTCTCCTCACTGATTTGGCTGTGGTGGAGGAAGGGATTGAGTGGAAAGCAACTTGGGAAGGCTAGAAATCAAGTTTCATATGGTGGGAGTGGAGCAACTTGATCTCAACACAAGGGTAGGTAGTTTTCTTCTCGAAATGTAAGGTAGGAGTGGTGGTTCTTTCGATGGCTCTCTCCACGAATGAAGAGGAGGTGGAGGGTATTTATAGCCTCCACACAAAATCCAACTGTTACACACATTTGACCAATCTCGGTCGGACGAAGTTGACAACTCGGTGAGACCGAAAGTTCAAATCTTGTGAACGTTGGGATTTTCGGTGGGACCGAAAATACAATCTCGGTTAGTCCGATTCTTCCAAAGTCTAGGGTTTGCCAATGTCGGTGGGACCGACTTTCTCATCTCGGTGACACCGATTTGAGTACAGAAGGTTACAGAAGCTTGGCAACACCAATTTCGGTAAGACCGAGTTTGGAATCGGAAAATCCAAAATTACTAGGGTTTGGCTATATGGTGAGGTGGTTCATCTCGGTGTGGTGAGTTTATGGAATCGGTGGGACCGAGATTACTTATGAGTTTATGTTGGAATGAAAGATTGCTGATAGTTTGAGAGATAAATCACTAAGCACTTTGAGCAACCAGATCCTCATCCCCTTTTAATAGTATTGGCTTTCCTATGGACTCAATGTGATCTTGGATCACTAAACCAAAAATGGAGTCTTGAGCTTTTGCCAATGTTTTCCTTAGCATTTTGAGGGGTCCACATCATCAGTCATTGCCATACCCATATCACTGAACTTTCTGAAATATTCTCAAGAAGTAATTAGTTCAATGATATATATGTTGTTATTAATTACCAAAACCACCCGGGGATTAGTTGCACTTTCAATCTCCCCCTTTTTGGTAATTGATGACAACATATAGATCAAAGCTTCGACAAATGATATAATCAATGAATGACATCGTCGCTTTGAGAAGTATGTGATAAGCAAGAGCTCCCCCTAAATTTGTGCATTATTTAAGATTTGCGTTTGAATGCAAATGCACAATCGATTAGGATCATGGGTCACTCTTCCATGTCACATACATCTTGGTGGAGCGCACAAAATGATAAGAATGAATAGCATGCACCCAATCACCAAGACATGAGTAAATGATCATACAAGATATGAATAGAATATGATAAGCATTAAGCACACATTAAGCATAGTATGATCAAGCACTCATCAAGATAGAGCAAACGTAGTATCAAACACACGAAATGTCTCAAAGAACTCAAAAGTATCTCAAGGAAAACCGCAAACGAAAGAGCAAAACGAGCACTCTCTCTCGAAGTCCTATGATCTATACAATTTCTCCCCCTTTGGCAACAAGTTACCAAAAAGTTCGAAAAGTATAGAGCTAATCGTCACTAGGGACTCTGCTGGCGGCTCCTGTCTGCGTCGATGGAGTGGAGATAGCTGCATCTGCAAAAGCTTCTGCTGAAGTCTGTGGAGCTGGAGGAGTGGACACCGAGCCGGAGCCGGAACCGACGGAGTGTGAGGAGGTGCCGATGTAGTAACCACAGGGTCTCATCCTTCGAATAGCAGCTGATCTGGGCTTTGTGGGCACTGCAGCAGGCTGCTCATAGTCATCCTGGACTAGATCATCTTCCATCTCCTTCATGAGCTATGCCTTCTCCCTCTTGGCTTCCTCAATGTCTGCCTCAAGCTTGTTGACGGTGACTGCACTTCATCGACTTGACATCCAGAGCATGGAACTTAGCTTCAACTATCCTCTCAAGACTCTCCCGAGACGCACTATCTTTGCCAGCGTAGTTCAATCCTCCGAGTGGCTTCAAGAAGTTGTTCTCCAACGCTCTTGGGCTTTGCTGCCGCTTCCTTCTCAGCTTTAGCTTGTTTGGCAGCTTCAGACTTAGCATGTCCTTCAACAGATGTGGGAGCATCCTCGGTCATCACAACTTCATTATCTTCATGTTCAGGCTGCGTGGCAAGTGGGGTCTATCCAACAGTAGGTGTCCGTGCCAAACTTGGCATTGATGAGCATCTGAATGTGCGGAGCAAACCCACATGACCTCTTACAGTCTGCTGCTTTGTCCTCTTGATAGTCTCAACTATCGTGTCCATCACCTTAAAAGGTGTCTTCGATCCGAATGTGCAGCATGTTGATAGAATAGCCTCTTATCATGCGGTGGTCTCCTGACTTGGGCATCAAAGTATGCCTCAGAATGGTGTTAGTGGTTGGGAGACCTGCCTGAAGATGATATACTGATCCAAGCTTCCATATCTCAACATCCTTGTCTGGTACCTCATTGTACATGTTCTTCATAGACTCGTGATTCTTCTTTGGAATGCCATACACATCTACATCATCATCTCTTGATACTGGAGCATTCAGCAACGCTCTCCATTCTTCTACAGTTGAAGAGAATCTCTGGCCTTCTGTCATCCATACAATTCTGCCATCTGGATAGAAATGTCTTGTGGCATAGAACGCATGATCATTTCATCGCTCCAAGCGGTCAATTTCGACCAACAAACTCAGCAACTCCACATGCAAGGTGAAGCTCTCATGCACATGTGGGAAGTAGTCTCTGTGCTCTTCACCGTCGATGTATTCCCGGTCTACATATCTGGTGTCAAGAACAATTGGCTTCTTGTCCATAAGAACTGCCTCATAGAAATCTTGTTGCTCTCGGGTGTGGAACCTTGAGTCAACAGCTGTCCTTCTCCGGTGGCATATGGATCAACTTGCCTCCATAGCTCGAGACCTTTGTCCTTCCTTTCCTTCATATTTTCAGCTCGAGGATGAGCATCATTATGAACCGGCAATTTCGTCTCGAGCTTGAAGAAAACATGTGCCTCTTCATCGATTCAGCAGTGGCACATTGTCCTTCTTCTTCTCTGAAGCGGTATATTTCTTCTCGTTTTTTTGGCTTGGCAGCAGGTTTGGCTTGGGCTGCCTTTTGCTTGGAGCTGATGGCTTAGATTTTGTGGGTGCTCCTGCCTCGATGGCATCTCCCATCAACTTTTGCTTCGAGGAGGCTGGGTGCTTCCTCATCGAGTCATCATCGCTTCTTCATGAACTAGCCTCTTCCTCTTGGAAGTTTTCTTGATCTTGCTGGAGGTTTCTTCTTCCATGCTCAGCTTCTTTGCAACTGTGGAATTCTTCTCTTTGCTGGTGCCTTTCTTTGTTTGTTGCCCTTGATATCCCTTGGCAACCACTTTCCTCTTAGGCTTGGAAGTAATCTCCTCCTCAGCAACAAAGTCAGAGTCTTCCTCATCAGAATTCCTCTTCTTCCTGGCCCTGGTGGCAGCAGCAGGCAAACCACTTGGAGTGCTCCTCTCTCCATCATCAGAAAAACTGCTGGCTTCAGGACTTGTGACTGCCTCTGGAATCTCAACTGGTGATTCAGATCTGTTCTGGCTGTCACTTGCATCAGACATGACTGACAACCCGTGAATGGAATAGGTATAGGTAGAATAGAAGAGTTATCACAAACTGCAGAGAATTTTGCAAAATAAATGAGTTCAAACTTCAGTTTTAGGTTTTCACAGAATGCATTTCGGTCTGACCGAGTCTAAAAATTTGGTGAATCCGAAGTGTCTAAACAGACCATTCACACCACTTTCGGTTGGACCGAAATGGGTTTCGGTCTACCCGAGAGCACTAGGGTTTCACTGAGTCTCATTTCGGTCTTACCGATTTGCACAACTCGGTTTAACCGAAAAGTGCAGTGCAATGGCCAGAGGCCAAATCGGTCAGTCCGAGAATGTAGAATCGGTCACACCGAGATGTGTTCGGCGGAAACCTAACCCTAAAATTTTCACTCGAATTTTGTTCTAAGATCTAATCTGCTGGATAGGAAGATTTCAAACTTGGCAAGAAACTAGGCAAAACCTATCGTGCATTGAATCAGAGGTTGAAGCACGAGAGGGATGAAACTCACCCAACTTGGTGGAGTTTCACTACGGCGGCAACGGCGCGATGAGATTGACCGTTGACGGCGATGGAGACCATGGCGAGGGCGCCTGAAGCGACGGCGGAGACGATCCGGAGACCACGGCGACGGCAGCGAAGGGTTTGGGGGCGAGGCGTTTTGAAGGAATAATCAATGCGCGCTGCCCTCGGGTATATATACCCTTCGGCTGTCGGTGGGACCGAGATGGAAAACTCGGTGGGACCGAGATGGTTAATCTGCAGCGATTACACACATCGGTCACGCCGAGATTTGCAACTCGGTTTCACCGAGGTGAAAACCTAGATCAATCCAAGTGATTTCGGTCTGTCCGATTTGAGTATATTGGTTTGACCGAAAGTACTTAGAAGGTTTTGGAATTTAGGCTTTTGACGGATCGGTGGCTCAGTGCTCCTCACTCGGTCTGTCCAAAAAGTCTTGTTCAAAGTTTGTGATATAAGCATGAATAGAGTTTGAGACAAGAAAGCATGGATAGCTAGGAGGAACTTAGGCATTCTTGTCCATCCATTTGGTAAAAAAATCCAAAAGACCAAAGCAACAAATGGATGTCCTCGAATGGATAAAATCATGCATCCAACATGCTCACACAATAAGATAGCAAATGAAATATGTGTCAAACATGCACAAACAAAACTCTAGCTATAAGCACACAATTTGGCGATGACTAGGTCATCTATATATGAGTATATTGACTTAGGAGTCAAATGAGAACATTTGATCATAGGTCATACTCATCGTTTAAGCACAAGTGGGGTTACCACTTTTCCATAAAGCATTAATGTGTTCACATCATTTGAGGATGCTTTAGCTCATTTCTTTAGAGCAAAGCTCCCCCTTGATGTGAGAACCCCTTTTAAAGGGTCAAACTAACCTTGGGTTGTCGTTGAAGACTTCATGTAGATGTTGAAGATGTGGATGCTCAATGTTGATGAAGATCACCAAGAGTTGAGAGCAATCCTTTGGATTCGGGCACTTTCAATACCTACATGGGTTAGTCCCACAAGGAACAAACAAGGATATCCATGGACATAGATTGAAGTACACAATAGATGATGTCCATGAATGCAAGGATTACCTTGTCCCTTGACTTACCATCATGAGGGTTTGTGACTCCATGAACTAGTGCAAGATGTGGAAGTTGATTGCACAAGTTCTTTGCCAAAATGAATGTGAGTGAAGTATATTGGCGGAGTCACCGTCAGGAACTCTCTAGTTCTTCTTCTTCGGGATCCACATCATCTTGATGGGAATCCTTGGGGTAGTAGTTGAGCTTGTCGAAGTAGAACTTGAAGTTGCCTTGGGAACCCACTTGACCATGACCTTGGGTGCTTCAATGAATGCATCAATCTCCTCTTGAAGCTTGTCCTTGCCTCTTAGCTTGTGGTCTTGTGGTGGAAGGTCATCTTGAGCTTGTTCCACATTGGAAGAAGTAGGATCATACTTCTCCTTTTGAGAAACAAACTTTGGAGTGGGATATTGACCTTCTTCCCATTCAACACCCTCGGCGTTGAACTTTCGCTCAAAACCAATTCCTTGATTCTTCTGGTGTCTTCCTTGTTTGCGAACAATTTCCTCAAAGCTCTTGCTTCCGGCAAGACTCTTGTAGACACCTTTCTCTATAATCCCTTTCAATAAACTATTTTCTTGCTCAAGTGACACTTGGCTTGAAACATTGTTAGTGGAATCAAGAGAATTACTAGAAGTAACAACATTTGATTTAGTATGATTATTGTTACTACTAGATGAAGAATTTTTCTTATACTTGTCATGCTTAGTTTTAATGGGTGGCAAGAAATTAGACAAGAGAAGTCGTTTGGCAAGATATGAAGAACTCTTCTTTCGAAGATCGTCATTGATAGCTTTTAGAAACTCATGTTCTTGCTCTAGATTGAGCTTCTCGAAGCGTAGCTTCTCATGAGATCTTAGGAGCTCTCTATGATCTTCTTGAGTTGTTTCATGAGCTAACTTAAGAGTGTTTAGTTCTTTAGTTAGACGCTCAATCTCCTTCATAGCATTGTCATTCGACTCTTCTCGACTATAAAGACTACTAGCATGTTCATCATTACTAAGCTCACTAGATTTATCATGTAAAAGCTCATCTTCACCAAGCAAGTCATCCTCATCACTATCAAAGTCAATAAACTCAGGGTGTGATACCTTGGGGCCTTTTGCCATGAAGCATCTTCCAATTCCCTCATTTGGTGAATCAAATATGTCATAGGAGTTGAAGTTGGAGGATACGAGAGCAAGACCGCAACACCTTCATCTTGACTATATTCGAGTTGGAGTGATAGCTTCTTTCGAGTGATTGTCGGAGTCGGAGCCGAAACCCATTCACCAACATGAGCTTGATGTTTTCTTCTTGTGTAGCTCCTTGATGACTTGTCTTTCCTTTCCGAATCCTTGCTTCTCCGAGAGGATCTTCGCTCATAACGATCATCTCTACTCCTTCTCTCTTTCGAGGCGACTCTTCTCTTGAGCTTCTTCTTCTTGGAGATTCTTCTCTTCTCTTGTGGGGAGTCAAACACTCATTTGAGTAGTGTCCGGTCTTCCATAATTGTAGCAGCTTCGATCACGACTAGAAGATCTCTTTTCATCATATGATCTAGACTTTGAGCTTCTTTCCTTGCTTCTACTCTTGTAGAATTTGTTGAAGTTCTTCACCATTAGGCTTATCTCTTCATTGGAAACTAGCTTGTCACTTGAGGTTGTGGGAGCTTCAACTGCAGCTTTGTAAGCACCACTTGACTTGTTGTGAAGCTCTTCCTTATCTTTAAGTGTCATCTCATGAGCAACAATCCTTCCAATGACTTCATGGGCTTGAGATCTTTGTAGTTTGGCATCATTTGGATCAAAGTGCACACGGTGTCATACTTTCCATCCAAAGCTCTGAGAGTCTTCTTGATGATGAATCGGTCGGTCATTTCTTCGCTTCCTAAGCCTGCCATCTCATTGGTGATGAGAGCAAGCCTAGAGTACATTTCAGCGACTCCTTCACCTTCCTTCATCTTGAACTTGTCAAGTCGACCTTGAAGAACATCTAGCTTTGATTCCTTCACGGACTCGGTACCTTCGTGCATTTCGACCAAAGTATCCCAAATCTCTTTTGCATTCTCAAGACGGCTGATCTTGTTGAACTCCTCGGGACACAAAGCATTGAAGAGAATGTCACAAGCTTGAGCATTGTTCAGAACATCCGCAACTCATCCGCAGAGCTTCGCGATCCGAACTTTTCCTTCCTCAAGAACTCACCTTGCAAGCCAACACAAATAATGCCCCATGCGGCGGGGTTATGTCCAAGAATATGCATTTTCATTTTGTGCTTCCAACTAGCAAAGTTTGAACCATCAAAGTAAGGACCTCTACGGAAAATTACCCTCACTAGACGCCATACTCTCCTAGGTTGTGAAACCAAGCTTATGGAATCCAATGCAATGAAAACCAATCCAATGGAGACCAAAGCTCTGATACCACTTGTAGGATCGGAAGTATGTCTAGAGGGGGGGTGATTAGACTACTTGACAATTTAAAAGTTTAGCCTTTGATTAGGACAAGTTTTAGCAAGTTCACAATGATGAGCAAGTCAAGTATCACCCTACACATGCAATTCTAGAGTAGTGGCAGCGGAAAGTAAATTGCACATGTAGTAAATAAGAGGTGGAGAAGAGCAAACGCAGTTTGGAGACACGGAGATTTTTCTCGTGGTTCCGATAGGTGGTGCTATCGTCAATCCACGTTGATGGAGACTTCAACCCACGGAGGGTAACGGCTGCGAGAGTCCACGGAGGGCTCCACCCACGAAGGGTCCACGAAGAAGCAACCTTGTCTATGCCATCATGGCTTACGCCCATGGAGGACTAGCCTTACTCGGGGTAGATCTTCACGAGTAGGCGATCTCCTTGCCCTTACAAACTTCTTGGTTCAACTCCACATCTTGACGGAGGCTCCCAAGCGACACCTAACCAATCTAGGAGGCACCACCTCCAAAAGGTAATAGATGGTGTTGGTGATGATGAACTCCTTGCTCTTGTGCTTCAAATGATAATCTCCCCAACACTCAACTCTCCTCACTGATTTGGCTGTGGTGGAGGAAGGATTGAGTGGAAAGCAACTTGGGAAGGCTATAAATCAAGTTTCATATGGTGGGAGTGGAGCAACTTGATCTCAACACAAGGGTAGGTAGTTTTCTTCTCGAAAATGTAAGGTAGGAGTGGTGGTTCTTTCGATGGCTCTCTCCACGAATGAAGAGGAGGTGGAGGGTATTTATAGCCTCCACACAAAATCCAACTGTTACACACATTTGACCAATCTCGGTCGGACCGAAGTTGACAACTCGGTGAGACCGAAAGTTCAAATCTTGTGAACGTTGGGATTTTCGTGGGACCGAAAATACAATCTCGGTTAGTCCGATTCTTCCAAAGTCTAGGGTTTGCCAATCTCGGTGGGACCGACTTTCTCATCTCGGTGACACCGATTTGAGTACGAATGTTACTGAAGCTTGGCAACACCAATTTCGTAAGACCGAGTTTGGAATCGGAAAATCCGAAATTACTAGGGTTTGGCTATATGGTGAGGTGGTTCATCTCGGTGTGGTGAGTTTATGGAATCGGTGGGACCGAGATTACTTATGAGTTTATGTTGGAATGAAAGATTGCGATAGTTTGAGAGATAAATCACTAAGCACTTTGAGCAACCAGATCATCATCATAACCTCATCCCTTTTAATAGTATTGGCTTTCCTATGGACTCAATGTGATCTTGGATCACTAAACCAAAAATGGAGTCTTGAGCTTTTGCCAATGTTTTCCTTAGCATTTTGAGGGGTCCACATCATCAGTCATTGCCATACCCATATCACTGAACTTTCTGAAATATTCTCAAGAAGTAATTAGTTCAATGATATATATGTTGTTATTAATTACCAAAACCACCCGGGGATTAGTTGCACTTTCACATTGTCGGCGGTCTTGTCCAAGATGCTCATTGCAACGAACTCATCCAACACTTCACTTGAGGTCATGGAGTTGAAGTCCGGTCTTTGACGAATGACGGAGGACATGGCCTTGTTGTAGGGCATCATGGCCTTGAGGAACTTGCGCTTGATCCAATTGTCATACGTGTCCTTGCTTCCATGATCTCGGAGAGAGACCGCGAGTTTGGTCACTCTTCGAAAGAGCTCACGAGGTTCTTCATCTTCTTTCATTGCAAACTCATCGGCTTCATCTTGCACCACTTCATAGTTGGAGCGTTGAATGCTAGCACTTCCTCGATAGAGAGACTCAACACATTTCCATGCTTCTTTAGCCATGGCATGAGGTCGAAGATGAGGGAGATCTTCGGGAAGGATTGCATCTTGGATGATGAAGAGAGCACTCTCATTGAATTGATTTTCCACGGCTTCTCGAGGGGTGAAGTTGCTTGGGTCATGAGGATACAAACCTTCTTCAATGATTCTCCAAAGGTTAGTGTTCACATGTTTTAAATGATGCTTGAAGCGATAAACCCAAGAATCAAAATCTTCATGTTTCTCATATTTAGGAGGACCAGCATGATTCAAATGAGTGGAGGGGATCGGCCCTCCATAAATTGGGGGTTCCACATGGGCAAAGATGCCGGTGCCATTTCTACCACTAATAGAAGGAATCTTTTCAATGTTAGCTTCCCCCTTGTCGGAGGTAGCATCTGTCACCTTGTTAGTGGGATCACCCACTTTCATCGGCGAGGTAGATTGTTTAAGTCCTTCTAGGAATTCAGTAAACATGCTTTTAACCTCGGCCGTCATGGAGGTTTTCAATGTGTCTAAAGCCACATTGAATTCCTCACGTGAGGCCGAGGTTCCCCCTTCGGCCGAAGACGAGATGGGATTCACACCGGAGTGTCGGCGTACTAAAGTAGGGGTACCTTAGTACCCCGAACTTGTGCACGGGCGGTTGCAGCACCCCACGGCAAGGCTCGCCGGGCGTCCGCCAAGACCCTCCGTCATTTCCACTTACTACCATTTAAGAACAAAGTGTCAACCAAGTAGACGAAGCCCCGGCAAGATGAGCTTACCGGAAAGACAAAGACCCCGGCAAGAGGAGCTTGCCGGGAAGGCCAACCAAGGCACTTAAGAGAACTTGCCGCGACGCCCGCTGCCCCCGGAAGGTTCGGCGACCGGCAAGCTTGCCGGCGCGACAAGAGAAGAGCCGCGGCGAGGTGCTTGCCGCGGCAAGGCTGCCACTCTGCACCCAAGCTCCAGTGCATCCAACGACGTGTCACTCCAAGACCATCCCAGGAGCACGTGGCAAGGCGCTGTACAGCCATGCGGTGCGAGGTGGCAAGCGAAGCTGACAAGGAGGCCATCGTGGCGATTGGTGGCGCCCCTAACGGTCGTTTCCTTGCACTGTTGGGGCGACCAGACGGGCATTAAATGCCCTTGTCCCCTGCCGTCAGAGTTAGGTAGGGGACACTTGCTGGTCACTATTGTACCAACCCGCTTTTTACCTTTCTACCCTCTTCCCACGCCACCACTGCCGGTGACCCCTTTGGACTATAAAAGGAGGCCCATGCGCACGAGAAGGGGTTCCGCAGTTCGTCCATTCGACACATCCAACACCACTACACGCCAGGCTCTCGAGCAAGAACAAATACAAACACAAAGCAGCAGAGGAGTTTTATCTCTCGGAGAGCTCCGGTTGGGTAAAAGCCCCAAAGATGCCGCCCTCGATCTGCTCTGCGTGCGCCCTCCGCTCCCTTGCCGGACTAGAAGGGGCCCCCTGCCCCATAGGTGCTCGTGCCCACGGCGAACCCCACGACATCTTTGGCGCGCCAGGTAGGGGGGCATCGAGGTCGTGCGTATCTGATCCGGCGTCTACACGCGCTACATCAACATCTTCGTCAACATGCCACCGAAGAAGAAAGCTTTGGAGGTAGCCGCTCCGTCTGCGACTGTCCTATCACCACCGGAGCAAACGGGCGGTGGGGCGGACGCCGGCGGAGGAGCGGGTGCCGGTGGTGGCACTCACGTCGTCACCAGGTCCAAAGACAAGGCCCCGCAAGCTTTAGCGTCTAGATATCCACCGCGCCCCTCTCAAGAGGTGCAAGATCAACAAGGCCACGGTACCCCTAGCACCATGCTCGCGTTGGAGCAAGGCCAAGCTGGTGGGTCGTGGGACGTTCGGGACCAGCGTGCACGCCAGCATGCTGGCGCAAGCGAGGTACGGTCGCCCGGACGGGGTGCTGCTCCTTCCAATCCAGTTGGGAGCCCGAGCACATCTCGCTCCTCGCGCCGCTTGTCGCCGCCGTCACCCAAGACTCCAGAAGAAGCGCTGGCCCGAGCCCAGCTGCTTCTAGATTACCCTCCGGCGCCGCACAAGATGAACGACTGGAGGATGACCATTTATAGCCTCATCGGCTTCGCCAACGGCGACAAGCCCCGGCAACCGAGCGCATCGAAGCCCTGGCAAGGCGCCCAGGCACGAGCCGATGCCGAAAAGACCGGCGGCGGTGCCACCACCGTGCACTCCCCGCCCCGAAGGCCGAGATCGCTGACTCGCAGGGCCCACCTCGACGCCGACTCCACCGCGTCGTCGGACCCGCGAGCTCGCCGCGATCAACGCCACGTTCTCCAAGAGCGACGACACGAAGACGCCAGACCGTGATCGAGCGCAGAAGGGAAGCGCGGCGTCAATCGACCAGCGCTGCTGGGCCCATGTCGACATGCATGCGCTTAGGGAACCAGCGACTTGTCAGAGGCGGCAGGTTGCCCTGCGTTCACCCGTGAGCTGCGGCAAGTCCAAAGGCCCAAGACCAAGAACTTGCCGACGCGTTCGAGAAGTACGATGGCAGGATACATCCGTCGGAGTTCCTCAGCGTCTACACCATCGCGGTGCAGGCTGCCGGGACGCGACGAGAAGATCCTCGCCAACTACTTCCCGCTGGTACTCAAGCCCAACATCAGATCTTGGCTCATGCACTTGCCGGACAGCTCCATTTCTTCGTGGGCGAACCTGTGCCATCAGCTTGTCGGCGCCTTCACGGGCGCCACAAACCACATGGCCAGAAAGCGATCTTCATCTGCTTGCCTGTATGAAGGAGAACCCCGCAAGTACATACAGAGATTCAGCCAGTGCAAGCAACATCCCAGACGCCCACCTGCCAAGGTTATCAGCGTGTTCCATCAGAACGTGCGTAACCACAGGATGAGGGAGGAGATGGCGATGTGTAAGATCAGAGGTGTCAGCGAGCTGTATGCTCTCGCCGACAAGTGTGCACGTGCTGAAGAGGGGAGGAAACTTCCCGGAGAGAATGTAGGAGCAGAAGGATCTGACAGTGAGGATGCCGCCCCGGCAAGGAAGAACCGGAGGCGGAGCAACAGAAAAAGAAAGGCCAAGGATGTGCTAGTTGTCGAGCATTCCGGCGACGGAGGCGGCTCCGACAAGGCCAAAGCTAGTGATTCCGGCGAGGCTGTGGTAGCCGCCGACAAGCAGGAAGGCTCCGGCAAGCAATATTGCAAGATCCACCGCACCAAGGGCCATGACCTCCAAGCCTGCAAGAAAGTTGAGCAGATGGCGGAGCTCCAAAAAGCTGAGTACGAGCGCCGCGACAAGGAGAAGGCCCAGAAAGGTGGCGGAGGATCCGGCAAGAAGCTTCCCGCCCGGGGAGGGCGCCACGGCAAACCCAAGCAGCGGCAAGGTGACAGACCTCCCCGGGGCCGCGACAAGGACGAAGAAGAAGATGAGGATGATGAGATGGATGAGGATGAGACTGGTGATCAAGAGTTTCAGAAGGCGATGGAGGTTTTGTGCGTTGACGGCGGTGCTTCTCTGCACACCTCGCACCGTCAACTCAAACAATGGGTGCGGGAGGTGAACGCAGCAGAGCCATCACTCGAATCGCGCAAGCCCTCAAGTGGTCCAAAGACGCCCATCGCCTTTGATGTTGAGGACCACCCGACCGCATCATCGCGTCGGGTGCTTGCCGATGTTGGTCTCACCAACTATCCGCAACCTCAAAGTCACAAAGATGTTGGTTGACGGCGGGCCGGCTGAATCTCATCTCCTCCGCAGAGGCTCAACAAGCTCCAGATCCCCGACGGCGAGCTCGAAGAGACTGGTACCTTTCAAGGAATAAATCCGAGAAGGAGCAGGCCGAAGGGAAAGATCACACTGCCAGTAACCTTTGGCAGTGAGCTAAATTTCAGGACAGAGAGAGTCACATTCGACGTTGCTGATTTCCCATTGCCCTACAATGGGATACTCGGCCGCCCAAATACTTGCTGTTCATGGCAGCCTCGCACTATGCTTACAATGTGCTCAAGATGCCTGGTCCGATAAGTGTTATTTCTGTCCACGGCGACAAGAAAGATGCACTTATCTGCACCGACAAGATCTACCGGAAGCAAAGCCGCAGCAGAGAGCACAAACCACTTGCCGCTGAAGCTCCCGGGGAAGAAGAAGACCAAGTTCGGCAAGAGTAGCTCGATGCCCACTCCGCAAGCGCACCTCTTCGAGTGCTGCGCTACCGCCGAGCACGCACCATCGAAGCTCCACCGCAAGTGCAAGAAGGCAAAGATAGCTTCACCAGAGACCAAGAAAGTGGCCGCTAAGGAGGACGGCACCGTGGTACCTTCACCATCGCAACGCCGATCCTAAATAGGAAAGCGCCGTTGCTTTCTCGGGCGAATGTCGGCGTGTTTGCATGGCAACCATCCGACATCCCCGTGTTCCTGTGGAAGTAATCGAGCACCACCTTGCCGCTCGCCTCACACGCGCCCGCCAAGGCGAGAGTTAGGAAGCAAGCGAGAGAACGCCAAGAGTTCATTGCGTAAGAAATCAAGAAGTTGAAGCACTGGCCTCGCTCGAGGAGTACTCCATCCAACGTGGTTAGCCAATCCAAAGGGGTCATGCGCAGTTTAACGGGAAGTGGAGGCTTTGTATTGACTTCACCGATGTCAATAAAGCTTGTCCCAGGATCCATTCCCTTGCCGCGCATTGACCAGATTGTCGACTCCACGGCAGGATGTGATCTGCCATTCCTTGATGCATACTCGATATCATCGATCTTCATGGCGTAAGAGGATGAGGAGAAACCGCATTCATTACTCCATGTGGCACGATCGCTTCAGTATGGATGCCTTTCGACTAAAGAATGCTGGTTCAACATTTGCAAGAGTAGTCAGCCATGCTTTTGAGCCACAACCGCACGTAAATGTAGAAGCTTACATGGATGACATAGTGGTCAAGAGCAAGGACAAAGAAACTCGATCCAAGATTTGGATGAGACTTTTGCAAATCTGCAAAGGTCAATCTCAAGTTGAACCCCGAGAAATGTGTGTTCGGAGTTCCTTCCGCAAGCTTCTCGGTTCTTTGTGTCTCAGAGGGGATTGAAGCCAATCCCGACAAGATCAAGGCCATTGAGCAAATTGAAGCACCAAAGCGAGTCAAGGACGTGCAAAAGCTTGCCGCTGCGTTGTCGCTCTCGAGGTTCATCTCTAAGTTCTGTTGAGTGCGCCCCGCCATTTTTCAAGATTTTGAAAAAGGCAGGTCCAATGAAATGGACTCGAAGCGGAGGCTGCGCTGCGCAGACTTGAAGAGATACCTGTCCTCTACTCCAACACTTGTCGCACCTAAGCCACAAGAGAAGTTGCTGCTATATCTGGCGGCAACCAATCAAGTGGTTAGTGCTGCGTTAGTGGCGGAGAGGGAGGCATATGATGAGCCAGCGGCCGCGGCAAGCGAGTCCAGCGACAACCAGGGGGCTTCTCCGGCAAGCTCTGGCCCGGCGAGCCCTGATCCGACAAGTTCTGGCTCCGCCAAGGATGGATCTGCGCAGTTGCCGGGAGAAAAACAGAAGAAGATGGTGCAGCGCCAGCTTTACTTTCGGCCTCCTCAGGGGCTAGATCAAGGTACTCGTGTGTGGTTGTTGCTTCGCCTTCTCATGGCCTCAAGGAAGCTGCGCCATTACTTTCAAGCACATGAGATCACATTTGTCACTCGCTTTCACGAACAGATATCCGCAGAATCCGTAAGCAACAGCAGGATTGTCGAGTGGGCACTCGAACTGCAAGCTTTGGCCTCAAGTTTGAGAGTACCTCAACTATTCAAAGCCGAGCATTGGCGGAGTTCATAGCAGAGTGGACGCCAACACCCGATGAAGAAACTCCGGAGAGGAGCATCCCCATCGAGGAAGCGAACAAAGAATGGATCATGTACTTCGATGGTGCCTTCTTGCTGCAGGGCGCCGGTGTAGGCGTACTACTCGTCGCCCCCACCGGAGAGCACCTCAAGTACGTGGTCCAGATGCACTTTCCCAAGGAGCAAGCAACAAACAATACTGCAGAGTATGAAGGTTTGCTTGCCGGACTCGAGATCACAAATGAACTTGGGATCAAGAAGCTCATTGTCGTGGGTGACTCACAGCTTGTCGCCCGCCAAGTCAACAAAGATTACCAGAGTCCGCTGATGGAAGCATACATTGATGAAGTGAGGAAGCTAGAGGAGCATTTTGACGGCTCGCAAATGGAACATGTTCCAAGAGCTCGTAATGACATTGCAGATGGCTCACAAAATGTGCCGCACTTAAATTGCTGTGGAACTAGGGATTTTGTGCTCAAGCTAACTCAGCCATCCGTCACACCATCAATCGACAGAGCAAGAAAAGAAAGTTGCTCGCCGGCGACCACTTTCCGCAGAGCTCCCGAGCCGCCGCCAAGAAGGTTCCTGTGATCAACACAAAAGTGCCGAGGAGCAGTCTGCTCCGACAAGCCCTGTGGCTTGCTTCATTGAAGCGGATGCTCCCGACAAGTCAGTGTCCCGACACGCTTGCCGGGAGCATCACGCCCGCGAATCCTGATTCTTGCCGAGAAGCGGATGTTCCAAAGAGCAACATTTGCGCCTTTAGTCCTTGTCGCCGAGCCACAAGCTCCGCATGGGCACAAGAGATTGTCCATTTCTTCAGCAGGGAGCTTCCCGAGGAGCAAGAAGCGCGAGAAAGTAGCCCGATAATCAAGTATGTACCAGTTTGTCGATGACATACTGCATGTATGAGATTCAACGGAGTGAAATTGAAGTGCATTTCCCGGGAGGAAGGACAAGAGCTGTTGGCGGAGATACATGGAGGCATATGTGGTCACCACATTGGCGCAGAGCACTCGCCGCAAGGCTTTCCGCAAGGTTTCTTTTGGCCGACAGCCCTCCAGATGCAACTGCACAAGTAACCAAGTGTGAAGCGTGCAGCCCACTCCAAACAGATTCATCAACCAGCTCAAGCTCTCCAAACAATCCCTTTATCCTCGCCATTTTCGTCCAGGGGCTCGACATCCTCGCCCCTTTCCCCAAGTTGTCGGGGCTTTGAGTACTTGTACGCTGTAATCGACAAGTTCACAAAGTGGCCGTAAGTGGAACCTGTGAGAAAGGTGACAACACGATCACCGTCAAGTTCTTTCAGTCGATTGTGCGCGCTTCGAATCCCTAACAGGATTATCACCGACAATGGCACACAATTCACGAGCCGCGCCTTCATGCAGTACGTCCAAGATCTTGGCACCAAGATCTGCTTCGCTTCTGTTGCTCACCCAAGAAGCAACGGTCAAGCGGAGAGGGCAAACGCTGAAGTGCTGCGCGGGCTCAAGACCAGAACTTTCGACAGGCTACGCAAGTGCGGAAGAAATTGGATCGACCAGCTGCCAGTGGTTCTTTGGTCAATCAGAACAACACCGAATCGAGCCACTGGCCAGACACCCTTTGCTCTTGTCTACGGAGCAGAGGCAGTTCTCCCCACGGAACTCGTATACGGATCGCCTCGAGTGCTCGCTTATGATGAGCTTGAGCAAGAGCAGCTGCGGCAAGATGACGCTGCTCCTCGAGGAGAATCGCCTTCAGCTGTCTGTCGAGCTGCTCGCTACCAGCAAGCTTTGCGCCGCTATCATAGCCGCAAGGTTAATGCCAGAAGCTTCGAGGAAGGCGACCTTGTTCTTCGGCGTGTTCAATCCGCCAAGAATTCAAACAAGTTGACGCCAAAGTGGGAAGGCCCTTATCGGGTGAAACGAGTCACTAGGCCCAGCGCTGTCCGCCTTGAGACCGAAGATGGCATTCCGGTGAGCAACTCCTGGGACATAGAGCATCTTCGCAAGTTTTACCCATAAGGCCCCGTTCCGGCAACCACATTTTGTACAAGCCTTGCTGCTGTTGCATGTAACCCTTGGTACAAAGCCGGGCGCAGCTCCCGTGCGTAAATAAAGTTTATGTGCCCCGCACATCTTGTCAAGTTTAATGCATCTTTCTTTTTTGCATCTATATCTGACAATTTGTGCAGCACTTACCCCCGGTAAGCAATAGCGAACCTTAAGGTTCCGTATCACTATTTTCTCTTCTTTCTTTTCAAAAAGAAGACTTCTCCGCCCACAAGTTCTCCGAGGGGGGGGGGGGGGAGGGAAGATAAAGATATGGACCAGGCGTCGTTCAAAGGAATCTAACCTTGCCGGGACACAGACGACAGAAAAGCTAAGTTGCCAAAGTTCGAACTTAGCCAATTTTAAAATTTTAAGTTATATTCCTTGAACGTTCGTACCTTGTATGGAAAACCTGTGCGCGGAGGAATCGACTCGCGGCTAAGTTGCGCCCTTGATTTGTTTTCGAGTCCGCTCAACAATACAAGCGAGCTGCAACTAGCCCCGACAAGGTTTCTTGTCGGAGGCAAGACCGCCAATGGCTGTTGATGTTCCGTTTTCAAAGCAAGTGTGCTTGCGCCGCAAGTTCCTCAAAGCGTAGGGTAAAAGCATACAAGGGATGTAACAGAGTAAAGGATATAACATAGCAAACAGTACCCAGAATAAAGTTATATTACAAGAATGACTTATTGTGGCACTGACTAGATTGTTCTCATGACTGAAACGGCAGCAGCGAGAAAAAGGGAGAAGAAGGGCGGCCTAATCCACGCGCTCGCCGTCGACCCTCCTGACCTTGTTCACCTTGTCCACGATAGGTGCGACGACGGCCCTGAGCTCCTCAAGGTCAGCGTCCTCCGGCAGCTTCTTGGTGACGCGGGAGAGATCGAGGCCTGGGTTGCGGAAGAGGACCTTGACCAGCACCTTCTCCAAGACCTTGGTGCAGATTGCGCGCGACTCATCTGCCAGCTTCTTCGGGATCCTTTCCCGGAGCTGCTGGAGGGCCGTCGCCACGCCCTTGAAGAAGAGAGTGAGCTTGGCGCTGGGCTGGAGGTTCTCGCAGTGGAGTACCAAGCCCGCCAAGTCCAGCTCCGCCAACTCCTCGTCGATGACTGCAGCGATGTTGACGAGGCCCTCCGTCTAGAGCTCCACCGTGGCCCGAAAAGTGTTCTGGGTCTCGGCGGCCCTCGTCAGCAGCTCCTCGTTGCCCTTGAGTTCCTTCCTCAAGTCATCTTCTCGCTTCTTGGCGGCGTCCAACGTCCCCGCCAAGGTGCCCAGCTTCAGTTCCAGATTAGCGCTTGAGTCCTTGGCGACGTTCAGCTCCTTGATCTTCTCAGCGAGTTGAGCTTGCAGATCGCCATGGGCAAGTGCATCCTTCTCGCGCTAACGCTGGAGTACGGCAAGCTCTTCATTCTTCTTTCCCATATCCGCCTCCAGCTGCGCCACTCTCTCCTCTAACCCCTTTTTGGCGGCCTCGGCGGCCGCGGCTGCGTCCTTCGCCTCCTTGAGCGCCCCGCCAAGTGCCTGCTCTCGTGCCTCGAGCTCCTCCTCGTGACTGTCTAGGCTAGCTTTCTTCTGTGTCAGCTCACCTTCCCGCCTGGACATCTCCTCGGCAGCGAGCCTCTGCTGCTCCTCGGCTTCGGCCTTCTCCAGGATGAACGCCTCCTTTGCCTCGCCAAGCTGCGCCCTCTCCTCTGCAATGGATCGGAGGGCCTCCTGGTTGCGGTTCCGGAGCTCTTGCGCATGTTTCTCTATGTCAACTCCCGCCTGCGCGACAAGCGCCTCCCCGGACTCGAGCTTTGCTTGCCGGGCGCGGTAAAGTTGTTGGAAATATGCCCTAGAGGCAATAATAAAAGTATTATTATTATATTTCCTTGTTCATGATAATTGTCTTTTATTCATGCTATAACTGTATTATCCGGAAATCGTAATACACGTGTGAATACATAGACCACAATATGTCCCTAGTGAGCCTCTAGTTGACTAGCTCGTTGTGATCAACAGATAGTCATGGTTTCTGCTATGGACATTGGATGTCGTTGATAACGGATCACATCATTAGGAGAATGATGTGATGGACAAGACCCAATCCTAAGCATAGCACAAAGATCGTAGTTCGCTTGCTAGAGCTTTTCCAATGTCAAGTATCTCTTCCTTAGACCATGAGATCGTGTAACTCCGGATACCGTAGGAGTGCTTTGGGTGTATCAAACGTCACAACGAATCGGGTGACTATAAAGGTGCACTACAGTATCTCCGAAAGTGTCTTGGGTTGACACGGATCGAGATCGATTTGTCACTCCATGTAAATGGAGAGGTATCTCTGGCCCACTCGGTAGGACATCATCATAATGTACAATGTGATCAAGGGGTTGATCACGGATGATGTGTTGCGGAACGAGTAAAGAGACTTGCCGGTAACGTGATTGAACAAGGTATCGGTATACCGACGATCGAATCTCGGGCAAGTAAAATACCGCTAGACAAAGGGAATTGTATACGGGATCGATCGAGTCCTTGACATCGTGGTTCATCCGATGAGATCATCGTGGAACATGTGGGAGCCAACATGGGTATCCAGATCCCGCTGTTGGTTATTGACCGGAGAACGCCTCGGTCATGTCTACATGTCTCCCGAACCCGTAGGGTCTACACACTTAAGGTTCGATGACGCTTAGGGTTATAAAGGAAGCTTGTATGTGGTTACCGAATGTTGTTCGAGTCCCGATGAGATCCGGACGTCACGAGGAGTTCCGGAATGGTCCGGAGGTAAAGATTTATATATGGGAAGTCCTGTTTTGGTCACCGGAAAAGTTTGGGGTTTATCGGTGTCGCATGGGACCACCGGAGGGTCCCGGGTCCACCAAGTGGGGCCACCTGCCCTGAAGGCTGCGTGGGCCAAGTGTGGGAGGGACCAGCCCCTAGGTGGGCTGGGCGCCCCACCAAGGCCCAAGGCGTGGGAAATGAAGGGAGGGCAAAACCTAGGTCCAGATGGGCCTTAAGGCCCACCTAGTGGGCGCCCCTCTCTCCCCTCGGCCGCCACCAGATGGGATCTGGGGGCTGGCCGCCCCTTGGGGTGGGAAACCCTACAGGGGCGCAGCCCTCCTCTCCCCTATAAATAGTGAGGCCTAGGGGCTGCCCAGAGACACACAGTATACACGTGATTCGGTCTCCGCCTTTGGTTGCAGCTCTCTCTCTCTCCCAAGTACTCCTCCTCTCCGTGGTGCTTAGCGAAGCCTGCTGATTGCCACACTCCTCCATCACCACCACGCCATTGTGCTGCTGCTGGAGGAGTCTTCCTCAACCTCTCCCTCTCTCCTTGCTGGATCAAGGCGGGAGACGTCGCCGGGCTGTACGTGTGTTGAACGCGGAGGTGCCGTCTGCTCGCACTTGATCATCGGTGATTTGAATCACGACGAGTGCGACTCCATCAACCCCGTTCACTTGAACGCTTCCGCTTAGCGATCTACAAGGGTATGTAGATGCACTCTCCTTCTACTCGTTGCTGGTTTCTCCATAGATAGATCTTGGTGACACGTAGGAAAATTTTGAATTTACGCTCGTTACCCAACAATGGGTATCGAGCTAGGTCTATTGCGTAGATTCTTTGCACGAGTAGAACACAAAGTAGTTGTGGGCGTTGATTTTGTTCAATATGCTTACCGTTACTAGTCCAATCTTGTTTCGACGGCATTGTGGGATGAAGCGGCCGGACCGACCTTACACGCATTTCGTGAGACGAGTTCCACCGATTGACATGCACTTCGTGCATAAGGTGGCTAGCGGTGCCGCCTCTCCACTTTAGTCGGAACGGATTCGATGAAAAGGGTCCTTATGAAGGGTAAATAGCAATTGGCAAATCACGTTGTGGTTTTATGTGGTAAGAAACGTTCTTGCTAGAAACCCATAGCAGCCACGTAAAACATGCAAACAACAATTAGAGGACGTCTAACTTGTTTTTGCAGGGTATGCTATGTGATGTGATATGGCCAAGATGAATGTGATGAATAATATGTGATGTATGAGATTGATCATGTTCTTGTAATAGGATTCACGACTTGCATGTCGATGAGTATGACAACCGCGAGAGCCATAGGAGTTGTCTTTATTTATTGTATGACCTGCGTGTCATTGAACAACGCCATGTAATTACTTTACTTTATTGCTAACCGGTAGCCATAGTAGTAGAAGTAATAAGTTGGCGAGACGACTTCATGGAGACACGATGATGGAGATCATGATGATGGAGATCATGGTGTCATGCCGGTGACGATGATGATCATGGAGCCCCGAAGATGGAGATCAAAAGGAGCAAAATGATATTGGCCATATCATGTCACTATTTGATTGCATATGATGTTTATCATGTTTATGCATCTTGTTTACTTAGGACGACGGTAGTAAATAAGATGATCCCTTACAAAATTTCAAGAAGTGTTCTCCCCTGACTGTGCACCGTTGCTACAGTTAAATCGTTTCTAAGCACCACGTGATGATCGGGTGTGATGGATTCTTACGTTCACATACAACGGGTGTAAGACAGTTTTACACAAAAAAACACTTGGGGTTAACTTGACGAGCCTAGCATGTGCGGACATGGCCTCGAACACGGAGACCGAAAGGTCGAGCATGAGTCGATAGTAGATACGATCAACATGAAGATGTTCACCGATGATGACTAGTCCGTCTCACGTGATGATCGGACACGGGCTAGTTGACTTGGATCATGTAATCACTTAGATGACCGAGGATGTCTATCTGAGTGGGAGTTCATAAGATGAACTTAATTATCCTGAACATAGTCAAAAGATCTTTGCAAATTATGTCGTAAGCTCGCGTTTTAGTTCCACTGTTTAGATATGTTCCTAGAGAAAATATAGTTGAAAGTTGACATGGCGATTATGCGGACGAGAGAAAGCTTATGTCCTTAATGCACCGCTCGGTGTCTTTGAACCCCAAACGTTGTTTGTGGATGTTGAACATCGACATACACGCTTTTGATAACTACGTGATAGTTCGCTTAAACGGTTTAGAATTAAGGCACCAAAGATGTTTTTCAAACGTCATGAACATATGAGATGTTTCGAGGGCTGAAATTGAGTTTTCGGGCTCGTGCCACGTCAAGAGGTATGAGACCTCCGACGATTTTCTTAGCCTACAAACTAAGGTAGAAATGCTCAATCGTTGAGCTTGTGCTCGATTGTCCGAGTATAACAATCACTTGAATTGAGTGGGAGTTGATCTTCCGATGAGATAGTGATGTTTCTCCAAAGTCATTACCACCAAGCTGCTAGAGCTTCGTGATGAGCTATAACATATCGTGGATAGATGTGATGATCCTTGAGGTACTCGCGATGTTTGACACCGCGAAAGTAGAAATCAAGAAGGAGCATCAATTGTTGATGGTTGGTGAAACCACTAGTTTCAAGAAGGGCAAGGGTAATAAGGATACTTCATGAAGCGGCAAATCAGCTGCTGCTCCATGAAGAAACCCAAGGTTGAACCCAAACCCGAGACTAAGTGCTTCGTAATAAAGGGAACCACCATCGAGCAGAATTACCCTAGATACTTGGTAGATGAGAAGGCTGGCAAGGTCGATAGAAGTATATTGATATACATTATGTTAATGTGTACTTTACTAGTACTCCTAGTAGCACCGTGGTATTAGATACCGGTTCGATTGCTAAGTGTTAGTAACTCAAATAAAAGCTACGGAATAAACGGAGACTAGCTAAAGGTGAGTCGACGATATGTGTTGGAAGTGTTTCCAAGGTTGATGTGATCAAGCATCGCACGCTCCCTCTACCATCGAGATTTGGTGTTTGCGTTGAGCATAGACATGATTGGATTATGTCTATCGCAATACTGGTTATTCATTTAAGGAGAATAATGGTTACTCTGTTTATTTGAATAATACCTTCAATGGTCTTGCACCTAAATGAATGGTTTATTGAAATCTCGATCGTAGTGATACACATTTTCATGCCAAAAGATATAAGATAATAATGATAGTACCACTTACTTGTGGCAATCGCCATGTAAGTCATATTGGTATAAAAGCATGCGAAGCTCCATATTGATGGATCTTTGGACTCACTCGTTTTGAAAAGTTTGAGACATGCGAACCATGTCTATTGGTGTGTACGCATGAAGAAACTCCATGCAGATGGATCGTTTGGACTCACTTGATTTTGAATCACTTGAGATATGCAAATCATACCACATGGGCAAGATGACCAAGAGCCTCGGTTTCAAAGAAGATGGAACAAGATAGCAACTTGTTGGAAGTAACACATATTGATGTGTGCAGTCCAATGAGTGCCGAGGCATGCTGATGAATATCGTTATGTTCTTACTTCACGATGATTCGAGTAGATGTAGAGTATATTTACTTGATGAAACACAAGTCTGAATTATTGAATGGTTCAAGTAATTTCAGAGTGAAGTTGAAGATCATCGTGACAAGAGGATGAAATGTCTATGATATGATCATAGAGATGAGTATCTGAGTTACGAGCTTTGGCACGCAATTAAGACATTGTGGAAATTATTTTCACAATTAATACCGCCGGAACACCATAGTTTGATGGTGTGTCCGAACATCATAGTTGCACCCTATTGGATATGGTGCATACCATGATGTCTCTTATCGAATTACCACTATCGCTTATGGGTTAGGCATTAGAGACAACCACATTCACTTTAAATAGGGCACCACGTAATTCCGCTGAGATGACACCGTATGAACTATGGTTTAGAGAAACCTAAGTTGTCATTTCTTAAAGGTTTGGGGCAGCGACGCTTGTATGGAAAAGTTTCAGTTGATAAGCTCGAACCCAAAGCGGATAAAATGCATCTTCATAGGACACCCAAAACAGTTGGGTATACCTCCTAATTCAGATCCAAAAGCAATAGGGATTGTTTCTTGAATCGGGTCCTTTCTCGAGGAAAAGTTTGTCTCGAAAAGTTGAGTGGGAGGATGGTGGAGACTTGATATGGTTATTGAACCATCACTACAACTAGTGTGTAGCAGGCACACGTGAAGTTGTTCTGTGGCACCTACACCAGATTGAAGTAGAAGCTTATGATAGTGATCATGAAACTTGGATCAAGTCACTACCGTACCTCGTGGGGTGACAAGGATACGTCTTGCTTTGAGTGGTACGGTGATCCTGTCTTGAAGGTCATGTTGCTAGACAACAATGAACCTCGAGCTATGGAGAAGCAATGGTGGGCCCAAATTCCAACAAATGGTTAGAAGCCATGAAATCCGAGATTGGATCCATGTATCATAACAAAGCATGAACTTTGGTGGACTTGCCCGATGATCGGCAAGCCATTGAGATAAATGGATCTTTAAGAAGAAGACGGACGTGGACGGTAATGTCACCGTCTATGAAGCTCGACTTGTGGCGAAGAGTTTTCACAAGTTCAAGGAGTTGACTACGATGAGATTTTCTCATCCGTAGCGATGCTTAAAGTCCGTCGGAATCATGTTAGCATTAGCTGATTTATGAAATCTGGCGGATGGATGTCAAAACGACTTTCCTTACCACTTCGTAAGGAAAGGTTGTATGTGATACAATAAGAAAGGTTTTGTCGATCCTAAGGATGCTAAAAGGTATGCTAGCTCCAGCGATCCTTCTAAGGACCGGAGTAAGCATCTCGGAGTTGGAATGTGCGCTTTGATAAGATGATCAAAGATTTTGGGTTTATACAAAGTTTATGAGAGACTTGTATTTCCAAAGAAGTGAGTGGGAGCACTATAAAATTTCGATGAGTATATGTTGTCGACATATTGTTGATCGTAAATGATGTGGAATTTCTAGAAAGCATATAGGGTTATTTGAAAATTGTTTTCAATGGAAAACCTGGATTAGGCTACTTAAACAATAAGCATCAAGATCTGTAAGATAGATCAAAATGCTTAATATTACTTTCAAATGAGCACATGCCTTGACATGATCTTGAAGGTGTTCGAGATGGATCGACCAAAGAAGGAGTTCTTGCCTGAGTTGTAAGGTATGAAGTTAAGACTTAAAAGCTCGACCACGGCGTATATAGAGAGAAAGGACGAAGGTCGCCCCTATGATTAAGACGTAGGCTCTACAAGATGCTATCTTGTGTACCGCTTTCAAGTGTGCCTTGCCATGAGTCGACAAGGGTACAAGAGTGATCCAAGAATGGATCACGGGACAGCGATCAAAGTTATCCTTAGTAACTAGTGTACTAAGGAATTTTCTCGATTATGGAGGTGGTAAAAGAGTTCGTCGTAATTGGTTACGTCGATGCAAGCTTTACACCTATCCGGATAGCTCTGAGTAGAGATACCGGATACGTATAATGGAGCAATTTTTAGAATAGCTCCAAGTAGAACAGTCATTTGGAATAGCTCCAAATAGAGCGTGGTAGCTACATCTAGGAGATGACATAGAGATTTGTAAAGCATACACGGATCTGAAAGGTTCAGACCCGTTGACTAAAACCTCTCTCACAAGCAACATGATCAAACCTAAAACTCATTGAGTGTTAATCACATAGTGATGTGAACTAGACTACTGACTCTAGTAAACTCTTGGGTGTTAGTCACATGGCGATGTGACCTGTGAGTGTTAATCACATGGTGATGTGAACTAGATTATTGACTCTAGTGCAAGTGGGAGACTGTTGGAAATATGCCCTAGAGGCAATAATAAAAGTATTATTATTATATTTCCTTGTTCATGATAATTGTCTTTTATTCATGCTATAAGCAGTATTATCCGGAAATCGTAATACACGTGTGAATACATAGACCACAATATGTCCCTAGTGAGCCTCTAGTTGACTAGCTCGTTGTGATCAACAGATAGTCATGGTTTCTGCTATGGACATTGGATGTCGTTGATAACGGATCACATCATTAGGAGAATGATGTGATGGACAAGACCCAATCCTAAGCATAGCACAAAGATCGTGTAGTTCGTTTGCTAGAGCTTTTCCAATGTCAAGTATCTCTTCCTTAGACCATGAGATCGTGTAACTCCGGATACCGTGGGAGTGCTTTGGGTGTATCAAACGTCAACGAATCGGGTGACTATAAAGGTGCACTACAGGTATCTCCGAAAGTGTCTGTTGGGTTGACACGGATCGAGACTGGGATTTGTCACTCCATGTAAATGGAGAGGTATCTCTGGGCCCACTCGGTAGGACATCATCATAATGTGCACAATGTGATCAAGGGGTTGATCACGGGATGATGTGTTGCGGAACGAGTAAAGAGACTTGCCGGTAACGTGATTGAACAAGGTATCGGTATACCGACGATCGAATCTCGGGCAAGTAAAATACCGCTAGACAAAGGGAATTGTATACGGGATCGACTGAGTCCTTGACATCGTGGTTCATCCGATGAGATCATCGTGGAACATGTAGGAGCCAACATGGGTATCCAGATCCGCTGTTGGTTATTGACCGGAGAACGCCTCGGTCATGTCTACATGTCTCCCGAACCCGTAGGGTCTACACACTTAAGGTTCGATGGCGCTAGGGTTATAAAGGAAGCTTGTATGTGGTTACCGAATGTTGTTCGAGTCCGGATGAGATCCCTGACGTCACGAGGAGTTCCGGAATGGTCCGGAGGTAAAGATTTATATATGGAAGTCCTGTTTTGGTCACCGAAAAGTTTCGGGTTTATCGGTATCGTCTGGGACCACCGGAGGGTCCCGGGTCCACCAAGTGGGGCCACCTGCCCTGAAGGCTGCGTGGGCCAAGTGTGGGAGGGACCAGCCCCTAGGTGGGCTGGGCGCCCCACCAAGGCCCAAGGCGTGGGAAATGAAGGAGGGCAAAACCTAGGTCCAGATGGGCCTTAAGGCCCACCTAGTGGGCGCCTCCCTCTCTCTCCCTCCGCCGCCACCAGGATGGGATCTGGGGGCTGGCCGCGCCCCTGGGGTGGGAAACCCTACAGGGGCGCAGCCCTCCTCTCCCCTATAAATAGTGAGGCCTAGGGGCTGCCCGAGACACACAGAATACACGTGATTCGGTCTCGCCTTTGGTTGCAGCTCTCTCTCTCTCCCAAGTACTCCTCCTCTCCCGTGGTGCTTAGCGGCCTCTGCTGGATGCCACACTCCTCCATCACCACCACGCCATTGTGCTGCTGCTGGAGGAGTCTTCCTCAACCTCTCCCTCTCTCCTTGCTGGATCAAGGCGGGGAGACGTCCGCCGGCTGTACGCGTGTTGAACGCGGAGGTGCCGTCCGCTCGGCACTTGATCATCGGTGATTTGAATCACGACGAGTGCGACTCCATCAACCCTGCTTCACTTGAACGCTTCCGCTTAGCGATCTACAAGGGTATGTAGATGCACTCTCCTTCTACTCGTTGCTGGTTTCTCCATAGATAGATCTTGGTGACACGTAGGAAAATTTTTGAATTTCTGCTACGTTACCCAACAAAAGTGACACCAGCTTCCGGAGCAACTGCTCCTCCTCCGACTCGCCACTGCTGCTGCTTGGCCTGTCAACCACTGCCAGTCCAGCAGAGGCGAGTACTTCCCCATCAAACTCCTCTCCTTCAACCGCGCGCCTGGCTCGACGCCTGTGGAAGCTCGATGATCGCGCCGCCGCCTTCGTGTAACGCTCATGGGCTCCCGAGCCGATGCAGCGTCGGCCAGTGGGGGTCGGCGGTCGGTGTAGCACCTTGCGCTCCTGCGCCCTCCGGGTCGTCAGTGCGACCACCGGATCCCTCGCCGGCTCCTGCACCAGCAGTCTTGGCGGCTTCCTCGTCGGCGGGCTCATCAGCGCCGGCCTCTTCCTCGTCTGCGGCGACATCCTCAGTGTTACCGCCTGCGCCCTCCTCGCCGGTGGCCTCAGTTTCCATCGGGTCCCCAAGAGGGGGATCTGAAGATAGGAAGAAGAAGGAAAAGTCAAGCAAATATCCAAAAGGAAGAAAAAGAAGACTAGCAGAACCCAAGGGAAAGTTTACGACAAGAAGGGTCACCTGTGCTGGGCTCTGTGATCATGGGCTCCACCACTGGGGGCTCACTGGTTCCGCCCCTTGCCGGAGATCCCTTCCTTGCCGGGGAGTGCTCCCATACCGGGGAATCGGCCCTTGGTGGCATAGTCGAAGCCGACGACACCTCCGGGTCGGCCTCCGATTGCTCCTAATGGGCCTGTTCTGCTCCTATATACAAATGGGTCAACAACCAAGATGTCAGCAAAAGGAAAAGCACCCATGCACGCCCCAAAACAGGGAGTGAACCAGGCACTTACGCTGGGGGCTGTGCTGGGGGCTGCCGCGAGGAGAAGGGATCGGGTCCGTCAAGGTGGTCTCGGACGTATCTTCCGTCGTCACAGCAGGATCATCCTCGACGTCGACCACGGGGATCTTGGCCCTCTTCGCCGCCCTCTCGGCCAGAGTCCTGAAAAGGAACAAGGTTTAGGGAGAGGCAGATCAGATGCGAGATAAACAACAACAAAGAAAGACAAGTGCAGTAAAAAGAAAGCCTTACTCCTCCTCCTCCTCCTCCTCATCGTCATCAGAGCTCAGCGTAGAGAGGTCGAACTCCGGTACCCTCTCAGCGCGGTGCAGCGGAGGAGTAGGCTCCCTTCTGCGTTTGCCGGGGGCTGCGGCAGGATCAGGCGTGGTGACCCGGGAAGACCCCGCCTCAGTTGCCGGCACAGCCTGGGACCCTCCCGCGGCAACGGTACTTGCCGCGGTGGAGCGTGTCCTACGGCGCCGCGGCTGCTGGTCGGCCTGCTCCTCTGCCATCTCTCCAACTCGACGGAGGCGCCTTCTCGGTCGGAATTGGGGCTGCGCTGGGGGCTCCACCTGCGGCAAGCTGCTCGAAGACGGCTGGCCGCTCGTGCCCTCGGCGGGCTTGCTCGCTTCGACCTCGGCTTCCCCTTCGCCATCGACTTCCCCTTCCCCTGCCGTCGCCTCTTCGGCCCTGCTGGCAATGTACGCCAGCTCATTGGCAGTTGTGGCGCGGGTGAGGAGCTTCTGCTCGTCGGAGTTGACTGCCACCTCCGCCAAGTTATCAAAGAATTGCTGCACGACCTCGGCGTCGGGCTCTATCCAATTTGCACTTATCCCGTGCGAGTCGCAATCTGGCATCATTGCGCAGATGCTATCGCGCTGGGAGTTGTTGCACAAGGGGACGACGCCCTGCGGCAACTTGAACCACTCTGGATGGTTGGCGTCATGCTTGAACATCTCCTTCAGCATCGCGTCAAGCTCCAGAACCGTGAAGTTGAAGTTGAGGCCTAGACACAGCCTCATGATATCCGCCGGGCCGCCAAACAGCCAAAGGGCCTCCCCTCTTTGCGAGGCGTCGACAGCGAAGGAAATCCGCGCCAACTGCCCCTGTTGTGAGTCCAGCATGCCTGAGCCAGAGAATTCGGGTGGTGGCGATCGTCAGCTTGGCGTCATCTGGCGACAGAGCGCTCCAGTCGCTGCCACGCACCACCCGGGTCTGGCGCAGCTTGGTGAACGGCGGCGGATTGGCATCACAGATCCAGCACCACTCCGCCCTCCACTCGTCCCACTTGCTGCGGAGCTCGCCCGTCAAGTACACCTCCTTCATGCCCATCCGGGAGGTCCAGGCGATTCCGCCAGCCAATGGCTCCCCTTTCTCGGCCCGAGGGGAGAAATAATGACGAAAAAGAGCAACATTGGGGAGGATGCCAACAAAGTTCTCGCAGAGGTGTGCGAAAACCGCCATTGTCAGAACGACGTTGGGGGTGAAATCAAGAAGATGAAACCCGTAGGTGTTCATGATGTCGCAAAGAAAATCAGAAAAAGGTGGGCAGAGCCCGCAATAGAAGAACACAGGGAAGAAGTAGTACCCTCACGGGGCACTTTTTCGATTTGGAAGCCTCGGCGAGCAGAACGGCGTCTTGTGGATGCGCCTGCGTCTCCGTCGACGGAAGAGGTAGAACTCCGCCCGCAGCGCCTCCGGGGTGAGCTCGGGGAGGAAAAGCACTCGCTTCTTGCGCAGCGCCTCGAGCTCCAGCGCCTCGGCCGACTTCGTAGCCTTCGCAGCCTTCGCAGTCTTCGCGGCCTTCTCGGTCTTCGGAGCCATGGCAGAAGCGGTGGGGTACTTTAGTAGGGGTACCTTAGTACCCCGAACTTGTGCACGGGCGGTTGCAGCACCCCACGGCAAGGCTCGCCGGGCGTCCGCCAAGACCCTCCGTCATTTCCACTTACTGCCATTCAAGAACAAAGTGTCAACCAAGTAGACAAAGCCCCGGCAAGATGAGCTTACCGGAAAGACAAAGACCCCGGCAAGAGGAGCTTGCCGGGAAGGCCAACCAAGGCGCTTAAGAGAACTTGCCGCGACGCCCCGCGCGTCCCGGCAAGGTTCGGCGACCGGCAAGCTTGCCGGCGCGACAAGAGAAGAGCCGCGGTGAGGCGCTTGCCGCGGCAAGGCTGCCACTCTGCACCCAAGCTCCAGCGCATCCAACGACGTGTCACTCCAAGACCATCCCAGGAGCACGTGGCAAGACGCTGTACAGCCATGCGGTGCGAGGTGGCAAGCGAAGCTGACAAGGAGGCCATCGTGGCGATCAGTGGTGCCCCTAACGGTCGTTTCCTTGCACTGTTGGGGCGACTGGACGGGCATTAAATGCCCTTGTCCCCTGCCATCAGAGTTAGGTAGGGGACACTGTTGGTCGCTGTTGTACCAACCCGCTTTTTTACCTTTCTACCCCTCTTCCTACGCCGCCACCTGTCGGTGACCCCCTTTGGACTATAAAAGGGAGGCCCATGCGCACGTAGAAGGGGTTCCGCAGTTCGGTCCATTCGACACATCCAACACCACTACACGCTCGCGCTCTTGAGCAAGAACAAATACAAACACAAAGCAGCAGTAGGAGTTTTATCTCTCCGGAGAGCTCCGAAGCTGGGTAAAAAGCCCCCGCGTGCCGTCGCCTCGATCTGCTCTGCGTGCGCCCTCCGCTCCCTTGCCGGACTAGAAGGGGCCCCTTGCCCCATAGGTGCTCGTGCCCACGGCGAACCCCACGACACGAAGTGCTCCTCCGCACCGTCGGTGGTGTCAACCATACTCTTCGGACGGCAAAGTCCTTAATAAAGAGACGAGGCTCTGATACCAATTGAAAGGATCGATATGGTTGACTAGAGGGGGGGGTGAATAGGCAACTAACAATTTTTAAGCTTTTCTTTACCAATTTAAACTTTGCAACAAATAGGTTGTCTAGATATGCAACTAGGTGAGCAACCTATATGATGCAAATACAACTAGCACATAAGCAAGCAATGGAAACAACACAAGTAGGCTTGCAAGAGTAAAGGCACAAAGTAACCAAGAGTGGAGCCGGTGGAGACGAGCATGTGTTACCGAAGTTCCTTCCTTTTAAGGGGAAGTATGTCTCTGTTAGAGCGGTGTGGAGGCACAATGCTCCCCAAGAAGCCACTAGGGCCACCGTATTCTCCTCACGCCCTCACACAATGCGAGATGCCGTGATTCCACTATTGGTGCCCTTGAAGGCGGCGACCGAACCTTTACAAACCAGGTTGGGGCTATCTCCACAACAATTGGAGGCTCCCAACAACACCACGAAGCTTCACCACAATGGAGTATGGCTTCGAGGCGACCTCAACCATCTAGGTCAAACACCCAAGAGTAACAAGATCCGCTAGGGATAAGAGAGGGAATCAAATTTCTCTTGGTGGAAGTGTAGATCGGGCCTTCTCAACCAATCCCGAGCAAATCAACAAGTTTGATTGGCTAGGGAGAGAGATCGGGTGAAAATGGAGCTTGGAGCAACAATGGAGCTTTTGGGGAAAGAGGTAGGTCAACTTTGGGGAAGAAGACACCTTTATATAGTGGGGGAACCAATCCAACCGTTACCCCACTGTATATCCCCGCACAGAGCGATACTACCGCTAGGGCAGGGCGGTACTACCGCTCCCACCCAGCGGTACTACCGCGCTGACGAGGAAGATAGGGCCCTGGCCCCAGAGCGGTACTACCACGGGAGTAAGAGTGGTACTACCGCTTGGAGCGGTACTACCGCCACTACTACCGCTCCTAGTACCGCAAAACCCGACACGAAAAACATCGGTCTCGAATCGAGGCGGTAGTAGCCCGGAACCACTGCGGTACTACGGCCGAAGCACACAAGCGGTACTACCGCTGAGAGCGGTACTACCGCTTCGTGGAGCGGTACTACCACTGGAGAGCTTCGGCGGTACTACCGCTGTGGACCGCGGTACTACCGCTAGGACAGAACGGAGCAGGTACGGAAGAAAAGGCAACTCCAATGATGCCGAAGGAAGACGTCGGGTGTGATAAGGATGTGTACGTGTTGATTCCACCCTAGTCTTACCAAAGCGGATCCCCTCTTGATAGTACGGTGACTCCTATGAAACTAGTCCACCAACAACAAAACGAAGGAACTACACCGTCTTGAATAAAATACTGAGGGGAGGTAATCGTCTTGTGCCAATGGATGAATCTTTGAAAAGAACTTAACGCACATGATTAGTCCGCAAATGCATTGTCATCAATCACCAAAACACCTTGGGGATAAATATGCCCTTACAGTTTGCTAAAAGCTTTTCTAATGTCAAGTATCATTTCCTTAGACCATGAGATTGTGCAACTCCCGGATACCGTAGGAAAGCTTTGGGCGTGCCAAACGTCACAACGAAACTGGGTGGCTATAAAGGTGCACTACAGGTATCTCCGAAAGTGTCTGTTGGGTTGGCACGAATCGAGACTGGGATTTGTCACTCCGTGTGACGGAGAGGTATCTCTGGGACCACTCGGTAATGCATCATCATAATGAGCTCAATGTGACTAAGTAGTTAGTCACGGGATCATGCATTACGGAACGAGTAAAGTGACTTGCCGGTAACAAGATTGAACGAGGTATTGGGATACCGACGATCGAATCTCGGGCAAGTAACATACCGATTGACAAAGGGAATTGCATACGGGATTGCTTGAATCCTTGACATCGTGGTTCATCTGATGAGATCATCATGGAACATGTAGGAGCCAACATGGGTATCCAGATCCGCTGTTGGTTATTGACCGGAGAACGTCTCGGTCATATGTTCGCATGGTTCCCGAACCCGTAGGGTCTACACACTTAAGGTTCGGTGACGCTAGAGTTGTTATGGGAAATAGTATGTGGTTACTGAAGGTTGTTCGGAGTCCCGGATGAGATCCCGGACATGATGAGGAGCTCCGGAATGGTCCGGAGGTGAAGATCGGTATATTGGACGAAGGGTATTGGAGTCCGGAATTGTTCCGGAGGTACCAGGTGATGACTAGCGTGTCCGAAAGGGGTTTTGGAGGCCCCGACAAGCATTGGGGGGGCCTTATGGGCCAAGGGGATAGGGCACATCAGCCCACTAAGGGGATGAGCGCCCCTCCCACCCCATCTCACGTAACCAGGAGAGGTGGGGGCGCCACCCCTAGGGCAGCCGCCCCTCCCGGCTTGGGGGGCAAGTTTCCTAGGGGGTGGGGGCGCCCAAACCCATTTAGGGTTTCCCCTGTGGCCGCCGCCCCTCCCCTAGGGAACCCTAGGACGCCTCCCCCTCCTCCCTTCCCCTTATATATAGTGAGGGAGAGAGAGGGCAGCCACATCCTTACCCTGGCGCAGCCCTCTCCCTCCCCAACACCTCCTCCTCCGTTGTAGTAGTGCTTGGCGAAGCTCTGCCGGAGAACTGCAAGCTCCACCACCACGTCGTCGTGCTGCCGGAGCTCTCCCTCAACTTCTCCTCTCCCCTTGCTGGATCAAGAAGGAGGAGACGTCCCCGGGCTATACGTGTGTTGAACGCGGAGGTACCGTTGTTCGGTGCTTAGATCGGATTCGGCCGCGATCTGAATCGCTTAGTGAACGACTCCACCGACCGCGTTCTTGCAACGCTTCCGCATCGCGATCTTTAAGGGTATGAAGATGCACTCCCCTCTCTCTCGTTTCTGGTTACTCCATAGATTGATCTTGGTGATGCATAGAAAATTTTGAATTTCTGCTACGTTCCCCAATAATATATTCTCTCCCTTAACATATGCTTCGGTTTTCAAAGGGTCGGGGAAAGGTGATATTACTCTTCGGACGAATGTCATTGACAACTGATTAGATACTTAAGTTCTTTAAATGCACTCAACGGTGTCTGAGGTAGTTCCTGTCACAGAAACTTTGACAAAGGTTAAATGTTAAATAAGCGTTGAGTGAATTGTCAAGGATAAATCATGAAGGTTATCTCAGTACACAATTTTGTTTCTCGAATATGCACGAGCGTGCATATTATATATTAAAGAAGAAAGGCAAAGAAAGCTTCCACCTCAAGTTACATGCACAAGCCTACGTGGCTAAACACGCACCCACTCCACTCACACGCACGCATCTTACTCCTCGCCCATAGCCCACCTATACAGCCTACCCTGAAAGCTATCCATCTCCCTCTTGATAAGACCTGCCATAGTCCACAATTTGGCCTCAGACTTCACCTTGTGTATGAGCCTGTGGACCGATCGGAAATCACCATCGAACACAATGGCATTTCGATGCTTCCAGAGCTCCTACAACACTAGCAGCATCACCGTATGCAAATCCTTCCTGCTTGTTCCTCCATCTGCCTTTCTGCTGCAAAGCCATTCCCCCAGAATGTCGTCCTGGCTCGGTTTCCAGTCTGTCCTGCCAAGAGCTTCTCCCACCAGCGTCCACGTTGCTCTAGCGAAAACACATGTGAGCAAGATGTGGTTTATCGATTCTTCTTCTTGATCGCAAAATGGGCACGAGTCTTGGTGCGGCAAACCCCTTCTTGCTAGCTTGTCCGAGGTCCAACACCGATTCTTGAGAGCCAACCACGTAAAGAATCGACACTCCAACGGTGCCCGTGATTTCCACGTGAGTTTTGATGTGGAGACCGTCTCGCGTCCCCAAAACCTGCTCGCATATGCCGATCGCACGGTGAACTGGCCATGTGTCTCCCAGGACCAGGCAACCACATCTTGCTCGCCGACCTGCGGCTCCCAAGTTTGTACTCTCGACCATAGCTCAAGAAACTGGTTCATCGTGGCCTCATCTAAATCCGGCCCAACCTGCCGTGCCCACTCTCCACTAGCTGCGAGCTGCCCAAGGCTCGCCACCCGCCTGATCCTATGTGGGATCCTTTTGTAGACTTCCGGTGCCAGCTCCTGCACCCTCATACCATCCAGCCATCTGTCCTCCCAGAACAAAGTGTTGTTACACATTGAATCCACAAAAGATGTAGTTTTCAATATAGATGATGCAAACAATATCTATGAGGAAAATCATTTTGTCAGTCAAATAGATAGCCTTCAATAAGGCACTTGTACTTCGGCTGATTTTATCTTCCTGCATGGTTAGACGAAGATAGAAACCAAAAAGAGCATATCCAACCACAACAATTATAGATCATTTAGTGCTTGAGGTACTTTTCAATATGATATCATCATTTGATGATTCTCTGTTCTTCTTCGAGGAGCTGTTATGTGTCCCTGAAAGATAGATAATCATCGGGGGTAGGTATACATAGCACAAATAGATTTAAGGGTACCTGCAGACACATAATGCGAATACAAAGATATTGCAGGTGGGGGTTATTAACGTTACATGACAATCGAGTGTTTCAGCACCACATGCATGGTGTGCAAAAAGTTCAAGAAGCAAATTGTCCAAGGGAAAACCGAATGGCGAAGGAAAACAAACACACCCTGCAAACTCCCAAGAACTATCACTCGATGTAATTCTCCCCCTTTTTGTCAACAAGTGTTAGAAAGGTAAGAGAAGACACACGAGGAATTACTCTAAAGTAGTATCTTCTGAATCTGAATAAAAACCACTCGAAGAACCAGAGTCAGAAGAGTGCTGAATGGTTGAGGCAGAAGCAGGAGTAGCAGCCTTGGCCTTGAAGGGCTTGGAAGGATGGACATCAGGCTTGTAGATACGAGTACTGGTTGTATCTGCAATCTCATCGTCATGATTAACACACAGCAGATCCGTTGAAGCAGGAGTTTGTCTTCGGATCCACGGTACTTCAAGCAAGTCCAGATAATCATATTCCTTGAAGAGGCCCTTGTTGGCTAGATCTTTGCGAGAGTGATGCTTCACAGCAAGGTCCATGGTCTCTTTCTTGCATCCTTTCCATGCAGGAGAATTTGGCGAGTGTGATTATGAATCAGAATCAACTCAGCCATCAACTCCATTTTTTCTTTTTTGTCCAGCTTGATGTGTCTTTCCAAGGTCTGCTTCGTCCGAATACAAATCACATAGATTGATGGATTTTCTTCACGAGGGAGTTTAATCCTTGCTTCCTTGACCCGCGGTGCATCTTCAAATGAAGAGGCTTTTGCAGCAGCATCGATCAGTTCCTTCCCTTTCTATTATCCTTCACAATACACAGGGTATCACGAACTGGTGGCATGAATACCTTCAGCACATAGGCCCAGAAGAACTTCTCATTTGCAAGTTGCCCAATGGTGAACCTAATCCATGGAGCATACGGTTTCAACGATTGAGGGCTATCTGCAGCACATGCCAGGTTCCGAATGAAAAGATCAGGAATGTCAAACTTGATTCCCTGAGATATTGACACAAGAGCATTTCCTACGATGTCTTTGATGGAGTTGGGCCAGTTTGTTGGCGTGATGGTATTGCACAGAACGTGGAATAGCACTTTATTGTCGTAGGCCAAATTCTTCGGATCAACCTCAATGCATTCGTCGCCCACCATAGTGGGATCCATCAGGACATGGAGTTGTGCATCGGATACTTCCCAGTAATGAAGTCCGTGTTCTCTGTAATTCTCAAATTCACATCGAGGCAAATTTATTAGGGCCAGAAAGTGATCTGCTGAGGATTTGATTCTCTCTCTGCCAGTCATCCACTCAAGCGTCCAAGTTGAAGTATTTGCCATTTCTCCTATGATGTACATCATTGCATAAAACTGAAGAATAACTTCCTTGTTCCAGCCATGGTTAAAGCGCATAAATCCCTTCAGAAGAGCATGTTCTATATGATCAATGGCCTTCAGGAAACAAGGTACTTCTTCGAGCTTGGCAAAGTGTAAAATCTTGTGATTGAAAATCCTGTGCTTGCCAAACAAGATCCGAGATAGATTGCTTGTTCAGAACCTTGGTGACAAAGATGTCCTTTCTCCTTCATATGGATGACCCCACAAAGAATGCTAGCTTCAATGAATGAAGTTGTTCATTGAAAGCGGGGCCATACTCAGCTGAAAATAGCGAGAATGATTCTTGAGGATTTTTCCCGAGTTCTTCCTCGCTAATTTCCATCGGTTATATTCCTTCAGAAGCTGGAGCATTCTCATCAGTGGACTTTACTAGAGCAAGATGCTTTGACACTTTTTCTGAAGGAGATGGCATGGGATCACTAGATTGACCGTCATTTTTGTTCGCTGGAACTCCTTCAGTGGCTTTCTCAGATTCAGGCACTAGGGCCTTTTCTTTCTGTGATGTTTCAACTGTGGGTGGCACAACAACTCTTTCAAACTCTTGAGTCACAACTCTATCTCCTTTAGTATGTTGAGGTAGTACTGGTGGTACAGCTTCGTGCGGAAAAACATGTGGTGCAACTACTTGTTCTTTCCCTTCGGGGGCCATGGGCTCTTCAAATTTCTTTTCTTCCTACTCTGGCTATGAAGCCAAAGAGCCAGGAGCAGGGTCAACCTCCATCGGAGCAGGAGCACCAGATGAGGTGACCGGAGGGAAATTACCTGAGGAAGCGATTAGCTCCCCCTCAAACTTCTCACCCTCCTTGGTGAATCCAGAGGGTTCAACATGTGTTTCCTTCAAAGGCGATTTGTTAGAATACTCTATGTGCTTCACTTATATCTTTTGAGCTAGATAATTTTGCTCTAGTGCTTCACTTATCTTTTAGAGCACGACGGTGGTTTTATTTTGTAGAAATTATCGATCTCTCATGATTCACTTATATTATTTTGAGAGTCTTATAGAACAGCATGGTATTTGCTATGGTTATAAAATTGGTCCTAGAATGATGGGCATCCAAGTTGGGTATAATAAAAACTATCATAGGAAGTGAATTTGATGCTATGATCAATTTGATGCTTGATAATTGTTTCGAGATATAAATGTGGTAATGTTATAGTCATGCTAGTTGGGTAATTATGAAATTGAGGAATACTTGTGTTAAAGTTGGCAAGTCCCATAGCATGCACGTATGGTAAAAGTTGTGTAACAAATTTGTTGCATGGGATGCTCTTTTGATTACCTTCCTTATGTGTGGAGGCCGGGGACGCGTGATGGTTAACTCCTACCAACCCCCCCCCCCCTAGGAGCATGCGTAGTAGTACTTTGCTTCGAGGGCTAATAAAACTTTTGCAATAAGTATATGAGTTCTTTATGACTAATGTGAGTCCATGGATTATACACACTCTTACCCTTCCATCATTGCTAGCCTCTTCGGTACCGTGCATTGCCCTTTCTCACCTTGAGAGTTCGTGCAAACTTGCCGATGCATCCAGACCCCGTGATACGATACGCTCTATCACACATAAACCTCCTTATATCTTCCTCAAAACAGCCACCATACCTACCTATTATGGCATTTCCATAGCCATTCCGAGATATATCGCCATGCAACTTTCCAACATTCAGTTTATCATGACACGCATCATCATTGTCATATTGCGTTGCATGATCATGTAGTTGACATCATATTTGTGGCAAAGCCACCATGCATAATTTTTCATACATGTCACTCTTGATTCATTGTCCATCCCGGTACACCGCCGGAGGCATTCATATAGAGTCATATCTTGTTCTAGTATCGATTTGTAATTCTTGAGTTGTAAATTAATAGAAGTGTGATGATCATCATTATTAGAGCATTGTCCCCTATAAAAAAGAAAAAGAAAGGCCAAATAAAAAAGAGAAAGGCCAAAATAAAGAGAAAGGCCAAAAAAAAGAAAGGCCAAAAAAAGAAAATAAAAAAGGGGGACAATGTTACTATCTTTTTCCACACTTGTGGTTCAAAGTAGCACCATGTTCTTCATATAGAGAGTATCTTATGTTGTCACTTTCATATACTAGTGGGAATTTTTCATTATAGAACTTGGCTTGTATATTCCAATGATGGGCTTCCTCAAAATGCCCTAGGTCTTCGTGAGAAAGCAAGTTGGATGCACACCCACTTAGTTTCTTTTGTTGAGCTTTCATACATTTATAGCTCTAGTTCATCCATCGCATGGCAATCCCCACTCCTCATGTTGACATCAATTGATGGGCATCTCCATAACCCGTTGATTAGCCTTGTCAACGTGAGACTTTCTCCTTTTTTGTCATCTCCACACAATCTCCATCATCATATTCTATTCCACCCATAGTGCTATATCCATGGCTCACACTCATGTATTGCGTGAGAGTGAAAAAAGCTGAAGCGCGTTAAAAAGTATGAACCAATTGCTTGGCTGAAACCGGGGTTGTGCTTGATGGGAGTATTTTTTGTGATGAAAATGAAACATAGCCTAACTATATGATTTTGTAGGGATAAACTTTCTTTAGCCATGTTATTTTGAGAAGACATGATTGCCTTGTTAGTATGCTTGAAGTATTAATATTTCTTATGTCAATATGAACTTTTGTCTTGAATCATTTGGATCTGAACATTCATGCCACAATAAAGAAAACTACATTGAGAATATGCTAGGTAGCATTCCACATCAAAAATTCTGTTTTTATCATTTACCTAGTCGAGGACGAGCAGGAATTAAGCTTGGGGATGCTTGATACGTCTCCAACGTATCTATAATTTTTGATTGTTCCATGCTATTATATTACCTGTTTTGGATGTTTACGGGCTTTACTTTACACTTTATATCATTTTTGGGACTAACCTACTAACCGGAGGCCCAGCCTGAATTGCTGTTTTTTTGTGTGCCTATTTCAGTGTTTTGAAGAAAACGAATATCAAATAGAGTTCAAACGGAACGAAACCTTCGGGAGCGATCTTTTTGGAACAAACGCAATCCAGGAGACTTGGAGTGGACGTCAAGAAGCAGCCGAGGCAGGAGGGCGCGCCCTAGGGGGGTAGGTGTGCCCCCACCCTCGTGGGCCCCTCGTGGCTCCCCTGACCCGAAGGAAATATGCCCTAGAGGCAATAATAAAGTTATTATTTATTTCCTCATATCTTGATAAATGTTTATTATTCATGCTAGAATTGTATTAACCGGAAACATGATACATGTGTGAATACATAGACCAACATAACGTCACTAGTATGCCTCTACTTGACTAGCTCATTAATCAAAGATGGTTATGTTTCCTAACCATAGACATGTGTTGTAATTTGATTAACTGGATCACATCATTGGGAGAATGATGTGATTGACATGACCCATTCCGTTAGCCTAGCACTTGATCGTTTAGTATATTGCTATTGCTTTCTTCATGACTTATACATGTTCCTGTAACTATGAGATTATGCAACTCCCGTTTACCGGAGGAACACTTTGGGTGCTACCAAATGTCACAACGTAACTGGGTGATTATAAAGGAGTACTACAGGTGTCTCCGAAGGTACATGTTGGGTTGGCGTATTTCGAGATTAGGTTTTGTCACTTCGATTGTCGGAGAGGTATCTCTGGGCCCTCTCGGTAATGCACATCACTATAAGCCTTGCAAGCAATGTAGCTAATGAGTTAGTTACGAAATGATGCATTACGTAACGAGTAAAGAGACTTGCCGGTAACGAGATTGAACTAGGTATTGGATACCGACGATCGAATCTCGGGCAAGTAACATACCGATGACAAAGGGAACAACGTATGTTGTTATGCGGTTTGACCAATAAAGATCTTCGTAGAATATGTAGGAGCCAATATGGGCATCCAGGTTCCGCTATTGGTTATTGACCGAGAATAGTTCTAGGTCATGTCTACATAGTTCTCGAACCCGTAGGGTCCGCACGCTTAACATTACAATGACAGTTTTATTATGAGTTTATAAGTTTTGATGTACCAAAGTTTGTTCGGAGTCCCGGATGTGATCACAGACATGACGAGGAGTCTCGAAATGGTCGAGACATAAAGATTGATATATTGGAAGCCTATGTTTGGACATTGGAAGTGTTCCGGGTGAAATCGGCATTTTACCGGAGTACCGGGAGGTTACCAGAACCCCCCGGTGACCTAATGGGCCTTATTGGGCCTAGTGGAGGAAGAGGAGAGGAGGCCAAGGGGCAGCCGCGCGCCCCTCCCCCCCAAGTCCGAATAGAACAAGGAGGGGGCGGCGCCCCCCCTTTCCTTTCCCCCTCTCCTCCTTCCCCCAAGTCCTAGTCCAACTAGGGAAAGGGGGGAGTCCTACTCCCGGTGGGAGTAGGACTCCTCTGGCGTGCCTCCTCCTAGGGCCGGCCGCACCCCCCTTGCTCCTTTATATACGGGGGCAGGGGGCACCCTAGGACACACAAGTTGATCTACGTGATCGTTCCTTAGCCGTGTGCGGTGCCACCTCCACCATATTCCACCTCGGTCATATCGTCGCGGAGTTTAGGCGAAGCCCTGTGCCGGTAGAACATCATCATCGTCACCACGCCGTCGTGCTGACGGAACTCATCCCCTACACTTTGCTGGATCGGAGTCCGGGGATCATCATCGAGCTAAACGTGTGCTGAACTCGGAGGTGCCGTACGTTCGGTACTTGGATCGGTCAGATCGTGAAGACGTACGACTACATCAACCGCGTTGTCATAACGCTTCCGCTTATGGTCTACGAGGGTATGTGGACAATGCTCTCCCCTCTCGTTGCTATGCATCACCATGATCTTGCGTGTGCGTAGGAATTTTTTGGAAATTACTACGTTATCCAACAGTGGCATCCGAGCCAGGTTTTATGCGTAGATGTCATATGCTCGAGTAGAACACAAGTGAGTTATGGGTGATACAAGTCATACTGCTTACCAGCATGTCATACTTTGGTTCGGCGGTATTGTGAGATGAAGCGGCCCGGACCGACATTACGCATAGGCTTACGCGAGACTGGTTTCACCGTTACGAGCACTCGTGCTTAAAGGTGGCTGGCGGGTGTCTGTCTCTCTCACTTTAGCTGAATCGAGTGTGGCTATGCCCGGTCCTTGCGAAGGTTAAAAGAGCACTAACTTGACGAACTATCGTTGTGGTTTTAATGTGTAGGCAAGAACGGTTCTTGCTCAAGCCCGTAGCAGCCACGTAAAATTTGCAACAACAAAGTAGAGGACGTCTAACTTGTTTTTGCAGGGCATGTTGTGATGTGATATGGTCAAGATGTGATGCTATATTTTATTGTATGAGATGATCATGTTTTGTAACCGGTTATCGGCAATGGCGAGAGCCATATGGTTGTCGCTTTATTGTATGAAATGCAAGCATACATAATTGCTTTACTTTATCACTAAGCGGTAGCGATAGTCGTAGAAGCAATAGATGGCGTAACGACAACGATGCTACAATGGAGATCAAGGTGTCGCGCCGGTGACGATGGTGATCATGACGGTGCTTCAAAGATGGAGATCACAAGCACAAGATGATGATGGCCATATCATATCACTTATATTGATTGCATGTGATGTTTATCCTTTATGCATCTTATCTTGCTTTGATTGACGGTAGCATTTTAAGATGATCTCTCACTAATAATCAAGAAGTGTTCTCCCTGAGTATGCACCATTGCGAAAGTTCTTTGTGCTGAGACACCACGTGATGATCGGGTGTGATAGGCTCTACGTTCAAATACAACAGGTGCAAAACAGTTGCACATGCGGAATACTCAGGTTAAACTTGACGAGCCTAGCATATAATAGATATGGCCTCGGAACACGGAGACCGAAAGGTCGAGCGTGAATCATATAGTAGATATGATCAACATGTTGATGTTCACCGTTGAAACTACTCTATCTCACGTGACGATCGGACATGCTGTAGTTGATATGGATCACGTAATCACTTAGAGGATTAGAGAGATGTCTATCTAAGTGGGAGTTATTAAGTAATATGATTAATTGAACTTAAATTTATCATGAACTTAGTACCTGATAGTATTTTGCTTGTCTATGTTTGTTGTAGATAGATGGCTCGTGCTGTTGTTCCGTTGAATTTTAATGCGTTCCTTGAGAAAGCAAAGTTGAAAGATGATGGTAGCAGTTACGGATCGGGTCCGTAACTCGAGATTATCCTCATTGCTGCACGTAAGAATTACGTCCCGGAAGCACCGTTGGGTGCCAGGCCTGCTTCTGATGTGGCCGACGGCGTTAAGAACGTCTGGCGAGCAAAGCGATGACTACTCAATAGTTTAGTGTGTCATGCTTTACGGCTTAGAACCGGGTCTTCAACGACGTTTTGAACGTCATGGAGCATATGAGATGTTCCAGGAGTTGAAGTTAATATTTCAAGCAAATGCCCGGATTGAGAGATATGAAGTCTCCAATAAGTTCTATAGCTGCAAGATGGAGGAGAATAGTTACAAGGTGAACACATACTCAAAATGTCCGGGTAATAATCACTTGATTCAAGCGGGAGTTAATCTTCACGATGATAGTGTCATTGATGAAATTCTTCAATCATCGCCACCAAGCTACAAGAGCTTCGTGATGAACTATAATATGCAAGGGATGGACAAGACTATTCGAGCTCTTCGCAATGCTAAAAGCATGGAGGTAGAAATCAAGAAGGAGCATCAAGTGTTGATGGTTAACAAGACCACCAGTTTCAAGAAAAGGGAAAAGGGAAGAAGAAGGAACTTCAAGAAGAACAGCAAGCAAGTTGCTGCTCAAGAGAAGAAACCCAAGTCTGGACCTAAGCACGAGATGCGTGCTTCTCTTAAGCGATCGACCTTTGAAGCGAAACTACCCCAAGTATTTGGCGGATAAGAAGGATGGCAAAGTGAACAAAGGTATATGTGATATACATGGTATTGATGTGTACCTTACTAATGCTCGCAGATAGTACACAGGTATTTGATATTGGTTACATTGCTAATATTTGCAACTCGAAACAGGGACTACGGATTAAGCAAAGATTGGCCAAGGACGAGGTGACGATGCGCGTGGGAAATGGTTCCAAAGTCGATGTGATCGCAGTCGGCACGCTACCTCTACATCTACCATCGGGATTAGTTTTAGACCTAAATAATTGTTATTTGGTGCCAGCGTTGAGCATGAACATTATATCTTCATCTTGTTTGATGCGAGACGGTTATTCATTTAAGTATGAGAATAATGGTTGTTCTTTTTTTGAGTAATATCTTTTATGGTCATGCACCCTTGAAGAGCAGTCTATTTTTGTCGAATATCGATAGTGGTGATACACATATTCATAGTGTTGAAACCAAAAGATGCAGAGTTGATAATGATAGTGCAACTTATTTGTGGCACTGCCGTTTAGGTCATACCGGTGTAAAGCGCATGAAGAAACTCCATACTGATGGGCTTTTGGAATCACTTGGTACTTATGAACCGTGCCTCATGGGCAAGATGACTAAAACGCCGTTCTCGGAACTATGGAGCGAGCAACCGATTTGTTGGAAATCATACATCTTGATGTTTGTGGTCCAATGAATGTTGAGGCTCATGGCGGGTATCGTTATTTTCTCACCTTCACGGATGATTTAAGCATATATGGGTATATCTACTTAATGAAACACAAGTCGAAACATTTGAAAAGTTCAAAGAATTTCAGAGTGAAGTGGAAAATCATCGTAACAAGAAAATAAAATTTCTACGATCGATCGTGGAGGAGAATGTTTGAGTTCGAGTTTGGTCTACATTTGAAACAATGCGGAATAGTTTCACAACTCACGCCACCCGAACACCACAGCGAAATGGTGTGTCCGAGCGTCGTGTCGTACTTTACTAGATATGGTGCGATCTATGATGTCTCTTACTGATTCACCGCTATCGTTTTGGGGTTATGCTTTCGAGACGGCCGCATTTACGTTAAATAGGGCACCATCAAAATCCGTTGAGACGACGCCTCATGAACTGTGGTTTGGCAAGAAACCAAAGTTGTCATTTCTTAAAGTTTGGGGCTGCGATGCTTGTGTGAAGAAACTTCAACCAGATAAGCTCAAACCCAAATCGGAGAAATGTGTCTTCATAGGATACCCAAAAGAGACTGTTGGGTACACCTTCTATCACAGATCTGAGGGCAAGATTTTCGTTGCTAAATTCGGATCCTTTCTAGAGAAGGAGTTTCTCTCGAAAGAAGTGAGTGGGAGGAAAGTAGAACTTGATGAGGTAACTATACCCGCTCCCTTATTGGAAAGTAGTTCATCACAAGAACCGGTTCCTGTGACAACTACACCAATTAGTGAGGAAGCTAATGATATTAATCATGAAACTTGGATCAAGATTCTCTTGAACCTCGTGGGTCTACGAGTAAGATCCGCACGAGAGTGGTACGATAATCCTATTCTGGAAGTCATGTTACTTGACCATGATGAACCTACGAACTATGAGGAAGCGATGATGAGCCCAGATTCCGCAAAATGGCTAGAGGCCATGAAATCTGAGATGGGATCCATGTATGAGAACAAAGTATGGACTTTGGTTGACTTGCCCGATGATCGGCAAGCCATTGAGAATAAATGGATCTTTAAGAAGAAGACTGGCGCTGATGGTAATGTAACTGTCTATAAAGCTCGACTTGTTGCGAAAGGTTTTCGACAAGTTCAAGGGGTTGACTACGATGAGACTTTCTCACCCGTAGCGATGCTTAAGTCTGTCCGAATCATGTTAGCAATTGCCGCATTTTATGATTATGAAATTTGGCAAATGGATGTCAAAATTGCATTCTTGAATGGATTTCTGGAAGAAGAGTTGTATATGATGCAACCAGAAGGTTTTGTTGATCCAAAAGGTGCTAACAAAGTGTGCAAACTCCAGCGATCCATTTATGGACTAGTGCAAGCATCTCGGAGTTGGAATAAGTGCTTTGATAGTGTGATAAAATTATATGGTTTTATACAGACTTTTGGAGAAGCCTGTATTTACAAGAAAGTGAGTGGGAGCTCTGTAGCATTTTTGATATTATATGTAGATGACATATTATTAATTGGAAATGATATAAAATTTCTGGATAGCATAAAGGGATACTTGAATAAAAGTTTTTCAATGAAAGACCTCAGTGAAGCTGCCTACATATTGGGCATCAAGATTTATAGAGATAGATCAAGATGCTTAATTGGACTTTCACAAAGCACATACCTTGATAAAGTTTTGAAACAGTTCAAAATGGATCAAGCGAAGAAAGGGTTCTTGCCCGTGCTACAAGGTGTGAAATTGAGTCAGACTCAATGCCCGACCACAGCAGAAGATAGAGAGAAGATGAAAGATGTTCCCTTTGCTTCAGCCATAGGCTCTATCATGTATGCAATGCTGTGTACCAGACCTGACGTATGCTTAGCAATAAGTTTGGCAAGAAGGTACCAAAGTAATCCAGGAGTGGATCATTTGGACAGCGGTCAAGAACATCTGAAATACCTAAAAGGACTAAGGATATGTTTCTCGTATATGGAGGTGACAAAGAGCTAGTCGTAAATGGTTACGTCGATGCAAGCTTTGACACCGATCCGTCGATTCTAAATCGCAAACCGGATATGTGTTTTTATTAAGCGGTGGAGCTGTAAGTTGGTGCAGTTCTAAACAAAGCATCGTGGCGGGATCTACATGTAAAGCGAGTACATAGCTGCTTGAAGCAGCAAATGAAGGAGTCGGATGAAGGAGTTCATTTCCGATCTAGGTGTCATACCTAGTGCATCGGGACCAATGAAGATCTTCTGTGACAATACTGGTGCAATTGCCTTGGCAAAGGAATCCAATTTCACAAGAGGACCAAGCACATCAAGAGACGCTTCAATTCCATCCGGGACCAAGTCCAGGTGGGAGACATAGAGATTTGCAAGATACATACGGATCTGAATGTTGCAGACCCATTGACTAAGCCTCTTCCACGAGCAAAACATGATCAGCACCAAGACTCCATGGGTGTTAGAATCATTACTGTGTAATCTAGATTATTGACTCTAGTGCAAGTGGGAGACTGAAGGAAATATGCCCTAGAGGCAATAATAAAGTTATTATTTATTTCCTCATATCATGATAAATGTTTATTATTCATGCTAGAATTGTATTAACCGGAAACATGATACATGTGTGAATACATAGACCAACATAACGTCACTAGTATGCCTCTACTTGACTAGCTCATTAATCAAAGATGGTTATGTTTCCTAACCATATACATGTGTTGTCATTTGATTAACGGGATCACATCATTGGGAGAATGATGTGATTGACACGACCCATTCCGTTAGCCTAGCACTTGATCGTTTAGTATATTGCTATTGCTTTCTTCATGACTTATACATGTTCCTGTAACTATGAGATTATGCAACTCCCGTTTACCGGTGGAACACTTTGGGTGCTACCAAATGTCACAACATAACTGGGTGATTATAAAGGAGTACTACAGGTGTCTCCGAAGGTACATGTTGGGTTGGCGTATTTCGAGATTAGGTTTTGTCACTCCAATTGTCGGAGAGGTATCTCTAGGCCCTCTCGGTAATGCACATCACTATAAGCCTTGCAAGCAATGTAGCTAATGAGTTAGTTACGGAATGATGCATTACGTAACGAGTAAAGAGACTTGCCGGTAACGAGATTGAACTAGGTATTGGATACCGACGATCGAATCTCGGGCAAGTAACATACCGATGACAAAGGGAACAACGTATGTTGTTATGCGGTTTGACCAATAAAGATCTTCGTAGAATATGTAGGAGCCAATATGGGCATCCAGGTTCCGCTATTGGTTATTGACCGAGAATAGTTCTAGGTCATGTCTACATAGTTCTCGAACCCGTAGGGTCCGCACGCTTAACGTTACGATGACAGTTTTATTATGAGTTTATAAGTTTTGATGTACCGAATTTTGTTCGGAGTCCCGGATGTGATCACGGACATGACGAGGAGTCTTGAAATGGTCGAGACATAAAGATTGATATATTGGAAGCCTATGTTTGGACATCGGAAGTATTCCGGGTGAAATCGGCATTTTATCGGAGTACCGGGAGGTTACCGGAACCCCCTGGTGACCTAATGGGCCTTATTGGGCATAGTGGAGGAAGAGGAGAGGAGGCCAAGGGGCAGCCGCGCCCCTCCTCCCCCCAAGTCTAAATAGGACAAGGAGGGGGGGCGGCGCCCCCCCTTTCCTTTCCCCCCTCTCCTCCTTCCCCCCAAGTCCTAGTCCAACTAGGGAAAGGGGGGGAGTCCTACTCCCGGTGGGAGTAGGACTCCTCCGGCGCGCCTCCTCCTAGGGCCGGCCACACCCCCCTTGCTCCTTCATATACGGGGGCAGGGGGCACCCTAGGACACACAAGTTGATCTACGTGATCGTTCCTTAGCCGTGTGCGGTGCCCCCCTCCACCATATTCCACCTCGGTCATATCGTCGCGGAGTTTAGGCGAAGCCCTGCGCCGGTAGAACATCATCATCGTCACCACGCCGTCGTGCTGATGGAACTCATCCCCGACACTTTGCTGGATCGGAGTCCGGGGATCATCATCGAGCTGAACGTGTGCTGAACTCGGAGGTGCCGTACGTTCGATACTTGGATCGGTCGGATCGTGAAGACGTACGACTACATCAACCTCATTGTCATAACGCTTCCGCTTATGGCCTACGAGGGTACGTGGACAATACTCTCCCCTCTCATTGCTATGCATCACCATGATCTTGCATGTGCGTATGAATTTTTTTAAAATTACTACGTTCCCCAACATGACCGACCTCCTTCGCCTACACATACCTCCATACCCTGAAAATATCTAGGAGCACCACGAAAAACTATTTCGACCGCCGCAACCTTCTGTATCCGCGAGATCCCATCTTGGAGCCTTCGCCGGTGCTCCGCTGAAGGGGGAATGGACCACGGAGGGCTTCTACATCAACACCATAGCCTCTCCGATGAGTTGTGAGTAGTTTACCACGGACCTTCGGGTCCATAGTTATTAGCTAGATGGCTTCTTCTCTCTCTTTGAATCTCAATACAAAGTTCTCCTCGATCTTCTTGGATATCTATTCGATGTAACTCTTTTTGCGGTGTGTTTGTCGAGATCCGATGAATTGTGGGTTTATTATCAAGTTTATCTATGAGAAATATTTGAATCTCCTCGGAATTCTTTTATGTATGATTGGTTATCTTTACAAGTCTCTTCGAATTATCAATTTGGTTTGGCCTACTAGATTGATATTTCTTGCAATGGGAGAAGTTCTTAGCTTTGGGTTCAATCTTGTGGTGTCCTTTCCCAGTGACAGCAGGGGCAGCAAGGCACGTATTGTATTGTTGCCATCGAGGATAAAAAGATGGGGTTTATATCATATTGATTGAGTTTATCCTCTACATCATGTCATCTTTCTTAATGCGTTACTTTGTTCTTATGAACTTAATACTCTAGATGCATGCTGGATAGCAGTCGATGTGTGGAGTAATAGTAGTAGATGCATAATCGTTTCGGTCTCTACTTGTCACGGACGTGATGCCTATATACATGATCATGCCTAGATATTCTCATAACTATGCACTTTTCTATCAATTGCTCGACAGTAATTTGTTCACCCACCTTAATACTTATGCTATCTTGAGAGAAGCCACTAGTGAAACCTATGGCCCGCGGGTCTATCTTTTATCATATATAAGTTTCCGATCTACTTTATTTTGCAATCTTTACTTTTCAATCTATATCAAAAAAATACCAAAAAATTTTATCTTATCTTATGATCTCCATCAGATCTCACTTTTGCAAGTTACCGTGAAGGGATTGACAACCCCTTTATCGCGTTGGTTGCAAGGTTCTTGTTTGTTTGTGTAGGTACGAGGGACTTTTGTGGATCCTCCTACTGGATTGATACCTTGGTTCTCAAAACTGAGGGAAATACTTACGCTACTTTGCTGCATCACCCTTTCCTCTTCAAGGGAAAACCAACATAGTGCTCAAGAGGGAGGAAGAAGGATTTCTGGCGCCATTGCCGGGGAGGTCTTCGCTCAAGTCAAGACATACCAAGTACCCATCACAAACTTATCTCCCTCGCAATACATTATTTGCCATTTGCTTCTCATTTTCCTCTCCCCCACTTCACCATTGCCGTTTTATTCGCCCTCTCTTTGCCGTTCGCCTCTCTTTTTCGCTTGCCTCTTGTGTGCTTGTGTGTTGGATTGCTTGTCACGATGGCTCAAGATAATACTAAATTGTGTGACTTTTCCAATACCAACAATAATGATTTCCTTAGCACTCCGATTGCTCCTCTTAATGATGTTGAATCTTGTGAAATCAATGCTTCTTTGTTGAATCTTGTTATGAAAGATCAATTCTCCGACCTTCATAGTGAAGATGCCGCTACTCATCTAAATAACTTTGTTGATTTGTGTGATATGCACAAGAAGAAAGACACGGATAATGATATTGTTAAATTGAAGTTATTTCCGTTTTCACTTAGAGATCATGCTAAAACTTGGTTTTCGTCTTTGCCTAAAGATAGTATTGATTCTTGGAATAAGTGCAAAGATGCTTTTATCTCTAAGTATTTTCCTCCTGCTAAGATCATCTCTCTTAGAAACGATATTATGAATTTTAAACAACTTGATCATGAGCATGTTGCACAACTTGGGAGAGAATGAAATTAATGATTCACAATTGCCCTACACATGGTTTGAATTTATGGATGATCATATAAATTTTGTATGCCGGATTGAATTTTGCTTCTGGAAATCTTTTAGATTCGGCCGCAGGAGGCACTTTTATGGATATCACTTTAGGAGAAGCTACTAAACTCGTAGATAATATTATGGTTAATTATTCTCAATGGCACATCGAAAGATCTACTAGTAAAAAGGTTCATGCGATAGAACAGATTAATGTTTTGAGTTGAAAGATGGATGAACTTATGAAATTGTTTGCTACTAAGAGTGCTCCTATTGATCCTAATGATATGCCTTTGTCTACTTTGATTGATAATAATAATGAATCTATGGATGTGAATTTAGTTGGTAGGAATAATTTTGGTAACAACGCGTATAGAGGAAACTTTAATCCTAGGCCGTTTCCTAGTAATTCCTCTAATAATTATGGTAATTCCTACAACAACTCTTATGGAAATTTTAATAAGATGCCCTCTGATTTTGAGAATAGTGTTAAAAAATTTATGATCTCTCAAAAGAATTTTAATGCTTTGCTTGAAGAAAAATTGCTTAAAGTTGATGAATTGGCTAGGAACGTGGATAGAATTTCTCTTGATGTTGATTCTTTGAAACTTAGATCTATTCCACCTAAGGATGATATCATGAGTCTCTCAAAGCCATGAGAATTTCCATTGATGAGTGCAAGGAAAGAACCGCTAGAATGCGTGCTAAGAAAGATTGCTTTGTAAAAGCGTGTTCTTCTAGTTTCCATGAAAACAATGATGAAGATCTAAAAGTGATTGATGTGTCTCCTATTAAATCTTTGTTTTGCAATATGAGTGTTGATAATGATGGTACTGGAGATAAGTCAACTTTAGTTAAAAGGCGTCCCAATGATTCGGAGTTTTTAGATCTTGATGCTAAATTTGGTAAAAGTGGGATTGGAGAGGTCAAAACTTTACATAGCAATGAACCCACTATTTTGTATTTAAAGGAATTTAATTATGACAATTATTCTCTAATAGATTGTATTTCCTTGGTGCAATCCGTGTTGAATTCTCTTCACGCTTATAGTCAAAATAAAGCTTTTACCAAACATATCGTTGATGCTTTGATGCAATCTTATGAGGAAAAACTTGAATTGGAAGTTTCCATCCCTAGAAAAATTTATGATGAGTGGGAACCTACTATTAAAATTAAAATTAAAATTAAACATCATGAAAGCTACACTTTGTGTGATTTGGGTGCTAGTGTTTCCACGATTCCAAAAACTTTATGTGATGTGCTAGGTTTCCATGATTTTGATGTTTGCTCTTTAAACTTGCACCTTGCGGATTCCACTATTAAGAAACCTATGGGAAGGATTAATGATGTTCTTATTTGTTGCCAATAGGAATCACGTGCCCGTAGATTTTATCGTTCTTGATATAGGTTGCAATCTTTCATGTCCTATTATTCTTGGTAGACCTTTTCTTAGAACGATTGGTGCAATTATTGATATGAAGGAAGGAAATATTAGATTTCAATTTCCATTAAGGAAAGGCATGGAACACTTCACTATAAAGAAAATCAAATTACCTTATGAATCTATTATGCGAGCCACTTATGAATTGAATACCAAAGATGGCAATACTTAGATCTATTCTCGCTTTTATACCTAGCTAGGGGCGTTAAACGATAGCGCTTGTTGGGAGGCAGCCCAATTTTATTTTTGTTCCTTGATTTTTGCTTCTGTTTAGTAATAAATAATTCATCTAGATTATTTTTAGATGTGGTTTTATGTTTTAATTAGTGTTTGTGCCAAGTAGAACATATAGGATCATCTTGGGTGAAAGTTAATTTCATCTTGCTGAAAAACAGAAACTTTTGCGTGCATGAGAATAATTTTACTAAATCACAGAAACGTCCTTTTTAGTTGATTCTTTTTGAAGTATATAAATAGACAAATTTCCTAGGACTTCCTATTTTGGTAGGATTTTTAGAGTTCCATAAGTATTCGAAAGTTACAAATTGCTACAGACTGTTCTGTTTTTTGACAGATTCTGTTTTTCGTGTGTTGTTTGCTTATTTTAATGAATCTATAGCTAGTATCGGGGGGTATGAACCATTGAGAAGTTGGAATACAGTAGGTTTAAAACCAATATAAATAAATAATGATTTCATTACAGTACCTTAAGTGGTGGTTTTTCTTTCTTGCACTAATGGAGCTCATGAGATTTCCTGTTAAGTTTTGTGTTGTGAAGTTTTCAAGTTTTGGTAAAGATTTGATGGAGTATGGAATAAGGAGTGGAAAGAGCCTAAGCTTGGGGATGCCCATGTAACCCCAAGATAATTCAAGGACAACCAAAATCCTAACTTTGGGGATGCCTCGGAAGGCATCCCCCCTTTCGTCTTCGTCTATCGGTAACTTTACTTGGAGCTATACTTTTATTCACCACATGATATGTGTTTTTCTTGGAGCATCTTGTATGATATGATTCTTTACTTTTTAGTTTACCACAATCATCCTTGATGTGCACACATTTTGGGAGAGACACACATGTTTTGGAATTTGTAAGAATACTCGATGTGCTTCACTTATATCTTTTGAGATAGATAATTTTGCTCTAGTGCTTCACTTATATCTTTTAGAGCACGGCAGTGGTTTTATTTTGTAGAAATTATTGATCTCTCATGCTTCACTTATATTATTTTGAGAGTCTTATAGAACAGCATGGTACTTGCTATGGTTATAAAATTGGTCCTAGAATGATGGGCATCCAAGTTGGGTATAATAAAAACTATCATAGGAAGTGAATTGGATGCTATGATCAATTTGATGCTTGATAATTGTTTTGAGATATAAAGGTGGTAATGTTAGAGTCATGCTAGCTTGGTAATTATGAAATTGAGGAATACTTGTGTTGAAGTTGGCAAGTCCCGTAGCATGCACGTATGGTAAACGTTGTGTAACAAATTTGTTGCATGGGATGCTCTTTTGATTGCCTTCCTTATGTGTGGAGGTCGGGGGCGTGCGATGGTTAACTCCTACCAACCTCCCCCCTAGGAGCATGCGTAGTAGTACTTTTCTTCGAGGGCTAATAAAACTTTTGCAATAAGTATATGAGTTCTTTATGACTAATGTGAGTCCATGGAATATACGCACTCTTACCCTTCTATCATTGCTAGCCTCTTCGGTACCGTGCATTGCCCTTTCTCACCTTGAGAGTTGGTGCAAACTTTGCCGGTGCATCCAAACCCCGTGATATGATACGCTCTATCACACATAAGCCTCCTTATATCTTCCTCAAAACAGCCACCATACCTACGTATTATGGCATTTCCATAGCCATTCTGAGATATATCACCATGCAAATTTCCAGCGTTCCGTTTATCATGACACGCATCATCATTGTCATATTGCCTTGCATGATCATGTAGTTGACATCGTATTTGTGGCAAAACCAACATGCATAATTTTTCATACATGTCACTCTTGATTCATTGCCCATCCCGGTACACCGCCGGAGGCATTCATATCGAGTCATATCTTGTTCTAGTATCGAGTTGTAATTCTTGAGTTGTAAATTAATAGAAGTGTGATGATCATCATTATTAGAGCATTGTTCCCTATAAAAAAAGAAAAATAAAGGCCAAATAAAAAAAGAAAGGCCAATAAAAAAAGAGAAAGGCCAAAAAATGAGAGGCCCAAAAAAAGAAAATAAAAAAGGGGGACAATGTTACTATCTTTTTCCACACTTGTGGTTCAAAGTAGCCACCACGTTCTTCATATAGAGAGTCTCTTATGTTGTCACTTTCATATACTAGTGGGAATTTTCATTATAGAACTTGGCTTGTATATTCCAATGATGGGCTTCCTCAAAATGCCCAAGGTCTTCGTGAGCAAGCAAGTTGGATGCACACCCACTTAGTTTCTTTTGTTGAGATTTCATACATTTATAGCTCTAGTTCATCCATTGCATGGCAATCCCTACTCCTCATGTTGACATCAATTGATGGGCATCTCCATAGCCCGTTGATTAGCCTCGTCAACGTGAGACTTCCTCCTTTTTTGTCTTCTCCACACAACCTCCATCATCATATTCTATTCCACCCATTGTGCTATATCCATGGCTCACGCTCATGTATTGCGTGAGAGTGAAAAAAGCTGAAGCGCGTTAAAAAGTATGAACCAATTGCTTGGCTGAAACCGGGGTTGTGCTTGATGGGAGTATTTTGTGTGATGAAATAGAAACATAGCCTAACTATATGATTTTGTAGGGATAAACTTTCTTTAGCCATGTTATTTTAAGAAGACATGATTGCCTTGTTAGTATGCTTGAAGTATTACTATTTCTGATGTCAATATGAACTTTTGTCTTGAATCATTTGGATCTGAACATTCATGCCACAATAAAGAAAACTACATTGAGAATATGCTAGGTAACATTCCGCATCAAAAATTCTGTTTTTATCATTTACCTACTCGAGGATGAGCAGGAATTAAGCTTGGGGATGCTTGATACGTCTCCAATGTATCTATAATTTTTGATTGTTCCATGATATTATATTACCTGTTTTGGATGTTTATGGATTAAAACCTTCGGGAGCAATCTTTTTGGAACAAATGCAATCCAGGAGACTATGAGTGGACGTCAAGAAGCAGCCGAGGGAGCCACGAGGCAGGAGGGCGCGCCCTAGGTGGGTAGGCGCCCCCCACCCTCGTGGGCCCCTCGTGGCTCCCCTGACCGACCTCCTTTGCCTATATGTACCTAAATACTCTGAAAACATCTAGGAGCACCACGAAAAACTATTTCGACCGCCACAACCTTCTGTATCCGCGAGATCCCATCTTGGAGCCTTCGCCGGTGCTCCGCTGGAGGGGGAATCGACCACGGAGGGCTTCTACATCAACACCATAGTCTCTCCGATGAGTTGTGAGTAGTTTACCACGGTCCTTCGGGTCCATAGTTATTAGCTAGATGGCTTCTTCTCTCTCTTTGAATCTCAATACAAAGTTCTCCTCGATCTTCTTGGAGATATATTCGATGTAACTCTTTTTGCGGTGTGTTTGTCGAGATCCGATGAATTGTGGGTTTATGATCAAGTTTATCTATGAGAAATATTTAAATCTACTCGGAATTCTTTTATGTATGATTGGTTATCTTTGCAAGTCTCTTTGAATTATCAATTTGGTTTGGCCTACTAGATTGATATTTCTTGCAATGGGAGAAGTGCTTAGCTTTGGGTTCAATCTTGCGGTGTCCTTTCCCAGTGACAGTGGGGGCAGCAAGGCACATATTGTATTGTTGCCATCCAAGATAAAAAGATGGGGTTTATATCATATTGATCGAGTTTATCCCTCTACATCATGTCATCTTTCTTAATGCGTTACTCTATTCTTATGAACTTAATACTCTAGATGCGTGCTGGATAGCGGTCGATGTGTGGAGTATTAGTAGTAGATGCAGAATCGTTTTGGTCTACTTGTCACGGACGTGATGCCTATATACATGATCATGCCTAGATATTCTCATAACTATGCACTTTTCTATCAATTGCTCGACAGTAATTTGTTCACCCACCGTAATACTATGCTATCTGGAGAGAAGCCACTAGTGAAACCTATGGCCCCCGGTTCTATCTTTTATCATATAAGTTTCCGATCTACTTTATTTTGCAATCTTTACTTTTCAATCTATATCATAAAAATACCAAAAATATTTATCTTATCTTATTATCTCCATCAGATCTCGCTTTCACAAGTTACCGTGAAGGGATTGACAACCCCTTTATCGCGTTGGTTGCGAGGTTCTTGTTTGTTTGTGTAGGTACGAGGGACTTCTGTGGAGCCTCATACTGGATTGATACCTTGGTTCTCAAAACTGCGGGAAATACTTACGCTACTTTGCTGCATCACCCTTTCCTCTTCAAGGGAAAACCAACGCAGTGCTCAAGAGGTAGCAAGGAGCAGTAGCTTTTTCATCAGTAATCAGCTTTCTCTTCACCATTGGGGCAGCAGAACCCGAAGGTTGTCTCAGGGGACAGGGGCAAGCCTTGGTGAAGATCTCACTGGTGGTGAAATCTTTGCTGGAGATGGGGTTTGATACGGCTTATCGAGTAATGCTTTCTGATCATATATGGGAATTTGTTCAGCAGCATTATCATCGAACGAGTCCTCATCAGACGAGGCAGATGCAACTTTTCAAAATTTACTTGCAACGGACTTCTTCTTCGAAGCTCGAGGGGAAACAAATTTCCTCCTCTTCTTTTCTTTTCGGGCAGACGCCCTTTCCTTCTTTTCCATCACATCCTGTTGAGTTAACTCAACATTTTGCTGTTCCACTTGATTTCTCTTCGCGAGTATTGCCTCATGCTTGGCCTTGGCCTTTTCCCTCTTTGCAACTTCTCCGGGAAACTCAGCTATGGTTTTCATGGAATTAGCATGAGCGTTGGGAGGCGGTGCCGGCCTTAATTTTTCATCGTCTGCAATGCAATCATTCCAAGGTGGAGTGAATGCAAACAGGATCTGGTATTTTCTTCATACGTTCTCATAATTAAACAATTTCTTTGCCCAATGACGGCGAACCTTTTGCAGCCTGTAATTCCTTTCTTGAGGAGTTTCTACTCCAGGTGGAGTCTTGTAAGTTTCCTGATCAGACATCTCAGCCGCATTATTCCTTTCTCTTCCACGGACACCCTTTTTGGGATTTCCATTAGAGAACATGGTTTTGGAGTCTGTGACTAGCTCATCCTCTGGCTGACTTTGAGCTGAGGGAACATCATCATCTTCTTCAGCAGATTCTAATTTGACCTTTTTCTTTGGTGCTCTAGGCGGTTTTACAGATTTTTTTGTCAACCATCTTTGTTGTGTCTGCCAGACGCGGCTGCTGTGGAATTTCTTATTCAGACCCAGAGTTCTCATCTGAACTGTTTGCCATAACCACTCCTGAGAAAGCAAACACAAAAACAAAAGAAAAACACAGAGGAAGTCACAAACATGCACATAATCATTTTAGCTCAAAATAGATAAGTTTTCGGAAGAGGTGATGGATCCATGGCATACACACGTAAGATATCGTCGAGTGAATTGCAATATGCCTGAAGACGACATAACGATTCCTCTAATCTTTCGATGCATACACAACGAACTCTAGATCCAGGAGACTAGTACAAGGAACTTCTACAAACTGTACATGTCATAACTTAGTGAACCCTAAAGATCTACAACAAGAAAATAACAAAGGATAAATGGCGACGGGATGAACTGCCTTAGAACAGGAAGGGAATAGGGCAAGTTTTGGATCTGAGTGCCCTAACTTGGCAAGATAGATTGACTATGGCCACCTGTAGGGCGGTTGACGCTTTTCTTCTGGCGCAAGAAAGCTAATTTTATGAGAAAGATCTGGGCGAAAGATTCACCCCAATCGGAGTTACGGATCTCCGGATATTTCAGAAACGGTGAAGGGGTAGAATCTGGGAACGCAGAAACAGAGAGATAGATCCAATCTCGGAGGGGTTCTCGCCCCTCCCATGCCATGGGAGCCAAGGACCAGAGGGGAACCCCTTCTCCCATCTAGGGAGAAGGCCAAGGAAGAAGAAGAAGAAGGGGGCCTCTCTCCCCCTTTCTTCCGGTGGCGCCGGAACGCCGCCGAGGGCCATCATCATCACCGCGATCTACACCAACACCACCATCATCTTCACCAACATCTCCATCACCTTCCCCATCTATATTCAGCGGTCCACTCTCCCGCAACCCGCTGTACCCTGTACTTGAACATGGTACTTTATGCTTCATATTATTTTCCAATGATGTGTTGCCATCTTATGATGTCTGAGTAGATTTCCATTGTCCTATCGGTGATTGATGAATTGCTATGATTGGTTTGAGTTGCATGTTTTATTATTGGTGATGTCCTATTGTGCCCTCCGTGTCGCGCAAGCGTGAGGGATTCCCGCTGTAGGGGTTTGCAATATGTTTATGATTTGCTTATGGTGGGCGGCGTGAGTGACAGAAGCACAGACCCGAGTAAGTAGGTTGTTTGCGTATGGGATAAAGGGGACTTGATACTTTAATCCTATGGTTGGGTTTTACCTTAATGAATCTTTAGTATTTGCGGATGCTTGCTAGAGTTCCAATCATAAGTGCATATGGTCCAAGTAGAGAAAGTATGTTAGCTTATGCCTCTCCCTAAATAGAATTGCAATAGTGATTACCGGTCTAGTAACATAGTCAATTGCTTAGGGACAATTTCACAACTCCTACCACCACTTTTCCACACTCTCTATATTTACTTTATTGCATCTTTATCTAAACAGCCCCTATTTTATATTTACTTGTTCTTTATTTTCTTGCAAACCTATCCAACAATACCTACAAAGTACTTCTAGTTTCATACTTGTTCTAGGTAAAGCGAACGTCAAGCGTGCGTAGAGTCGTATCAGTGGCCGATAGGACTTGAGAGAGTATTTGTTCTACCTTTAGCTCCTCGTTGGGTTCGACACTCTTACTTATCGAAAGAGGCTACAACTATCCTGTATACTTGCGGGTTATCACAGCACGAGAGAGAAAGATTACCGCACTGGTGCGACCAACGATGACGGCGTGATGTCGCTTGAAGCTACGTCGGTATTTCCCCAAAGAGGAAGGGATGATGCAGCACAGCGGCGGTAGGTATTTCCCTCAGATATGAAACAAAGGTTATCGAACCAGTAGGAGAACCAAGCAACACAACATAAACAACCCCTGCACAGAAATAACAACACCTCGTAACCCGACGTGTTAAAGGGGTTGTCAATCCCTTTTGGGGTACGACGCCTCAAGATAGGCAAAAGATGTGAGGTAAATTTGTACTAGATTGATAGATCGAATGCCAAATAAAATAAATAAGAATAAATTGCAGCAAGATATTTTTGTATTTTTTTGGCTTAATAGATCTGAAAATAAATGCAAGGAAAAGTAGATCGCAAAGCAAATAATCTGAGAAAGAAGACCCGGAGGCCGTAGGTTTCACTACTGGCTTATCTTGAGAAAAATAGCAAACAATGGGTAAACAAATTACTGTTGGGCAATTGATAGAACTTCAAATAATTATGACGATATCCAGGCAATGATCATTATATAGGCATCACGTCCAAGATTAGTAGACCGACTCCTGCCTGCATGTCGGGGCGGAATCTCCGCGGCCTCGAACACCTATGGGGCCTTTGGGGCCCCTTCGGTTCGACAAGGAGGCGGGGTCGTCTTGAGCGAGATCGAGGTCGAGCGGGGGAGACGGGCCATTTTACCCACCGGGGCTCTCCGGAGAGATAAAACCCCTCTGCTGCTTTGGTGATTGTATTTGATCTTGCTCGAGTATCGGCGTATGGTGGTGCTGTGGGTGTCGAATGAACGAACCCCTTCTCGTGCGCATGTGCCTCCCTTTATAGTCTGAAGGGGTACCCACAGTGGCAGCGTAGGAAGAGGGGTAGAAATGTAAAACGCAGGTTGGTACAACGATTGCTGCAAAGGCCCCTACCTAACTCGACGGCGGGGACAAGGGCATTAAATGCCCGTCCGGTCGCTCCAACAGTGTGAAGAAACGACCGTTAGGAGCGCCTCCGGTTGCCACGATGGCGCCTCTGTCAGCTCCGTTTGCCACCTCGCTCCTCACGGCTGTGTAGTGCCTCGCCACGTGCCCCTGGGGTGGCCTTGCGATGACACGTTGCTGGGTGCGCTGGAGTTTGGGTGGCAGCCTTGCCGCGGCAAGTGCCTTGCCGCGGCCCTTTTCTTGTTGGGCCGGCAAGCTTGCTGGTGATGCCCTGGTTGGCCTTCCCGGCAAGCTCCTCTTGCCGGGGCCTTCGTGTTCTTGGCTAGTACTTTGTTCTTGAATGGCAGTAATAAAGAATGGCGGAGGGCCTTGGCGGGCGCCCGGCAAGCCTTGCCGCGGGGTGCTGCGACTGCCCGTGCACAAGTTCGGGGTACTAAGGTACCCCCTACTTTAGTACACCGACAGGAGCCCCCGGGCCTGGGCCATACACGGTGCCGAGCGTTGTTGGGCCAGGCCCAAAACAGTGCACGAGCACGCGTGGCCTGGGTCCGCACAGAATTGGGCTCCGTGTCCACCGCGCTCCCCCGCAACAGCACGCGTCGATTGCGGCGTCGTGGGAGACGTGGGTGGTGCTTAATTCCAGAAAATGCGTAACGTTCGCATCCTCTGTTTATAAGCGGAGGGAACGGGGCCGTTCCCCCACTTTCGCCACTTGCGGTTCCTTCCTCCGAAAGCTCCGACGCTCCCTTCCGTCTCTTGAATCGAGAAAGAAACAGCGCTCCGCCGCCCCTCGCCGCCGTCGCCGCCATCGCTTTTGCCTCCCCCCGCTGCCCCCGCCATGGCCCCGAAGGCCGGGAAGGCTACGAAGGCTGCGAAGGCCGCGAAGTCGACCGAGGCACAAGAGCTCGAGGCGCTGCGCAAGAGGCAGGTGCTTTTCCCTCCTGAGCTCACCCCGGACGCGCTGGGGGCGGGGTTTTACCTCTTTTGGTCGACGGAGACGCGGCGCATCCAGCGCGCGGCGTGCTCTCGCGAGGCTTCCAAATCGAAGAAGTGCCCCAGAGGGTACTACTTCTTTCCTGTCTTCTTCTATTGCGGGCTCTGCCCACCATTTTCTGACTTCTTTTGCGACATCATGAATACCTATGGGTTCCATCTGCTCGATTTCACCCCCAACGCCGTTCTGACAATGGCGGTTTTCGCGCACCTTTGCGAGAACTTCGTTGGTATCCTTCCCAGTGTCGCTCTTTTTCGCCATTATTTTTCCCCTCGGGCTGAGAAAGGGGAGCCACTGGCTGGCGGAATCGCATGGACCTCCCGGATGGGCATGAAGGAGGCGTACTTGACGGGTGAGCTTCGCAGCAAGTGGGGCGAGTGGAGGGCGGAGTGGTGTTGGATCTGTGATGCCGATCCACCGTCGTTCACCAAGCTGCGCAAGACTCGGGTGGTGCGCCGCAATGACTGGAGCTATCTGTCGCCGGCTGACGCCAAGCTGACGATCGCCACCACCCGAATCCTTCGGCTCAGGCACGCCGGACTCACAACAGGGGCGGTTGGCGCGGATTTCCTTCGCCGTCGCATTGCCCCTTTGCAAGCAAGGGGGAGGCCCGCCTGGCTGTTCAGTGGCCCGGCGGATTTTATGAGGCTGCGTCCGGGCCTCAACTTCAATTTAACAGATCCGAGCTGGGCCGCGATCTTTGAGGCGACGTTCAAGCACGATCCCAATCACCCGTAGTGGTTCCGGTTGCGCAGGGCGTCGTTCCTTTGTGCAACAACTCGGTAGCGATCGCATCATGCGATGATGCGAATGCGACTCGCATGGGGTAAGTGCTAACTGGATAGAGCCCGCCGCCGAGGTCGTGCAACAATTCTTTGATGATCCGCCGGGCGGCGGTTAAATCGACGACGAAGCTCCTCACCGTGCTACCATCGCCACCCCGTGGCGTACATTGCTAGCAGGGCGAGGCGGCGGCGGCGCCGCCATGGCGGTTAACTTCACGCTGGCGGGGCGGAAGCAGTGAGGCGGCAAGTCTTGCCGCCAGAAGAGCTTGCCGGAGATGGCGACGGCAAAGGGGAGGCTGCGGCCGGGGCGAGCCAGCCCGCCGAGGGTGCGAGTGGCCGGCGGCTCTCGAGCAACTTGCCGCCGACAGAGCCCTCGGCGCAGCCCCAGTTTCATTCGAGAAGGCGTCTCCGTCGAGTTGGAGAGCTGGCAGAGGCACAGCCCGATCAGCAGCCGCAGAGCCGAGGGACGCGCTCCACCGCGGCAAGCTTTGTTGCCGCGGGAGGATCCCAAACCGCGCCGGCAACTGAGGCCGGGTCTTCTCGGGCCGCCACGCCCGACCCTGCTGCGGCCCTTGGCAAGCATCAAAGGGAACCTATTCCTCCGCCACGCCGCGCAGGGAGGGCACCGGAGTTTGACCTCTCCGCACTGAGCTCTGATGACGACGAAGAGGACGAGGACGAGGAGGAGTAAGGCTTCTTTAGTACTGTACTCGCTTTTTCCTCGATTCTTGCCGCTGTTTGTCTTTTATCTAATCTGTCTCTCTCTGCAACCTCCTGTTCTATCCCAGGACTTTGGCGGAGAGGGCGGCGAAGAGGGCCAGGGGCCCGGTGGTCGAGGACGATCCTGCTAAGGCGGCGGAAGATACGTCTGAGACCACTTTGACGGACCCGGTCCCTTCTCCTCGCAGTAGCTCCCAGCACAGCCCCCAGCATGAGTGTCTTGATTCGCCCCCCGTCGTGGGGCACGCATGGTCGCTTCTTCTTCTGCCAATATCTTGATTATTGGCTCTTTTGTATACAGGAGGAGAGCGGGCCCACCAGGAGCAGCCAGAGGCCGACGATGAGGTGTCGTCGGCCTCGACTACGCCACCGAGGGCCGACTCCCCGATGTGGGAGCCGTCTCCGGCAAGGAAGGGGTCCCCGGCAAGGGGTGGGACTGGCGAGCCCCCGGTGGTGGAGCCCGTGACCACAGAGCCCAGCGCCGGTGAGCCTCCTTGTCGGGGACTTTCCCTCGGATCTCGCTGATCTCCCTTTTTCTCCTTCTGGGTATTTGCTTGACTATCTCTTTTCCTCCCTGCCTTCAGATCCTCCCCTTGGGGACCCGATGGAGGCTGAGGTCACCGGCGAGGAGGACGGCCGCGGCAACACTGAGGATGTCGCTGCCGCCGAAGGAGGGGTCGGTGCGGAGGAGCCCACCGGCGAAGAGGCCGTCGGGGCCGCTGGTACAGGGGCCGGCGAGGGGTCCGGTGACCGCGCCGACGACCCGGAGGATGCAGGGGCGCAAGGTGCCTCCCCGACCGCTGATCCCTCCGCCGCTGATGCGGCGCCAAGCTCCGAGGAGCCCCAGCCCGGCGCATACTTGAAAGCCGGCGAGGGCGTGTATATCAAGCTCCCCTGGGCATCAAGCTCCAGGGCACCAGTTGAGGGAGAGGAATTTGACGGGGAGGTACTGGCCTCAACTGGGCTGACGGTGGTCGACAGGCCAAGCAGTAGCAGCGGCGAGTCCGAGGAGGAGCAGCTACTCCGAAAGCTGGTGTCACTCTACCGCGTCCGGCAAGCGAAGCTCGAGTCCCGGGAAGCGCTCGTCGCACAAGTGGGAGCTGACATAGAAAAGCATGCACAAGAACTCAAGAGCCGCAACCAAGAGGCCCTCCGGTCCATTGCCGAGGAGAGGGCGCAGCTCGATGAGGCGAAGAAGGCGTTTATTCTGGAGAAGGCTGAATCCGAGGAGCAGCAGAGGCTTGCCGCCGAGGAGCTGTCCAAGCGGGACAGCGAGCTGATACAAAGGAAGGCGTACTTGGACAGCCATGATGAGGAGCTCGCCGTCCGGGAACAGTCACTTGGCGGGGCGCTCAAGGAAGCGAAAGACACCGCCGCGGCTGCCGAGGCCGCCAAGAAGGAGTTGGAGGAAAAGGTGACGCAGCTGGAGGCGGACGCGACGAGGAAGAACGAGGAGCTTGCCGCACTCCAGCGCGATCGTGAGAAGGATGCGCGCGCCCACGGCGATCTGCAAGCCCAACTCTCCAAGAAGATCAAAGAGCTGAACGCCGCCAAGGACTCGAGCGCTGATCTAGAGCTGAAGCTGGCCACCTTGACGAAAACGCTGGATGCCGCCAAGAAACGAGAAGATACCCTGAGGAAGGACCTCAAGGATAACGAGGAGCTGCTGACGAGGGCCGCCGAGGCCCAGAACGCCCTTAAGACCACGGTGGAGCTCTGGACGGAAGGCCTCGTCAACATCGCCGCGCTCATTGACGAGGAGCTGGCGGAGCTGAACTTGACGGGCTTTGGGTACTCTATAGAGGGGAACCTCCAGCCCAGCGCCAAGCTCACGCTTTTCTTCAAGGACGTGGTGACGGCGCTCCGGCAGCTCCGGGAAAGGATCCCGAAGCAGTTGGCCGCCGAGTCGCGCGCGGTCTGCGCTGGGGTCCTGGAGAAGGTGTTGGTGAAGGTCCTCTTCCGCAATCCGGGCATCGACCTCTCCCGCGTCACCAAGAAGCTGCCGGAGGGCGCTGATGTTGAGGAGCTCAAGGCCATCGTCGCACCCATCATGGACAAAGTGAACGAGGTTAGGAGGGTCGATGGCGAGCGCGTGGATTAGGCTGCTCCTCTCCTCCCTTTTTCTTGCTGCTGCCATTTTGGTTACGGGAACAATTTCAGTTAGTGCTATTAATAAGTCATTCTTGTAATATAACTTAATTCTGGATACTGCTTGCCGTGTTATTCCCTTTATCCTGCTGCATCCCTTGTACGCTTTTTACCCTACGCGTTGAGGGACCTTGCCGGCGCAAGCACACCTGCTGAGTGCGGGACATCAGCAGCCTATGGTGATGCTGCTTCCGGCAAGGAATCTTGTCGGGACTAGTCGCAGCCCACTCACATTGTTGAGCAGGCTCGGAAACAACGCTAGGGCGCAACTTAGCCGCGAGTCGATTCCTCCGCGCACAGGTTTTCCGTACAAGGCACGAACGTTCAAGGGATATAACTTGAAGATTTTCCTTTGATCGGCGCCCGGTCCATACCTTTACCTCCCCCCCCGGTGAATTTGTGGGCAGAGGAAACTCCTGTCTTTGAGAATAAAGAAGAGAAAATAATGGTATGGAACTCTAAGGTTCACTGTTGCTTACCGGGGGTTTGTGCTGCACAGAGTGTCAGATACAGATGCAAAAGAAGAAAATGCATTAAATTTGACAAGATGTGCGACGCACTCGAACTTTATTTATGCACGGGGGCTGTGCCCGGCTTTGTACAAAGGGTTACATGCGACAGCGGCAATGCTTGTACAAAACAAGGTGGTTGCCGGAATGGGTCCGGCAACCGCGCCTTATGGGTAAAACTTGCGAAGATGCTCTATGTTCCAGGAGTTGCTCACCAGAACGCCATCTTCGGTCTCAAGGCGGACAACGCCGGGCCTAGTGACTCGTTTCACCCAGTAAGGGCCCTCCCACTTCGGCGTCAACTTGTTTGAATTCTTGGCGGATTGAACTCGCCGAAGAACAAGGTCGCCTTCCTCGAAGCTTCTGGCGTTAACCTTGCGGCTATGATAGCGGCGCAAAGCTTGCTGGTAATGAGCAGCTCGTACAGCAGCCTGAAGACGATCCTCCTCGAGGAGCAGCGCATCATCTTGTCGCAGCCGCTCTTGCTCAAGCTCATCATAAGCGAGCACTCGTGGTGACCCGTATCTGAGTTCCGTGGGGAGAACTGCCTCTGCTCCATAGACGAGAGCAAAGGGTGTCGGCGGTGGCTCGATTTGGCGTCGTCTGATCGACCAAAGAACCACCGCAGCTGCTCGATCCAATTTCTTCCGCACTTGTGCAGCCTATCGAAAGTTCGGTCTTGAGCCCGCAGAGACTTCAGCGTTCGCCCTCTCCGCTTGACCGTTGCTTCTCGGGTGAGCAATGAAGCAAAGCAAATCTTGGTGCCAAGATCTTGGGCGTGCAGCTTGAAGGTGTGGCTCGTGGTTGTGTGCCATTGTCGGTGATGATCCTGTTGGGGATTCCAAGCGGCAAACAATTGACTGAAGAACTTGACTCTTGATCGTCTTGTCACCTTCCTCACTGGTTCCACTTCGTGCCACTTTGTGAACTTGTCGATTGCAGCGCATAAGTACTCAAAGCCCCGACAACTTCGGGAAAAGGGCCGAGGATGTCGAGCCCCTGCATCGAAAATGGCGAGGATAAAGGGATTGTTTGGAGAGCTTGAGCTGGTTGGTGAATCTGTTTGGAGTGGGCCTGCACGCTTCACACTTGGTTACTTAGCAGCTTGCATCTTGGAGGGCTGTCGGCGGAAGAAGCCTTCTTAGGAAAGCCTTGTCGGCAAGTGCTCTTGCGCCAATGTGGTGACCACATATGCCTCCATGTATCTCTGCCAACAGCTGCCGTCCATCTTCGCGGGAAATGCACTTCAATTTCACTCCGTTGAATCTTCTTCTGTACAGTATGTCATCGACAAACTGGTACATACTTGATTGTCGGGCTACTTTCTCCGCTTCTTCTTGTTCCTCGGGAAGTTCCCCTGTTTGAAGGAAATGGACGATCTGCTGTGCCCATGCCGGAGCCTGAGGCTCGACGACAAGGACTAAAGGCGCAAATGCTGCTGCGGGAACATCCGCTTCCACGGCAAGGATTTGGGATCCTGCCGGAGCGTGATGCTTCCCGGCAAGCGTGTCGGGACACAGCTTGTCGGGAGCGCTTGCTTTAACGAAACAGGCCCTGGGGCTTGTCGGAGCAGATCGCTCCTCAGCACTTTCTGTGTTGATTCTGGGGACCTTCTTGGCGGCGGCTTCGGGAAGCTCTGCCGGAAAGTAGTCGCCGGTAACCAACTTTCTTTTCTTGCATTGTCCAGTTGATGGTGTCACAGACGGCTGAGTTAGCTTGAGCACAAAAATCCCTGGTTCCACAGGCAACTTAAGTGCGGCGCATTTTGACAGGCCATCTGCAATGTCATTCTGAGCTCTTGGAACATGTTCCATTTGCAGGCCTTCAAAATGTTCTTCTAGCTTTCTCACTTCATCAACGTATGCTTTCATCAACGGACTCTGATAATCTTTGTTAACTTGGCGGACGACAAGCTGTGAGTCACCCCTGACAATAAGCTTCCTGATCCCAAGTTCTGCCGCGATCCTGAGTCCGGCAAGCAAGCCCTCATACTCTGCAGTATTGTTTGTTGCTTGCTCCTTGGGAAAATGCATCTGGACCATGTACCTGAGGTGCTCTCCGGTGGGTGCGACAAGTAGTACGCCCTTTTGGCGCCTTTGCAGCGAGAAGGCACCATCAAAGTACATGATCCATTCTTTGTCTGCTTCCTTGACGGGGGTGCTCCCCTCCGGAGTTTCTTCATCGGGTGTTGGCGTCCATTCTGCTATAAATTCTGCCAATGCCCGGCTCTGAATGGTTGAAGTACTTTCAAACTTGAGGCCAAAGCTTGACAATTCTAGTGCCCACTCGACAATCCTGCCTGTTGCTTCTGGATTCTGCAATATCCTCTTCAACGGAAAGCGAGTGACCACTGTGATCTCATGTGCTTGAAAGTAATGGCGCAGCTTCCTTGAGGCCATGAGGAGGCCGAAAAGCAACTTCTGCACACCAGAGTACCTTGATCTAGCCCCCTGCAGAAGGGAACTGACAAAGTAAACTGGGCGCTGCACCATCTTCTTCCGTTCTCTTCTTGTGGCTGCGCAGACCCATCCTTGCCGGAACCAGAACTTGCCGGATCAGGGCTTGTCGGGCCAGAGCTTGTCGGGGAAGCCCCTGCTTGTCGCTGGACTTGCTTGCCGCGGCCGCTGGCTCGTCATCTGCCTCTCTCTCCGCCACCAACGCAGCACTAACCACTTGATTGGTTGCCGCCAGATATAGCAGCAACTTCTCTTGTGGCTTAGGTGCGACAAGTGTTGGAGTGGAGGACAAATATTTCTTCAAGTCCTGCAGCGCAGCCTCCGCTTCCGGAGTCCATTTCATCGGGCCCGCCTTTTTCAAGATTTTGAAAAACGGCAGGGCGCGTTCAGCAGACTTGGAAATGAACCTGCTGAGGGCAGCAACGCAGCCGGCAAGCCTTCGTACGTCCTTGACTCGCTTCGGTGCTTCGATTTGCTCGATGGCCTTGATCTTGTCGGGATTGGCTTCGATCCCCCTCTGCGACATAAAGAATCCGAGAAGCTTGCCGGAAGGAACTCCGAACACGCACTTCTCGGATTCAACTTGAGGTTGATCTTGCGATATTTGTGAAGGTCTCGTCCAAATCTTGGATTAAAGTCTTTGTCCTTGCTCTTGACCACTATGTCATCCATGTAAGCTTCTACATTTCGTAGTTGTGGCTCAAAAGCATGATGACCACTCTCGCAAATGTTGAACCAGCATTCTTTAGTCCGAAGGCATCCGTACAAAGCAATGACGTGCCACATGGAGTAATGAATGCGGTCTTCTCTTCATCTTCTTCAGCCATGAAGATCTGATGATATCCTGAGTATGCATCAAGGAATGAAAGCAGATCACATCCTGCCGTGGAGTCGACAATCTGGTCAATGCGCGGCAAGGGAAATGGATCCTTGGGACAAGCTTTATTAACATCAGTGAAGTCAATACAAAGCCTCCACTTCCCGTTTGCTTTGCGCACGACTTCTGGATTGGCTAACCACATTGGATGGAGTACTCCTCGGACCAGGCCTGCTGCTTCCAACTTCTTGATCTCTTCTGCAATGAACTCTTGACGTTCCACTGCTTGTTTTCCGACTCTTTGCTTAATGGGCCGCACGTGAGGGCAGACGGCAAGGTGGTGCTCAATTACTTCCCTGGGAACACCGGGGATATCAGATGGTTGCCATGCAAACACATCGACATTCGCCCGCAGGAAAGCAACGAGCGCGCTTTCCTATTTAGGATCAAGCGTGGCACTGATGGTGAAGGTACCACCAGTGCCGTCCTCCTTGGCGGCCACTTTCTTGGTCTCTGGTGAAGCTGTTTTTGCCTTCTTGCACTTGTCGGTGGAGCTCGATGGCGCTTCTTCGACGGCGGCACAGCACTCCGGGGAGGTGCGCTTGCCGGAGTGGGCATCAGAGCTACCCTTGCCGGGTTTGGCTTTCTTCTTCCCCTGGGGAGCTTCAGCGGCAAGTGGCTCGCGCTCTGCTGCGGCCGCTGCTTCCCGGTAGATCTTGTCGGCGCAGATGAGCGCATCCCTCTTGTCGCCTTGGACAGAGATAACACTCATCGGACCGGGCATCTTGAGCACATTGTATGCGTAATGAGAGGCCGCCATGAACTTGGCGAGTGCGGGTCGGCCGAGTATCCCGTTGTAGGGTAAGGGGATATCAGCCACATCGAACGTGACCCTCTTAGTCCTGAAGTTCAGTTCACGCCAACGCCACCGCAATGTGATCTTCCCCTTTGGCTTGCTCCTTCCCGGATTTATTCCTTGAAAGGCACCAGTTTCTTCGAGCTCGCTGTCGGGGATCTGGAACTTCTTGAGCACTGCGGAGGAAATCAAGTTCAGGACGGCCCCGCCGTCAACCAGCATCTTCGTGACCTTGAGGTTGCGAATTGTTGGTGAAACCAACATCGGCAAGCACCCGACCGCAGTGATGTGATCAGGGTGGTCCTCAACGTCGAAGACGATGGGCGTGTTGGACCACTTCAGAGGTCTGCGTGCCTCGACAGACGGCTCCGCTGCATTCACTTCTCGCACCCACTGTTTGAGTTGGCGGTGTGAGGTGTGCAGGGAGGCGCCGCCGTCGACGCACAACACTTCTGTCGCCTTCTGAAACTCTTGATCGTCAGTCTCATCTTCCTCCATCTCTTCATCCTCATCTTCATCTTCGTCCTTGTCGCGGCCGCGGGGAGGCCTGTCTCCTTGCCGCGGCTTAGCCTTGCCGCGGTGCCCTCCCCGAGCGGGAAGTTTCTTGCCGGATCCTCCGCCACCTCCCTGGGCTCTCTCCTTGTCGCGGCGCTCATACTCAGCTTTTTGGAGCTCCGCCATCTGCTCTACTTTTTTGCAGGTTTGGAGGTCATGGCCTTTGGTGCGGTGGATCTTGCAATAACGCTTGCCGGAGCCATCCTGCTTGTCGGCGGCTGCTACAGCCTCGCCGGAGTCGTCGGTTTTGGCCATGTCGGAGCCGCCTCCGTTGCCGGAATGCTCAACAGCTAGTACATCCTTAGCTTTTCTCTTCCTATTGTTCCGCCTCCGGTTCTTCCTTGCCGGGCGGCATCCTCACCGCCGATCCTTCGCTCGGCAACCTCTCCGGGATTTTCCTCCCCTCCTCGGCCCGTGCACACTTGTCGGCCGAGCGTAGAGCTCGCGACATCTCTGATCTTGCTCATCGCCATTTCCTCCCTCATCCTGCGGTTACGCACGTTCTGATGAAACGCGCTGATAACCGCGGCGGGGTGGACGTCTGGGATGTTGCATTGCACCTGGCTGAATCTTTGTATGTACTTTCGCGCAGGGCTCCCCTCATACGGGCGAGCAAGTGGAGGTCACTTTCCTGGCCATGAGGCTTGTGGCCACCCGTGAAGGCGCCGACAAACTGGTGACACAGGTCCGCCCACGAAGAGATGGAGCTGTCCGGCAAGTGCATGAGCCAAGATCTGACGTTGGGCTTGAGTACCAGCGGGAAGTAGTTGGCGAGGATCTTCTCGTCGCGCCCTCCGGCAGCTTGCACCGCAATGGTGTAGATGCTGAGGAACTCCGACGGGTGTATCCTGCCATCATACTTCTCGCACGCCGGCTTGAAGTTCTTGGTTTTGGGCCATCGACTTGCCGCAGCTCGCGGGTGAACGCAGGGCAACCTGCCGCGTCGGACAAGTCGCTGGTTCTCCGGCGCGCGCGCGTCGACAATGGCCCAGCGCTGGTCGATTGACGTCGCGCTTCTCTTCGGGCTCGATCGCGAAAAGCGAAGCGTCTTTGTGTTGCCGTTCTTGGAGGACGTGGCGTTGATCGCGGCGAGTTCGCGGGTCCGACGACGCGGTGGAGTCGCCGTCGGGGTTGGTCCGGCGAGCTGGCGATCTTGGCCTTCGGGGCTGGGAGTGCACGGAGGTGGCACCCCCAGCGGTCTTGTCGGCGTCGGCTTGCGCCTGGGCGCCTTGCCGGGGCCTCGATACGCTCGGTCGCCGGGGCTTGTCGCCGTTGGCGAAGCCGATGAGGCTGTATATGGTCATCCTCCAGTCGTCGATCTTGTGCGGCGCCGGAGGGTAGTCTAGAAGCAGCTGGGCTCGGGCCAGCGCTTCCTCTGCTGTCTTGGGTGGCGGTGGTGATGAACGGCGCGAGGAGCGGGATGTGCTCGGACTCCCAACTGGGTTGGGAGGTGCAGCACCCTGTCCGGGCACCTGTCGTGCATGCTGACATCGAGCATCTCGCGACCCACCAGCTTGGCCTTGTTCCAACGCGAGCACGGTGCTAGGAGCACTGGGGCGTTGTTGACCTTGCACTTCCTGGGAAGGGTGCGGCGTCTGCTCGGTCGCCGACGCTTGCGGGGCCTTGTTCTTGGATCTGGTGACGACACGTGACCCACCGGCGGCGCCCGCTCCTCCGCCGGTGTCCACTCCACCGCCTGTTTGCTCCAGCGGTGGTGGCGGAATCGATGTAGACGGAGCGGCCACCTCCGAAGGCTTCTTCTTCGGTGGCATGTTGATGATGACGTTGATGTAGCGCGCGTGGAGACCGGATCAGATGCTCACGACCTCGACGCCCCCCTACCTGGCGTGCCAAATATGTCGGGGCGGAATCTCCGCGGCCTCGAACACCTATGGGGCACTGGGGGCCCCATCTGGTTCGGCAAGGGAGCGGGGGTCATGCGTAGAGCAGATCGAGGTCAAGCGCGCGGGGGAGACGGGCCGTTTTTTACCCAGCTTCGGGGCTCTCCGGAGAGATAAAACCCCTACTGCTGCTTTGGTGATTGTATTTGATCTTGCTCGAGTATGCGAGCGTATGGTGGTGCTGTGGGTGTCGAATGAACCGAACCCCTTCTACGTGCGCATGGGCCTCCCTTTTATAGTCTGAAGGGGGTACCCACAGGTGGCAGCGTAGGAAAAGGGGGTAGAAATGTAAAAACGCAGGTTGGTACAACAGTGCACAAGAGTGCCCCTACCTAACTCTGACGGCAGGGGACAAGGGCATTAAATGCCCGTCCGGTCGCTCCAACAGTGTGAAGAAACGACCGTTAGGAGCGCCTCCGGTTGCCACGATGGCGCCTCTGTCAGCTCCGTTTGCCACCTCGCTCCTCACGGCTGTGTAGTGCCTCGCCACGTGCCCCTGGGGTGGCCTTGCGATGACACGTTGCTGGGTGCGCTGGAGTTTGGGTGGCAGCCTTGCCGCGACAAGTGCCTTGCCACGGCCCTTTTCTTGTTGGGCCGGCAAGCTTGCCGGCCGCCGGGCCTTGCCAGGGCGCGCGGGGCGCCGCGGCAAGCCATCTGGTGATGCCCCGGTTGGCCTTCCCGCCAAGCTCCTCTTGCCGGGGCCTTCGTGTTCTTGGCTAGTACTTTGTTCTTGAATGGCAGTAATAAAGAATGGCGGAGGGCCTTGGCGGGCGCCCGGCAAGCCTTGCCGCGGGGTGCTGCGACTGCCCGTGCAGACAAGTTCGGGGTACTAAGGTACCCCCTACTTTAGTACACCGACACTGCATTTACTACTATTACTCCACACATCGACCGCTATCCATCATGCATCTAGTGTATTAAGTTCATGGAAAAATGGGGTAATGCAATAAGAACGATGACATGATGTAGACAAGATCCGTTTATCTATTGCATAGATATAGATCCCATCTTTTTATCCATAGTAGCAACGATACATATGTGTCGGTTCCCTTTCTATCACTGGGATCAAGCACCGTAAGATCGAACCCACTACAAAGCACCTCTTCCATTGCAAGATAAATAGACCAAGTTGGACAAACAAAACCCAAATATTGGAGAAGAAATACGAGGCTATAAGAGATCATGCATAAAAGAGATCAAAGAAACTCAAATACTTTCATGGATATAAAAAGATTTAACTGATCATAAACTCGAAGTTCATCAGATCCCAACAAACACACCGCAAAAAGAGTTACATCATATGGATATCTAAGAGACAATTGTATTGAGAATTCAGAGAGAGAGAAAGCCATCTAGCTACTAACTACGGACCCGAAGGTCTACAAAGAACTACTCATTCATCATTGGAGAGGCACCAATGGAGGTGGTGAACCCCATCCGAGATGGTGCCTAGATTGGATCTGGTGGTTCTAGACTCTGCGGCGGCTGGATGAATATTTTGTCGACTCCCCTAGGGTTTCTGGAATATTGGGGTATTTATAGAGTAAAGAGGCGGTCCAGGGGGGCACCCGAGGTGGGCACAACCCACCAAGGCGCGCGCCTGGGCCTCCTGGCGTGCCCTAGTGGGATGTGCCCCCCTCGGGGCACCCCCCAGGCACAACCAGGGCCCCTTGTGTTCCTTCTGGCCCATAAAAATTCTCCATGGAGTTTCGTGGCATTTGGGCTCCGTCTGATATTGATTTTCTGCGATGTAAAAAACAGCAACTGACACTTGGCACTATGTCAATAGGTTAGTACCAAAAAATGATATAAAATGATTATAAAACATCCAAGATTGATAATATAACAACATGTAACAAGCAAAAATTATAGATACATTGGAGACGTATCAGCATCCCCAAGCTTAACTCCTACTCGTCCTCGAGTAGGTAAGTGATAAAAACAGAATTTTTGATGTGGAATGCTGCCTATCATGTCATATCATATTTCTTTTCTTTATAGCATGGACATTTGGACTTTTATGTGATTCAAAGCAATAGTATAGTTTTGACATAATAATTTATATACTCAAGCATCTCAACAAGCAACCATGTCTTTTCAAAATATCAACGCTAAAATAAGTTATCCCTAGCCCATCATGCTCAAACATTGATCCATTCATGAAACACACTCGAATATTAGCTACACCCAATAATTAAGTACGATCATATTGCCTCCTAGTTGGTGCTTTTATAAGAGAAGATGGAGACTCAATTTCAAAATAAAAATTGCATAAAGTAAAAGAAAGGCCCTTCTCAGAGGGAAATAGGGATTTGTAGAGGTGCCAGAGCTCAAAGTGAAAAATTAGAGATAAATACATTTTGGGAGGTGTATCCATCCCACCAACGAAAACGACTTAGAGTTCCCAACACTTTCCATGCTAGATATGCCATAGGCAGTTCCCAAACAGAAAATAAAGTTTATTCCTTTTTCCACCATACTTTCACTTTCCATGGCTAGCCGTATCCACGGTTGCCCTCCATACCAACACTTTCCAAGGAATTTATTATTTGACAACATAAAGTAAATTCATTTTTGCATTTCGGGACTGGGCATCCCTAAAACCTTAGCCTTACTCTCATGCAATGACAAATGAATAAACACTCATCTTGAGAATAACACATCCAGCATGGAAAATATTAGCCACCCCTCACCGATCCACGAGCGAAACAAACACACAAAAGAGAAGTTTATTTTGAAAATTAGAGATGGCACATGCAAATTTGCTTAGAACGGCAAAATAATACCGCATGTAGGTAGATATAGTGGACCCATGTGGCCAAACTGGTTTAAGGATTTTGGATGCACGAGTAGAGATCATACTTAGTGCAAAATGAAGGCTAGCAAAAGATTGAGAAGCGACCAACCAGGAAACAGATAATCTCATAAGCAAGCATTAAGCATAAATAACACCAAATAATGCACCACAAGTAGGATATAATTTCATTGCATGACTATTGACTTTCGTACTTGCATAGGGAATCACAAACCTTAACACCAATATTCTTACTAAAGCGTAATTACTCATCAACATAACTCACATATACATCATCATATCTCAAAACTATTACTAAGAACCAAGTTTATTTTGTCCAACGATCTTCATGAAAGTTTTTATCATATCCTTCTCGGATATGTATCACTTTGATACTAATTTTCATGTGTTGCTTTTCATAAGCTCAGACAAATATAAGTGAAGATCATGAGCATAATTTTTCTTTCTCTCAAAATAATATAAGTGAAGCAAGAGAGAATTTCTTCAAAATTTTACTAATTCTCAAATAAATCTAAGTGAAGCAAGAGAGAATTTATTCAAAAAATACTAAGCACACCGTGCTCAAAAAGATATAAGTGAAGCACTAGAGCAAGTCCATTGCTCATAAAAATTTTAGTGAAGCATAGAGAGCAATTTTGACAAGTCATGACATAATTTTGGCTCTCTCAAATAATTGTGTCTAGCAAGTATTGATGACTTAAAACACAAAACAGAACAAGCAAAGACTCATATCATACAAGACACTCCAAGTAAAACACATATCATGTGACGAATAAAAATATAGTTTCAAGTAAAATACCGATAGTTGTTGGAAGAAAGCGGGGATGCCACTCGGGGGCATCCCCAAGATTAGTTGGTTGCTCATTTTTGGATAATAGCTTGGGATGTCGGGGCATCCCCAAGCTTAGGCTCTTCCATCCTTCCTTCATCCATCGTAAGATAACCCAAAACTAGAAAACTTCAATCACACAAAACTCAACAAAACCTTTGTGAGATCCGTTAGTGTAAGAAAAATAAATCACTACTATAAGTGCTGTATCAAACCAGTTCTTATATTGTTTTTGTATTATATCTATTGTATTCCAACTTTTCTATGGCAAAAATTCATCAAAGAAAACCATAGAGCCATCAAAAAAAGCACACAACACAAAGAAAACAGAATCTGTCAAAACAGAATAGTCTGTAGCAATCTGACTATTTCGAAAACTTCTGGAACTCCAAAAGTTCGGAAAAATTAGAACAACAAGGGTAATTTGTATATTAATCTTATGCAAAAATATTAAGGGAAAACCACTTTTATGTGATTTATGAAAATTATTTTCGTGAGTGCATAAGTTTCTGTTTTTCAGCAAGATCAAACAGCTATCACCCAAGAAGATCCTAATGGCTTTACTTGGCACAAACACTAACTAAAACGCAATCATAACATTAGAATAATTGTGCAAACACTCAAGAACATAAAGCAAAAAGCAAAAATAAATTTTATTCATTGGGTTGCCTCCCAACAAGCGCTATAGTTTTACGCCCTTAGCTAGGCATAATTTTCAAGGATGCTCACACAAAAGATAATAATTGAAACACAAATAGAGCATCATGAAACATGTGACAAACACATTTAAGTCTAACATACTTCCTATTCATAGGAATTTTATAGTAAAACAAATTGTCAAGACAACAAATATCTAGCATATGCAAAGGAGAGGAATAAAGCATTGAAAATCTCAACATAACGAGAGGTAATTTAGTAACATGAAAATTTCCACAACCATGTTTTCCTCTCTCATAATAATTACATGTAGGATCATATTCAAATTCAACAATATATCAATCATATAAAATGTTCTCTTCATGATCCGCATGCAAGCAAAGTTGACACTCTTCCAAAATAGTGGGATTATCATCAAATAAAGTCATGACCTCTCTGAACCCACTTTTGTCAAAAATTTCATGAGATTGAACACTCTCCAAATATGTGGGATTATTTTTACCTAAATTTGACGCTCTTCCAAACCCACTTTTAATATTATAGCACACATATTCATCATGAGGTTTAAATAAATTTTTAAGATCATAAGAATCATTATCACCCCAATCATGATCATTGCAATAAGTAGTGGACATAACAAAACAAGCATCCCCAAGCTTGGGGTTTTTCATACCACTAGCACAATTGAAATTAATAGAATTTATAATAACATCATTGCAATCATGCTTTTCATTCAAGGAGCTATCATGAATCACTTTATAAATTTCTTCATTTAACACTTCATCACAATTTTCAGATTCATAAATCTCAAGCAAAACTTCAAAAAGATAATCTAGTGAACTCAGTTCACTATTGATTGGTTCATCATAATTGGATCTTTTGAAAAGATTAGCAAGTGGATGAGGATCCATATCAAGAGATTTTTAGCAAGCGAAGATGCAAGCAAATAGAAGACACATGGCACACAAGCAAAGAAGAGATCTGACGAGAAAAAGGCGAATGAAAAAGAGGGGCGAATAAAGTGGCAAATTTTTGTGAAGTGGGGGAGAGGAAAATGAGAGGCAAATGGCAAATAATTTAAATTGTGAGGAGATGAGATTTGTGATTAGGAACCTGGTATATGTTGAAGATCCTCCCCGGCAACGGCACCAGAAATTCCTTTTGATGTCGCTTGAAGCTACGTCGGTATTTCCCCAAAGAGGAAGGGATGATGTAGCACAACGGTGATAGGTATTTCCCTCAGATATGAAACCAAGGTTATCGAACCAATAGGAGAACCAAGCAACACAATGTAAACATCCCCTGCACACAAATAACAACACCTCGCAACCCGACGTGTTAGAGGGGTTGTCAATCCCTTTCGGGGTACGGCGCCTCAAGATAGGCAAAGGACGTGAGGTAAATTTGTAGTAGATTGATAGATCGAACACCAAATAAATAAATAATAATAAGTTACAACAAGGTATTTTTTGTATTTTTTGGTTTAATAGATAAATGCAGGGAAAAGTAGATCGCGAAGCAAATAATATGAGAAAGAAGACCCGGGGGCCGTAGGTTTCACCAGTGGCTTCTCTCGAGAAAAATAGCGAACGGTGGGTAAACAAATTACTATTGGGAAATTGATAGAACTTCAAATAATTATGACGATATCCAGGCAATGATCATTATATAGGCATCACGTCCAAGATTGGTAGACCGACTCCTGCCTGCATCTACTACTATTACTCCACACATCGACCGCTATCCAGCATGCATCTAGTGTATTAAGTTCGTGGAAAAATGGAGTAATGCAATAAGAACGATGACATGATGTAGACAAGATCCGTTTATTTATTGCGTAGATATAGATCCCATCTTTTTATCCTTAGTAGCAACAATACATACGTGTCGGTTCCCTTTCTGTCACTGGGATCAAGCACCGTAAGATCGAATCCAATACAAAGCATGTCTTCCCATTGCAAGATAAATAGATCAAGTTGGCCAAACAAAACCCAAATATCGGAGAATAAATACGAGGCTATAAGAGATCATGCATAAAAGAGATCAAAGAAACTCAAATACTTTCATGGATAGAAAAATATATACCTGATCATAAACTCGAAGTTCATCAGATCCCAACAAACACACCGAAAAAGTGTTACATCATATGGATCTCCAAGAGACCATTGTATTGAGAATTCAGCGAGAGAGAGAGAGCCATCTAGCTACTTACTACGGACCCAAAGGTCTACAAAGAACTAATCACGCATCATCGGAGAGGCACCAATGGAGGTGTTGAACCCTATCCAAGATGGTGTCTAGATTGGATTTGGTGGTTCTGGACTCTGCGGCGGCTGGATGAATATTTTTTCGACTCCCCTAGGGTTTATGGAATATTGGGGTATATATAGAGCAAAGAGGCGGTCCGGGGGGCACCCACGGTGGGCACAACCCACTAGGGCGCGCCTGGGCCTCCTGGCGCGCCCTGGTGGGTTGTGCCCCCCTTAGGGTACCCCCAGGCGCAGCCAGGGCCTGTTGTGTTCCTTCTGGCCCATAAAAATTCTCTGTGGAGTTTCGTGGCATTTGGACTCTGTCAGATATTGATTTTCCGTGATGTAAAAAACATGGAAAAAACACCAACTGGCACTTGACACTATGTCAATAGTTTAGTAGCAAATAATGATATAAAATGACTATATAATGATTATAAAACATCCAAGATTGATATATAATAGCATGGTACAAGCAAAAATTATAGATACGTTAAAGACGTATCACAGAGCTTCACCGGAGTTGCACTGCGAGACCTGTCGTCGACGCTGCGTCGAGCTCGAGCTCGGACGGAGAGCGAGATGAGGGTTTGAGGCTGAACAGAGGAAGAGCAAAAGAAGAAGATACCCAGAGAGGGGGTTTATATAGCCCAAGGGACAAACCGCCCACTCCGAAATATACGGACGAAAGACTCAGGGCGTTCCACATTCAACGCATGAGATCACGATCAAGAGATCGTGGCACGTGTCAGCCGTTTCCTGCGAAAAACTCGGTAACTGAACTAGATGGCAAAAGGTTTGAGGAAGTACAAGCGACAAAACATATGAGATGTTGAAGTTGATTTCATTCGCGAGCAAGGACATCGGAATGAAATTTTCTTCAGATCAAATTGCATGTTTATGACACGACGAACCAAGAACCAACCAGAAAGAGAAGAGACTGGAAACACAACACTATTGAAAAGAAAAGCTCAAAAATATAAGCACCAACAATAATTGATCTTATGTCACGAGATAAACATGAGATATCCCTGAGAGGTTTTCCTGCAGGAAAGTTTTAGTTCTTCTTCACAACCCACACTTGCGTCGGAGGTGAGGATCTCATTCACTTTGCCTGTCTCGGAATATTTCTTCGGTGAGTCCTACAAGACACCTGTGCACTATGATGATAATCATATTAATAGGCATTGAAGTTGTTTCCAGATACATGCAGGTAATGATTTGAAGATGTACGCATGTACCTCTTCTGACGCAGTACATAGTGATAATCATTCGAGAAAGATATTCGAGTATACTTGGAATAATAACCATTTCCTCGTTGATGATTATCCTGCATAGTCAGGTTAGCAGTAACAGGTAATATTTCAACAGTGCACTTCTTTACCCAAATTTGCTTCTTGTTGTGAACCCGTCCTGAAGTTAGTTCCAACATATCGAGTGATGACCCAAAAGTGTAGGGGATCTATCATAGTCCTTTTGATAAGTAAGAGTGTCGAACCCAACGAGGAGCAGAAGGAAATGACAAGCGGTTTTCAGTAAGGTATTCTCTCCAAGCACTGAAATTATCGGTAACAGATAGTTTTGTGATAAGATAATCTGTAACGGCTAACAAGCAATGAAAGTAAATAAGGTGCAGCAAGGTGGCCCAATCCTTTTTGTAGCAAAGGACAAGCCTGGACAAGTTCTTATATGAAGGAAAACGCTCCCGAGGACACATGGGAATTATCGTTAAGCTAGTTTTCATCATGCTCATATGATTCGCGTTCGTTACTTTGATAATTTGATATGTGGGTGGACCGGTGCTTGGGTACTGTCCTTTCTTGGACAAGCATCCCACTTATGATTAACCCCTATTGCAAGCATCCGCAACTACAAAAGAAGTATTAAGGTAAACCTAACCATAGCATGAACATATGGATCCAAATCAGCCCCTTACGAAGCAATGCATAAACTAGGGTTTAAACTTCTGTCACTCTAGCAACCCGTCATCTACTTATTACCTCCCAATGCCTTCCTCTAGGCCCAAACAATGGTGAAGTGTCATGTAGTCGACGTTCACATAACACCACTAGAGGAGAGACAACATACATCTCATCAAAATATCGAACAAATACCAAATTCCCATGACTACTTATAGCAAGACTTCTCCCATGTCCTCAGGAACAAACGTAACTACTCACAAATCATATTCATGTTCATAATCAGAGGGGCATTAATATGCATTAAGGATCTGAACATATGATCTTCCACCGAATAAAACAACTAGCATCAACTACAAGGAGTAATCAACACTACTAGCAACACACAAGTACCAATCTAAGGTTTTGGGACAAAGATTGAGTACAAGAGATGAACTAGGGTTTGAGAGGAGATGGTGCTGGTGAAGATGTTGATGGATATTGACCCCCTCCCGATGAGAGGATCGATGGTGATGATGATGGTGATGATTTCCCCCTCCCGGAGGGATGTTTCCCCGGCAGAATAGCTCCACCGGAGCCCTAGATTGGTTCCGCCTCGTGGCGGCGGTGTTTCGTCCAGAAAGCTTGCTTATGATCTTTTTCAGGGTAAAAGACTTCATATAGTAGAAGATGGTCACCCAAAGGCTGCCAGGGGGGCCACGGGGCAGGGGGCGCGCCCAGGGGGGTAGGGCGCACCCCCACCCTCGTGGACGGTGGGTGGCCCCCCTCTGGTATTTCTTCCACTCAATATTTTTTATTAAATCCAAAAATGACTTTCGTGGAGTTTCAGGACTTTTGGAGTGGTGCAGAATAGGTCTCTAATATTTGCCCCTTTTCCAGCCCAGAATTCCAGCTGCCGGCATTCTCCCTCTTCATGCAAACCTTGTAAAATAAGATAAAATAGGCATAAGTATTGTGACATAGCGTGTAATAACAACCCATAATTCAATAAATATCGATATAAAAGCATGATGCAAAATGGACGTATCATCGAGTGAAAACCATACCATTCTGTTATTTGAAGAGTTTGTAATTTGAGTCATTTTACTCATCAGTATCAACAGAAATGGGCGAAAGATAACCTGTTAGAATTTCAGGTTCGAGGGTTTACTCTTTGCATGAATCCATGTCGTACGTGGATACTATTCGGGAGTCCAGTACGATAGATCCGCATTGAGTTTCTTTTCGAAACCTAATCCTTCCTTCTGCAGATTTTTGTGAAGTATGGACTTCTTGAGCACATCACATAAGGTTTGATGCCCTTTCAGGCTCGTTCGGATTCCAGTCTCAAGTAAGCCCTTTAACCTGCAATTTTCTTCAGTAATAGCAGCAAAATCCTCGGAAGAGGGGTCAGTAGTGGTACCAACTTCAGTAGTAGCAATATTTTCTTTAGCAGTTTTAGAAGATTCAACATGAGATTCAGCATTGCTACGTTCTCGACATTTTAAGCACGAGGGTACAAAACCATCAGGAATTTGAACAGATTGCTCGATGAAGAGAGAAGCTTTTTCTAAAACCAGCTCGTTATGAGACTCTTTCAGTGACACAAGTTCTTGGTTCCTGTTGAGGAGTTCATTTGATAAACCCTCGTAGTCAATTGTAAGTGAGTCATATTGAATGGTGAAATCATTAATAGTTGATGAAAAAGCATCTTGCTCTTCAATCAGCTTTTGATTCTTCTCCATCTCTTCGACTAGTAATCCTTTAGTTTTCCTGAGATTTCTTTCAAGCATTTCAAGTTCATCATGTTGAGATTTTGCAATCTTGACCAACTTAGCATATGAAATGTATTCAGGTGAATATTCATTCATGGATCTTAGGTATTTTGATGATATCTGATCCTTTGATGATTTTGCCATGAGATAGAAAGCGACTTGTTCATCAATGCTTGAATCATCACTACTTGAAGCATCATCATCAGTATCTGATTCCCTGAAGTTCTTTGATGATTCAATGGCAACATATGTATTACTTCTACCAATCTGTTTGTAGAATTCTTCATCTTCTGATTCAGTGTCTATGGCTTCTTCTTTAGAGTCCACTGTCAAATCCGCATATGCTCTGTTTAGCCGTGACATCCTCTTCATATTTGATTCGATGACTACTCTGGCTTTCACGTCAGTGACTGGTCTCATCAAAGAAGATGATGAAGTAGCAATTTCATTCGAGAGCTTAGTATGACGATCCATTCGAGTAAAAACCACTACAGTGAAGATATTTCCATCTATTGTTAGGTTTTCCTTCCCAACCAAGGCAATCACTGATGACATGGTCGTATAACTTGCACTTGAAGCACTTCATGTCTTTTGGAGGTAATCTTCTTCTAGATGATTCAGGCTCATCATTGTTTGTGAGATAGAGATTATGCCTTTTTAGATCACTTAGCCTTTGAGTGAGCGTCTCTAGTTCTCCGGTGATGGTGTGTTGATTCTCTACATCCTCTTATTCTTCTGAATTGCCATAGTGTGAGAGGATTTCTCCTTCACTTTCTAAAGAAGATTCTTGATTAGCATTTTCCAACTCCATCTTTTCTTCATGAATAGACAACAGTGTCATGGCCTCAACATAGTGAAGCTCTTCATAGTCAGGTCTTTGTTTGATTTAAGACACAATGGGATTGAAGGATTCATCAAGTGCGCTCAGAAGCTTGTTGACTACATCTCTATCGGTGATATCAGTTACTCCTTGTTGATGTAATCTTTCGACAATGTTTGTCAATCGATCAGTGAGTTCCATGACACTTTCTTTACGCGGTCCTCTGAATCCAGTGAACATAGCTCAAAGCATTTTAGTGTGAGGATATGATCGAGCGACAAATTCTTCATGGGCACTGTTGAGAGCATCCCAAATTTGCTTTGCTATGTTTAGCCTGTGGAACCAAAGGAAAATGTCTTTTGATAGACTGCCACAGATGATATCTTTAGCTTGAGCATCCAACTGCAGATTTGCTTTATCATCAAAAGTTAGATGATTTTGTTGCTGACTGGTGTAGTCATCTTCCATAATTTGCCATAGATCATAGTTGACAACTTGTATTCTGATTCCCATTCGTTCCTTCCGGTACAAATAGTCATTTCCATCAAAGATAGGAAACTTTTCAGAGTGCGAGGATCTACCTGCAAACGACATACTCAAAACTCCAAGGACGTTAGACCTTTAATAAACAGACATGGAGTACCTGCTCTGATACCAATTGTTAGGACCGAGATTATATCGACCAGAGGGGGGTGAATGGGTGATTCAAATTTTCTTTCAAAAGCTTTGAAACTTAACTCAATCACAGCAGGAGAATAGAGTGTCGAAGGAAATGTAATAAATCAATTTTCTTTGTCAAAAGCATATTCTTCGAGAAAAGCATTCACAACAGTACGAGCTTGATAGACCACTGGTTTAACAGCAATGAGGGTTATACAACAAGCAAATAGATGTAACAGAATAAGACTCAACATGACCAAGACTGAATAAAAGAAATTACTCATAGATTTCACAAGTAAAACAAAGGTACATGATGGTAACAAATAAATACAGGTGATGATAGAACATGGATGAATACAAACACGCGGTATGATGACAACAATACAGACTGATCAAGAAATTTATCGGCACAGAGCACGAATAAGAACTACTAAATGAAATGCAGTAGAATAGAAATAACCAGTGATGCTCGATGACGACAGAGAGATTTGGTAGACCAGTTCACCCTTCTGCCAAAGGGCTACGTCTGGTTGGAGGGGTTGTGACTTAACACAAAAGATAAAACTCTCTTCACCCTATTCTCCTTCTACACAAAGCTGATCAGACTCAGGTTGATTTCTCTCGTGGTAGATCCTTGTCGGCGATTTCCAAACCTTTGGTCAACCAATGCAAACCACAATAGCTCTTGGTTGCTGAAGACCAGGCTTGGTGAAGACAACAACTCTTCATCACTCGAAGCTGAAAACTATCCGTCTAGAGAGTGCGCAACTCTCAAGAGTAGTAGGTACAAGAACTCTCACTCAGAACTGCTGTGATGCTAAACCAGTGTCTAAGTTTGGGCTCTTGGTTTTTCTCTCGGTGGATCTTAAACTCAAATCACTCGAAGAGGGGTGCTCAAAACAATCTTCTTATAAATCTCAAACGGAGCAGCTAACGAACAATGTTGGAGCGGGGTGGCTATTTATAGCCGCAGCCTTCCCTGATGGTAAATGACCAAATTAGACATCGGGCTTAGCCAATGGACGAATGGCATGATTCCAACGGTTGGATTTGACCTCAACGGTTACATTTCCTGTGGTGCAAGAAATTCTAATTCCTCAATATGAGACAAATCTCTCGTGGCGAAGAAGAACTCAGTCTCTTGCTGACGAGTATTTGCTCGGAACACGCAGAGATTTCTCTCACAACTTTCATAGGTTTTGGCTAAGCATCACAGTAGATCTAAGCATCGAGAACCTATATCCCTCTTAATAGTACGGAGGTCCTATGACTCAAAAGAGTAGAAGAAGAACAATGAAATGTATACTACGTCTTCACTTTGTCTTCAACTATCTTCGCTGCAGTCAATTTCTTCGGACAACAGTACCAAAACAAAAGCTTTGTGTCGGTGTCAAAACCGGCGGATCTCGGGTAGGGTGTCCCGAACTGTGCGTCTAGGCGGATGGTAACAGGAGACAAGGGACACGATGTTTTACCCAGGTTTGGGCCCTCTCGATGGAGGTAAAACCCTACGTCCTGCTTGATTAATATTGATGATATGGGTAGTACAAGAGTGCATCTACCACGAGATCAAGGAGGCTAAACCCTAAAGCTAGCCTATGGTATGATTGTTGAAATTTATGTTGTGTCCTATGGACTAAAGCCCTTCGGTTTATATAGACACCGGAGGAGGCTGGGGTTACACAGAGTCGGTTACAATGGTAGGAGATCTACATATCCGTATCGCCAAGCTTGCCTTCCACGCTAAGGAAAGTCCCATCCGGACACGGACGAGTCTTCAATCTTGTATCTTTGTAGTCTTGGAGTCCGTGGACGATGATAGTCCGACTGTCCGGACACCCCTAGTCCGGACTCCTCAAGAGCCCCCTAACCAGGCTTCAATGACGATAAGTCCAATACAGATATAGTCTTCACGTTGCAAGGCGGGTTCTCCCTTCAAGTTCCATGTACCTGCCAAACAGTGTCCGGCTTCATCATAAATACTGTGCTTCTTGGCTTCTACGCCCAATAATGGCCCTCTTCCACGCGTCGCACGAATGCGAAAAGCCAGGGTGTCTTTTTATGTTTCACCCCCTAGTTGTGCGAGTCATCCGCCTACAAAAGAGGCAAAAATCCAGATCCAAACCACATCATCTTCCTTCCGCGAATACTTCATCGGAGCGCCCTTGACCTAAAAATCCATTCCATCATGGACCGTCGACGCGGCTCCTCTTCTCGCGCTCCCAGCCCACCGCCAGGGGATTGGAGGAGGTGCTCTGTTCAACACAACGAGCTAGTGAAGCTCCAAGCAGGGGGATATCTCCCTCCGGCCTTCATGGTCCCGGTCCGAACCGGGCTGGCCACCTACCAAGGTGGGAAGCAAGCGGAGGCTACCCCAAGTCCCAACAAAGGGGAGCGGGTATGCTTCGTCCCCTATCTGATAAGGGGACTCGGATTTCCAATACATCCATTTCTCCGTGGGCTCCTGGAGTTCTACGGACTCCAGCTCCATCACCTTACGTCCGCCTCTGTCTTGCATATCGCGGGCTACGTAGCTCTTTGCCAGCTATTCCTGGGCATCAATCCCCATTTTGCACTGTGGAAGAGGCTGTTCTGCCTCAAACCCCGTTCTCACGAGGGATCTATATATCAAGTGTGTGGCGCCGAAATATGGCGCATTGCCGGGACCGGATACCCATCCGGTACCCCTAAGAAAGCGTCCGAAGGCTAGCCTTCGGAGTGGTTTTATATAGAAGATGCTCAGCTGCCGGACCCAGTCCGGATTGGCCTCCCGGAGTTCAGTGCTGCTCCTCTAAAGAAACGCCTCAGCTGGCGCCCGCGGAGCCCCTGTTTGGAGGAAGACAAGAGCGTCCATTACCTGATGGGCCGAATAAGATTACTGGCCCATTCCGGATTGACCATGACCGGAATCATGGCAATATGCATCATGCGGGGAGTACAGCCTCTGCAATACAGGGGCCACCCCATGTGGGATTTCAACGGGGAGGACGACGCCACCCGCCACGGCCGCAAAGGACCGGATTCGACCGAGGCCCTGGTGCAGATCCTGTCTGGCCTGTACAAGGGGAAAAGGAGGATTTCCTTCGAACAAACCCCTTGAATGGGTTTTCCATGAACAACCCTAGAAGCTGGGTAAGCAAACACCTTTAAGGGCTCAACCCATGCTTTCGAAGTTTAGGCTTCTTACATTATGTCTTCGGTGCAGGAACTGCGCCGGATTGTGGAGGACATGATAAGTCCGGCTCCGCAACCCGAGGATCCAGGAAGATCCCAAGATCCGACCTCTGAAGAGGATCCGGATATCAAGGTGGAGCTGATCGACGGGGTGTTTTACCAGCTCAGCATGGACAATGCCTTGGTCGCCATTACGGCGGACTACCCCGGATTATATTCGGCTTCCCAGGTGACTGTGACCGAGGTTCGGACACCGTTATCTCTTCCTTGCCCATTTCTGACCTTCGCGAACGATGGTGTTTTACAGGAAGCACCTTCAGGGCGGGAAGCCGAGCCCGCGGCGGCTGACCAACAAAGGTCAGTCCGGACCAGCAGGTGGAAAAGGAGCGCGGTACGGACTGAAACGTCGCCGCAAAGGTATAGCTCGTATTTTAAATTTTCAGAGCAACGTTCCTAGGAAGCGTCTGAGTGCTCATGATCCTTTATAGGAGAAAAAGCGCCCGCTGGACTGCGGGCATAGAGGTTGCCGGTCCGACCTATACCGGCCAGGCTCCAGCGCCCGGCCTAGAGGGGGAGGCAAGCGCAAGGCGCGGGCCGGATACTCCTCCAACGGAGGATGTCGACAGACTGTCCGCCACCAAGTCTGAGGTGGAGAGCGTCATGAACCACAGGCGCCGCCGGACAGTATTTCGTGAAGCTTGCTTCTCCCCTGAGGCATTGGACACCATTAACGCAGGGGACGCGCACCTCCGTGCTGCTCAAGACGGTTTTACCAGAGCCACGGAGCAGTATGTAAAAGACATACGGGTAAGGGAATTTTAATGGTTATATATGCCAGTAGCCCCCAAGACTTAAAGTAGTTATGTTAACTGATTTAAGGATCATTTGAAATGCAGGCTCTTACCGAGAAGAATGCCCAATTGTCTCGGGAGCTGCAAGAATGCAAGGCCCATCTTGAGGCAAGCTTGCACCCGCAGGAGGAAACGCAGAGGCCCCTCCTGGTAACACATTTTTATTAATAAATATAAGCGCTGTGCGGCGTGCGCGCAAGTCTAATTATGACATTGCAGGTGCCGCCGGACAAGATCCGGACAGGCAAGCATTACTGCACCAGCTAAAGGCCGGCGAGAGTGTGCTGAATAGGGTGCAGCAAGAAAGGAACAAGCTCCAGGATGCCAACGCCAAGCTCGGAGAAGAGCTGAAAGGCGCTCGAGCCGAGCTGTCCGGCTCAGTTAAGGAGAATCAGCGGCTTCGTCGCGGCATTTATAGTAAGTGCTTGAGCGGACTCCTTTAAAATGAAGAGTTCGGCGAAGAAGCAAATTGACATAGTATGTCTTGTAGGTATACTCACAGGTCGCCCTGCGGAGGAGATGCCCATATCAACGGGTGATCAACTTCCCGAGCTGTTGCAACTACTCGAACGAGTTCGGCAGGAAATGAGCGGCGTCGTCCAGGCTTTATGGCCATCCCTCTCCCTACCCGAGGGCCTTGGGGAGCTTGCGGAGAAGCTTCAGGGAGTACGGCAAGATTCCGTTTGTGGAAGATTTCGCTTGCCGTCAAGGTGCCAGGAGGCTTGGGCCATGGTGAAGACGCTACATAAGAAGGAGGATCCCAACCACATGGCCGAAGTTGGACCGGTGGGGCCCGATGGGAAGGAGATCCCTGTGAGTTTAGTATACAGCCAGGTAGAGTTGGTTGCTAAATTTTCCCAACGGGACTGTAAATTAGACAGCCTGTTAGACGGGATTGAGGAGGAATACAATCAGTAAATTTGACAATGTATTTGTTTTAAAATGACATGTGAAATGCCTTCTAGCCGGATTGTAGATCATTTGTCTTTTCCGGCCTTTTCGCTTCTACCTCGGGACCCTAGAGTCCGGAGTGTGTCCGAATACCTTTTTGGTTAAGAAACAGCCGGGGTATGCATGGAGACCAGGCGTAGGGTTCATTAGTGCTTTATCAGACAAGTGCCCAACTAGTTATGTTATATATTACATGGTTAGTAAGAAACATCTTCCAGGGAGAATAGTTCCGTTAAGCGCCTTTTCCACAGGAGGCATGCCCTAAAGTGCATGTCCGGACTGCAAAAAGCGAAAAACATCCGGGGCAGATAAATAAGTAGGTAAAAATCATCTTTCAAGTCATCGACCGAATATTCCCTTAAGAACGCTAGCTTTCGGCTTCACCCAGTCTGAGGTACACATCCGGCAGACCCGGCAGTAACAATCGCAGAGGTGCTCCCTTTACCTCCTAGCCGAACAATCGGGAACGTAGGGGTAAGCACAGGAGCCAGGCAACCCAGCTTGGCCAACACTTAAGTCATATCGATGCATATAACGGTGAGTAAAAGGTACATGTGGAAGCTTGACACATGTGCTGGGAATGAAGCCCTTATAATTGAGCTTCTGGAAGAGAAGCCCCTAGGTATAATGAGTGCGGATGGCACATCAAGTGTACGCGATTAATGCGGAAGTAGGCCCGTAGTGGCTTTTTAGTAAAAAGGTTAGGGGAAGAAAGAGAAACAAAAGATAGCTGAAGTGTAAAAATTTATACAGAGGAAGGGGACGAACTCTTAGTCCGGCGCTAGGCATAGAATCTTCGGAGGCGGGCTGCATTCCATGGGTTCGGCTCGAGTCGGTTATCCGATGCATTTCAGAGAGCAGTGCGCTCCGCCGGTCGACTTGATCGATAATGAAAGGGCCCTCCCATTTGGGCTTGAGCTTGTCCTTTTTCTTGTCCGGCAGGCGTAGAACTAGTTCGCGAACGTTGTAAGTCTTGGCCCGTACTTCTCTGCTTAGATATCTTCGGGCCTGCTGCTGACAGAATGCGGAACGAGCCTTGGCGACGTCGTGTTCTTCCTCCAATGTATCCAAGCTGTCCTGCCGATCCAGCTTGGCCTCTCTTTCTTCGTACATGCGCACTCAAGGTGAGTCATGAATAATGTCGCAGGGCAGGACTGCCTCTGCGCCGTATACCATAAAAAATGGTGTGAATCCGGTAGTGCGGTTAGGCGTTGTCCGCAGCCCCCAGAGTACGGAGTCGAGCTCCTCAACCCAGTGCATGTCAGATTTAGTAAGTGACCGCACTAGTCTGGGTTTAATGCCGCTCATTATTAGACCATTTGCTCTTTCCACTTGACCGTTGGTTTGAGGGTGATAGACTGAAGCGTAATCGAGCTTGATGCCCATATTTTTGCACCATGACTTAACCTCGTCGGCCGTGAAGTTCGTGCCATTGTCGGTGATGATGCTGTGGGGGACTCCGTAACGGTGTACTACCCCGGATATAAAGTCTATCACTGGTCCGGATTCTGCCGTTTTGACCGGTTTGGCCTCTATCCATTTGGTGAATTTATCCACCATGACCAATAGGTACCTTTGCTTGTGGGTTCCCCTTTAAGGGGTCCAACCATATCAAGCCCCGGCATCGCGAACGGCCGGTAATGGGTATAGTTTTGAGGCGGTGGGTGGCATATGGCTCGATTAGCAAAGAGCCGACAACCGACGATCTCTCGACTAAGTCCCGGCATCTGCCTCGGCCGTTGTAATAAAATCTGTGACGGAATGCCTTTCCTACAAGGGCCCGGGCTGCTGCGTGGTGTCCGCCTAGTCCGCATGAATTTCAGCCAGAGGTTTCGCCCTTCCTCTTGAGAGATGCACCTTTGAAGGACTCGGTTGTACTTTTCTTATAAAGTTCTCCTCATGGACCTTGTAGGCTTTCGATCGCGGACTATGCAGCGGGCCTCATTTTGGTCTTCGGAAGTTCTGCTCTAAGCAGATAGGCTAGGAATGGTTCCGTCCCACGGGCAATTACTGCCATTATGTCGTGGGCTGCGGTGTTATGTCATCGGCTGAATCGCCGGTTGGCGCGGTTGTTTCCGGTTTGTCATTTCCGGATTCCCCTTCCCATAGTACGGATGGCTTGAAGAGCCATTCCAGGAAGATATTTGGAGGGACAGCGTCACGTTTTGCGCCGATGCGTGCCAGTACGTCGGCTGCTTGGTTATTTTCTCGGGCTACATGATGGAATTCAAGTCCTTCAAACTGAGCCGACATATTTAGGACAGCGTTGCGATATGCTGCCATTTTCGGATCCTTGGCGTCAAAGTCTCCGTTTATTTGGATATTGCAAGGTTTGAATCCCCGCGCACCTCTAGGCGTTGAATGCCCATGGAGATTGCCATCCGGAGACCATGTAGGAGGGCCTCGATTCGCCTGCGTTGTTGGAGTCCGTATACATTATTTGAAGTACGATTGGATCGTGTCCCGGTTGGGGACGCCATGACGACGCCAAACCCCATCCGCCAACATTTTGGAGCCGTCGAAGTGCATAGTCCAATTGAGTATGCGTCGTACTCTTTAGGGAGTTAAACCTGTCCATTCGCACGAAGTCAGCCAAAACTTGTGACTTTATAGCTCACGAGGTTTTTAGGTTATATCGAATGGTAAGAGCTCAATGGCCCATTTTGCAATCCTGCCTGTTGCGTCGCGGTTATTTATGATGTCATTGAGTGGTACTTTGAGGCCATCATTATCGAACACTCTTGAAAGTAGTGTCGAGCTTCCGGATGCCATGAACACCGTGATACGCTATCTTCTCGATAGTGTGGATAACGGACTTGCAGGAGTTAACACAAAGGGATACATAATACACTGGTTTTTGAAGAGGGAATTTATGCCCTTCTGTCTCTCGTTCGACGACGAGTACCGCACTTACAACTTGATGCGTTGCTGCGATGTATAACAACATTGGTTCGCCCAGATTGGGCGCAGCCAGGACCGGATTTGTTGCCAATATGGCCTTTATTTCTTCGAGTCCGGCAGTGGCAGCATCCGTCCACTCGAAGTGTTCGGTGCGCCTGAGGAGGCGATAGAGGGGCAATGCCTTTTCTCCTAGACGGGAGATAAAGCGGCTTAAAGCTGCCACGCATCCTGTTAATTTTTGTATCTGCTTGAGGTCTTTTGGAATATCCAACTGTGATAGAGCTCGGATTTTAGCCGGGTTTGCTTCAATTCCTCTACCGGATACAATGAAGCCCAGCAGCTTTCCGGCTGGTACGCCGAAAACGCATTTTTCTGGATTCAGCTTGATGTCATATGCTCTTAGGTTGTCGAATGTGAGCCTCAAATCGTCTACTAGAATTTCGATGTGTTTTGTTTTGACGACTATGTCGTCTACGTATGCCTCGACTGTTTTGCCGATCTGGGTAGCCAGACATGTTTGAATCATGCGCTGATATGTTGCGCCGGCATTTTTAAGTCCGAAGGGCATCGTGTTGAAGCAGAATGGTCCGTATGGAGTGATAAATGCCATTGCGGCTTGGTCTGCTTCCGCCATCTTGATTTGATGGTAACCAGAGTATGCGTCGAGGAAGCACAATGAATCGTGCCCTACGGTAGCATCGATAATTTGGTCGATGCGGGGGAGGGGGAAGGGATCCTTTGGGCAGGCCTTGTTGAGGTCTTTAAAATCAACGCATAGGCGCCAGGAGTTGTCCTTCTTTGGTACCATTACCAGATTTGCTAGCCAATCCGGATGTTTGATATCTCTAATGAATCCGGCTTCCAATAGTTTGGCTAGCTCTTCTCCCATTGCCTGTCTTTTGGGTTCGGAAAATCATCGAAGAGCCTGTTTGACCGGCTTGAATCCTTTTAGGATGTTTAGGCTGTGTTCTGCCAATCTGCGTGGGATTCCGGCATGTCCAAAGGATGCCAGGCGAAAATGTCCCAATTTTCCCGAAGGAATTTGCGCGATCTTGGCGTCTACCTCGGGTTTAATTGTGCCCCAATGGAGGCCGTTTTGTTGGGTCCGTTGGATGGACCTCGAATTTCACTATTTCATCTGCTGGTTTGAAGGAGGTGGACTTGGATCTTTATCAAGTATCACATCGTCCCTGTTTACCGTGAGCGCAGCGTGTGTGAGTTCTTCTGCCGCTAGGGCCTCGGATAGTGCCTCGTGGCTAGTGTGGCTGTCTTATTTTCGGCGCGAGTGCTATGTCCGGATCACTAGCGAGTGATTATTCCGCCGGGCCTGCATTTGAGCTTCATATACCCGTAATGGGGTACGGCTTGAAAATTGTGAATGCCTCTCGTCCTAATATAGCGTGATATCCGCTGTTGAACGGGGCCACTTGGAACGTGACTTCTTCGGATCTGTAAAATTCGCGAGCGAACACCACATCGAGTGTGATTTTTCCGGTGCAGCGCTTCACAGCTAGGGATTATTCCTCTGAAGGTTGTGCCGCTTCGCTCAATCGGCTCCAATCGATTTCCATTTTTGAAGAGTTTCATAGATGAGGTTTAGTCCGCTGCCACCATCCATGAGGACCTTTGTAAGTCGAAAGCTGTCCACTATGGGACTAAGCACCAGTCGGGCCGGTGCTCGGGCTGTTCGAATTTAGGTTCGTCATGGCGTTGAAGGTGATAGCTGTGTCGCTCCATGGATTTGCTGTTGCTACTTGGTAGACTTCGGCGAGGCCGCGGATTGTTCGTTTTCGCATATTGTTTGATGCGAAGGTCTCGAAGACTGTTGATACCATACCGATATTGTTGGAGTGGTTTTCCGGGGCTAGAAGCTCCTCGCCACTTTTGGCCACTTGCCGTAATATCCAACATGCTCGAAGGCTATGTGTTGGAACGGCTCCCTCTGTACTATGAAGCTTACAGGGTCCATTGAGCCATCTCTCCAGTACAGTTCTGTGCCCTTTATGGGGTTTTTGCTTTTTGGTTTTTGCATCTGGGGCCTGAGTGTGATGCACCCTTTTGCGGACTGGGGTTGTATTCGGGGCCGGATTATCCCAAAATTGGTTTTCGGTACAGTACTTTCATACTATGGACGCCAGATCGGTGAAGCATATAATTTTTCGACAGCCGATGGCGTTCAATATTCCCTTGTCCGTGCAATTATTGCAAAAGATTAAGATTGCGTTTTCCTCTCGGCGGTCCTTTATCCTGTCCATAACCAGGAGGAATCTGGCCCAGTAGTGATGTACTGTTTCAGCGGGCTCTTGCCATATTAGAGATAGATCGCATATGTCTGGGTGGGTGGGTGGACTAAAATCCAGATCCTTGCCCATCTTGGGGCTTAAAGGCCAAGGAGTTTCCGAATTCGGAAGCTTGGATTGCTGGACACGATCCAGCGAGTCCGGAATGATGCATGATTTTAAGTTCAATGCTCGATCGAAGTCCGTCCCTCCGCAGAAATCCGGCATGGAGGGTTCGGGAATCCGGACGTGACTAGTTTTCAATATAGGCGAAGAGTCGCCGCATTGCTCCTCTACCACTGTGACGTGGTGGGTGGCCCGGGGAGAGTTCATCTCTCTCAGATCGGTTTTAAGCCCAATCTGATTGTAGTCTGTAGCGACTCCCATGGCGGCGATGCGATCCAAGAGCTCGTTGACAGACGAAAGCTCTATTGGATCCAGCCGCTCGGCGAATTCCGAGCTGACGCGAAGATTGCTTTTGACGACTTGGGAAGTCATTGTCGAAGCAGTGGCCGGACAGGCGGTTATAAGAAAACCGCCTAGCCGGATAGTTTGGCCGGCGGCCAAGGCCTCTTTGGCGAAAATACCATCTTTGAAGATGGGTGGAGGCATCCTTCCTATCGGTGACGACACAGAGGAACTCTCAATGAAAGCACCAATGTCGGTGTCAAACCGCGGATCTCGGTAGGGGTCCCGAACTGTGCGTCTAGGCGGATGGTAACAGAGACAAGGGACACGATGTTTTACCCAGTTCGGGCCCTCTCGATGGAGGTAAAACCCACGTCCCGCTTGATTAATATTGATGATATGGGTAGTACAAGAGTGGATCTACCACGAGATCAAGGAGGCTAAACCCTAAAGCTAGCCTATGGTATGATTGTTGTAATGTATGTTGTGTCCTACGGACTAAAGCCCTCCGGTTTATATAGACACCGGAGGAGGCTAGGGTTACAGTAGTCGGTTACAATGGTAGGAGATCTACATATCCGTATCGCCAAGCTTGCCTTCCACGCCAAGGAAAGTCCCATCCGGACACGGGACGGAGTCTTCAATCTTGTATCTTCGTAGTCTTGGAGTCCGGCGGACGATGATAGTCCGGCTGTCCGGACACCCCCTAGTCCGGGACTCCCTCACTTTTCTTCAGCAGTAATCTTTCGAGGGGTCAATTTATTCTCACCAATCTTCTCGACTCTGTCACTTCAACATGTATATCTCATTCATCTCTGCAACGCAGATGTACTTTGGGGAAGTTCCTCGAACTCAGCACCGGAGATAGCATATTCTTCGGTTGTGTATGGACTTTTTCTCTCTGTATGCACTAGCAAACAAATTAGTCCATACCTGTTTCTGTCAACAATCTCCAAAACACAAGGTAGGCAGATAGTGCACCAACATAAGGCAACGGTTTAAAACTCTGTCGTGGAAAGGAGGTTAAAACCGTTTGTATTACACGTCTCTGCACCAGTGTATGATACGGTCTATCACACATAAACCTCCTTCTATCTTCCTCAAAACAGCCACCATACCTACCTATTCTGGCATTGCCATAGCTATTCTGAGATATATTGCCATGCATCTTCCACCGTTCCATTATTATGACACACATCATCATTGTTATATTGCTTTGCATGATCATATACCTGACATAGTATTTGTGGCTCAGCCACCGTTCGTCATTTTTATACATGTTATGCTAGATCATTGCACATCCTGGTACACCGCCAGAGGCATTCACATAGAGTCATATTTTGTTCGAGTATCGAGTTGTAATTTTGAGTTGTATGTAAATAGAAGTGTGTTGGTCATCATTGTTCATTATTAGAGAATTGTCCCAAGTGAGGAAATAATAATAATAATAATAATAATAATAATAATAATAATAGATTCCAAAAAAGAGGCCAAAAAGAGCCCGCCAAAAAATGAGAGAAAAAGAGAGAAGGGGCAATGTTACTATCTTTTTCCACACTTGTACTTCGAAGTAGCACGATGTTTTTCATATAGAGAGTCTCCTATGTAGTCACTTTCATATACCTAGTGTGATTTTTTTATTATAGAACTTGGCTTGTATATTCCAATGATGGGCTTCCTCAAATGCCTGAGGTATTCTAGAGCAAGCAAGTTGGATGCACACTGTAGGATCGGAAGTATGTCTAGAGGGGGGGTGATTAGACTACTTGACAACTTAAAAGTTTAGCCTTTTGATTAGAGTAGGTTTTTAGCAAGTTCACAATGATGACCAAGTCAAGTATCACCCTACACATGCAATTCTAGAGTTATGGCAGCGGAAAGTAAATTGCACATAGTAAATAAGAGGTGGAGAAGAGCAAACGCAATTTGGAGACACGGAGATTTTTCTCGTGGTTCCGATAGGTGGTGCTATCGTCAATCCACGTTGATGGAGACTTCAACCCACGGAGGGTAACGGCTGCGAGAGTCCATGGAGGGCTCCACCCATGAAGGGTCCACGAAGAAGCAACCTTGTCTATGCCATCATGGCCTCGCCCACGGAGGACTAGCCTTACTCGGGTAGATCTTCACGAAGTAGGCGATCTCCTTGCCCTTACAAACTTCTTGGTTCAACTCCACATCTTGACGGAGGCTCCCAAGCGACACCTAACCAATCTAGGAGGCACCACCTCCAAAAGGTAATAGATGGTGTTGGTGATGATGAACTCCTTGCTCTTGTGCTTCAAATGATAATCTCCCCAACACTCAACTCTCCTCACCGATTTGGCTGTGGTGGAAGAAAGGATTGAGTGGAAAGCAACTTGGGAAGGCTAGAAATCAAGTTTCATATGGTGGGAGTGGAGCAACTTGATCTCAACACAAGGGTAGGTAGTTTTCTTCTCGAAATGTAAGGTAGGAGTGGTAGTTCTTTCGATGGCTCTCTTCACGAATGAAGAGGAGGTGGAGGGTATTTATAGCCTCCACACAAAATCCAACTGTTACACACATTTGACCAATCTCGGTCGGACCGAAGTTGACAACTCGGTGAGACCGAAAGTTCAAATCTTGTGAACGTTGGGATTTTCGGTGGGACCGAAAATACAATCTCGGTTAGTCCGATTCTTCCAAAGTCTAGGGTTTGCCAATCTCGGTGGGACCGACTTTCTCATCTCGGTGACACCGATTTGAGTACAGAAGGTTACAGAAGCTTGGCAACACCAATTTCGGTATGACCGAGTTTGGAATCGGAAAATCCGAAATTCTTAGGGTTTGGGTATATGGTGAGGTGGTTCATCTCGGTGTGGTGAGTTTGGAATCGATGGGACCGAGATTACTTATGGGTTTATGTTGGAGTGAAAGATTGCGATAGTTTGAGAGATAAATCACTAAGCACTTTGAGCAACCAGATCATCATCATAACCTCATCCCCTTTTAATAGTATTGGCTTTCCTATGGACTCAATGTGATCTTGGATCACTAAACCAAAAATGGAGTCTTGAGCTTTTGCCAATGTTTTCCTTAGCATTTTGAGGGGTCCACATCATCACCATTGCCATACCCATATCAATGAACTTTCTGAAATATTCTCAAGAAATGATTAGTTCAATGATATATATGTTGTTATTAATTACCAAAACCACCCGGGATTAGTTGCACTTTCAATCTCCCCTTTTGGTAATTGATGACAACATATAGATCAAAGCTCGACAAATGATATAATCAATGAATAACATCGTCGCTTTGAGAAGTATGTGATAAGCAAGAGCTCCCCCTAAATTTGTGCATTATTTAAGATTTGCGTTTGAATGCAAATGCACAATCGATTAGGATCATGGGTCACTCTTCCATGTCACATACATCTTGGTGGAGCGCACAAAGTGATAAGAATGAATAACATGCACCCAATCACCAAGACATGAGTAAATGATCATACAAGATATGAATGGAATATGATAAACATTAAGCACTCATCAAGATAGAGCAAACGTAGTATCAAACACACGAAATGTCTCAAAGAACTCAAAAGTATCTCAAGGAAAACCGCAAACGAAAGAGCAAAAACGAGCACTCTCTCTCGAAGTCCTATGATCTATACAATTTCTCCCCTTTGGCAACAAGTTACCAAAAGTTCGAAGGTATAGAGCTAATCGTCACTAGGGACTCTGCCGGCGGCTCTGCTCTGCGTCGATGGAGTGGAGATAGCTGCATCTGCAAAGCTTCGCTGAAGTCTGTGGAGCTGGAGGAGTGGACACTGAGCTGGTGCCGGGCCGATGGAGCTGTGGGAGGTGCCAAGTAGTAGCCCTGGGTCTGCATCACAGAATAGCAGTGATCTGGGCTTTGTGGGCACTGCAGCAGCTGCTCATAGTCATCTGAACCAAATCACCTTCCATCTCCTTCATGAGCTCTGCCTTCTCCCTCTTCGCTTCCTCAATGTCGCCTCAAGCTTGTTGACAAGTGACTGCACTTCACCACCGACAACATCCAGAGCATGGAACTTATCTTCAACGATCCTCTCTAGGCTCTCCCGAGACTGCACTATGCTGGCCAGGCGTGGTTCAATTCTCTGAGTGGCTTCAAGAAGTTGTTCTCCAACGCTCTTGGGCTTTGTTCTGCTTCCTTTTCAGCTTTAGCTTGTTTGGCAGCTTCGGACTTAGCATGTCCTTCAACAGATGTGGGAGCATTCTCACCATCACAACTTCATTATCTTCATGTTCGCTGCAATGGCAAGTGGGGTCTATCCAATGTAGGTGTCCGTGCCAAACTTGGCATTAATGAGCATCTGAATATGCGGAGCAAACCCACACGACCTCTTCTCGTCTCTGCTGCTGTCCTCTTGATAGTCTCAACTATCGTGTCCATCACCTTAAAAGGTGCCTTCTGATCTAGAATGTGCAGCATGTTGATAGAATACCCTCTTATCATGCGGTGGTCTCCTGACTTAGGCATCAAAGTATGCCTCAGAATGGTGTTGGTGGTTGGGAGACCTGCTCAAGATGATAAACTGATCCAAGCTTCCAGAACTCAACATCCTTGTCAGGTACCTCATTGTACATGTTCCTCATCGACTCATGATTTTTCTTCGGAATGCCATAGACATCAACATCATCATCCCTTGATACTGGTGCATTCAGCAACACTCTCCATTCCTCAACAGTTGAGGAGAATCTCTGTCCTTCTGTCATCCATACAATTCTGCCATCTGGATAAAAATGTGCGGTGGCATAGAACGCATGATCATCTCATCGTTCCAAGCGGTCAACTTCGACCAACAAACTCGCAACTCCACATGCGGTGAAGCTTTCATGCACATGTGGGAAATAGTCTCAGGCTCTTCATTTCAATGTATTCCCGATCTACATATCCGTGTCAAGAACAATTGGCTTCTTATCCATGAGCACTGCCTCATAAAAGTCTTGTTGCTCTCTAGTGTGGAATCTAGAGTCAACAAATGTCCTTCTCCTGGTGGCATATGGATCAACTTGCCTCCATAGCTCGAGACCTTTGTCCTTCCTTTCCTTCATATTTTCAGCTCGAGGATGAGCATCATTATGAACTCGGCAATTTCGCCTCGAGCTTGACAAAATATGAGCCTCATCATCGATTCTGCAGTGGCACATTGTCCTTCTTCTTCTCTGAAGCGGTATGTTTCTTCTGATCTTCTTTGGTTTGGTAGCAGGTTTGGCTTGGGCTGCCTTTGCTTGAGCTGATGGCTTAGCTTTTGTGGGTGCTCCTGCCTCGATGGCATCTCCCATCAACTTCGCTTCGAGGAGGCTGGGTGCTTCCTCATCTGAGTCATCATCATCGCCTTCTTCATGAACTAGCCTCTTCCTCTTGGAAGTTTTCTTGATCTTGCTTTGGAGGTTTCTTCTTCCATGCCGAGCTTCTTTGCAGCGAGTGGATTTCTTCACCTTGCTGGTGCCTTTCTTTGACTGTTGCCCTTGATAGCCCTTGGCAACCACTTGCCTTTTGGCTTTGAAGTTATCTCCTCATCTCGCAACAAAGTCGAATCCTCCTCATCGTAATTCCTCTTCTTCCCGCCCCGTGGCAGCAGCAGCAGGCAAACCACTTGGAGTGCTCCTCTCTCCATCATCTGAAAAACTGCTTTCTTCAGGACTTGTAGCTGCCTCTGGGATCTCAACTGGCAATTCAGACCTGTTCTGACTGTCACTTCCATCAGACATGACTGACAACCTGTGAAAAGAATAGGTATAGGCAGAATAGAAGAGTTATCACAAACTGCAGAGGTTTTTGCAAAAAGAATGAGTTCAAACATCAATTTTAGGTTTTCACAGAATGCATTTCGGTCTGACCAAGTCTAAAATTCGGTGAATCCGAAGTGTCTAAACAGAACCATTCACACCACTTTCGGTTGGACCGAAATGGGTTTCGGTCTAGCCGAGAGCACTAGGGTTTCACTGAATCCTCATTTCGGTCTTACCGATTTGCACAACTCGGTTGGACCGAAAAGTGCAGTGCAATGGCCAGAGGCCAAATCGGTCAGTCCGAGAATGTAGAATCGGTCACACCGAGATGTGTTCGGCGGAAACCTAACCCTAAGATTTTCACTCGAATTTCGTTCTAAGAACTAATCTGCTGGATAGGAAGATTTCAAACGTGGCAAGAAACTAGGCAAAGCCTATCGTGCATTGAATCAGCGGTTGAAGCACGAGAGGGATGAAACTCACCCAATCTGGTGGAGCTTCACTACGGCGGCAACGGTGCGATGAGAAAGACCGTTGACGGCGATGGAGACCATGGCGCGAGGGCGCCTGAGCGACGGCGGAGACGATCCAAAGACCACGGCGACGGCAAATAAGGGTTTGAGGGCGAGGCGTTTGAAGAAGTAATCAGCGCTGTCCTCGGGTATATATACCCTTCGGTGTCGGTGGGACCGAGTTGAAAAACTTCGGTGGGACCGAGATGGTTAATCTGCGTGCGATTACACACTTCGTCACGCCGAATTTGTAACTCGGTTTCACCGAGGTGAAAACCTAGATCAATCCAAGTGATTTGATGCGTCCGATTTGAGTATATCGGTTTGACCGAAAGTACTTAGAAGGTTTTGGAAGTTAGGCTTTTGACGGATCGGTGGCTCCGAGTGCTCCTCACTCGGTCTGTCCAAAAAGTCTTGTTCAAAGTTTGTGATATAAGCATGAATAGAGTTTGAGACAAGAAAGCATGGATAGCTAGGGAGGAACTTAGGCATTCTTGTCCATCCATTTGGTCAAAAGAAAACCAAAAGACCAAAGCAACAAATGGATGTCCTTGAATGGATAAAATCATGCATCCAACATGCTCACACAATAAGATAGCAAATGAAATATGTGTCAAACATGCACAAACAAAACACTAGCTTCTAGCACACAATTTGGCGATGACTAGGTCATCTATATATGAGTATATTGACTTAGGAGTCAAATGAGAACATTTGATCATAGGTCATACTCATCGTTTAAGCACAAGTGGGGTTACCACTTTTCCATAAAGCATTAATGTGTTCACATCATTAAAAGATGCTTTAGCTCATTCCTTTAGAGCAAAGCCCCCCCTTGATGTGAGAACCCCTTTCAAAGGGTCAAACTAACCTTGGGTTGTCGTTGAAGACTTCATGTAGATGTTGAAGATGTGGATGCTCAATGTTGATGAAGATCATCAAGAGTTGGGAGCAATCCTTTGGATTCGGGCACTTTCAATACCTACATGGGTTAGTCCCACAAGGAACAAACAAGGATATCCATGGACATAGATTGAAGTACACAATAGATGGTGTCCATGAAAGCAATGATTACCTTGTCCCTTGACTTACCAACATGAGGGTTTGTGACTCCATGAACTAGTGCAAGATGTGGAAGTTGATTGCACAAGTTCTTTGCCAAAATGAATGTGAGTGAAGTATGTTGGCGGAGTCACCCTCAAGAACTTTCTAGTTCTTCTTCTTCGGGATCCACATCATCTTGATGGGAATCCTTGGGGTAGTAGTTGAGCTTGTCGAAGTAGAACTTGAAGTAGCCTTGGGAACCCACTTGACCATGGCCTTGGGTGCTTCAATGAATGCATCAATCTCTTCTTGAAGCTTGTCCTTGCCTTTTAGCTTGTGGTCTTGTGGTGGAAGGTCATCTTGAGCTTGTTCCTCATTTGAAGAAGTAGGATCATACTTCTTCTCTTGAGAAACAGAACTTTGGAGTGGGATATTGACCTTCTTCCCATTCAACACCCTCGGCGTTGAACTTTCGCTCAAAACCAATTCCTTGATTCTTCCTGTCTTCCTTGCTTGCGAACAATTTCCTCAAAGCTCTTGCTTCCGGCAAGACTCTTGTAGACACCTTTCTCTATAATCCCTTTCAATAGACTATTTTCTTGCTCAAGTGAAACTTGGCTTGAAACATTGTTAGTGGAATCAAGAGAATTACTAGAAGTAACAACATTTGATTTGGCATGATTATTGTTACTACTAGATGAAGAATTTTTCTTATGCTTGTCATGCTTAGTTTTAATAGGTGGCAAGAAATTAGACAAGAGAAGTCGTTTGGCAAGATATGAAGAACTCTTCTTTCGAAGATCGTCATTGATAGCTTTTAGAAACTCATGCTCTTGCTCTAGATTGAGCTTCTCGAAGCGTAGCTTCTCATGAGATCTTAGGAGCTCTCTATGATCTTCTTGAGTTGTTCCATGAGCTAACTTAAGAGTGTTTAGTTCTTTAGTTAGACGCTCAATCTCCTTCATAGCATTGTCATTCGGCTCTTCTCGACTATAAAGACTATTAGCATGTTCATCATTACTAAGCTCGCTAGATTTGTCATGTAAAAGCTCATCTTCACCAAGCAAATCATCCTCATCACTATCAAAGTCAATAAACTCAGGGTGTGATACCTTGGGGCCTTTTGCCATGAAGCATCTTCCAATTCCCTCATTTGGTGAATCAAATATGTCGTAGGAGTTGGAGTTGGAGGACATGAGAGCAAGACCGCAACACCTTCATCTTGATCAGATTCGGAGTTGGAGTGATAGCTTCTTTGGAGTGATTGTCGGAGTCGGAGCCGAAACCCATTCACCAACATGAGCTTGATGTTTTCTTCTTGTGTAGCTCCTTGATGACTTGTCTTTCCTTTCCGAATCCTTGCTTCTCCGAGAGGATCTTCGCTCATAACGATCATCTCTACTCCTTCTCTCTTTTCGGCGACTCTTCTCTTGAGCTTCTTCTTCTTGGAGATTCTTCTCTTCTCTTGTGAGGAGTCGAACACTCATTTGAGTAGTGTCCGGTCTTCCACAATTGTAGCAGTTTCGATCACGACTAGAAGATCTCTTTTCATCATATGATCTAGACTTTGAGCTTCTCTCCTTGCTTCTACTCTTGTAGAATTTGTTGAAGTTCTTCACCATTAGGCTTATCTCTTCATTGGAAACTAGCTTGTCACTTGAGGTTGTGGGAGCTTCAACTGCAGCTTTGTAAGCACCACTTGACTTGTTGTGAAGCTCTTCCTTGTCTTTAAGTGTCATCTCATGAGCAACAATTCTTCCAATGACTTGGTAGGCTTGAGATCTTTGTAGTTTGGCATCATTTGGATCAAAGTGCACACGGTGTCATACTTTCCATCCAAAGCTCTGAGAATCTTCTTGATGATGAATCGGTCGGTCATTTCTTCGCTTCCTAAGCCTGCCATCTCATTGGTAATGAGAGCAAGCCTAGAATACATTTCAGCGACTCCTTCACCTTCCTTCATCTTGAACTTGTCAAGCTGACCTTGAAGAACATCTAGCTTTGATTCCTTCACGGACTCGGTACCTTCGTGCATTTCACCAAAGTATCCCAAATCTCTTTTGCATTCTCAAGATGGCTGATCTTGTTGAACTCCTCGGGACACAAAGCATTGAAGAGAATGTCACAAGCTTGAGCATTGTTCAGAACATCCGCAACTCATCCGCAGGTAGCTTCGCGATCCGGAACTTTTCCTTCCTCAAGAACTCACCTTGCAAGCCAACACAAATAATGCCCCATGCGGCAGGGTTATGTCCAAGAATATGCATTTTCATTTTGTGCTTCCAACTAGCAAAATTTGAACCATCAAAGTAAGGACCTCTATGGAAATTACCCTCACTAGACGCCATACTCTCCTAGGTTGTGAAACCAAGCTTATGGAGTCCAATGCAATGGAAACCAATCCAATGGAGACCAAAGCTCTGATACCACTTGTAGGATCGGAAGTATGTCTAGAGGGGGGGTTATTAGACTACTTGACAACTTAAAAGTTTAGCCTTTTGATTAGAGTAGGTTTTTAGCAAGTTCACAATGATGACCAAGTCAAGTATCACCCTACACATGCAATTCTAGAGTTATGGCAGCGGAAAGTAAATTGCACATAGTAAATAAGAGGTGGAGAAGAGCAAACGCAATTTGGAGACACGGAGATTTTTCTCGTGGTTCCGATAGGTGGTGCTATCGTCAATCCACGTTGATGGAGACTTCAACCCACGGAGGGTAACGGCTGCGAGAGTCCACGGAGGGCTCCACCCACGAAGGGTCCACGAAGAAGCAACCTTGTCTATGCCATCATGGCCTCGCCCACGGAGGACTAGCCTTACTCGGGGTAGATCTTCACGAAGTAGGCGATCTCCTTGCCCTTACAAACTTCTTGGTTCAACTCCACATCTTGACGGAGGCTCCCAAGCGACACCTAACCAATCTAGGAGGCACCACCTCCAAAAGGTAATAGATGGTGTTGGTGATGATGAACTCCTTGCTCTTGTGCTTCAAATGATAATCTCCCCAACACTCAACTCTCCTCACCGATTTGGCTGTGGTGGAAGAAAGGATTGAGTGGAAAGCAACTTGGGAAGTCTAGAAATCAAGTTTCATATGGTGGGAGTGGAGCAACTTGATCTCAACACAAGGGTAGGTAGTTTTCTTCTCGAAATGTAAGGTAGGAGTGGTAGTTCTTTCGATGGCTCTCTTCACGAATGAAGAGGAGGTGGAGGGTATTTATAGCCTCCACACAAAATCCAACTGTTACACACATTTGACCAATCTCGGTCGGACCGAAGTTGACAACTCGGTGAGACCGAAAGTTCAAATCTTGTGAACGTTGGGATTTTCAGTGGGACCGAAAATACAATCTCGGTTAGTCCGATTCTTCCAAAGTCTAGGGTTTGCCAATCTCGATGGGACCGACTTTCTCATCTCGGTGACACCGATTTGAGTACGAAGGTTCTGAAGCTTGGCAACACCAATTTCGATATGACCGAGTTTGGAATCGGAAAATCCGAAATTTTAGGGTTTGGGTATATGGTGAGGTGGTTCATCTTGGTGTGACTGAGTTTGGAATCGGTGGGACCGAGATTACTTATGGGTTTATGTTGGAGTGAAAGATTGCGATAGTTTGAGAGATAAATCACTAAGCACTTTGAGCAACCAGATCATCATCATAACCTCATCCCCTTTTAATAGTATTGGCTTTCCTATGGACTCAATGTGATCTTGGATCACTAAACCAAAAATGGAGTCTTGAGCTTTTGCCAATGTTTTCCTTAGCATTTTGAGGGGTCCACATCATCAGTCATTGCCATACCCATATCACTGAACTTTCTGAAATATTCTCAAGAAATGATTAGTTCAATGATATATATGTTGTTATTAATTACCAAAACCACCCGGGGATTAGTTGCACTTTCACACACCCACTTAGTTTTCTTTTTGAGCTTTCATACACTTATAGCTCTTAGTGCATCGGTTGCATGGCAATCCCTACTCCTTGCATTGACATCAATTGATGGGCATCTCCACAACCCGTTGATTAGCCGCGTTGATGTGAGACTTTCTCCTTTTTTGTCTTCTCCATATCATCTCTACCACCATACTCTATTCCACCCATAGTGCTATATCCATGGCTTGCGCTCATGTATTGTGTGGGGGTTGAAAAAGCTGAAGTGCATTAAAAAGTATGAACCAATTGCTTGGCTGACACCGGGGTAGTGCATGATTTTTGTGTTAAGAAGATGGAGCATGAAAAGGCTATATGATTTTGTAGGGATAGCATTCTTTAGCATTGATATTTTGAAAGGCATGATTGTTTGTTGGTATGCCCGAGTATTGATGTTTTTATGTCAAATTATAGACTATTGCTTTGAATCATTCGAATCCAAATATTTGTGGCATAAAAGAGAGATTACATGATGAACATGTTATGTAGCATTCCACATCAAAAATTCTATTTGTATCATTTACCTACTTGGGGAGAAGGAATTAAGCTTGGGGATGCTTGATACGTCTCCAATGTATCTATAATTTTTTATCATTCCATGCTATTATAGTATCAAGCTTGGATGTTTTGTATGCAATTATATATCATTTTTTGGGACTAACAAATTAACTTAGTGCCAAGTGCTAGTTCCAGTTTTTTTTGCCCGCTTTTGGTTTTCCAATAAATTTGTACCAAATGAAGTCCAAATGCCATGAAACTTTTTGATGATTTTTTCTGGACAAAAGAGACCCTATAAGCTTCGGGAGGAGACCAGACGAGAAACGAGGAGACTACAAGGCACTTAGGTGCACCCTAGTGCCTTGTGGGCCCATCGTGGCTCTGTCTGACCTAATTCCACCACTGTAAATTCTCTGAAATCGGGAAACCAACAGAGATCCACCCAAAATACTTTTCTGTTGCTGCAAGATTTTGTTCTTCGTAGATCCCATCTGGAGACCTTTTCCAGTACTCTGGCGGAGGGGGAATCGGTTAAGGAGGGCCTCTACATCAACCTTGTCGCCCTTCTGATGATGTGTGAGTAGTTTACCACAGACCTACGAGTCCATAGCAAGTAGCTAGATGGCTTCTTCTCTCGCTTGAATCTTCAATACAATGTTCTCCTCGATGTCCTTGGAGATCTATTTGATGTAATCTTATTTTGCGGTGTATTTGTTGGGATCCGATGAACTGTGGGTTTATGATTAGATTATCTATGAATATTATTTGAGTCTTCTCTGAACTCTTTTATGCATGATTATTATAGCTTTGTATTTCTCTCCGATCTCTCCATTTGGTTAGGCCAACTAGATTGATTTATCTTGCAATGGGAGAGGTGCTTTGTAATGGGTTCAATCTTGTGGTGATCTATATCCTAGTGACAGAAAGGGACAAGACACATATTTGTATCATTGCCATTAAGGATAAAACGATGCCGTTTATTCATATTGCTTGAGTTTACTTTGTCTGCATCATGTCATCTTGCTTAAGGTGTTACTCCGTTCTTTATGAACTTAATACTCTAGATGCATGCTGGATAGCAATCGATGTGTGGAGTAATAGTAGTAGATGCAGGAAGGAGTCGGTCTACTTGTCTCGGACGTGATGCCTATGTACATGATCATTGCCTTGGATATCGTCATAACTATGTGCTTTTCTATCAATTGCCCAACAACAATTTGTTTACCCACTGTATGCTTTTTGTTCGAGAGAGAAGCCTCTAGTGAAAACTATGACCCCTGAGTCTATCTTTATCATATATTAAAATCCACAAACGCCTTGCTACAATTTATTTACCATTATTTTATTTTGTGTTTTTGTTTATCTATCTACCATTATCAGACTTGATACTAGCAATTAACCACCGAGGGGATTGACAATCCCCTTGATCGCGCTGGGTGCAAGTATTTCTTGTTTTGCGTGTAGGTGCTGTTCACGAGGTCTTGCGTGATTCTCCTACTGGATTGATAACTGATACGTCCATTTTGCATCATGTTTTCTTACTGTTATTTATGATGTTTTTATCCATAATAATGCTTTTTGGAGTAATTCTAATGCTTTTTCTCTCATAATTTGCAAGGTGCACACCAAGAGGGAGAATTACGGCAGATGGAAATCTGGACCTGAAAAAGCTACATCGGGCTACCTATTCTACACAACTCCAACCAAGCTGAAACCTTACGGAGATTTTTTATGGAATATTTAAGAATTATTGGAGCAAATAACTACCAGAGGGGCCCCACCAGGTGGGCACAACCCACCTGGGCGCGCCAGGGAGCCCAGGCGTGCCCTGGTGGGTTGTGCTCACCCAGACCCACCTCCGGTGCCCATCTTCTGATATATAAGTCATTTTGACCTAGAAAAAATAAGTGGAGGACTTTCGGGATGGAGCGCCGCCGTCTCGAGGCGGAACTTGGGCAGGAGCACTTTTGCTCTCCGGCGGAGCAATTCCACTGGGGGAACTTCCCTCCCGGAGGGGGAAATCATCGTCCTCACCATCACCAACAACTCTCTCATCTTGGGGAGGGCAATCTCCATCAACATCTTCAACAGTACCATCACATCTCAAACCCTAGTTCATCTCTTGTGTTCAATCTTGTCACCGGAACTATAGATTGGTGCTTGTGGGTGACTAGTAGTGTTGATTACATCTTGTAGTTGATTACTATATATATGGTTTATTTGGTGGAAGATTATATCTTCAGATCCATTATGCTATTTAATAATCCTCTGATCATGAGCATGTTTATCATTTGTGATTAGTTACTTTTGTTCTTGACGTCACGGGAGATATCATGTTGCATGTAATCATGTCAATTTGATATGTGTTCGATATTTTGATAGTATGTATGTTGTTATTCCCTTAGTGGTGTCATGTGAACGTCGACTACATGACACTTCACCATATTTTGGCCTAAGCGAATGCATTGTGGAGTAGCAATTAGATGATGGGTTGCGAGAGTGACAGAAGCTTAAACCCCAGTTTATGCGCTATTCCGTAAGGGAGCAATTGGATCCAAAAGTTTAATGCTATGGTTAGAATTTATTCTTAATACTTTTCTCGTAGTTGCAGATGCTTGCGGGAGGGTTAATCATAAGTAGGAGGTTTGTTCAAGTAAGAACAACACCTAAGCACCGGGCCACCCACATATCAAAATATCAAAGTAGTGAACACGAATTAGACCAACATGATGAAAGTGACTAGATGAAGTTCCCGTGTACCCTCAAGAATGCTTTGCTTAGACCGTTTTGGCCTGTCCTTTGCCTCAAAAGGATTGGGCTACCTTGCAGAACTTTTGTTACTACTACCATTACTTGATCGTTACAAATTATCTTGCTATCAAACTACTACGCTACTTACAATTTCAGCACTTGCAGACATTACCTTACTGAAAACTGTTGCGGAACGTAGTAATTCAAAAAAATTCCTACAATCACGCAAGATCTATCTAGGAGATGCATAGAAACGAGAGGGGAGAGTGTGTCCACGTACCCTCGTAGACCAAAAGCGGAAGCGTTTGGTAACGCGGTAGATGTAGTCGAACGTCTTCACGATCCAACAGATCCATGTACAGAACGTGCGACACCTCCGTGTGCAGCACACGTTCAGCAATGATGTCCCTCGAGCTCTTGATCCAGTTGAGGGAGAGGGAGAGTTCTGTCAGCACGACAGCATGGTGACGGTGATGATGAAGTCACCGGCGCAGGGCTTCGCCTATGCACTACGACGATATGATCGAGGTGTTAAACTGTGGAGGGGGCACCGCACACGGCTAAGAGACTATCTATTGTCCTTTGGGGTGCCCCCTGCCCACGTATATAAAGGAGGGAGGAGGAGGAGGCCGGCCCCCTAGGGGCGCGCCAAGTGTGGGGAGTCCTACTAAGACTCCCAAGTCCTAGTAGGATTCCCTCTCTTTTTTTCCTTTTCCGGAGTAGCAAAGGGGGAAAGAGAGAAGGAGTAGGAGAGGGAAGGGGGGGGCACCGCCCCCACCCCTTGTCCAATTCGGCTTAGCAAGTGGGGGGTCGCGCCACCTCCTATAGCCGACCCTCTCTCCTCCACTAAGGCCCATGTTGGCCCATTAACTCCCCGGGGGGGGGGGGTCCTGTAACCCCCGGTACTCCAAACAAACTTCAGTCATCAAATCACATAACTCATAATACAATTTGTCATCGAACGTTAAGCGTGCGGACCATACGGGTTCGAGAACTATGTATACATGACCTAGACACATCTCCGATCAATAACCAATAGCAGAACCTGGATGCTCATATTGGCTCCTACATATTCTACGATGATCTTTATCGGTCAAACCACATAAGAACATAAGTTGTTCCCTTTATCATCGATACGTTACTTGCCCAAGATTCGACCGTCGGTATCCTCATACCTAGTTCAATCTCGTTACCGGCTAGTATCTTTAATCGTTCCGTAATGCATCATCTCATAACTAACTCATTAGTCATATTGCTTGCAAGGCTTATAGTGATGTGCATTACCGAGAGGGCCCAGAGATACCTCCCATACACGGAGTGACAAATCCTAATCTTGATATATGCCAACCCAACAAACACCTTCGGAGACACCTGTAGAGCATCTTTATAATCACCCAGTTATGTTTTGACGTTTGATAGGACACAACGTGTTCCTCTGGTATTCGGGAGTTGCATAATCTCATAGTTTGAGGAACATGTATAAGTCATGAAGAAAGCAATAGCAATAAAACTAAACGATCATTATGCTAAGCTAATGGATGGGTCTTGTGCATCACATCATTCTCTAATGATGTGACCCCGTTCATCAAATGACAACAGATGTCTATGGCTAGGAAACTTAACCATCTATGATTAACGAGCTAGTCTAGTAGAGGCTTACTAGGGACACTCTATTTGTCTATGTATTCACACATATACTAAGTTTCCGGTTAATACAATTCTAGCATGAATAATAAACATTTATCATGATATAAGGAAATATAAATAACAACTTTATTATTGCCTCTAGGGCATATTTCCTTCAGTCTCCCACTTGCACTAGAGTCAATAATTTAGATTACATAGTAAACACCTGTCAAGACCCTGACTCAATGCCACATCGATCTAGCATGTAACACCTCATATCACTTTGCGGCCTCACGCGGTATTCCCACGGGTGTCGCCTTACCTTTGCCCGGGACCGTTTGCGCCTTTTGGCACACGTATATGATAGTGTCGCTAGCATCCATATGATAAGGAGCCCGGGCTGACATGGCTAGTCGTAAACCCAAAGTGGCACAAACTTACAGGGACAGGCATCCATGACCCAACATCGAACGTGTTGGTCATCGATGAGTGAATCCAGTCTGTAGCACTTTGGGCTAGCAGACTCGGTGAACCGGGCTGTAAGCGGCTAACAGACTCCGTATTCATCGCGTGACATTTCCCGAAGGGATGAACCACAGAACAAAGGACACATGCCGGCCAGCCTAAGTGTTCCGGAGCAGTAGCAAGCTACCAAGGCTCAGTGGAAGCACTAGGAGACATTTCCCAATAAGAAAGGCTAATAAGGATAAACAACTAGATAGTCAGATCCCACACATACCAAGCATTCCAATAACATACACACAATATGCTCGATATGTGCAAATACAACATGGCATCACAACATGACTCTATGACTCAAGTAGTTTATTCAATAGGCTCCGAGGAGCGAGATATTACAAACATAGGCCTCACAACCCAACATTCAGAACATACAAGTCAAGGCACAAGCGGAAGCTCAAACATGTCTGAGTACAGACATCTACATAAGAAAAAGGCTGAGAAGCCTGACTATCTACCAGATCCTGCCGAGGGCACAAGATCGTAGCTGAGGTAACAAGCTAAACGTCGAAGTCCATGCGGAACTACTAACGAGACTGACGTCTCTCTGCAAAAACATAAAATAGGCAAACATGAGTACAAATGTACCCAGCAGGACTTACATCAGATCTAGCTACATATGCATCATTATCAACAAAGGGATGGTGGGGTTTAACTACAGCAAGCCAACTTTGACTCGGTGGCTATCCTGAACTACTACTGCAAGTAACTCATTTGAGGTGGCGCACACGAGTCCACATATTCACCATATCAATACACCACTATGGATCCGCTCCCGTCTCCTTACGAGAAGGCCATCCATAGCACTCACGCTTATCTTGCGCATTTTAGAGTATCCACTTTCACTTGTCTATGAACTGTTATAGGCAACCCAGAAGTCCTTTACCGCGACACGGCTATTCGAATAGATCATTTATAACCCTGCAGGGGTGTACTTCTTCATACATGTTTCCACCACTTAGCGTCTACACACGACATGTGCTCAGCAGACTTCAAGCGAAAGCCGACGTGGGTGTAGACCACGACCTACCTAAACACCTAAGTCTCTAGTCCAGGTTTGTCGCCTATTCAGGTTCCATCCGCAGGGAGTTCGGCCGAGGTTTCCACATACGGCCCCGAACGATGTGAACACGGTTCCGAGACACCTAACGGGTGCCCGGTGTACCCGACTACGTACCTACCGTATCACAGCCCACCCCACGGTCAGCGCTGTCCACGGCCTCCAGTAGGCTACAAACACCAGAAACTACTTGCAACTCCTGGACAGAGAACTAGGGTGATTAAGAAGTCGAGCGGGGTCATATTTCAGGGCCCAATGCATGGTAGTAGCTGAATCATGGATCACAAACACAGAACTCAGTTCCTAAGGACGGCTTCAATGAGACAACCCACCATGTACTCCTACATGGCCTCTCACCACCACCTTTACCAAATCGTGTTCACACACTTAGCTCACACACAGTAGGACATGTTCACACACCTCTGATTCATCCCCGATGAATCAGACTTGACTCAACTCTAAGCAGTAGCAGGCATGACAAACAAGCATGAATGAGTAGGCACAACAAGGCTCAAACAACTCCTACTCATGCTAGTGGGTTTCATCTATTTACTGTGGCAATGAGAGGTCATGCAGAGGATGAAGGGGTTCTGCTACCGCAGCAAGTAACAAATGAATCGTTGTTGTCCAAATGCAGTAAAATAGAGCAGGAGCGAGAGAGTAGGATTGTATCGGAATGAACAAGGGGGTTTTGCTTGCCTGGCACTTCTGAAGATAGCATTGAGTCTTCATCAGTGTCAACGATCATAACGTCGGTACAACGTCTACCGAGGGGGGAACAACACCGGCAAACAGAGAAGAAACATGATCAATGCAATGCACAATATGATGCATGCTATGACATGGCAATATGAATGTGTTTTGGCTAATGCAAGCTAGAACAGATTGAGATGAGTCCATTTGAACCAAAGATTCAAATGCAAACCCATTTTAAGAGGTTATATTAGTGCATTAACTTGTTTCACCTAAACAGCAAGGTTAAAGTGCTCTAACAAGCATAAAAACAGTACAGATGGATAGATTGGATTTTTCTGATCATTTTTCATATATAATTTGTTTCATTTGGAGCTACGATTGATTTTCTATGATTTTTAGAAGTTTTGGTTATTTTCTGGAATTTCCTGTAAAAGAATAAATCCAGAAAATGAGTTATTGCGTCAGCAGTGCGTCAGGGTGACGTCAATGGTCAAAGGGGACGTCCAGGTCAACCTGACCAGTGGGTCCCGCATGTCAGCAGTTATTTTAAACTAACTAAATTTAGTTAGTTCTAATCTAAGTTAATTAACAGAGGGAGGGTCCCACTAGTCATAGACTCAGGGGAATCAACCCGGACCCACCCAGTCAAAGTCAACGGGTCAAACTCGCCAGAGTTTAGCCGCCGGCGAGGCCAGTGGGGCTCGGGTTTGCGTCTCTGGCGACCAAACGCGCGGCCGAGACCATCTACGGGGAGCTGGAAGCGAGCCGCGTCGTTTGGGGTGGAAGTGGAGCTCGGGGAGGCCGGGAATGACACCGGCGACGACCTTGGCGGTCGCCGGAGCTCGGGTGAGCTCGGGCTCGTTGCTGTAGTGTCCTAGGCAGGGCGGCACTAGCATCTACGGATCCTACGCGTTGCGGGTAGTGCGTTGGACACAATCCCGGGACCATATGACCGGCGACGACGCGGGCGGCGGCGCGTGCGGTTGAGCTTCGTGCAGTCGATGCAGGGGACGACAGCAAGAACGGAGGGGATGGGAATGTAGCTGAGCTCACAGCGGTTGCGACGAGCTTGACGGCGAGGTCGGGGACGAGCTGAAGCAGTGGTGACGGCGAAAGGGATCTCCAGCGGCGATCAGCGAAGACGAGGACGAGGCGGTAACTCCAGGGCGAGCGAGCGCTCGGGGCTTGGTCTTCTCGACGGAGAGGAGGGCGGCGGAGCTCCTTGACACGGTGGCATGGCACGGAGACGATGGAGGGCACGGCTATGGCGACGGTGCGACTATGGCAGCGTCGGCCATCGTGGGAGAGAGCGAGGGAGAGTGGCAGGGGGACGAGTGAGGTGTCCACTGGGTTGGGGCGGCGTCGTGGAGCTCACCCAAGTGTCCAGGGGCGCGGGCGGCAAGCAGGTGGCATCGTGGCGAGCTTGTGCTCGCCGGCGTCACCTCTGTGCCTGCCTAGCAAGGATGAAGCAGTTGGCTGGCATGGCCCAAAGACAAAGGTTGGGCCTGCCAGTGGGCTGCGCTGTAAGTGGCCTGTAAAAATCTCTCTCTCTCTCTCTTTTATTTATTGTTTTCTATTTTCTGTAATCTTTAGGGCTTTATTAAAAATGTCAGGGCATTACCAAAAATCATGAAACTAATCATGACTACTGTTTCGAATATATCCAACAGTAAACATTTTAGTTTATGATTATTTGAGCATTTAAAATATTTAATAGCATTTAAATGCCCAAATGCAAATATTATAAGATTTAATTCAGAGCCCAAATATGTCATGGAAAAATGGCAACACCCCTGGTTATGTCTCCAGCATTTTCTAGAAATGATGAACATTTTTTAAACCCATTTGGACTCTTTGAAAATATTTTAGTTGAACCTAGTTGAATTCATTTGGTGGTAGGGTTTAGTCAATCCCCATTTCAAGTTTAAGCAAAATTTAAACATGATGCAACAACCAAGACTAGCCCACAAGCAAAGCTAAAGCTAGGTCTGTGACAACACCCATGGAGTCTTGGTGCTAATCATGTTTTGCTCGTGGAGGAGGCTTAGTCAATGGTCTGCAACATTCAGATCTGTATGGATTCTGAAAATCTATATGTCTCCCTCCTTGACTAGGTCGCGGATGGAATTGAAGCGTCTCTTTATGTGTTTGGTTCTCTTGTGAAATCTAGATTCCTTCACCAAGGCAATTGCTCCAGTATTGTCACAAAAGATTTTCATTGGACCCGATGCACTAGGTATTACACCTAGATCGGATATGAACTCCTTCATCTAGACTCCTTCATTTGTTGCTTCCAAAGCAGCTATGTACTCCGCTTCACACGTAGATCCCGCCACGTCGCTTGATACGTCTCCAATGTATCTATAATTTTTTATTGTTCCATGCTATTATATTACCCCTTTTGGATGTTTATGGGCTTTATTTTTACACATTTATATCATTTTTGGGACTGACCTACTAACCGGAGGCCCAGCCCGTATTGTTTTTTGTGCCTATTTTAGTATTTCAAAGAAAAGGAATATCAAACGGAGTCCAAATGGAATGAAACCTTCGGGAGCATGATTTTTGGAGGGAATGTGATCCGGAGAGCTTGGAGTGCAAGTCGAGAAGTAGCCGAGGAAGCCACGAGATAGAAGGCCGCGCCCCCCCTGTAGGGCGCGCCCCCTGTCACGTGGGCCCCTCGGGCGGCCACCGACGTACTTCTTCCTCCTATATATACCTCGCACTCGAAAACATCCGGGGCACCATGAAACACAATTTCCACCGCCAGAACCTTCAGATCCGCAAGATCCCATCTTGAGCCTTCACGCACTCTCACGAGGGGGAATCGACCATGGAGGGCCTCTACATCAACATCCTTGCCCTCCGATGAGTTGTGAGTAGTTTACCACAGACCTCTGGGTCCATAGTTATTAGCTAGATGGCTTCTTCTCTCTTTTGGATCTCAATACAATGTTCTCCCCTCTCTTGTGGAGATCTATTCGATATAAACTCTTTTTGCGGTGTGTTTGTCGAGATCCAATGAATTGTGGGTTTATGATCAAGTTTATCTATGAATAATATTTGAATCTTCTCTGAATTCTTCTATGTATGATTGAGTTATCTTTGCAAGTGTCTTCGAATTATCAATTTGGTTTGGCCTACTAGATTGGTCTTTCTTGCCATGGGAGAAGTGCTTAGCTTTGGGTTCAATCTTGCAGTGTCCTTACCCAGTGACAAAAAGGGTCGCAAGGCACGTATTGTATTGTTGCCATCGAGGACAACAAGATGGGGTTTATATCATATTGCATGAGTTTATCCTTCTACATCATGTCATCTTGCTTAACGCGTTACTCTGTTCTTATGAACTTAATACTCTAGATGCATGCTGGATAGCGGTCGATGTGTGGAGTAATAGCAGTAGATGCAGGTAGGAGTCGGTCTACTTGTTATGGACGTGATGCCTATATACATGATCATGCCAAGATAATCTCATAACTATGCGCTTTTCTATCAATTGCTCGACAGTAATTTGTTCACCCACCGTAATACTTATGCTATTTTGAGAGAAGCCTCTAGTGAAACCTATGGCCCCCGGGTCTATCTCTTATCATATTTGCTTTCAATCTACTTTTATTTGCATCTTTACTTTTTGCATCTATATTATAAGATACCAAAAATATATTTATCTTATTATACTATCTTTATTAGATCTCACTATTGCAAGTGGCCGTGAAGGGATTGACAACCCCTTTATTGCGTTGGTTGCGATTTCTCAATTTGTTTGTGTAGGTGCGTGGGACATTTGAGGAGCCTCCTACTGGATTGATACCTTGGTTCTCAAAACTGAGGGAAATACTTACGCTACACTTGCTGCATCACCCTCTCCTCTTCGAGGAAAACCAACGCAAGCTCAAGACGTAGCAAGAAGGATTTCGGCGCCGCTGTCGGGAGGTCTTTGCTCAAGTCAAGACATACCAAGTACCCATCACAAACCCATCTCCCTCGCATTTACATTATTTGCCATTTGCCTCTCGTTTTCCTCTCCCCCACTTCACCCTTGCTGTTTTATTCGCCCTCTCTTCCCCAATCTCCTCCTCTCTTTTTCGCTTGCCTTTTTCTGTTTGCTTGTGTGTTGGATTACTTGTTGCCATGGCGCAAGATAATACCAAATTGTGTGATTTCTCGAATGCCAATAATAATGATTTCCTTAGTACTCTGATTGCTCCTCTTAAGGATGTTGAGTCTTGTGAAATCAATATTGCTTTGCTGAATCTTGTTATGAAAGATCAATTTGCCGGCCTTCCTAGTGAAGATGCCACTACTCATCTAAACATTTTTGTTGATTTGTGTGATATGCAAAAGAAGAAAGATACGGAAAACAATATTGTCAAATTGAAGTTATTTCCGTTTTCACTTAGAGATCGTGCTAAAGTTTGGTTTTCGTCTTTGCCTAAAAATAGTATTGATTCTTGGAACAAGTGCAATGATGCTTTTATCTCTAAGTATTTTCCTCCCGCTAAGATCATCACTCTTAGGAATGATATTATGAATTTTAAACAACTTGATCATGACCATGTTGCCCAATCTTGGGAAATAATGAAATTGATGCTTCGCAATTGCCCTACTCATGGTTTGAATTTATGGATGATCATACAAAAATTTTATGCCAGTTTGAACTTTGCTTCTAGAAATCTCTTAGATTCGGCCGCGGGAGGCACCTTTATGGAAATCACATTAGGAGATGCTACAAAACTTCTTGATAATGTTATGGCTAATTATTCTCAATGGCACACCAAAAGATCTTCTAGTAAAAAAGTGCATGCTATAGAAGAAATCAATGTTTTGAGTGGAAAGATGGATGAACTTATGAAATTGTTTGCTACTAAAAATACTCCTCTTGATCCCAATGATATGCCTTTGTCTTCCTTGATTGAGAATAATAATGAATCTATGTATGTGAATTTTTTTGGTAGGAATAGTTTTGGAAACAATGCTTATAGAGGAAATTTTAATGCTAGACCGTTCCCTAGTAATTCCTCTAATAATTATGGAAATCCCTACAACAATTCTTATGGTAATTTTAATAAGATGCCCTCTGATTTTGAGAATAGTTTGAAATAATTTATGATTTCTCAAAAGAATTTTAATGCTTTGCTTGAAGAAAAAATTGCTCAAAGTTGATGATTTGGCTAGGAACGTTGATAGACTTTCGCTTGATGTTGATTTTCTTAAAATTAGATCTTCTCCTCCTAAGCATGATATCAATGAGTCTCTCAAAGTAATGAGAATCTCCATTGACGAGTGCAAGGAAAGAACCACTAGATTGCGTGCTAAAAAAGAAAGCTTTATAAAAGCATGTTCTTCTAGTTTCCATGAAAATAATGATGAGGATCTTAAAGTTATTGATGCGTCTCCCATTAGATCTATGTTTTGCAATATGAATTTTGATGATTATGGGGCTGATGATGAATCAACTTTGCCTAGAAGGCGTCCCAAGAATTTGGAGTCTTTAGATCTTAATGCTAAATTTGGTAAAAGTGAGATTGGAGAATCCTTAACTTCTAATAATATTGAACCGTCTATCTCGGATTTCAAGGAATTTGATTATGATAATTGCTCTTTAAAAGGTTGTATTTCCTTGTTGCAATCCATTGTTAATTCTCCTCATGCTTATAGTCAAAATAAAGCTTTTACCAAACATATTGTTGATGCCTTGATGCAATCTTATGATGAAAAACTTAATTTGGAAGTTTCTATACCTAGAAAACTTAACGATGAGTGGGAACCTACTATAAAGATTAGAATTAAAGATTATGAGTGTTTGCTTTATGTGATTTGGGTGCTAGTGTTTCCACGATTCTGAAAACTTTATGTGATGTTCTAGGTTTCCATGATCTTGATGATTGCTCTTTAAATTTGCACCTTGCGGATTCCACCATTAAAAAACCTATGGGAAGGATCAATGATGTTCTTATTGTTGCAAATAGAAATTTGGTGCCCGTAGATTTTATCGTTCTTGATATAGATTGCAATCTTTCTTGCCCTATTATTCTTGGTAGACCTTTCCTTAGAACGATTGTGCGATTATTGATATGAAGGAAGGGAATATTAGATTCCAATTTCCCTTAAAGAAAGGCATGGAGCACTTTCCAAGAAAGAAAGTCAAATTACCTTATGAATCTATCATGCGTGCTACTTATGAATTTAGTGCCAAAGATGGCACTCGTTAGATCTATCCTTGCTTTTATGCCTAGCTAGGGGCGTTAAACAATAGCGCTAGTTGGGAGGCAACCCAATTTTCTTTATGTTTTTTGTTTTTGCTCCTGTTTAGTAATAAATCTTGCATCTACCTTCTGGTTAGATGTGTTTTTATGTTTTAATTAGTGTTTGTGCCAAGTAGAACCTATAGGATAACCTACGATGATAGTTGATTTGATTCTGCTGAAAAACAAAAACATTGCGTGCACGAATATAATTTTTTAAATCACAGGAACGTGCTTTTGCGTTGATTCATTTTTGTAGGATTTTTAGAGTTCCAGAAGTTTGCGTTAGTTACAGATTGCTACAGACTGTTCTATTTTTGACAGATTCTGTTTTTCGTGTGTTGTTTGCTTATTTTAATGCATCTATGGCTAGTAAATTAGTTTATAAACCATAAGGAAGTTGGAATACAGTAGGTTTAACACCAAAATAAATAAAGAATGAGTTCATTGCAGTACCTTATGTGGTGGTTTTGTTTTCTTTCACTAACGGAGCTTATAAGATTTCGTGTTGAGTTTTGTATTGTGAAGTTTTCAAGTTTTGGGTAAAGCTTTTATGGACTATGGAATAAGGAGTGGCAAGAGCCTAAGCTTGGGGATGCCCATGGCACCACAATATATTCAAGAATAGCCAAAAGCCTAAGCTTGGGGATGCCCCGGGAAGGCATCCCCTCTTTCGTCTTTGTTCATTAGTAACTTTACTTGGAGCTATATTTTTATTAGCCACATGATATGTGTTTTGCTTGGAGCGTCGTGTATTATATTAGTCTTTGCTTTTTAGTTTAACACAATCATCCTTGCTGTACACACCTTTTGGGAGAAGCCTATTTGATTAGAATTTGCTATAATACTCTATGTGCTTCACTTATATCTTTTGAGCTTGATAATTTTTGCTCTAGTGCTTCACTTATATCTTTTAGAGCACGGTGGTGTCTTAATTTTGAAGAAATTGCTAGCCTATCATGCTTCACTTATATCTTTTTGAGAGTCTTTTAGAACAGCATGGTATTTGCTATGGTTTTAAAGTTGGTCCTAGAATGATGAGCATCCAAGTTGGGTATAATAAAAACTATCATAGAAAGTGAATTGGATGATATGATCAACTTGATGCTTGATAATTGTTTTGAGATATGGAGGTAGTGATATTAAATCATGCTAATTGGGTGATTATGAATTTAAAGAATACCTATGTTGAAGCTTGTGATTCCCGTAGCATGCACGTATGGTGAACCGCTTTGTGATGAAGTTGGAGCACAATTTTATTTATTGATTGTCTTCCTTATGAGTGGCAGTCGGGGACGAGCGATGGTCTTTTCCTACCAATCTATCCCCCTAAGAGCATGCGCGTAGTACTTTTGTTTTTGATAACTTCTAAATTTTTGCAACAAGTATATGAGTTCTTTTGATTAATATTGAGTCCATGGATTATACGCACCCTTTCACCCTTCCACCATTGCTAGCCTCTCTTGTACCATGCAACTTTCGTTGGTACCATATACCCACCATTTACCTTCCTCAAAACAGCCACCATACCTACCTATTATGGCATCTCCATAGCCATTCCGAGATATATTGCCATGCAACTTTCCACCGTTACGTTCATATGACACGGATTACTTTTGTCATATTGCTCTTTGCATGATCATGTAGTTGACATTGTATTTGTGGCAAGGCCACCTTCATAATTTTCATACATGTCGCGCTTGATTCATTGCATATCCCGGTACACCGCCGGAGGCATTCATATAGAGTCATATCTTGTTCTAGCTTTGAGTTGTAAATCCATAAAAGTGTGATGATCTTCATTTTTAGAGCATTGTCCTAGTGAGGAAAGGATGATGAAGACTATGATTCCCCCACAAGTCGGGATGAGACTTTGGACTTTACAAAAAGAAAAAAAGAGAGAAAAAAGAGAAAGGCCAAAAGAAAAAAAGGGAAGGCCAAAGAAAAGAAAAAAAGGAAAAGAATAAAATAAAATGAGAGAAAAAGAGAGAAGGGACAATGCTACTATCTCTTTTTCCACACTTGTGCTTCAAAATAGCACCATGATCTTCATGATAGAGTCTCATATGTTGTCACTTTCATATACTAGTGGGAATTTTTCATTATAAAACTCGGCTTGTATATTCCAATGATGGGCTTCCTCAAAAGTGCCCTAGGTCTTCGTGAGCAAGCAAGTTGGATGCACTCCACTTAGTTTCTTTTGTTGAGCTTTCATATATTTATAGCTCTAGTGCATCCATTGCATGGCAATCCCTACTCACTCACATTGATATCTATTAATGGGCATCTCCATAGCCCGTTGATACGCCTAGTTGATGTGATACTATCTTCTCCTTTTGTCTTCTCCACAACCACCATTCTATTCCACATATAGTGATATGTCCATGGCTCACGCTCATGTATTGCGTGAAAGTTGAAAAAGTTTGAGATTATTAAAGTATGAAACAATTGCTTGGCTCGTCATCAGGGTTGTGCATGATTAAATACTTTGTGTGATGAAGATAGAGCAATAGCCAGACTATATGATTTTGTAGGGATAACTTTCTTTAGCCATGTTATTTTAAGAAGACATGATTACTTTGATTAGTATGCTTGAAGTATTAGTATTTCTTATGTCAATATGAACTTTTATTTTGTATCATTTGGATTTGAACATTCATGCCACAATAAAGAAAATTACATTGAGAATTATGCTAGGTAGCATTCCACATCAAAAATTTCTTTTTATCATTTACCTACTCGAGGACGAGCAGGAATTAAGCTTGGGGATGCTTGATACGTCTCCAACGTACCTATAATTTTTTATTGTTCCATGCTATTATATTACCCCTTTTGGATGTTTATGGGCTTTATTTTGCACATTTATATCATTTTTGGGACTAACCTACTAACCGGAGGCCCAGCCCGTATTGCTGTTTTTTTTGCCTATTTAAGTATTTCGAAGAAAAGGAATATCAAACGGAGTTCAAACGGAATGAAACCTTCGGGAGCGTGATTTTTGGAACGAACGTGATCCGAAGAGCTTGGAATGCAAGTCAAGAAGCAGCCGAGGAAGCCACGAGATAGGAGGCCGCGCCCCCCTGTCTCGTGGGCCCCTCGGGTGGCCACCAACGTACTTCTCCCTCCTATATATACATACGTACCCCGAAAACATCCGGGGGCACCACGAAACACAATTTCCACCGCTGTAACCTTCTGTATCCACGAGATCCCATCTTGGAGCCTTCACCGGCACTCTGCCAGAGGGGGAATCGACCATGGAGGGCCTCTACATCAACATCCTTGCCCCACCGATGAGTTGTGAGTAGTTTACCACAGACCTACGGGTCCATAGTTATTAGCTAGATGGCTTCTTCTCTCTTTTTGGATCTCAATACAATGTTCTCCCCCTCTCTTGTGGAGATCTATTCGATGTAAACTCCTTTTGCGGTGTGTTTGTCGAGATCCGATGAATTGTGGGTTTATGATCGAGTTTATCTATGAATAATATTTGAATCTTCTCTGAATTCTTTTATGTATGATTGAGTTATCTTTGCAAGTCTCTTCGAATTATCAGTTTGGTTTGGCCTACTAGATTGGTCTTTCTTGCCATGGGAGAAGTGCTTAGCTTTGGGTTCAATCTTGCGGTGTCCTTACCCAAAGGATGTAAAGGGTTGCAAGGCACGATTGTATTGTTGCCATCGAGGATAACAAGATGGGGTTTATATCATATTGCATGAGTTTATCCCTCTACATCATGTCATCTTGCTTAATGCGTTACTCTGTTCTTATGAACTTAATACTCTAGATGCATGCTGGATAGCGGTCGATGTGTGGAGTAATAGTAGTAGATGCAGCTGGGAGTCGGTCTACTTGCTATGGACGTGATGCCTATATACATGATCATGCCTAGATAATCTCATAACTATGCGCTTTTCTATCAATTGCTCGACAGTAATTTGTTCACCCACCGTAATACTTATGCTATCTTGAGAGAAGCCTCTAGTGAAACCTATGGCCCCCGGGTCTATCTCTTATCATATTTGCTTTCAATCTACTTTTATTTTCATCCTTACTTTTTGCATCTATATTATAAAATAACAAAAATATATTTATCTTATTATACTAACTTTATTAGATCTCACTTTCGCAAGTGTCCGCGAAGGGATTGACAACCCCTTTATTGCGTTGGTTGCGAGTTCTCAGTTTGTTTGTGTAGGTGCGTGGGACTTTTGAGGAGCCTCCTACTGGATTGATACCTTGGTTCTCAAAACTGAGGGAAATACTTACGCTACACTTGCTGCATAACCCTCTCCTCTTCGAGGAAAACCAACGCAAGCTCAAGACGTAGCATCACTCTGCTTGGAACTGCACCAACTAACAGCTCCACCATTCAATATAAATATGTATCCGGTTTGTGACTTAGAGTCATCCGTATTAGAGTCAAAGCTTGTATTGACGTAACCATTTACGACAAGCTCTTTGTCACCTCCATAAATGGCAAACATATCCTTAGTCCTTTTCAGGTATTTCAGGATGTTCCTGACCGCTGTCTAGTGATCCACTCCTGGATTACTTTGGTACCTCCCTGCTATACTTATAGCAAGGCACACATCAGGTCTGGTACACATCATTGCATACATGATAGAACCTATGGCCAAGGCATAGGGAATGACTTTCATTTTCTCTCTATCTTTTGCGGTGGTTGGGCATTGAGTCTCACTAAAATTCACACCTTGTAACACAGGCAAGAGCCCTTTCTTTGACTGGTCCATTTTGAACTTCTTCAAAACCTTATCAGGGTATGTGCTTTGTTAAAGTCTAATTAAGTGTCTTAATCTATCTCTATAGATCTTGATGCCTAATATATAAGCAGCTTCACCGAGGTCTTTCATTGAAAAATTCTTATTGAAGTATCCTTTTATGCTATCCAGAAATTATGTATCATTTCCAATCAACAATATGTCATCCCCATATAATACCAGAAATGCTACAGAGTTCCCACTCACTTTCTTGTAAATACAAGCTTCTCCAAAAGTCTGTATAAAACCATATGTTTTGATCACACTATCAAAGCATATATTCCAACTCCGAGAGGCTTGCACCAGTCCATAAATGGATCGCTAGAGCTTGCATGCTTTGTTAGCACCTTTAGGATCGACAAAACCTTCTGGTTGCATCATATACAACTCTCTTTAAGAAATCCATTAAGGAATGCAGTTTTGACATCCATTTGCCAAATTTCATAATCATAAAATGCGGCAATTGCTAACATGATTCAGATAGACTTAAGCATCGCTATGGCTGAGAAGGTCTCATCGTAGTCAACTCCTTGAACTTGTCGAAAAAAATTGCAACAAGTCGAGCTTTGTAGACAGTAACATTACCATCAGAGTCAGTCTTCTTCTTAAAGATCCATCTATTCTGGATGGCTTGCCGATCATCAGGAAAGTCAACCAAAGTCCACACTTTGTTCTCATACATGGATCCCATCTCAGATTTCATGGCCTCAAGACAATTCGCGGAATCTGGGCCCATCATCGCTTCCTCATAGTTCGTAGGTTTGTCCTGGTCTAGTAACATGACTTCCAGAACAGGATTACCGTACCACTCTGGTGCGGACCGTACTCTGGTTGACCTACGAGGTTCGGTAGTAACTTGATCTAAAGCTTCATGATTCATCATCATTAACTTCCTCACTAATTGGTGTAGGAATCACTGGAACTAATTTCTGTGATGAACTACATTCCAATTCGGGAGAAGGTACAATTACCTCATCAAGTTCTTCTTTCCTCCGACTCACTTCTTTCGAGAGAAACTCCTTCTCTACGAAGGATCCATTCTTAGCAACGAATATCTTGCCATCAGATATGTGATAGAAGGTGTACCCAACAGTTTCCTTTGGGTATCCTATGAAGACACATTTCTCCGATTTGGGTTTGAGATTATCAGGATGAAGCTTTTTCACATAAGCATCGCAGCCCCAAACTTTAAGAAATGACAATTTGGGTTTCTTGCCAATCCACAGTTCATATGGTGTCGTCTCAACGGATTTAGATGGTGCCCTATTTAACGTGAATGCAGCCGTCTCTAAAGCATAACCCCAAAACGATAGCAGTAAATCGGTAAGAGACATCATAGGTCTCAGCATATCTAATAAAGTACGGTTACGATGTTCGGACACACCATTAGGCTGTGGTGTTCCATGCTGCGTGAGTTGTGAAACTATTCCACATTGTTTCAAATGAAGACCAAACTCATAACTCAAATATTCACCTCCACGATCAGATCATAGAAACTTTATTTTCTTGCTATGATGATTTCCCACTTCACTCTGAAATTATGTGAACTTTTCAAACGTTTCAGACTTATGTTTCATCAAGTAGATATACCCATATCTGCTCAAATAATCTGTGAAGGTCAGAAAATAACGATACCCGCCGCGAGCCTCAACACTCATCGAACCGCATACATCAGTATGTATTATTTCCAATAAATTAGTTGCTCGCTGCATTGTTCCACAGAACGGAGTCTTAGTCATCTTGCCCATGAGGCATGGTTCGCAAGTATCAAGTGATTCATAATCAAGTGATTCCAAAAGCCCATCAGCATGGAGTTTCTTCATGCGCTTTACACCAATATGACTTAAATGGCAGTGCCACAAATAAGTTGCACTATCATTATCAACTTTGCATCTTTTGGCTTCAGTATTATGAATATGTGCATCACTACAATCAAGATTCAATAGAAATAGACCACTCATCAAGGGGGCATGACCATAAAATATATTACTCATATAAATAGAACAACCATTATTCTCTGATTTAAATGAATAACCGTCTCGCATCAAACAAGATCCAGATATAATGTTCATGCTCAACGCTGGCACCAAATAACAATTATTCAGGTCTAAAACTAATCCCGACGGTAGATGTAGAGGTAGCATGCCGACGGTGATCACATCGGCTTTGGAACCATTTCCCACGTGCATCATCACCTCGTCCTTAGCCAATCTTCATTTAATCCGTAGCCCCTGTTTCGAGTTGCAAATCTGAGCAACAGAACCAGTATCAAATACCCAGGCGCTACTACGAGCATTAGTAAGGTACACATCAATAACATGTATATCAAATATACTTTTCACTCTGCCATCCTTCTTATCCGCCCAATACTTGGGGCAGTTTCGCTTTCAGTGACCAGTCTCTTTGCAGTAGAGGCACTTAGTCTCAGGCTTAGGTCCAGACTTGGGCTTCTTCACTTGGGCAGCAACTTGCTTGCCGTTCTTCTTGAAGTTCCCCTTCTTCCCTTTGCCCTTTTTCTTGAAACTAGTGGTCTTGTTAACCATCAACACTTGATGCTCCTTCTTGATTTCTACCTCCGCAGCCTTTAGCATTGCAAAGAGCTCAGGAATTGTCTTACCCATCCCTTGCATATTATAGTTCGTCATGAAGCTTTTATAGCGTGGTGGTAGTGATAGAAGAAATCTGTCAATGACACTATCATCAGGAAGATTAACTCTCAACTGATTCAAGTGGTTATGGTACCCAGACATTCTGAGTATGTGTTCACTGACAGAACTATTCTCCTCCATCTTGCAGCTATAGAACATGTTGGAGACTTCATATCTCTCAACTCGGGCATTTTCTTGAAATCTTAACTTCAACTCTTGGAACATCTCATATGCTCCATGACGTTCAAAACGTCTTTGAAGTCCCGATTGTAAGCCGTAAAGCATGGCACACTGAACTATCGAGTAGTCATTAGCTTTGCTCTGCCAGACGTTCATAACGTCCAGAGTTGCTCCTGCAGTGGGTCTTGCACCTAGCGGTGCTTCCAGGACATAATTCTTCTGTGCAGCAATGAGGATAATCCTCAAGTTACGGACCCAGTCCGTGTAATTGCTACCATCATCTTTCAACATAGATTTCTCTAGGAACGCATTAAAATTCAAGGGAACGGTAGCACGGCATTGATCTCAACAACATAGACATGCAAAAACTATCAGGTACTAAGTTCATGATAAATTAAAGTTCAATTAATCATATTACTTAAGAACTCCCACTTAGATAGGCATCCCTCTAGTCATCCAAATGATCACATGATCCATATCAACTAAACCATGTTCAATCATCACGTGAGATGGAGTGGTTTTCAATGGTGAACATCACTATGTTGATCATATCTACTATATGATTCACCTTCGACCTTTCGGTCCCAGTGTTTCGAGGCCATATCTGCATATGTTGGGCTCGTTAAGTTTAACCCGAGTATTCTCCATGTGCAAAACTAGACTGCACCTGTTATATGTGAACATAGAGCTTATCACACCCGATCATCATGTGGTGTCTCGACACGACGAACCGTAGCAACAGTGCATACTCAGGGAGAACACTTATACCTTGAAATTTAGTGAGGGATCATCTTATAATGCAACCGCCGAACTAAGAAAAATAAGATGCATAAATGATAAACATCACATGCAATCAAAATATGTGACATGATATGGCCATCATCATCTTGTGCCTTTGATCTCCATCTCCAAAGCACCGTCATGATCTCCATCGTCACCGGCTTGACACCTTGATCTCCATCGTAGCATCGTTGTCATCTCGCCAACTATTGCTTCTATGACTATCGCTACCGCTTAGTGATAAAGTAAAACAATTACATGGCGATTGCATTTCATACAATAAAGCGACAACCATCAGGCTCCTGCCACTTGCTAATAACTTTTACAAAACATGATCATCTCATACAATAATTTATATCTCATCACGTCTTGACCATATCACATCACAACATGCCCTTCAAAAACAAGTTAGACATCCTCTACTTTGTTGTTGCAAGTATTACGTGGCTGCTACGGGCTTCTAGCAAGAACCGTTCTTACCTACACATCAAAACCACAATGATTTTTCGTCAAGTGTGCTATTTTAACCTTCAACAAGGATCGGCCATAGTCAAACTCGATTCAACTAAAGTTGGAGAAACAGACACCCGCTAGCCACCTGTGTGCGAAGCACGTCGGTAGAACTAGTCTCATGAACGCGGTCATGTAATGTTGGTCCGGGCCGCTTCATTCAACAATACCGCCGAATCAAAGTAAGACGTTGGTGGTAAGTAGTATGACTATTATCGCCCACAACCCATTGTGTTCTACTCGTGCATATAAACATCTATGCATAGACTTGGATCTGAAACCACTATTGGGGAACGTAGTAATTCAAAAAAAATCCTACGGTCACGCAAGATCTATCTAGGACATGCATAGCAACGAGAGGGAGAGTGTGTCCATCTACCCTGGTAGATCGAAAGCGGAAGCGTTTAGTAACGCGGTTGATGTAGTCGAACGTCTTCACGATCCAACCGATCCAAGTACCGGACGTACGGCCCCTCCGTGTTCAGCACGCATTAAGCACGATGACGTCCCTCGAGCTCTTGATCCAGTCGAGGGCGAGGGAGAGTTCCGTCAGCACGACGGCGTGGCGACGGTGATGATGAAGTCACCAGCGCAGGGCTTCGTCTAAGCACTACGACGATATGACCGAGGTGTTAAAACATGGAGGGGGCACCGCACACGGCTAAGAGATTGTCTATTGTCCTTTGGGGTGCGCCCCTGCCCACGTATATAAAGGAGGGAGGAGGAGGCTGGCCCCCTAGGGAAGCGCCAAGTGTGGGGAGTCCTACTAGGACTCCCAAGTCCTAGTAGGATTCCCTCTCCTTTTTTTCCTTTTCCAGAGTAGCAAAGGGGGAAAGAGAGAAGGAGTAGGAGAGGGAAAGGGGGGGGCACCGCCCCCACCCCTTGTCCAATTCGGATTGGCAAGGGGGCACCACCTCCTATGGCCGGCCCTCTCTCCTCCACTAAGGCCCATGTTGGCCCATTAACTTCCCAGGGGGAGGGTTCCGGTAACCCCCGGTACTCCGAAACTTCGCGAAACCATTCCGGTGTTCGAATGTAACCTTCCAATATATCGATCTTTACCTCTCGACCATTTCGAGACTCCTCGTCATGTCTGTGATCTCATCCGGGACTCCGAACAAACTTTCGTCATCAAATCACATAACTCATAATACAAATTGTCATCGAACGTTAAGCGTGCGGACCCTACGGGTTCGAGAACTATGTAGACATGACCGAGACACAAATCTGGTCAATAACCAATAGCGGAACCTAGATGCTCATATTGGCTCCTACATATTCTACGAAGATCTTTATCGGTCAAACCACATAACAACATACGTTTTTCCCTTTGTCATCGATATGTTACTTGCCTGAAATTCGATCGTTGGTATCCTCATACCTAGTTCAATCTCGTTACCGACAAGTCTCTTTAATCGTTCCGTAATGCATCATCCCATAACTAACTCATTAGTCATATTGCTTGCAATGCTTAGTGATGTGCATTACCGAGAGGGCCCAGAGATACCTCTTCCATACACGGAGTGACAAATCCTAATCTTGATATATGCCAACCCAACAAACACCTTCGGAGACACTTGTAGAGCATCTTTATAATCACCCAGTTACGTTGTGACGTTTGATAGCACACAAGGTGTTCCTCCGATATTCGGGAGTTGCATAATCTCATAGTCTGAGGAACATGTATAAGTCATGAAGAAAGCAATAGCAATAAAACTAAACGATCATTATGCTAAGCTAACGGATGGGTCTTGTCCATCACATCATTCTCTAATGATGTGATCCCGTTCATCAAATAACAACACATATCTATGGCTAGGAAACTTAACCATCTTTGATTAACGAGCTAGTCTAGTAGAGGCTTACTAGGGACACTCTGTTTGTCTACGTATTCACCCATGTATTAAGTTTTTGGTTAATACAATTCTAGCATGAATAATAAACATTTATCATGATATAAGGAAATATAAATAACAACTTTATTATTGCCTCTAGGACATATTTCCTTCAAAAACTACTTGGCATTTCCTTCAGCTCCTTGTTGGGTTCGACACTCTTACTTATCGAAAAGAGCTACAATTGATCCCCTATACTTGTGGGTCATCAAGGCTATTTTTTGGCACTGTTTCTGGGGAGTGAAGCGCCTTTGGTAAGTTGAATTTGGTAAGGAAACATTTATATAGTGTGCTGAAATTTATTGTCACTTGTTACTATGGAAAACAATCCTTTGAGGGGTTTGTTCGGGGTATCTTTGCTATGTCTTGAGCTTGCGTTGGTTTTCCTTGAAGAGGAAAGGGTGATGCAGCAATAGTAGCGTAAGTATTTCCCTCGGTTATTGAGAACCAAGGTATCAATCTAGTAGGAGGCTCCTCAAAAGTCCCACGCACCTACACAAACAAACAAAGAACTCGCAACTAACGCAATACAGGGGTTGTCAATCCCTTCACGCCACTTGCGAAAGTGAGATCTGATAGAGATAGTATGATAAGATAAATATATTTTTGGTATTTTATGATATAGATTGGAAAAGTAAAGATACAAATAAAAGTAGATTGAAAGCTTATATGATAAAAGATAGACCCGGGGGCCATAGGTTTCACTAGTGGCATCTCTCAAGATAGCATAAGTATTACGGTGGGTGAACAAATTACTATCGAGCAATTGATAGGAAAGCGAATAATTATGAGATTATCTAGGCATGATCATGTATATAGGCATCACGTCTGTGACAAGTAGACCGACTCCTGCCTGCATCTACTACTATTACTCCACACATCGACCGCTATCCAGCATGCATCTAGAGTATTAAGTTCATAAGAACAGAGTAACGCATTAAGAAAGATGACATGATGTAGAGGGATAAACTCATGCAATATGATATAAACCCCACCTTTTTATCCTCGATGGCAACAATACAATACGTGCCTTGCAACCCCTATTGTCACTGGGTAATGGAGCCGCAAGATTTAACCCAAAGCTAAGCACTTCTCCCATTGCAATAAAGATCAATCTAGTAGGCCAAACCAAACTGATAATTCGAAGAGACTTGCAAAGATAACTCAATCATACATAAAAGAATTCAGAGGAGATTCAAATATTTCTCATAGATAAACTTGATCATAAACCCACAATTCATCGGATCTCGACAAACACACCGCAAAAAGAGTTACATCGAATAGATCTCCATGAGAGAGGGGGAACATGGTATTGAGATCCAAAAAGAGAGAAGAAGCCATATAGCTAATAACTATGGACCCGAAGGTCTATGGCAAACGACTCACAACTCATCGGAGGGGCTATGGTGTTGATGCAGAAGCCCTCCATGGTCGATTCCCCCTCCGGCGGAGCACCGACGAAGGCTCCAAGATGGTATCTCGCGGATACAGAAGGTTACGGCGGTGGAAATTGTTTTTCGTTGGCTCCCTGGATGTTTTTGGGGTACATGGGTATATATAGGAGGAAGAAGTAGGTCGGTGGCCGCCCGAGGGGCCCACGAGATAGGGGGCACGCCCTGTAGGGGTGGGCGCGCCCTCCACCCTTGTGGCCACCTCGGATGCTTCTTGGCTTGCACTCCAAGTCCTCTGGATCACATTTGTTCCAAAAATCACGCTCCCGAAGGTTTCATTCCGTTTGGACTCCGTTCGATATTCCTATTCTTCGAAATACTGAAATAGGCAAAAAAATAGCAATATGGGCTGGGCCTCCGGTCAGTAGGTTAGTCCCAAAAACGACATAAATGTGTAAAATAAAGCCCATAAACATCTAAAAGGGGTAATATAATAGCATGGAACAATCAAAAATTATAGATACGTTGGAGACGTATCAAGCATCCCCAAGCTTAATTCCTGCTCGTCCTCGAGTAGGTAAATGATAAAACAGAATTTTTGATGTGGAATGCTACCTAGCATAATTATCTATGTAATTTTCTTTATTGTGGCATGAATGTTTAGATCCAAATGATAAAAGTTCATATTGACATAAGAAATAGTAATACTTCAAGCGTACTAATAAAAGCAATCATGTCTTCTCAAAATAACATGGCTAAAGAAAGTTCATCCCTACAAAATCATATAGTTAGGCTATGTTTCATTTTCATCACACAAAATACTCCCATCAAGAACAACCCCGGTTTCAGCCAAGCAATTGGTTCATACTTTTTAACGCGCTTCAGCCTTTTTCAACTCTCACGCAATACATGAGCATGAGCCATGGATATAGCACTATGGGTGGAATAGAATATGATGATGGAGGTTGTGTGGAGAAGACAAAAAGGAAGAAAGTCTCACATTGACGAGGATAATCAACGGGCTATGAAGATGCCCATCAATTGATGTCAACATGGGGAGTAGGGATTGCCATGCAATGGATGCACTAGAGCTATAAATGTATGAAAGCTCAACAAAAGTAACTAAGTGGGTGTGCATCCAACTTGCTTGCTCACGAAGACCTAGGGCATTTGAGGAAGCCCATCGTAGGAATATACAAGCCAAGTTCTATAATGAAAAATTCCCACTAGTATATGAAAGTGACAACATATGAGACTCGCTATATGAAAAACATGGTGCTACTTTGAAGCACAATATATGAGACTAGCTATACGGAGGACATGGTGCTACTTTGAAGCACAAGTGTGGAAAAAGAGATAGTAACATTGCCCCCGTTTTATTTATTTTCTTTTCCTTTTTTTCTTTCTTTTCTTTTTTTCTTTTTTTTTCTTTTCCTTTTTTTGGGCCTTCTTTTTTTCTTTTGGCCTTTCTTTTTTTCTTTTTCTTTTTTTCTTTTTGGGGACAATGCTCTAATAATTATGATCACCACACTTTTATTAATTTACAACATATGAATTACAACTCAAAACTAGAACAAGATATGACTCTATATGAATGCCTCCGGCGGTGTACCGGGATGAGCAATGAATCAAGAGTGACATGTGTGAAAATTATGCATGGTGGCCTTGCCACAAATACGATGTCAACTACATGATCATGCAATGGCAATATGACAATAGTAATGCGTGTCATGATGATAAACGGAACGGTGGAAAGTTGGATGGCAATATATCTCGGAATGGCTATGGAAATGACATAATAGGTAGGTATGGTGGCTGTTTTGAGGAAGATATAAGGAGGCTTATGTGTGATAGAGCGTATCATATCACGGGGTTTGGATGCACTGGCGAAGTTTGCACCAACTCTCAAGGTGAGAAAGGGCAATGCACGGTACCGGAGAGGCTAGCAATGATGGAAGGGTAAGAGTGCGTATAATCCATGGACTCACATTAGTCATAAAGAACTCATATAATTATTGCAAAAGTTTTATTAGCCCTCGAAGCAAAGTACTACTACGCATGCTCCTAGGGGGGAGGTTGGTAGGAGTTAACCATAGCGCGCCCCCGACCTCCACTCAAGGGAAGGCAATCAAAAGAGCACTCTATGCAATAAATTTGTTACACAACTTTCACCATATGTGCATGCTACGGGACTTGCTAACTTCAACACAAGCATTCTTCAAATTCATAATCACCCAACTAGCATGACTTTAATATCACTACCTCCATATCTCAAAACAATTATCAGTATCAGGTTGATCATAGCATCCAATTCACTTCCTATGATAGTTTTTATTATACCCAACTTGGATGCCTACCATTCTAGGACCAATTTTATAACCATAGCAAATACCATGCAGTTCTAAAAGACTCTCAAAATAATATAAGTGAAGCATGAGAGACTAGCAATTTCTACAAAATTAAGCCACCGCCGTGCTCTAAAAGAAATAAGTGAAGCACTAGGGCAAAAACTATCTAGCTCAAAAGATATAAGTGAAGCACATAGAGTATTATAATAAATTTCAATCAAGTAGGATTCTCCCAAAAGGTGTGTACAGCAAGGACGATTGTGTAAAACTAAAAAGCAAATACTAATATCATACACGATGCTCCAAGCAAAACACATATCATGTGGCAAATAAAAATATAGCTCCAAGTAAAGTTACCAATGAACGAAGACGAAAGAGGGGATGCCTTCCGGGGGCATCCCCAAGCTTAGGCTTTTGGCTATTCTTGAATATCTTGGGGTGCCATGGGCATCCCAAAGCTTAGGATTTTGCCACTCCGTATTCCATAGTCCATTAAATCTTTACCCAAAACTTGAGAACTTCACAACACAAAACTCAACAGGAAATCTCATAAGCTCTGTTAGTGAAAGAAAACAAAACCACCACATAAGTTACTGTAATGAACTCATTCTTTATTTATTTTGGTGTTAAATATACTGTATTCCAAGTTCTCTATGGTTCATACTACTTAATACTAGCCATGGATGCATCAAAATAAGCAGGTAACACACGAAAAACAGAATCTGTCAGAAACACAACAGTCTATAGCAATCTGTAACTAACGCAAACTTCTGGATGTTTAAAAATCCTACAAAAATAGGAAGTCCTAGGAAATTTGTCTATTAATGAGCTGCAAAAAGAATAAACGCAAACTCACGTTTCTGTGATTTAAAAAACTAATTTCGTGCATGCAAAGTTTCTGTTTTTCAGCAGAATCAAATTAACTATCACCATAGGTTATCTTATAGGTTCTACTTGGCACAAACACTAATTAAAACATAAAAACACATCTAAACAGAAGGTAGGTGCAAAATTTATTACTAAACAGAAACAAAAACAAAAAACAGAAATAAAATTGGGTTGCCTTCCCAACTAGCACTATCGTTTAACGCCCCTAGCTAGGCATAAAAGCGAAGATAGATCTAAGTAGTGCCATCTTTGGCACTCAATTCATAAGTAGCCCGCATGATAGATTCGTAAGGTAATTTAATTTAATTTCTTTTAAAGTGCTCCATGCCTTTCCTTAATGTAAATTGGAATCTAATATTCCCTTCCTTCATATCAATAATCGCGCCAATCGTTCTTAGGAAAGGTCTACAAAAAATAATAGGGCAAGGAAGATTGCACTCTATATCAAGAACGATAAAATCTACGGGCACCAAATTTCTATTTGCAACAATGAGAACATAATTGATCCTTCCCATTGGCTTTTTAATGGTGGAATCCGCAAGGTGCAAATTTAAAGAGCAATCATCAAAATCATGGAAACCTAGAATATCACATAAAGTTTTCAGAATCGTGGAAACACTAGCACCCAAATCACACAAAGCAAAACACTCATGATCTTTTATTTTAATCTTTATAGTAGGTTCCCACTCATCATAAAGTTTTCTAGGTATAGGAACTTCCAAATTAAGTTTTTCATCAAAAGATTGCATCAAGGCATCAACAATATGTTTGGTAAAACCTTTATTTTGACTATAAGCATGAGGAGAATTAACAACGGATTGCAACAAGGAAACACAACCTTCTAAATAACAATTATCATAATCAAATTCTTTGAAATCCGAGATAGTGGGTTCAATGCTATTTAAAGTAATGACCTCTCCAATCCCACTTTTACCAAATTTAGCATCAAGATCTAAAAACTCCAAATTATTGGGATGCCTTCTAACTAAAGTTGACTCATCTCCAGTCCCACTATTATTAAGATTCATATTGCAAAACAAAGATCTAATAGGTGACACATCAATAACTTTAAGATCTTCATCATTATTTTTACGGAAACTAGAAGAACACGCCTTTACAAAGCAATCTTTCTTGGCATGCAATCTAGCGGTTCTTTCCTTGCACTCATCAATGGAAATTCTCATGGCTTTGAGAGACTCATTGATATCATGCTTAGGAAGAGTATATCTAAGTTTAAGAGGATCAACATCAATCGAAAGTCTATCAATGTTCCTAGCCAAATATTGAGCAATCTTTCTTCAAGCAGAGCATTAAAATTCTTTTGAGAAATCATAAATTCTTTCACACTATTCTCAAAATCAGAGGGCATCTTATTAAAATTACCATAACAATTATTGTAGGAATTTCCATAATTATTAGAGGAATTACTAGAGAACGGTCTAGGATTAAAGTTTCCTCTATAAGCATTGTTTCCAAAACTATTCCTACCAACAAAATTCACATCCATAGATTCATTAATATTCTCAATCAAAGTAGACAAAGGCATATCATTGAGATCAAGAGGAGCATTCTTAGTAGCAAACAGTTTCATAAGTTCATCCATCTTTCCACTCAAAACATTAATTTCTTCTATAACATGCACTTTTTTACTAGTAGATCTTTCGGTGTGTGTAACATCCCAAATTTTCAATTTGGAATGTTATACATAGATCATCATTGCATATCATATTTTTGTTGCATTGTTGGCTCGATCCTAGAAATTCTACGCAGCTCAAGGACCCACGGAGAGAGTTGGGGATTTCGTTATTTTCTTATTTGGGGTTTTCTCAAATTTAAAAATAGGATCATCAATTTTATTTATTTTATCTTCAATTATTTCTACTACCAAAATTTCAGAGAGGGAATAAAATGACTTTCCCAAAATAAAGAAATTATGAAGATTTAATAAAAAAATCAAATAAGATTTATTTTGGAGTTTTTCGCTTTTTATTTGGATTTAGGAAAAATGCGCATTTTTCAAAATTGCATTTAGGCCCCAAATAAATGTTCATCTTGTCCGGCTTGATTTTAGAAGCCGGGGAAATTTTATTTCGGGATTTTTGGAGTTCGTTTAGTATTTCTTTTTATTTTTCTTCTACGCGAAATTATTAAAAAAAACGCGAACCGCTTGTGGGCCGTGCCCGAGCGGGACTCCGCTCGGGGGGCACTATATATAGCGCCGCCGCGCCCAGTGCCCAACCGCCCGCCCGCTAGCCCGCCACCACCGCCCACACCCGTGCCAAACCCTAACCCTAACGCCGCCGCCAGAGCCCCGCCGGACTTCGCCGCCGCCGCCTCGATCCGCGTGCCACCGGTCTTTTTTATAAAAACCAAGCTGGTTTTTCTTCGGGTTTTTTTTGGTTTTTCGTTAGATCGGTTTTTTTCGGTTCATTTAATTAGCGAGCGTTCGTTCGTTCCTTCGTCTTAACGAACGTGTTCGTCAGATTAGTTTAGTTAACGAACATTCGTTCGTTGACCCGTTCGTCGTTTTTCTTATTCTCGGATTTAATCCGCGATTTTTCTGATCGCGATTCCTGATCTGATTTTCGTTTTAGTATAACTTTTCGCTCGTTTATCGGAATCAGGCGATTCAAGCACCTGGAGTTTCATCTCGAAACCCACTTTCCGAATAATAAACTTAAACAAGTTTTTGCTTCTGTAAAATTTGACTTAGAGATTAGTAAAACGAAGCTGTTTTCTTTCGCCGTTTGACTTTTGTTGCTTTCTTTGATTTGTTTCTTTTTGCAAATCGGAGTTCTTAAGTTGAACATTCTGGTTAGATCTTTTATTCGAGTTTTACCTCTGCATTAGATGAGTACTTATTGTATGCTTGTTTGTTTGTCTGCGATAGAATACCCGAGTGCGCCTTTGTTACTTGAGTCTCTAGGTTTCATGGATCATCGCTAAGGCGGTAACACTTTGATCATACCTTTTCTACTACCCAGTTTTATGCATTAGATCAATCCTCAAACATTGCATGATTAGGATCTAATTAAATTGTGGGATGGGAAGTAGATGATGTAGTACCTATTACCTGTTTCATTATCAAACCTTTGGGAGTTACTTCTACGTTTGCTTATTATACAATGCTATGCTGGTAGACGTGGATTGGGTGAGTGAATTTCCATGACAGATGTGAGATTGTTAATTAATGGTTTATTTAAGGTGGCAACTTAAACACACATCTGGGTGGATTGAGGCACCTGGTTTCTATCAGGACTTGCCTGTATTTCTTCGGACCGCCACCCAGGCTCAAAGGGATCATGAGATTATTCAAACTAGAAACTTCCGTGTGCAGCCATATGCTATTATGGGCTCTAACATAGTTGACTAAGTTGTGCAAACTCTTACGCGGTGGACTAGCAGATGTAGGGGATGTAGGTTGGTATAGTCTACCCCTTATGTAAGGTGCAAGTGCTTCTGAAGGACTATGTCTCGGTCATCCGTTTCTCAAACACCATGTAGTGCGAGAAACCAAGCGGAGGCGATCGAGTCATGTGGGGAAAAGTGCGCAAACCTCTGCAGAGTGTATAAACTAATCATGGTTAGCCGTGTCCCCGGTTATGGACGTTTTGAGTATCTAGTACCTAGATATCATGTGAATCTCATCATGTTACTTTAATTAATATTGTTGGGATGTTAATGAGTACTTTTAATTGGGATTGAGAATGCTGTCAACCATTCTCAATGTTTAACAACCACCATGATAGTTAAATAAATTTATTCCTTTGCAGTAGGGAAAAATTGGCTTTATGCAAAACTGTAACCATAGAGCTTTCCACCAGCCATATATGCATGTAGTATAGCTTATTCCATTGTTATTCTCTATGTGTTACATTGCCAGCATATTCCATGTGCTGACCTATTTTCGGGCTGCAACGTTTCATGTTGCAGACTTTTCAGACGACGAGTAAGATGCTTTTAGGTCGTGGTTCTATACTCAGTGATGCCATTGGAGTTGATGGACTCACTTATCTTCCAAGCCTTCCGCTGTTATCGTTTTAGATGGCCTTAAGCCATATTTATTTCAATAAGTTCTCTTTTGAGACATTTGATGTAATAAGTGTGTGATTGCTACTCTATTATAAATCCTCCAAGTACTGTGTGGTGTTAGCATTACTGATCCAGGGATGACACTGAGCACAGAGATTAGACTGTTTGAGGTCTGGTCGCTACAAAGGTGGTATCAGAGCACACGCTGTCTGTAGGACACGGCCACTAAGCTTAAACCCTAGATCACTACTCTTTCTTCTCATTTCTGACTCCTCATCTTTTCTATTCTTTAGGATGGCGGATGCAAGGATCTAGTTCACACAACTACATGAAAACTCACCTTTCGGATATCACTTGAAGGAAGCCACTAGATACTTGAACATAGGAGTACCAAGCTTCACCGGGACCTTCAACGCCACTTTACCCGAAGAGGAGCGCTGGATGATTCAAGTCTACATTCCAGGAAGGACGTTTGCACCAGCCACGGAGCCAATAGAGTTTACCTTTGATGTACCAACATGGAGCCTAGGAAAGAGCATGGCAGCTCACATCGCCATGGGACGAATTGGAGAAGTTTACCACAACGACCTCAAGAATACTATCTTCCAGATTTTTCGGTGCCGAGATGAGCATTGGGAGATGATCACCACCAAGAAGGACAGATCAATCGCAGCTTCTATTCAGGAGTTAAACCAACACATCCGACGCCAGGAGAATCAGATGTGCGCAGATATGGAGGAGCTACAGAAGGCTATGACCAGGATCAAGGAGCTAGAAGAAGAACTCAAGGCTACACGCAAAGACTATATGGTAAAAATCGTCGCTCTAGTAAGACAGAACGGTGACCTTAAGGAGAAGATTGGAGTATTCATGGGAGGATCAGCACCCAGAGGAGAAGAGGATGAACCTACTTGTCCAGATAATTATATCATCATCGACGACACCGACTCGGATCCCGATGACAGCGATGATGACTATGTTGATGAAGTGGAGCAGATATCATGGAATCAGATCGGAGCAGTTTTTCTAGTCGACCACCATAACAGTAGTAGAATTTTCCACCATTTAATTAGTTTTAGTCCAAGCACTTTTGTAACGATAGTTAGACCGTTGTATGCCCTTGTTTGATTGATTGGAATGATATTGTGTGTTTTTGTCTCATGTGCATATGGGTAGTGCTATCTCACTAGACCTCATTCTATTCTTAACTCTCCTCTCCCGTTTAAACCCTCAGATGCCTCCGAGACGCGACCCCGAGTTTGTTTTTCCGCCAGAGATCACTCAGTTGATTCAGCAGCAGAATACCTTGATTCAAACATTGGTACAGAACCAAGGCAACAACAACAACAACAACCCACCACCACCACCACCTGTTGACCATCTAGCACGTTTCTTAAGGTTGAATCCGCCGGTGTTTTCCAGTAGCACCGAGCCGATAGTAGCAGATGATTGGCTCCGTAAGATAGGGAGGAGTTGACCACGCAGGATGCATGATGGAGAAAAGGTGAAGTTTGCCGCACATCGACTTGACGGACCCGCAGCAAAGATGGTGGGAGAATTTTACAGACCACTTACCCCAGAGACACCGCCACATGGAATCAGTTTCAGCAAGCTTTTCATAATGCACATGTTTCAGCAGGAGCTATGGCCATGAAGAAGCGTGAGTTTCGCAACTTACGCCAAGGAGGACGGACAGTTGGCCAGTATGTGGATGATTTTAGTAAGCTAGCACGTTATGCCCCGGATGACGCTTGCTACGGATGCAACAAGGTGAGAAGTTTCTAGAAGGACTGAATGATGAGCTGAGCATGCAGTTGATGGTAGCCACTTTCAATAACTACCAGGGGTTAGTAGATCGTGCTCTTATGATTGAGGGGAAGCAGCAGCAGATTGACAATCGTGAGAGGAAGTATGCACAGGGGAAGTACAATTCTGGAGCTCAGCAGAAACCATGTTTTACCCCAAAGTCGGGAGAACACTTTCAGCATACTCATGGAGGAGGTAGCTCGCACAATCATAATGGCACAAAAAATGGAAACAGGAATGGAGGAAGCAATGGACAAAGCCGCACCAACCCGTCAACACCATCCAAGGTAGACCTGAGCCATATCCCTTGTTATAAGTGCCGTAAGACGGTGCATTATGCAAATGATTGTCCCGAAGCCCAAAATGGTAATGGCAATGGAAGCTCAGGAAAGAAGCCGAACCCTTTCAACAGGGGGCAAGTGAACCACGTTACCGTGGAGGAGGTTGAAGCTCAGCCAGACGCAATAATAGGTAAATTTTTGGTTAAGACATTTACGGCAGTTGTTCTTTTCGATACTGGTGCTTCGCATTCATACATATCAAGGGGATTTGTGGATAAATATAAACTACCGACCCAAGCACTTAGGTCACCCATGCTAGTAACCTCACCCGGAGCAGAGTATACGGCTAGTATATGGTGTGATCGACTACCATTAAGGATTGGGCACCATGTATTTCCCTCGGACCTAATAGTTTTGGAATCGCAAGGTTTGGATGTGATATTTGGCATGGATTGGTTATCGAAGTATGGAGGGAATATAGATTGCGCCAGTAAGTCGATTTTGCTTACCACCCCTGAAGGAAGAAGAATCAAGTATGTATCACGGCATGAGCCGAGAAGAGCACATGTACATTTCTTATCAGGAGTTGTGCAGGAGGAAGTACCAGTGGTAAGGGATTTCCCCGATGTATTTCCAGAAGAGTTGCCAGGCATGCCACCGGATAGAGACATTGAGTTCTTAATCGAACTACTGCTAGGCACTGGGCCTATATCTAAGAGACCGTACAGGATGCCAGCCCAAGATTTGGAGGAAATCAAGAAGCAGATTAAGGAGTTGTTGGACAAAGGTTTTATTCTCCCAAGTTCTTCGCCTTGGGGATCGCCAGTACTTCTGGTGGAGAAGAAAGATGGATCATTAAGAATGGTTGTTGATTATCGCGGATTGAATGAAGTAACAATCAAGAACAAGTACCCACTACCAATGATCAATGATCTTTTTGATCGGTTGCAAGGAGCTAAGGTGTTTTCCAAGATCGATTTGCGATCAGGGTACCATTAGTTGAAGATTCGGGAGCAAGATATACCGAAGACGGCTTTTACCACCAGGTACGGGCTGTATGAGTATACCGTTATGTCATTTGGTCTGACTAACGACCCAGCTTATTTTATGAACATATGAACAAGGTGTTTATGGAGTTTTTGGATAAGTTCCTCGTGTTGTTCATTGATGATATTTTGGTGTACTCGAAGAATGAAGAGGAACATAAGGAGCACTTGCGCTTGGTACTCGAGAAGCTCAAAGAACATCAGCTATACGCCAAGTTCAGCAAGTGTGAGTTTTGGTTGAAGGAAGTTGGATTTCTCGGACATGTTATATCCGGAGAAGGTATCGCAGTAGACCCCACTAAAGTTGTCACTATGACTAACTGGGAAGCACCAACAACAGTTGGAGAGATCAGGAGTTTCCTTGGACTCACAGGATACTACCGGAGGTTCATTGAAAATTTCTCGAAGATTGTGAAGCCTATGACCGAATTGCTGAAGAAGGATACTAAGTTCATTTGGACTGAGGAGTGTGAGGCTAGTTTCCAAGAGTTGAAGAAACGTTTGGTTACCTCACCAGTATTAATTCTGCCAGATCAGACCAAGGATTATGAAGTGTATTGTGACGCTTCACGTCGAGGACTTGGAGCAGTGCTTATGCAGGAGGGAAGAGTTGTTTCGTATGCTTCACGACAGCTTAAGCCTCATGAGTTGAATTATGCTACTCATGATTTGGAGTTAGCAGCCGTAGTGCACGCACTGAAAACGTGGAGACATTTACTCATTGGAAATCGTTGTGAGGTGTACATGTATCACAAGAGTTTGAAGTACATCTTCACGCAGAAGGAGTTAAATCTCAGGCAGAGGAGATGGTTGGAGCTTATTAAGGATTATGATATGAGATTGCATTATCACCCCGGGAAGGCTAACGTTGTAGCAGACGCATTGAGCTGTAAGAGCCATGTCAATACACTAATGACGGGAGGAATACCCAAGGAGTTAGCCGAGGATCTTCAAGATCTATGTTTGGAAATAGTTCCGAGAGGCTATGTAGCAGCATTGGAGATTCAGTCTACTTTGATGGATAAAATCAGAGAAGCTCAAAAGGCAGATAAGGAAGTTGCTTCCGTTAAGGAACGGATGAGCAAGGGAAAGGCTAAAGGATTTCGTGAGGATGAGCACGATACCTTATGGTTTGAGGACCTTGTTTATGTGCCCAATGACCCGGAGATCAGGAAGTTGATTCTGCAAGAGGCACATGATTCACCATATTCGATTCACCCCGGAAATGCCAAGATGTATTTGGATTTGAAGGAAATTTCTGGTGGACCGAAATGAAGAAGGATATTGCAGAATATGTAGCGGTTTGTGATGTATGTCAGAGGGTGAAGGCAGAACATCAGAAGCCAGCAGGATTGTTACAGCCATTGCCTATACCCGAATGGAAGTGGGACAAACTAGGCATGGATTTCATCACAGGATTGCCCAGGACCCGTTCAGGCTATGACTCGATTTGGGTTGTAGTCGATCATTTGACGAAGGTAGCTCATTTCATTCCAGTAAAGACTACCTACAGCAGTGCCAAATTGGCTAAGATATACATGACAAGGATTGTATGTTTGCATGGAGTTCCGAGGAGTATAATATCAGATAGAGGAACCCAATTCACCTCGAAGTTCTGGAAGCAGTTGCACGAAACATTGGGAACCAGGCTGGAGTTTAGCACAGCTTTCCATCCACGCATGTATGGATGCACCGAGAGAGTCAATCAGATTTTGGAGGATATGCTTAGAGCTTGTGTTTTGGATTATGGATCAAGTTGGGATGACAACTTGCCATATGCGGAGTTTTCTTACAACAACTGTTATCAATCCAGTTTGAAGATGGCCCCTTTCGAAGCCTTGTACGGAAGGAGCTGCAGAACCCCGTTGTTGTGGGATGAAGTTGGAGACCGCCAGTTGTTTGGACCGGATTTGATTAAGGAGTCTGAACAGAAAGTAAAGTTGATTCGCGACAGGCTCAAGGTAGCTCAGTCAAGGCAGAAAAGCTATGCGGATTCAAAACGCAAGGGGACAGAATACAAAGTCGGAGACAGAGTTTATCTTCGAGTATCTCCGCTTCGAGGAGTTAAGCATTTTGGTGTTAAAGGAAAGTTAGCGCCACGTTTTGTGGGGCCATACAAAGTTTTAGAACGCATGGGAGAAGTAGCATACAAGTTGGAATTACCTGAGGGATTGTCAGGAGTTCACGATGTGTTCCATGTTTCATAGTTGAAGAAGTGTCATGCAGAGATGGCTGATATACCACTGAGAGATACTGTGCCACTGGAAGCAATTTAGTTGAAAGAAGATTTGACCTATGAAGAGAAACCAGTTAAGATTCTGGAGTATGCCAGCCGAGTTACCCGCAGTAAGGTTATCAAGTTTTGCAAAGTTCAGTGGAGCCACCACACCGAGGAGGAAGCCACCTGGGAGCGAGAGGAAGATCTGCCAAGGCCCACCTCACCTATTTGTTAGTTAACCCGAATCTCGAGGGCTAGATTCATCTTAAGGGGTAGGTTTGTAACATCCCAAATTTTCAATTTGGAATGTTATACATAGATCATCATTGCATATCATATTTTTGTTGCATGTTGGCTCGATCCTAGAAATTCTACGCAACTCAAGGACCCACGAAGAGAGTTGGGGATTTCGTTATTTTCTTATTTGGGGTTTTCTCAAATTTTGAAAATAGGATCATTGATTTTATTTATTTTATCTTCAATTATTTCTACTACCAAAATTTCACAGAGGGAATAAAATGACTTTCCCAAAATAAAGAAACGATGAAGATTTAATAAAAAAAATCAAATAAGATTTATTTTGGAGTTTTTCGCTTTTTATTTGGATTTAGGAAAAATGTGCGTTTTTCAAAATTGCATTTAGGCCCCAAATAAATGTTCATCTTGTCCGCCTTGATTTTAGAAGCCGGGGAAAATTTATTTCGGGACTTTTGGAGTCCGTTTAGTATTTCTTTTTATTTTTCTTCTGCGCGGAAATATTTAAAAAAACGCAAACCGCCTCGGGCGTGCGAGCGGGACTCCTTCGGGGCACTATATAGCGCCGCCCGCGCCACCCAGCCTAGCCTCCCGCCCCGCCAGCCCACGCCACCGCCATGCCCACACCCGCCAAACCTCGACCTTAACGCTGCGCTGCCGGACTCCGCCATTGCGCGGAGTCTCACGGATTTCGCCACCGCCGCCCGAGGTTTGCCACTGCCTCGATCCGCGTGCCGCCGGTTTTCTTTATAAAAACCGAGCGGGTTTTATTCGTTTTTTTTTGGTTTTTCATTAGATTTGTTTTTTTTCGGTTCGTTTAATTAGCGAGCGTTCGCTCGTTCGTTCGTCTTAACAAACGTGTTCGTTAGATTAGTTTAGTTAACGAACGTTCGTTCGTTGACCCGTTCATCGTTTTTTTATTCTTGGATTTAATCCACGATTTTTCTGATCGCGATTCCTGATCCGATTTTCGTTTTAGTATAACTTTTCGCTCGTTTATCGGAATCAGGAAATTCAAGCGCGTGGAGTTTCATCTCGAAACCCTCTTTCCGAATAATAAACTTAAACAAGTTTTTGCTTCTATAAAATTTGACTTAGATCCAGATTAGTAAAACGAAGCTGTTTTCTTTCGCCGTTTGACTTTTGTTGCTTTGTTTGATTTGTTTCTTTTTGCAAACCGGAGTTCTTAAGTTGAACATTCTGGTTAGATCTTTTATTCGAGTTTTACCTGTGCATTAGATGAGTACTTATTGTATGCTTGTTTGTTTGTCTGCGATAGAATACCCGGAGTGCGCCGCCTGTTACTTCGAGTCTCTAGGTTTCACGGATCATCAGCAAGGCAAGTAACACTTTGATCATACCTTTTCTACTACCCAGTTTTATGCATTAGATCAATCCTCAAAGATTGCATGATTAGGATCTAATTAAATTGTGGGATGGGAAGTAGATGAGGTAGTACCTATTGCCTGTTTCATTATCAAACCTTTAGGAGTTACTTCTACGTTTGCTTATTATGCCATGCTATGCTAGTAGACGTGGATTGGGTGAGTGAATTTCCATGACAGATGAGATTGTTAATTAATGGTTTATTTAAGGTGGCAACTTAAACACACATCTGGGTGGATTGAGGCACCTGGTTTCTATCAGACTTGCTCAGATTTCTTCTGACCGCCACCCGTGCTCAAAGGATCATGAGATTATTCAAACTAGAAACTTCTGTGTGCAGCCACATGCTATTATGGGCTCTAGCATAGTTGACTAAGTTGTGCGAACTCTTACGGGGTGGACTAGCAGATGTAGGGGATGTAGGTTGGTACGGTCAGGGCCGTCTCCAGGAATCCGGGGCCCCAGTACGAAAAGCACGATGGGGTCCTAAAATTTGAAAAAAATAACTCGAGCATAATCTCACTTATAATTATATAATTTAAATTTGTGTTGTGTCGCACAATATATAGAATTTTCTGAAGTATCAATGCAAAAAAACTAAAAGCAATAAACTGACCTCGTGCTCTACCCATGACCATCCTCATCTTCATGGATTTCTGCAGCAGCAATCTCAACCCCTAGTGCATCATCAGCCTGACAATCATCAAAATTAGAATCTGGAGTTTTATTTTCAGGATTAGTTTGGGATCCTTTCACAACAAGTTTTCAAGAGCACCCCTTTGAGATTGAGGGCTGCTTCTAGTTTTCTCTTAATTCCTATGTTTTTTTGGCACGAGAATCATACTTCCTATTTCTAGAATGCATGATTGTTTCTGTTTATGAACCAAACAAAAATAATATAAATGCATTTGAAGTCCTGAACTCCATGAATTATAGGCTTGTGACTTGTATAGATAGTAGAATCGAAATAGATCAAACCTTGATTTTGGACGAGCAACTATTGAAGATCATGAAGGTGTGACAACTTCAACAACTAGGCAAATAATCAGGCCTGCAAACAATGTTCCAAAAAATATTAGTGAACTGTTGTACATGATGATTGATGAATTCAGAAGTCTTAATAGAACTTCCCCCTTCGCATGAAAATTGAGAAAAGGGGAGGAGCAGTACTACGGCACGACACCAGTTGGTTCAATGTTTTGCCTTGTTGTCCGCGGAGGTGCGGAAGGCGCGGCAGTGTCTCCCTTGCAGTTACGGCGTGCTGCTGGCTCTCACCTGTCGCGTTGCCGATCTGCAAAGCAATCGCCGCCGAGGCGCCAATTCAATCGAAGCGGACTAAGTAAGGATAGGCAGGATCGAAGGAAATCCCGTATGCATCGTTGTTGCCGTTTCGTCTTTCGATCGATACACTTCTGGACGAGAGTGGCCAGCAAACGACTTAGTCGACCAGGTCCAATAAGCCCAAAAGGAGTGCTTCCGGCCACAAGTATTACATGCGCTGGTACATGTACATGGACCCAAATTAGGGGCCCTTCGATTTGGGGGGCCCTGTGCGAGCGCACAGCTCGCACAGCCCCTTCAACGGGCCTGGGTACGGTCTACCCCTTATGTAAGGTGCAAGTGCTTCTGAAAGAATATGTCTCGGTCATCTGTTTCTCAAACACCATGTAGTGCGAGAAACCGAGCGGAGGCGATCGAGTCATGTGGGGAAAAGTGCACAAACCTCTGCAGAGTGTATAAACTAATCATGGTTAGCCGTGTCCCCGGTTATGGACGTTTTGAGTATCTAGTACCTGGATATTATGTGAATCTCATCATGTTACTTTAATTGTTGGGATGTTAATGAGTACTTTTAATTGGGATTGAGAATGCTGTCAACCATTCTCAATGTTTAACAACCACCATGATAGTTAAATAAATTTATTCCTTTGCAGAGGGAAAAATTGGCTTTATGCAAAATCAGAACCATAGAGCTTTCCACCAGCCATATATGCATGTAGTATAGCTTATTCCATTGTTATTCTCTATGTGTTACATTGCCAAATATTCCATGTGTTGACTGTTTTCGGCTGCAACGTTTCATGTTGCAGACTTTTCGAATTTACAGTAAGATGCTTTTAGGTCGTGGTTCTATACTCGATGATGCCGTTGGAGTTGATGGACTCACTTATCTTCCAAGCCTTCCGTTGTTATCGCTTTTAGATGGCCTTAAGCCATATTTATTTCAATAAGTTCTCTTTGAGACATTCGATGTAATAAGTGTGTGATTGCTACTCAGTAATAAATCCTCCAAGTAATCGTGTGGTGTCAAGATTATCGATCCAGGGATGACACCGAGCACGAGATCGATCGCTTTGAGGTCCGGTCGCTATGATGGTGCCTTTGAGAATAATTAGCCATAATATTATCAAGAAGTTTTGTAGCATCTCCTAAAGTGATTTCCATGAACGTGCCTCCCGCGGCCGAATCTAAAAGATTTCTAGAAGCAAAGTTCAAACCGGCATAAAATTTGTGTATGATCATCCATCAATTCAAACCATGAGTAGGGCAATTGCGAATCATAAATTTCATTCTTTCCCAAGATTGGGCAACATGCTCATGATCAAGTTGTTTAAAATTCATAATATCGTTCCTAAGAGTGATAATCTTAGCGGGAGGAAAATATTTAGAGATAAAAGCATCTTTGCACTTGTTCCAAGAATCAATACTATTTTTAGGCAAAGACGAAAACCAAACTTTAGCACGATCTCTAAGTGAAAATGGAAATAACTTCAATTTAACAATATCATTATCCGTATCTTTCTTCTTTTGCATATCACACAAATCAACAAAGTTGTTTAGATGGGTAGCGGCATCTTCACTAGGAAGGCCGACGAATTGATCTTTCATAACAAGATTCAGCAAAGCAGTATCGATTTCACAAGACTCAACATCATTAAGAGGAGCAATCGGAGTACTAAGGAAATCATTATTATTGGTATTGGAGAAATCACACAATTTGGTATTATCTTGCGCCATGGCAACAAGTAATCCAACACACAAGAAAACAGAAAAAGGGCAAGCAAAAAAGAGAGGAGAAGATTGGGAAAGAGAGGGCGAATAAAACGGCAAAGGTGAAGTGGGGGGGGAGGAAAACGAGAGGCAAATGGCAAATAATGTAAATGCGAGGGAGATGAGTTTGTGATGGGTACTTGGTATGTCTGGACTTGAGAGAAGACCTCCCCGGCAACGGCGCCAGAAATCCTTCTTGCTATGTCTTGAGCATGCGTTGGTTTTCCTTGAAGAGGAAAGGGTGATGCAGCAATAGTAGCGTAAGTATTTCCCTCAGTTTTTGAGAACCAAGGTATCAATCTAGTAGGAGGCTCCTCAAAAGTCCCACGCACCTACACAAACAAACAAAGAACTCGCAACCAACGCAATAAAGGGGATGTCAATCCCTTCACGGCCACTTGCGGAAGTGAGATCTGATAGAGATAGTATGATAAGATATATATATTTTTGGTATTTTATGATATAGATTGGAAAAGTAAAGATACAAATAAAAGTAGATTGAAAGCTTATATGATAAAAGATAGACCCGGGGCCATAGGTTTCACTAGTGGCTTCTCTCAAGATAGCATAAGTATTATGATGGGTGAACAAATTACTGTCGATCAATTGATAGAAAAGCGAATAATTATGAGATTATCTAGGCATGATCATGTATATAGGCATCACGTCCGCGACAAGTAGACCGACTCCTGCCTGCATCTACTACTAATACTCCACACATCGACCGCTATCCAGCATGCATCTAGAGTATTAAGTTCAAAAGAAAAGAGTAACGCATTAAGAAAGATGACATGATGTAGAGGGATAAACTCATGCAATATGATATAAACCCCACCTTTTTATCCTCGATAGCAACAATACAATACGTGCCTCGCAACCCCTATTGTCACTGGGTAAGGATGCCACAAGATTGAACCCAAAGCTAAGCACTTCTCCATGGCAAGAAAGATCAATCTAGTAGGCCAAACCAAACTGATAATTCGAAGAGACTTGCAAAGATAACTCAACCATACATAAAAGAATTCAGAGGAGATTCAAATATTTCTCATAGATAAACTTGATCATAAACCCACAATTCATCGGATCTCGACAAACACACCGCAAAAAGAGTTACATCGAATAGATCTCCACGAGAGAGGGGGAGAACATGGTATTGAGATCCAAAAAGATAGAAGAAGCCATCTAGCTAATAACTATGGACCCGAAGGTCTGTGGTAAACTACTCACAACTCATCGGAGGGGCTATGGTGTTGATGTAGAAGCCCTCCATGGTCGATTCCCCCTTTGGCGGAGCGCCGGCGAAGACTCCAAGATGGGATCTCGCGGATACAAAAGGTTACGGTGGTGGAAATTGTTTTTCGTTGGCTCCCTGGATGTTTTCGGGGTACGTGGGTATATATAGGAGGAAGAAGTAGGTCGGTGGCCGCCCGAGGGGCCCACGAGATAGGGGCGCGCCCTCCACCCACGTGGTCGCCTCGGCTGCTTCTTGGCTTGCACTCCAAGTCCTCTGGATCACGTTTGTTCCGAAAATCTTGCTCCCAAAGGTTTCATTCCGTTTTGACTCCGTTTGATATTCCTTTTCTTTGAAATACTGAAATAGGCAAAAAAACAGCAATACGGGTTGGGCCTCCGGTTAGTAGGTTAGTCCCAAAAATGATATAAATGTGTAAAATAAAGCCCATAAACATCCAAAAGGGGTAATATAATAGCATGGAACAATAAGAAATTATAGATACGTTGGAGACGTATCAATCTTCACCTTGTCCGGAACCACAATTAGCTACGCCTCAACCTACTGCACCTACTAAAAATATTGAATATGAAGTTTCTTCGGGTATGATAGAATAACTGCTAGCTAATCCTTATCCAGGAGATGGAACCGAACATCCTGATATGCACTTGATATATGTAGAACAAATTTGTGGATTGTTCAAGCTTGCAGGTTTACCCGGAGATGAAGTTATGAAAAAGGTTTTCCCTTTTCTTTCAAGGGAAAAGCATTGGCATGGTATAGGCAATGCGATTATATTGGATCATGGAATTGGAATCGCTTGAAATTGGAGTTCCACCAAAAAAATTATCCTATGCATCTAGTTCATCGTGATCGGAATTATACATATAATTTTTGGCCTCGTGAAGGAGAAAGTATCGCTCTAGCTTGGGGATGCTTAAGTCAATGTTATATTCATGATCCAATCATGAGCTCTCAAGAGAAATTATTATCCAGAACTTTTATGCTCGGCTTTCTCGTATTGATCAAACCATGCTTGATACTTCTTGTGCTGGTTCTTTTATGAAGAAGACTATTGAATTCTGTGGGATCTTTTGGAAAGAATTAAACGCAACTCTGAAGATTGGGAACTCGAGAAGGTAAAGAGTTAGGTATTAAGCATAAGTATGATTGTGTTAGATCTTTTATGGATACCGATGCTTTTTAAAAGTTTAGCACTAAATATGGACTTGACTCTGAGATAGTAGCCTCCTTTTGTGAATCATTTGCTACTCATGTTGATCTCCCTAGATAGAAGTGGTTTAAATATCACCCACCTATTAAAGAAGAAATCAAAGAGCCAGTACCAGTTAAAGAAGAAACTATAATTTATAATGTTGATCCAGTTGTTCCTTCTGCTTGTATTGAGAAACCACCCTTCCATGTTAGGATAAAGGTGTTGGGGAACGTAGTAATTTCAAAAATTTTCCTACGCACACACAAGATCATGGTGATGTATAGCAACGAGAGGGAGAGTGTTGTCCACATACCCTTGTAGACCCGGCGAAGCGATCACAACGTAGAGGAAGTAGTCGACGTTCTCCTCGCGATCCGACCGATCCGGCGCCAAGTTACTCGACGCCCCGAGTTCTTGACACACGTACAGCTCGATGACGCCCCTCGACTCGATCCAGCCGAGTGTCGAGGAGAGTTCCACAAGACGACGGCGTGGTGGACGATCTTGATGTTTCACGGTAGCAGGCTTCGCTTAAGCTTCATGACAGTATAACCGAGGTGGAATATGGTGGAGGGGGCACCGCTGCACGGCTAAGGAACGATCTTACGATCAACTTGTGTGTTCCAAAGTGCCCCCTGCCCCGTATATAAAGGAGCCAGGGGGAGGGGGGCATGGCCAAGGAGGGCGCCAAGGAGTCCTACTCCTCCGGGAGTAGGATTCCCCCAATCCTAGTTGGACTAGGATTCCTGAGGGGAAAGAGAGAGAGGGGGGCCCTTCTCCTAGTCCTAATAGGACTAGGGAAGGGGGGCGGCGCGCCTGCCTAGGGCTGGCCCTTTCTCCTTTCCACTAAGGCCCATCGAGGCCCATTTACCTCCCGGGGTTCCGTAACCTCCGGTACTCGATAAATTCCGCCTTACCGGAACCATTCCAACTCCAAACATAGGCTTCCAATATATCAATCTTTATGTCTCGACCATTCCGAGACTCCTCGTCATGTCCGTGATCACATCCGGACTCGAACTCCTTCGGTACATCAAAATACATAAACTCATAATAACCGCCATCGAAACCTTAAGCGTGCGGACCCTACGGTTCGAGAACAATGTAGACATGACCTAGAACTATTCACGGTCAATAACCAACAGCGGAACCTGGATGCCCATATTGGTTCCTACATATTCTACGAAGATCTTTATCGGTCGATCCGCATAACAACATACGTTGTTCCCTTTGTCATCGGTATGTTACTTGCCCGAGATTCGATCGTCGGTATCCAATACCTAGTTCAATCTCGTTACGGCAAGTCTCTTTACTCGCTCCGTAATACATCATCTCACAACTAACTCATTAGTTGTAGTGCTTGCAAGGCTTCATGATGTGCATTACCGAGAGGGCCAGAGATACCTCTCCGACAATCGGAGTGACAAAACCTAATCTCAAATACGCCAACCCAACATCGCCTTTGGAGACACCTGTAGTACTCCTTTATAATCACCCGATTCGCCAGTGACGCTTGGTAGCACCAAAGTGTTCCTCCGCAAACGGAGTTGCATAATCTCATAGTTACAGGAACATGTATAAGTCATGGATAAAAGCAAGAGCAACATACTAAACGATCGTGTGCTAAGCTAAGGGAATGGGTCATGTCAATCGATCATTCTACTAATGATGTGACCTTGTTAATCAAATAACAACTCCTTGTTCATGGTTAGGAAACATAACCATCTTTGATTAACAAGCTAGTCTAGTAGAGGCATACTAGTGACATCATGTTTGTCTATGCATTCACACATGTATCATGTTTCCGGTTAATACAATTCTAGCATGAATGATAAACATTTATCATGATATGAGGAAATATATATAACTTTATTATTGCCTCTAGGGCATATTTCCTTCAGTCTCCCACTTGCACTAGAGTCAATAATCTAGATCACATCACCATGTGATTAACATCGATAGTTCACATCATCATGTGATTAACACCCATAGTTCACATCGCCATGTGACCAATACCCAAAGGGTTTACTAGATTCAGTAATCTAGTTCACATCGCTATGTGAGTAACACCCAAAGGGTACTAAGGTGTGATCATGTTTTGCTTGTGAGAGAGTCTTAGTCAACGGGTCTTTCACATTCAGATCCGTTATGTATTTTGCAATTTTTCTATGTCTACAATGCTCGCACGGCTACTCTAGCTAATTGCTCCCACTTTCAATATGTATCTAGATCGAGACTTAGAGTCATCCGATCGTGTCAAAACTTACATCGACGTAACCCTTTACGACTAACCTTTTGTCACTTCCATAATCGAGAAACATATCCTTATTCCACTAAGGATAATTTTGACCGCTGTCCAGTGATCTACTCCTAGATCACTATTGTACTCCTTTGCCAAAATCAGTGCAGGGTATACAATAGATCTGGTATACAGCATGGCATATTTTATAGAACCTATGGCCAAGGCATAGGGAATGACTTTCATTCTCTTTCTATCTTCTGCGCCGTGGTCGGGTTTTGAGTCTTACTCAATTTCACACCTTGTAACACATGCAAGAACTCTTTCTTTGATCTGCTCCATTTTGAACTACTTCAAAAACTTGTCAAGGTATGTACTCATTGAAAAAACTTATCAAGCATCTTGATCTATCTCTATAGATCTTGATGCTCAATATGTAAGCAGCTTCACCGAGGTCTTTCTTGAAAAACTTCTTTCAAACACTCCTTTATGCTTTGCGTATAATTCTACATTATTTCCGATCTACAATATGTCATTCACATATACTTATCGGAAATGTCAGTAGTGCTCCCACTCACTTTCTAGTAAATACAGCTTCACCATAAGTCTCATACAAAACTATATGCTTTGATCGGCTCATCAAAGCGTATATTCCAACTCCGAGATGCTTGCACCAGTCCATAGATGGATCATGGAGCTTGCACACTTTGTTAGCTCCTTTGGATCGAAAAACCTCTTCGGTTGCATCATATACAACTCTTCCTCTAGAAAACCATTCAGAATGTAGTTTTACATCCATTTGCCAAATTTCATAAATTGTGGCAATTGCTAACATGATTCGGACAGACTTAAGCATTGCTACAGCTTGAGAAAATCTCATTGTAGTCAACACCTTGAACTTGTCAAAACCTTTTTGCGACAAGTCGAGCTTTGTATATAGTATCACTACTATCAACGTCCGCCTTCCTCTTGAAGATCCATTTATACAATATGGCTTGCCGATCATCGGGCAACTCCACCAAAGTCCATACTTTGTTCTCATATATGGATCCCATCTCGATTTCATGGCCTCAAACCATTTCGCGAATCTGGGCTCACCATCGCTTCTTCATAGTTCGTAGGTTCATCATGATCTAGTAGCATGACTTCCGAACAGGATTACCGTACCACTCAAAAGCGGATCTTACTCGGTTGATCTACGAGGTTCTCAGTAGTAACTTGATCTGAAGTTTCATGATCAACATCATCAACTTCCTCGCTACTTGGTGTAGATGTCTCGTAAACTGGTTTCTGCGATTTAACTACTTTCAAGTAAGGGAGAAGGTACTATTACCTCATCAAGTTCCACTTTCCTCCCACTCACTTCTTTCGAGAGAAACTCCTTCTCTAGAAAGGATCCATTCTTAGCAACGAATGTCTTGCCTTCGGATCTGTGATAGAAGGTGTCCCCAACAATTTCCTTTGGGTATTCTATGAAGACGCACTTCTCCGATTTGGGTTCGAGCTTATCAGGATGAAACTTTTTCACATAAGCATCGCAACTCCAAACTTTAAGAAACGACAACTTGGGTTTCTTGCTAAACCACAGTTCATATAGTGTCGTCTCAACGGATTTAGATGGTGCCCAATTTAACGTGAATGCAGCTGTCTCTAATGCATGATCCCAAAATGATATTGGTAAATCAAGAAGAAACATCATAGATTGCACTATATCCAATAAAGTGCGGTTACGATGTTTGGACACACCATAACATTGTGGTGTTCTGTGGCGTGAGCTGTGAAACTATTCCACATTGTTTTAATTGAAGACCAAACTCGTAACTCAAATATTCGCTCTCGCGATCAGATCGTAGAAACTTTATTTTCTTGTTACGATGATTTTTCCACTTCACTCTGAAATTCTTTGAACCTTTCAACTATTTCGCACTTATGTTTCATCAAGTAGATATACCCATATCTGCTCAAATCATCTTGTGAAGGTCGAAAATAACGATACTTGCCACGAGCATCAACACTCATTGGATCGCATACATCGGTATGTATTATTTCCAATAAGTTAGTAGCTTGTTCCATTGTTCCGGAGAACGGAGTTTTAGTCATCTTGCCCAAAAGGCACGGTTCGTAAGCATCAAGTGATTCATAATCAAGTGATTCCAAAATCCCATCAGCATGGAGTTTCTTCATGCGCTTTACACCAATATGACCTAAACGGCAGTGCCACAAATAAGTTGCACTATCATTATTAACTTTGCATCTTTTTGGTTTCAATATTATGAATATGTGTATCACTATGATCGAGATCCAATGAACCATTTTCATTGGGTGTGTAACCATATATGGTTTTATTCATGTAAACAGAATAACAGTTTATTCTCTTACTTAAATGAATAACCGTATTGCAAAAAACATGATCAAATCATATTTATGCTCAACGCAAACACTAAATAACATTTATTTAGGTTCAACACTAATCCCGAAAGTATAGGGAGTGTGCGATGATGATCATATCAATCTTGAAACTACTTTCAACACACATCGTCACTTCACCCTTAACTAGTTTCGCTTATTCGCAACTCCCGCTTGAGTTACTACTCTTAGTAACTGAACCAGTACCAAATACCGAGGGGTTGCTATAAACACTAGTAAAGTACACATCAATAACATGTATATCAAATATACCTTTGTTTACTTTGCCATCCTTCTTATCCGCCAAATACTTGGGATAGTTCTGCTTCCAGTGACCAGTCCCTTTGCAGTAGAAGCACTTAGTCTCAGGCTTAGGTCCAGGCTTGGGCTTCTTCACTTGAGCAGCAACTTGCTTGCCGTTCTTCTTGAAGTTCCCTTCTATCCCTTTGCCCTTTTCTTGAAACTAGTGGTCTTGTTAATCATCAACACTTGATCCTCTTTCTTGAATTCTACCTTCATCGATTTCATCATCATGAAAAAACTCGGGAATCATTTTCATCATCCCTTGCATACTATAGTTCATCACGAAGTTCTACTAACTTGGTGATGGTGACTAGAGAATTCTGTCAATCGATATCTTATCTGGAAGATTAACTCCCACTTGATTCAAGCGATTGAAGTACCTGCACAATCGAGCACATGCTCACTAGTTGAGCGATTCTCCTCCATCTTTTAGCTATAGAACTTGTTGAAGATTTCATATCTCTCAACTCGGGTATTTGCTTGAAATATTAACTTCAATTCCTGGAACATCTCATATGGTCCATGATGTTCAAAACATTTTTGAAGTCCCGATTCTAAGCCATTAAGCATGGTGCACTTAAACTATCAAGTAGTCATCATATTGAGCTAGCCAAACGTTCATAACGTCTGCATCTGCTCCTGCAATAGGTCTGTCACCTAGCGGTGCATCAAGGACATAATTCTTCTGTGTAGCAATGAGGATAAACCTCCGATCACGGATCGAATCCGCATCATTGCTACTAACATTTTTCAACGCAATTTTCTCTAGGAACATATCAAAACAAACATATGAAAGCAACAACGCGAGCTATTGATCTACAACATAATTTGCAAAATACTACCAGGACTAAGTTCATGATAAATTTAAGTTCAATTAATCATATTACTTAAGAACTCCCACTTAGACAGACATCTCTCTAGTCATCTAAGTGATCACGCGATCCAAATCAACTAAACCATAACCGATCATCACGTGAGATGGAGTAGTTTTCAATGGTGAACATCTTATGTTGATCATATCTACTATATGATTCACGCCGACCTTTCGGTCTCCGTGTTCCGAGGCCATATCTGCATATGCTAGGCTCGTCAAGTATAACCCGAGTATTCTGCGTGTGCAAAACTGGCTTGCACCCGTTGTAGATGGACGAGAGCTTATCACACCCGATCATCACGTGGTGTCAGGCACGACGAACTTTGGCAACGGTGCATACTCGGGAGAACACTTATTGATAATTTAGTGAGAGATCATCTTATAATGCTACCGTCAATCAAAGCAAGATAAGATGCATAAAAGGATAAACATCACATGCAAATCAATATAAGTGATATGATATGGTCATCATCATCTTGTGCTTCATGATCTCCATCTTGCAGCACCACCATGATCACCATCGCCACCGGCGCGACACCTTGATCTTCATCGCAGCATCGTTGTCGCCTCGCCAAACTTATGCTACTACGACTATCGCTACCGCTTAGTGATAAAGTAAAGCATTACAGGCGATTGCATTGCATACAATAAAGCGACAACCATATGGCTCCTGCCATTGCCGATAACTTCGTTACAAAACATGATCATCTCATACAATAAAATATAGCATCACGCCTTGACCATATCACATCACAACATGCCCTGCAAAAACAAGTTAGACGTCCTCTACTTTGTTGTTGCAAATTTTACGTGGCTGCTACGGGCTTAAGCAAGAACCAGTCTCACCTACGCATCAAAACCACAACGATATTTCACAAATAGACTCCGCTTAACCTTCTCAAGGACCGGCGTAGCCACACTCGATTCAACTAAAGTGAGAGAGAGGCACCCACCAGTCACCTTTAAGCAACGAGTGCTCGCAGCGGTGAAACCAGTCTCGCGTAAGCGTCTGCGTAATGTCGGTCCGGGCCGCTTCATCTCACAATACCGCTGAACCAAAGTATGACATGCTGGTAGGAAGTATGACTCATATCGCCCACAACTCACTTGTGTTCTACTCGTGCAAAACATCAAACCATAAAAACCTAGGCTCGGATGCCATTGTTGGGGAACGTAGTAATTTCAAAAATTTTCCTACGCACACACAAGATCATGGTGATGTATAGCAACGAGAGGGAGAGTGTTGTCCACATACCCTTGTAGACCCGGCGAAGCGATCACAACGTAGAGGAAGTAGTCGACGTTCTCCTCGCGATCCGACCGATCCCGCGCCGTTACTCGACGCCCGAGTTCTTGACACACGTACAGCTCGATGACGTCCCTCGACTCGATCCAGCCGAGTGTCGAGGAGAGTTCCACGAGACGACGGCGTGGTGACGATCTTGATGTTTCACCGGTAGCAGGGCTTCGCTTAAGCTTCATGACAGTATAACCGAGGTGGAATATGGTGGAGGGGCACCGACACGGCTAAGGAACGATCTTACGATCAACTTGTGTGTTCCAGTGCCCCCTGCCCCGTATATAAAGGAGCCAGGGGGGGGCGGCGGCCAAGGAGGGCGCCAAGGAGTCCTACTCCTCCGGAGTAGGATTCCCCCAATCCTAGTTGGACTAGGATTCCTGAGGGGAAAGAGAGAGAGGGGGGGCCCTTCTCCTAGTCCTAATAGGACTAGGGAAGGGGAGGCGCGCCCTGCCTAGGGCTGGCCCTTTCTCCTTTCCACTAAGGCCCATCGAGGCCCATTTACCTCCGGGGGTTCCGTAACCTCCGGTACTCGAGAAATTCCGTTTTACCGGAACCATTCGAACTCCAAACATAGGCTTCCAATATATCAATCTTTATGTCTCGACCATTCCGAGACTCCTCGTCATGTCCGTGATCACATCCGGGACTCGAACTCCTTCGGTACATCAAAATACATAAACTCATAATAACCGCCATCGAAACCTTAAGCGTGCGGACCCTACGGTTCGAGAACAATGTAGACATGACCTAGAACTATTCACGGTCAATAACCAACAGCGGAACCTGGATGCCCATATTGGTTCCTACATATTCTACGAAGATCTTTATCGGTCGACCGCATAACAACATACGTTGTTCCTTTGTCATCGGTATGTTACTTGCCCGAGATTCGATCGTCGGTATCCAATACCTAGTTCAATCTCGTTACGGCAAGTCTCTTTACTCGTTCCGTAATACATCATCTCACAACTAACTCATTAGTTGTAGTGCTTGCAAGGCTTCATGATGTGCATTACCGAGAGGGCCCAGAGATACCTCTCCGACAATCGGAGTGACAAAACCTAATCTCGAAATACGCCAACCCAACATCCGCCTTTGGAGACACTGTAGTACTCCTTTATAATCACCCGATTCGTTGTGGCGCTTTGGTAGCACCCAAAGTGTTCCTCCGGCAAACGGGAGTTGCATAATCTCATAGTTACAGGAACATGTATAAGTCATGGATAAAAGCAGTAGCAACATACTAAACGATCGTGTGCTAAGCTAAGGGAATGGGTCATGTCAATCAGATCATTCTACTAATGATGTGACCTTGTTAATCAAATAACAACTCCTTGTTCATGGTTAGGAAACATAACCATCTTTGATTAACAAGCTAGTCTAGTAGAGGCATACTAGTGACATCATGTTTGTCTATGCATTCACACATGTATCATGTTTCCGGTTAATACAATTCTAGCATGAATGATAAACATTTATCATGATATGAGGAAATATATATAACTTTATTATTGCCTCTAGGGCATATTTCCTTCAAAAGGAACATGCTAAAGTTTCAACTGTGGTTAACAAAAGCTATATTAGAACACCTAAACCTGATGAACAAATTAAAGTAGAACATAGTATTGCTATGCTTAAAGATCTCTTGGAAGAAGATATGGATGGGCATGTTATTTACTTCTGTGGCACAGAGACGACGGAGGGCACGACTATGGCGATGGTGCGACTATGGCAGCGTCGGCCATCATGGGAGAGAGCGAGGGAGAGGGGCAGGGGGCGAGTGAGGTGTCCACGGGGTTGGGGCGGCGTCGTGGAGCTCACCCAGGTGTCCAGGGGCGCGGGCGGCAAGCAGGTGGCGTCGTGGCGAGCTCGTGCTCGTCGGCGTCACCTCTGTGCCTGCCTGGCAAGGACGAAGCAGCTGGCTGGCATGGTCCAGCACAGTGCTGGGCCTGCCAGGTGGGCTGCGGCCAGGTAAGTGGCCCAGGTAAAAATCTCTCTCTCTTTTATTTATTGTTTTCTATTTTCTATAATCTTTAGGGCTTTATTAGAAATGTCAGGGCATTACCAAAAATCCTGAAACTAATCATGACTATTGTTTGGAATATATCCAACAGTAAACATTTTAGTTTATGATTATTTGAGCATTTAAAATATTTAATAGCATTTAAATGCCCAAATGCAAATATTATCAGATTTAATTCAGAGCCCAAATATGTCATGGAAAATGTGCAACACCCCTGGTTATGTCTCCAGCATTTTCCAGAAATGATGAACATTTTTGAAAGCCATTTGGACTCTTTGAAAATATTTTAGTTGAACCTAGTTGAATTCATTTGGTGCTAGGGTTTAGTCAATCCCCATTTCAAGTTTAAGCAAAATTTAAACATGATGCAACAGCCAAGACTAGACCACAAGCAAAGCTAAAGCTAGGGATGTGACAACTCACCCCCACTAAACAAGAATCTTGTCCCGAGATTCAAGACGTGAGGTAAGAAGACAGAGGGTCACAAGACTATCACGATCTACTCGATCCAACTGCCCTTCCCGAGGATGTTGATTCTTTGCATCATCTTGATCTCGACGTCTTGCTTTGAGAACTTCAACCAACATGACAACGGAAGGAAAGGAAAAACTCTAGAGGGATCGATCTTCTCGAAGATCGAACAACTCAGGATCAGCTCACGGGGTGAGTCATAGCAACATCTCTTGAGCTGAGACATGAAGCACACATCTAGAGGGATGAAGTGGAACAGATGATGGAGGTTCACCAAGTAGACAACAATTTCACACTTAAGAGTGGTGAACGGTTGTCAACGTAGCGAGGAGTTAGGTTTCCAAGACACCATATCGAGACATCTCAGGGAAGGTGACTCGTAGGATCAATACCTTAAGTAGCAAAAAGGATTACCTTTGATATAGAGATCACTGAAACTCTCTATATGATCCTAAGGCAAATCTCGAGCGATCGTTCGAGGAAGTTCGGTAGCATGGCATACTCGGACTAGTATGGATGATGTGGATTACCTTGTTGAAGACAATGCAAGAATGATTTTGCTTATCATCGGAAATGGATGAGGTCCATGATGGAATGGCACAATTGCGGTGAAAGATGGAACAAAATGCTAATGCTTGGAATGATTCTAGTAACTAGGGAGGAACCCCACAGTAGAGAGTGAATCCATTGTCTGAAAGGGTTACAGCATAACCGAGGGAACTGAGAGCAATCCCAGTTAGTGCGGATGACAACACCTAGCGCTTGTGCGTGCTCTCAAGAACTACAGCATTTCCATAATCATCAAGGTTTTACCAACATCCATGTCAAGGGTGCTGACAACACAACATACTACCATGATGAATAGCGATGGACGATGCAGATGCAAAGGAAGATAACACTTTCTCAGATTTCACCATAGCGAGGCCAAGGGGACGAAATCTGGATGATCGACCGAGAGACATTTAGCACTCCGCTTCTAATGTTCTCCTTGATGTACTAGCTTATCCCATTCATTGAAATGGTCTGGTATCTAGAGCATCAAGTAAAGGTCGGACTTCGGAAACACAAAAAATCCATAAGGGACATCTAGGAAGTAAATCCTACGAAATCCTTATGGGAAGGTGGCCAACTTCTTCAATCAAGATATTACAATAACAGGTCTTCCGGCTGGGTGTGTTGGTCACGACATCCACTTTACCGGGTTATAGAGAGACCAATATTATAATTCTTGGGAAACATTCCAACCATCATATCTGCCTGAGATTCAGATCTGGATGGTGTTAGAATAATCCAGACTCATCGAGTCTAGAAAGTAAAATGAAAGGTTGCAACACAAATCGACAAGATGACGTTGCGCGAATCTTGGGGAATGAACTATGATAGCAGGCTCCAAAACATGAGCTGGTTCTGCTACAAACATGTGAACACGTTGTCCCAAACAAGCATGGCCATGTAGTAGTCTTATAATTAAACACTACCGAGTTCAGAAGGGGAAACATCATCGAGGATATCGAAGTCCTTGCATAAGTCTTTCTCTTAAGAAGGAACTTCTTCTCCTTGAACAAATCAATCAGTGGCTTGGTGTACTAGGGGATACATGTGGAATGGAGGTAGCGAGCCTGTCAAACCATAGCATACTTCGCACATCCATGACTGACTTGGGATGAATCCAGAGGAGGCAACATTGACTTTCTCGAATTCACGGCAGCAACTTGCATCAACTACACATGAATTAGAGGAAGTCACTTCTTTCATCCAAACATATGCTTCATAAACGGATCACGAAAGCATTTCTCACAAAGTTTCCAACACTAGCTGTATGCTCAACACGAATCATGGAGAGGATAGAAATGTTGTCGATGGGCTCAACAGCAATTCATCCAGGTTTCCATATAAGTGGACTTCCATAATTATGTGAACAAGGTGATAGCATTGGTCAGACCCGAAAGATGTAATGGTGTATGCTCGAGGAACAACCATGAGTAAGACAACATTACGAATATCGTTGGTTCTGATTTGACTTGACAATAGCCCATGCTCAAATCAAAGTTTTGATAAGATAATAGGTCCAACAACTGATCACAAGGACCAATCGATGAGGATATCATCTTTCTTCAACACACACACACAAAGATATCCCTTTGGGATGAGCTAAGTCGGACAAGCTTTTATCTTCCAACTCTCCAAGTTGTTGTTTAGCTTAACCAACTACCTCAGGGGTATCCAACACGAATTCTTGGAGAAAGGGTGGTTTACAGGAATAAACCATCTTGATCACGAAATCAACATAGCGGTCAGGTGACGATCTGGTGATACCTCCGAGAAGATAATCGGAAAATCACGAACCACCGATATGTTACTAAGCTCGAGAACAATCTTGCTTTTGAGGGCAAGATGATATGATCAAAAGAGCGAGGGTTTGACATAATCCTAACTCATTGATCGAAGAGTGCACTAGAAATAAGGACTAGGTAGCACGATCTGTCTTAGAATGATGATTTAATAACCAACACGCTAAGTATGAGAATGTTTTCCATTTACTATCAAGCAACGAGGTTGCTAGGAGTATAGATTTCACACATCATGATTCACTTGTCGGTATTCCGGTTGCAACAACACGGGGACCGAGAAATGAATATGAGGGCGAGAAGTACCACTACGTCAAGAATTCATAAGAGGTGGTGCAATCCTCATGACATTCCTGACATAAAGTGGGTAATACTTCAGGGTAGAACAGAACAAAAGCTGGATTGGTATTTGATCTGCAGAGTACGACTGCTTTGACCCAATCCTGGAAATGGACAAGGTACTGGAGTTTGTTTCTCCTAGTCATTCCGGAACAAAATGACTTGACGGACCACAAGAGTAATAGGCATCGATGGACGAATGCACGCATTCTCTTGACTATCAATTGATAGATGGAGGTCAGAAGACATCTAAGGAGGAACAACTCATGGAACATATAAATTTCTGAGTTGTGGATGCATAGATTAATATGTCGAACGGGCTCAACACATTTCTTCCGGATAACCCATGCAGAGAAGGTAGAACTGGCAGAATCACAATTATGAATGGAGAACTCATCGAGGGCACTCCTGTTGTGATCTCTTGATCCAACAAACTTCTGCCATAAGTGGTTCATAGTATTTGGAAGAAGGAAATACCACGGACCTCGAGGACTAATGCAAAGATTACTAATATCCTAAAGGAACGAGCAAAGACTATCATCATGAGGTAAGTAGGGTGAGTCTCGGGTTCAAAACCCAGAAGTAGAATACCTACTACTAAGTAGCATCACGGGATGCTTTCGAGAATAAAGGCCAGAATCATCACACTGGGAACACATAACGTGGCTAAATTACTAGGTGACTCCCTAAAACACCTAGGGTCATAATAATAGCTCCAACATATATGTCAAGGCAATAAATTACCTCAATGCACCGGTTAGTGTGCTTATTCTGACCATAAAGGACATCGGGAACGGAAAGAAAGGATTTGCAAATGCATCAGACTATTCAGAAACCTGGGATGACTCGGACAGCATAATGGCTGTAAATGCTCAAAATGATTTGAGACATCATACAAAAATGGTGGCTTAGCCACTCAGAAGCACAATATAAAGGTTTTCGAGATCAACAGTTAACATACAGAAGTAGTAGGAACTGAACCAAGGCTTAAGTCCAACAACTCTATAAGTCTATGGATTAGTAACACGTCATCCTAATAGATAGATGCGAAGACCTAGTTCTTAATCCCCATAGAAGAGAAGAGGTTGACTCGGATCAGAAGGCCATGAGGTATAAGGAGTAAAAAGAGCCTGACGTTCCCTTCCCACAATCAATTCCCCTACATATAACTAAAGCATTTCTAGACTCAACATCAACCAGTTTGGCTTGGTAATCCTACAAGCAGTCAGGCTCTAATACCAAAGCTGTCAGGACCCCGACTCAATGCCACATCGATCTAGCATGTAACACCTCATATCACTTTGCGGCCTCACGGACGGTATTCCCACGGGTGTCGCCTTACCTTTGCCCGGGACCGTTTGCACCTTTTGGCACACGTATATGATAGTGTCGCTAGCATCCATATGATAAGGAGCTCGGGCTGACATGGCTAGTCGTAAACCCAAAGTGGCACAAACTTACAGGGATAGGCATCCATGACCTAGCATCGAACGTGTCGGTCATGAGCGAGTGAATCCAGGCTGTAGCACTGGGCTAGCAGGACTCCGGTGAACCGGGCTGTAGCGGGCTAACAGGACTCCGGTATTCATCGCGTGAAATTTCCACGAAGGTACAGACACAGGAACGAAGAAGGACACATGCCGGCCAGCCTAAGTGTTCCGGAGCAGTAGCAAGCTACCAAGGCTCAGTGGAAGCACTAGGAGACATTTCCCAGTAAGAAAGGCTTCTAAGGATAAACAACTAGATAGTCAGATCCCACACATACCAAGCATTCCAATAACATACACACAATATGCTCGATATGTGCAAATACAACATGGCATCACAACATGACTCTACGACTCAAGTAGTTTATTCAATAGGCTCCGAGGAGCGAGATATTACAAACATAGGCCTCACGACCCAACATTCAAAACATACAAGTCAAGGCACAAGCGGAAGCTCAAACATGTCTGAGTACAGACATCTACAAAAGAAAAAGGCTGAGAAGCCTGACTATCTACCAGATCTTGCCGAGGGCACAAGATCGTAGCTGAGGTAACAAGCTAAACGTCGAAGTCCACGCGGAACTACTAACGAGACTGACGTCTCTCTGCAAAAACATAAAATAGGCAAACATGAGTACAAATGTACCCAGCAGGACTTACATCAGATCTAGCTACATATGCGTCATTATCAACAAAGGGATGGTGGGGTTTAACTGCAGCAAGCCAGCTTTGACTCGGTGGCTATCCTGAACTACTACTGCAAGTAACTCATTTGAGGTGGCGCACACGAGTCCACATATTCACCATATCAATACACCACTATGGATCCGCTCCCGTCTCCCTACGAGAAGGCCATCCATAGCACTCACGCTTATCTTGCGCATTTTAGAGTATCCACTTTCACTTGTTTATGAACTGTTATAGGCAACCCAGAAGTCCTTTACCGCAGACACGGCTATTCGAATAGATCATTTATAACCCTGCAGGGGTGTACTTATTCATACATGTTTCCACCACTTAGCGTCTGCACACGACATGTGCTCGGCAGACTTCAAGCGAAAGCCGATGTGGGTGTAGAGTGTAGACCATGACCTACCTAAACACCTAAGTCTCTAGTCCAGGTTTATCGCCTATTCAGGTTCCATCCGCAGGGAGTCCGGCCGAGGTTTCCACATACGGCCCCGAACGATGTGAACAGGGTTCCGAGACACCTAACGGGTGCCCGGTGTACCCGTCCACGTACGTACCGCATCACAGCCCACCCCACAGTCAGCGCTGTCCACGGTCTCCAGTAGGCTACAAACACCAGAAACTACTTGCAACTCCTGGACAGAGAACTAGGGTGATTAAGAAGTCGAGCGGGGTCATATTTCAGGGCCCAATGCATGGTAGTAGCTGAATCATGGATCACAAACACAGAACTCAGTTCCTAAGGACGGCTTCAATGAGACAACCCACCATGTACTCCTACATGGCCTGTCACCGCTACCTTTACCAAATCGTGTTCACACACTTAGCTCACACACAGTAGGACATGTTCACACACCTCTGATTCATCCCCGATGAATCAGACCTGACTCAACTCTAAGCAGTAGCAGGCATGACAAACAAGCATGAATGAGTTGGCACAACAAGGCTCAAACAACTCCTACTCATGCTAGTGGGTTTCATCTATTTACTGTGGCAATGACAGGTCATGTAGAGGATGAAGGGGTTAAGCTACCACAACAAGTAACAAATGAATCGTTGTTGTCCTAATGTAGTAAAATAGAGCAGGAGCGAGAGAGTAGGATTGTATCGGAATGAACAAGGGGGTTTCGCTTGCCTGGCACTTCTGAAGATAGCACTGAGTCTTCATCAGTGTCAACGATCATAACGTCGGTACAACGTCTACCGAGGGGGGAACAACACCGGCAAACAGAGAAGAAACACGATCAATTCAATGCACAATATGATGCATGCTATGACATGGCAATATGAATGTGTTTTGGCTAATGCAAGCTAGAACAGATTGAGATGAGTCCATTTGAACCAAAGATTCAAATGCAAACCCATTTTAAGAGGTTATATTAGTGCATTAACTTGTTTCACCTAAACAGCAAGGTTAAAGTGTTCTAACACGCATGAAAACAGTACATATGGATAGATTGGATTTTTCTGATCATTTTCCATATATAATTTGTTTCATTTGGAGCTACGGTTGATTTTCTATGATTTTTAGAAGTTTTGGTTATTTTCTGGAATTTCCTATAAAAGAATAAATCCAGAAAATGAGTTATTGCGTCAGCAGTGCGTCAGGGTGACGTCAATGGTCAAAGGGGATGTCCAGGTCAACCTGAACAGTGGGTCCCGCATGTCAGCAGTTATTTTAAACTAACAAAATTTAGTTAGTTCTAATCTAAGTTAATTAACAGAGGGAGGGTCCCACTAGTCATAGACTCAGGGGAGTCAACCCGGACCCACCCAGTCAAGGTCAACGGGTCAAACTCGCTGGTGTTTAGCCGCCGGCGAGGCCAGACGCGGCGGAGGGGCTCGGGTTTGCATCTCCGGCGACCAAACGGGCGGCCGAGACCATCTACGGGGAGCTGGAAGCGAGCCGCATCGTTTGGGGGTGGAAGTGGAGCTCAGGGAGGTCGGGAATGACGCCGGCAATGACCTTGGCGGTCGCCGGAGCTCGGGTGAGCTTGGGCTCGTTGCTGCAGTGGCCTAGGTAGGGCGGCGCTAGCATCTACGGATCCTACGCATTGCGGGGAGTGCGTTGGACACAATCCCGGGACCATATGGTCACCGGAGCATGACCGGCGACGACGCGGGCGACGGCGCGTGCGGTTGAGCTTCGTGCAGTCGATGTCGGGGACGACAGCAAGAACGGAGGGGATGGGAATGTAGGTGAGCTCACAGCGGTTGCGACGAGCTAGACGGCGAGGTCGGGGACGAGCTGAAGCAGTGGTGACGGCGAAAGGGATCTCCGGCGGCGATCAGCGAAGACGAGGACGAGGCGGTAACTCCAGGGCGAGCGAGCGCTCGGGGCTCGGTCTGCTAGACGAAGAGGAGGGCGGCGGAGCTCCTTGACACGGTGGCGTGGCACGGAGACGACGGAGGGCACGGCTATGGCGACGGTGCGACTACGGCAGCGTCGGCCATCGTGGGAGAGAGCGAGGGAGAGAGGCAGGAGGGCGAGTGAGGTGTCCACGGGGTCGGGGCAGCGTCGTGGAGCTCACCCAGGTGTCCAGGGGCGCAGGCGGCAAGTAGGTTGCGTCGTGGCGAGCTCGTGCTCGCCGGCGTCACCTCTGTGCCTGTCTGGCAAGGACGAAGCAGCTGGCTGGCATGGGCCAGCACAGTGCTAGGCCTGCCAGGTGGGCTGCGGCCAGGTAAGTGGCCCAGGTACAAATCTCTCTCTCTCTTGTATTTATTGTTTTCTATTTTCTGTAATCTTTAGGGCTTTATTAAAAATGTCAGGGCATTACCAAAAATCATGAAACTAATCATGACTACTATTTGGAATATATCCAACAATAAACATTTTAGTTTATGATTATTTGAGCATTTAAAATATTTAATAGCATTTAAATGCCCAAATGCAAATATTATAAGATTTAATTCAGAGCCCAAATTTGTCATGGAAAAATGTGCAACACCCCTAGTTATGTCTCCAGCATTTTCCAGAAATGATGAAAAATTTTGAAAGCCATTTGGACTCTTTGAAAATATTTTAGTTGAACCTAGTTGAATTCATTTGGTGCTAGGGTTTAGTCAATCCCCATTTCAAGTTTAAGCAAAATTTAAACATGATGCAACAACCAAGACTAGCCCACAAGCAAAGCTAAAGCTAGGTCTGTGACAACACCCATGGAGTCTTGGTGCTAATCATGTTTTGCTCGTGGAGGAGGCTTAGTCAATGGGTCTGCAACATTCAGATCCGCATGGATTTGGCAAATCTATATGTCTCCCTCCTTGACTACATCGCGGATGGAATTGAAGCCTCTCTTGATGTGTTTGGTTCTCTAGTAAAATCTAGATTCCTTCACCAAGGCAATTGCTCCAGTATTGTCACAAAATATTTTCATTGGACCCGATGCACTAGGTATTACACCTAGATCGGATATGAACTCCTTCATCTAGACTCCTTCATTTGTTGCTTCCAAAGCAGCTATGTACTCCGCTTCACACGTAGATCCCGCCACGTCGCTTGATACGTCTCCAACGTATCTATAATTTTTTATTGTTCCATGCTATTATATTACCCCTTTTGGATGTTTATGGGCTTTATTTTTACACATTTATATCATTTTTGGGACTGACCTACTAACCGGAGGCCCAGCCCGTATTGTTTTTGTGTGTGCCTATTTTAGTGTTTCGAAGAAAAGGAATATCAAACGGAGTCCAAACGGAATGAAACCTTCGGGAGCGTGATTTTTGGAACGAACGTGGTCCGGAGAGCTTGGAGTGCAAGTCAAGAAGTAGCCGAGGAAGCCACGAGATAGGAGGCCGCGCCCCCCCCCCCCACCCCCGTAGGGCTCTCCCCTGTCTCGTGGGCCCCTCGGGCGGCAACCGACGTACTTCTTCCTCCTATATATACCTACGTACCACGAAAACATCCGAGGGCACCACGAAACACAATTTCCACCGCCATAACCTTCTGTATCCGCGAGATCCCATCTTGGAGCCTTCGCCGGCACTCTGCCGGAGGGGGAATCGACCATGGAGGGCCTCTACATCAACATCCTTGCCCCTCCGATGAGTTGTGAGTAGTTTACCATAGACCTACAGGTCCATAGTTATTAGCTAGATGGCTTCTTCTCACTTTTTCGATCTCAATACAATGTTCTCCCCATCTCTTGTGGAGATCTATTCGATATAAATTCTTTTTGCGGTGTGTTTGTCGAGATCTGATGAATTGTGGGTTTATGATCAAGTTATCTATGAATAATATTTGAATCTTCTCTGAATTCTTTTATGTATGATTGAGTTATCTTTGCAAGTCTCTTCGAATTATCAGTTTGGTTTGGCCTACTAGATTGGTCTTTCTTGCCATGGGAGAAGTGCTTAGCTTTGGGTTCAATCTTGCGGTGTCCTTACCCAGTGACAAAAAGGGTTGCAAGGCACGTATTTTATTGTTGCCATCAAGGATAACAAGATGGGGTTTATATCATATTGCATGAGTTTATCCTTCTACATCATGTCATCTTGCTTAATGCGTAACTCTGTTCTTACGAACTTCATACTCTAGATGCATGCTGGATAGCGGTCGATGTGTGGAGTAATAGCAGTAGATGCAGGTAGGAGTCGGTCTACTTGTCATGGACGTGATGCCTATATACATGATCATGCCTAGATAATCTCATAACTATGCGCTTTTCTATCAATTGCTCGACAATAATTTGTTCACCCACCGTAATACTTATGCTATTTAGAGAGAAGCCTCTAGTGAAACCTATGGCCCCCGGGTCTATCTCTTATCATATTTGCTTTCAATCTACTTTTATTTGCATCTTTACTTTTTGCATCTATATTATAAGATACCAAAAATATATTTATCTTATTATATATCTTTATTAGATCTCACTTTTGCAAGTGGCCGTGAAGGGATTGACAACCCCTTTATTGCGTTGGTTGCGAGTTCTCAGTTTGTTTGTGTAGGTGCGTGGGACTTTTGAGGAGCCTCCTACTAGATTGATACCTTGGTTCTCAAAACTGAGGGAAATACTTACGCTACACTTGTTGCATCACCCTCTCCTCTTCAAGAAAACCAACGGAAGCTCAAGACGTAGCAAGAAGGATTTCTGGCGCCGTTGCCGGGGAGGTCTTTGCTCAAGTCAAGACATACCAGTATCCATCACAAACCCATCTCCCTCGCATTTACATTATTTGCCATTTGGCTCTCGTTTTCCTCTCCCCCACTTCACCCTTGCCGTTTTATTCGCCCTCTCTTCCCCAATCTCCTCCTCTCTTTTTCGCTTGCCTTTTTCTGTTTGCTTATGTGTTGGATTACTTGTTGCCATGGCGCAAGATAATACCAAATTGTGTGATTTCTCAAATACCAATAATAATGATTTCCTTAGTACTCCGATTGCTCCTCTTAATGATGTTGAGTCTTGTGAAATCAATACTGCTTTGTTGAATCTTGTTATGACAGATCAATTCGCCGGCCTTCCTAGTGAAGATGCCGCTACTCATCTAAACAATTTTGTTGATTTGTGTGATATGCAAAAGAAGAAAGATACAGAAAACAATATTGTCAAATTGAAGTTATTTCCGTTTTCACTTAGAGATCGTGCTAAAGTTTGGTTTTCGTCTTTGCCTAAAAATAGCATTGATTCTTGGACCAAGTGCAATGATGCTTTTATCTCTAAGTATTTTCCTCCCGCTAAGATCATCACTCTTAGGAACGATATTATGAATTTTAAACAACTTGATCATGAGCATGTTGCCCAATCTTGGGAAAGAATGAAATTGATGCTTCGCAATTGCCCTACTCATGGTTCGAATTTATGGATGATCATACAAAATTTTTATGCCGGTTTGAACTTTGCTTCTAGAAATCTCTTAGATTCGGCCGCGGGAGGCACCTTTATGGAAATCACATTAGGAGATGCTACAAAACTTCTTGATAATGTTATGGCTAATTATTCTCAATGGCACACCAAAAGATCTTCTAGTAAAAAAGTGCATGCTATAGAAGAAATCAATGTTTTGAGTGGAAAGATGGATGAACTTATGAAATTGTTTGCTACTAAAAATACTCCTCTTGATCCCAATGATATGCCTTTGTCTTCCTTGATTGAGAATAATAATGAATCTATGTATGTGAATTTTGTTGGTAGGAATAGTTTTGGAAACAATGCTTATAGAGGAAATTTTAATGCTAGACCGTTCCCTAGTAATTCCTCTAATAATTATGGAAATCCCTACAACAATTCTTATGGTAATTTTAATAAGATGCCCTCTGATTTTGAGAATAGTGTGAAATAATTTATGATTTCTCAAAAGAATTTTAATGCTTTGCTTGAAGAAAAATTGCTCAAAGTTGATGATTTGGCTAGGAACATTGATAGATTTTCGCTTGATGTTGATTTTCTTAAAATTAGATCTTCTCCTTCTAAGCATGATATCAATGAGTCTCTCAAAGTAATGAGAATCTCCATTGACGAGTGCAAGGAAAGAACCGCTAGATTGCGTGCTAAAAAAGAAAGCTTTATAAAAGCATGTTCTTCTAGTTTCCATGAAAATAATGATGAGGATCTTAAAGTTATAATGCGTCTCCGATTAGATCTATGTTTTGCGATATGAATTTTGATGATTATGGGACTGATGATGAATCAACTTTGCCTAGAAGGCGTCCCAAGAATTCGGAGTCTTTAGATCTTAATGCTAAATTTGGTAAAAGTGAGATTGGAGAATCCTTAACTTCTAATAATATTGAACCGTCTATCTCGGATTTCAAGGAATTTGATTATGATAATTGCTCTTTAAAAGGTTGTATTTCCTTGTTGCAATCCGTTGTTAATTCTCCTCATGCTTATAGTCAAAATAAATCTTTACCAAACATATTATTGATGCCTTGACGCAATCTTATGATGAAAAACTTAATTTGGAAGTTTATATACCTAGAAAACTTAACGATGATTGGGAACCTACTATAAAGATTAGAATTAAAGATTATGAGTGTTTGCTTTATGTGATTTGGGTGCTAGTGTTTCCACGATTTCGAAAACTTTATGTGATGTTCTAGGTTTCCATGATCTTGATGATTGCTCTTTAAATTTGCACCTTGCGGATTCCACCATTAAAAAGCCTATGGGAAGGATCAATAATGTTCTTATTGTTGCAAATAGAAATTTGGTTCCCGTAGATTTTATCGTTCTTGATATAGATTGCAACCTTTCTCGCCCTATTATTCTTGGTAGACCTTTCCTTAGAACGATTGGTGCGATTATTGATATGAAGGAAGGGAATATTAGATTCCAATTTCCCTTAAAGAAAGGCATGGAGCACTTTCCAAGAAAGAAAGTCAAATTACCTTATGAATCTATCATGCGTGCTACTTATGAATTTAGTGCCAAAGATGGCACTCGTTAGATCTATCCTTGCTTTTATGCCTAGCTAGCGGCGTTAAACAATAGCGCTGGTTGGGAGGCAACCCAATTTTCTTTATGTTTTTTGTTTTTGATCCTGTTTAGTAATAAATCTTGCATCTACCTTCTGGTTAGATGTGTTTTTATGTTTTAATTAGTGTTTGTGCCAAGTAGAACCTATAGGATAACCTACGATGATAGTTGATTTGATTCCGCTGAAAAACAAAAACTTTGCACGCACAAATATAATTTTGTTAAATCACAGGAACGTGATTTTACGTTGATTCTTTTTGCTTATTTTCAATAAACAAATTATCCAGGACTTCCTATTTTTGTAGGATTTTTAGAGTTCCAGAAGTTTGCGTTAGTTACAGATTGCTACAGACTGTTCTGTTTTTGACAGATTCTGTTTTTCGTGTGTTGTTTGCTTATTTCAATGCATCTATGGCTAGTAAATTAGTTTATAATCCATAAGGAAGTTGGAATACAGTAGGTTTAACACCAAAATAAATAAAGAATGAGTTCATTGCAGTACCTTATGTGGTGGTTTTGTTTTCTTTCACTAACGGAGCTTATAAGATTTCGTGTTGAGTTTTGTGTTGTGAAGTTTTCAAGTTTTGGGTAAAGCTTTTATGGACTATGGAATAAGGAGTGGCAAGAGCCTAAGCTTGGGGATGCCCATGGCACCCCAAGATATTCAAGAATAGCCAAAAGCCTAAGCTTGGGGATTCCCCGGGAAGGCATCCCCTCTTTCGTCTTCGTTCATTGGTAACTTTACTTGGAGCTATATTTTTATTAGCCACATGATATGTGTTTTGCTTGGAGCGTCATCATGTATTATATTAGTCTTTGCTTTTTAGTTTACCACAATCATCCTTTCTGTACACACCTTTTGGGAGAAGCCTATTTGATTAGAATTTGCTAGAATACTCTATGTGCTTCACTTATATCTTTTGACCTTGATAGTTTTTGCTCTAGTGCTTCACTTATATCTTTTAGAGCACGGTGGTCTCTTAATTTTGATGAAATTGCTAGCCTCTCATGCTTCACTTATATCTTTTTGAGAGTCTTTTAGAACATCATGGTATTTGCTATGGTTTTAAAGTTGGTCCTAGAATGATGAGCATCCAAGTTGGGTATAATAAAAACTATCATAGAAAGTGAATTGGATGCTATGATCAACTTGATGCTTGATAATTGTTTTGAGATATGGAGGTAGTGATATTAAAGTCATGCTAGTTGGGTGATTATGAATTTAAAGAATACCTATGTTGAAGCTTGTGATTCCCGTAGCATCCACGTATGGTGAACCGCTTTGTGATGAAGTTGGAGCACAATTTTATTTATTGATTGTCTTCCTTATGAGTGGCGGTCGGGGACGAGTGATGGTCTTTTCCTACCAATCTATACCCCTAGGAGCATGCGCGTAGTACTTTTGTTTTTGATAACTTCTAAATTTTTGCAACAAGTATATGAGTTCTTTTGATTAATGTTGAGTCCATGGATTATACGCACCCTTTCACCCTTCCACCATTGCTAGCCTCTCTTGTACCGTGCAACTTTCGCCCGTACTATATACCCACCATTTACCTTCCTCAATACAGCCACCATACCAACCTATTATGGCATTTCCATAGCCATTCCGAGATATATTGCCATGCAACTTTTCACCATTACGTTCATATGACACGCATTACTTTTGTCATATTGCTCTTTGCATGATCATGTAGTTGACATTGTATTTGTGGCAAGGCCACCTTCATAATTTTCATACATGTCGCGCTTGATTCATTGCATATCCCGGTACACCGCCGGAGGCATTCATATAGAGTCATATCTTGTTCTAGCTTTGAGTTGTAAATCCATAAAAGTGAGATGATCTTCATTTTTAGAGCATTGTCCTAGTGAGGAAAGGATGATGAAGACTATGATTCCCCCACAAGTCGGGATGAGACTTTGGACTTTACAAAAAGAAAAAAGAAGAGAGAAAAAAGATAAAGGCCAAAAGAAAAAAGGGAAGGCCAAAGAAAAGAAAAAAAGGGAAAAGAAAAAAAATAAAATGAGAGAAAAAGAGAGAATGGACAATGCTACTATCTCTTTTTCCACACTTGTGCTTCAAAATAGCACCATGATCTTCATGATAGAGAGTCTCATATGTTGTCACTTTCATATACTAGTGCGAATTTTTCATTATAAAACTTGGCATGTATATTCCAATGATGGGCATCCTCAAAAGTGCCCTAGGTCTTCGTGAGCAAGCAAGTTGGATGCACTCCACTTAGTTTCTTTTGTTGAGCTTTCATATATTTATAGCTCTAGTGCATCCGTTGCATGGCAATCCCTACTCACTCACATTGATATCTATTAATGGGCATCTCCATAGCCCGTTGATACGCCTAGTTGATGTGAGACTATCTTCTCCTTTTTGTCTTCTCCACAACCACCATTCTATTCCACATATAGTGTTATGTCCATGGCTCACGCTCATGTATTGCGTGAAAGTTGAAAAAGTTTGAGATTATTAAACTACGAAACAATTGCTTGGCTTGTCATCGGGGTTGTGCATGATTAAATACTTTGTGTGATGAAGATAGAGCAACAGCCAGACTATATGATTTTGTAGGGATAACTTTCTTTAGCCATGTTATTTTGAGAAGACATGATTACTTTGATTAGTATGCTTGAAGTATTAGTATTTCTTACGTCAATATGAACTTTTATTTTGTATCATTTGGATCTGAACATTCATGCCACAATAAAAAAAATTACATTGAGAATTATGCTAGGTAGCATTCCACATCAAAAATTTCTTTTTATCATTTACCTACTCGAGGACGAGCAGGAATTAAGCTTGGGGATGCTTGATACGTCTCCAACGTATCTATAATTTTTTATTGTTCCATGCTATTATATTACCCCTTTTGGATGTTTATGGGCTTTATTTTACACATTTATATCATTTTTGGGACTAACCTACTAACCGGAGGCCCAGCCCGTATTGCTATTTTTTTGCCTATTTCAGTATTTCGAAGAAAAGGAATATCAAACGGAGTCCAAACGGAATGAAACCTTCGGGAGCGTGATTTTTGGAACGAACGTGATCCGGAGAGCTTGGAGTGAAAGTCAAGAAGCAGACGAGGAACTCACGAGATAGGAGGCTGCGCCCCCTGTCTCGTGGGCCCCTCGGGCGGCCACCGATGTACTTCTTCCTCCTATATATACCTACGTACCCCGAAAACATCCGGGGGCACCACGAAACACAATTTCCACATTTGTAACCTTCAGATCCGCGAGATCCCATCTTGGAGCCTTCACCACACTCTGTCGGAGGGAATCGACCATGGAGGCCTCTACATCAACATCCTTGCCCCACCGATGAGTTGTGAGTAGTTTACCACAGACCTACGGGTCCATAGTTATTAGCTAGATGGCTTCTTCTCTCTTTTTGGATCTCAATACAATGTTCTCCCCCTCTCTTGTGGAGATCTATTCAATGTAAACTCCTTTTGCGGTGTGTTTGTCGAGATCCGATGAATTGTGGGTTTATGATCGAGTTTATCTATGAATAATATTTGAATCTTCTCTAAATCCTTTTATGTATGATTAAGTTATCTTTGCAAGTCTCTTCGAATTATCAGTTTAGTTTGGCCTACTAGATTGGTCTTTCTTGCCATGGGAGAAGTGCTTAGCTTTGGGTTCAATCTTGCGGTGTCCTTACCCAGTGACAGAAAGGGTTGCAAGGCACGTATTGTATTGTTGCCATCGAGGATAACAAGATGGGGTTTATATCATATTGCATGAGTTTATCCCTCTACATCATGTCATCTTGCTTAATGCGTTACTCTGTTCATATGAACTTAATACTCTAGATGCATGCTAGATAACGGTCGATGTGTGGAGTAATAGTAGTAGATGCAGGCAGGAGTCGGTCTACTTGTTATGGACGTGATGCCTATATACATGATCATGCCTAGATAATCTCATAACTATGCGCTTTTGTATCAATTGCTCGACTGTAATTTGTTCACCCACCGTAATACTTATGCTATCTTGAGAGAAGCCTCTAGTGAACTATGGCCCCCGGGTCTATCTCTTATCATATTTGCTTTCAATCTACTTTTATTTGCATCTTTACTTTTTGCATCTATATTATAAAATAACAAAAATGTATTTATCTTATTATACTATCTTTATTAGATCTCACTTTCGCAAGTGGCCGTGAAGGGATTGACAACCCCTTTATTGCGTTGGTTGCGAGTTCTTAGTTTGTTTGTGTAGGTGTGTGGGACTTTTGAGGAGCCTCCTACTAGATTGATACCTTGGTTCTCAAAACTGAGGGAAATACTTACGCTACACTTGCTGCATCACCCTCTCCTCTTCGAGGAAAATGAACGCAAGCTCAAGACGTAGCATCGCTCTGCTTGGAACTGCACCAACTAACAGCTCCACCATTCAATATAAATATGTATCCGGTCTGCGACTTAGAGTCATCCATATTAGAGTCAAAGCTTGCATTGACGTAACCATTTACGACAAGCTCTTTGTCACCTCCATAAATTACAAACATATCCTTAGTCCTTTTCAGGTATTTCAGGATGTTCCTGACCGCTGTCTAGTGATCCACTCCTGGATTACTTTGGTACCTCCCTGCTATACTTATAGCAAGGCACACATCAGGTCTAGTACACATCATTGCATACATGATAGAACCTATGGCTAAGGCATAGGGAATGACTTTCATTTTCTCTCTATCTTTTGCGGTGGTTGGGCATTGAGTCTCACTAAAATTCACACCTTGTAACACAGGCAAGAACCCTTTCTTTGACTGGTCCATTTTGAACTTCTTCAAAACCTTATCAAGGTATGTGCTTTGTTAAAGTCTAATTAAGTGTCTTAATCTATCTCTATAGATCTTGATGCCTAATATATAAGTAGCTTCACCGAGGTCTTTCATTGAAAAATTCTTATTGAAGTATCCTTTTATGCTATCCAGAAATTATGTATCATTTCCAATCAACAATATGTCATCCACATATAATACCAGAAATGCTACAGAGCTCCCACTCACTTTCTTGTAAATACAAGCTTCTCCAAAAGTCTGTATAAAACCATATGTTTTGATCACACTATCAAAGCATATATTCCAACTCCGAGAGGCTTGCACCAGTCCATAAATGGATCGCTGGAGCTTGCACGCTTTGTTAACACCTTTAGGATCGACAAAACCTTCTGGTTGCATCATATACAACTCTCTTTAAGAAATCCATTAAGGAATGCAGTTTTGACATCCATTTGCCAAATTTCATAATCATAAAATGTGGCAATTGCTAACATGATTCGGATAGACTTAAGCATCGCTATGGCTGAGAAGGTCTCATCGTAGTCAACTCCTTGAACTTGTCGAAAAAATTCGCAACAAGTCGAGATTTGTAGACAGTAACATTACCATCAGAGTCAGTCTTCTTCTTAAAGATCCATCTATTCTCGATGGCTTGCCGATCATCGGGAAAGTCAACCAAAGTCCACACTTTGTTCTCATACATGGAACCCATCTCAGATTTCATGGCCTCAAGCCAATTCGCGGAATCTAGGCTCATCATCACTTCCTCATAGTTTGTAGGTTCGTCCTGGTCTAGTAACATGACTTCCAGAACGGGATTACCGTACCACTCTGGTGCGGACCGTACTCTGGTTGACCTACGAGGTTCGGTAGTAACTTGATCTGAAGCTTCATGATCATCATCATTAACTTCCTCACTAATTGGTGTAGGAATCACTGGAACTAATTTCTGTGATGAACTACTTTCCAATTCGGGAGAAGGTACAATTACCTCATCAAGTTCTACTTTCCTCCCACTCACTTCTTTTGAGAGAAACTCCTTCTCTAGAAAGGATCCATTCTTAGCAACGAATATCTTGCCTTCAGATCTGTGATAGAAGGTGTACCCAACAGTTTCCTTTGGGTATCCTATGAAGACACATTTCTCCGATTTGGGTTCGAGCTTATCAGGTTGAAGCTTTTTCACATAAGCATCGCAGCCCCGAACTTTAAGAAATGACAATTTGGGTTTCTTGCCAATCCACAGTTCATATGGTGTCGTCTCAATGGATTTAGATGGTGCCCTATTTAACGTGAATGCAGCCGTCTCTAAAGCATAACCCCAAAACGATAGCAGTAAATCGGTAAGAGACATCATAGGTCTCAGCATATCTAATAAAGTACGGTTACGACGTTCGGACACACCATTACGCTGTGGTGTTCCAGGCTGCGTGAGTTGTGAAACTATTCCACATTGTTTCAAATGAAGACCAAACTCATAACAAATATTCACCTCCACGATCAGATCGTAGAAACTTTATTTTCTTGCTATGATGATTTTCCACTTCACTCTGAAATTATGTGAACTTTTCAAGCGTTTCAGACTTATGTTTCATCAAGTAGATATACCCATATCTGCTCAAATAATCTATGAAGGTCAGAAATAACGATACCCGCCGCGAGCCTCAACACTCATCGAACCACATACATCAGTATGTATTATTTCCAATAAGTTAGTTGCTCGCTCCATTGTTCCACAGAACGGAGTCTTAGTCATCTTGCCCATGAGGCATGGTTCGCAAGTATCAAGTGATTCCAAAAGCCCATCAGCATGGAGTTTCTTCATGCGTTTTACACCAATATGACTTAAACGGCAGTGCCACAAATAAGTTGCACTATCATTATTAACTTTGCATCTTTTGGCTTCAATATTATGAATATGTGCATCACTACAATCAAGATTCAACAGAAATAGACCACTCATCAAGGGTGCATGACCATAAAATATATTACTCATATAAATAGAACAACCATTATTCTCTGATTTAAATGAATAACCGTCTCGCATCAAACAAGATCCAAAAATAATGTTCATGCTCAACGCTGGCACCAAATAACAATTATTCAGGTCTAAAACTAATCCCGACGGTAGATGTAGAGGTAACATGCCGACGGTGATCACATCGACTTTGGAACCATTTCCCACGTGCATCATCACCTCGTCCTTAGCCAATCTTCATTTAATCCGTAGCCCCTGTTTCGAGTTGCAAATCTGAGCAACAGAACCAGTATCAATACCCAGGCGCTACTACGAGCATTAGTAAGGTACACATCAATAACATGTATATCAAATATACTTTTCACTCTGCCATCCTTCTTATCCGCCCAATACTTGGGGCAGTTCCGCTTCCAGTGACCAGTCCCTTTGCAGTAGAGGCACTCAGTCTCAGGCTTAGGTCCAGACTTGGGCTTCTTCACTTGAGCAGCAACTTGCTTGCCGTTCTTCTTGAAGTTCCACTTCTTCCCTTTGCCCTTTTTCTTGAAACTAGTGGTCTTGTTAACCATCAACACTAGATGCTCCTTCTTGATTTCTACCTCCGCAGCCTTTAGCATTGCAAAGAGCTCGGGAATTGTCTTATCCATCCGTTGCATATTATAGTTCGTTATGAAGCTTTTATAGCTTGGTGGCAGTGATTGAAGAAATATGTCAATGACACTATCATCAAGAAGATTAACTCTCAGCTGAGTCAAGTGGTTGTGGTACCCAGACATTCTGAGTATGTGTTCACTGACAGAACTATTCTCCTCCATCTTGCAGCTATAGAACATGTTGGAGACTTCATATCTCTCAATTCGGGCATTTTCTTGAAATCTTAACTTCAACTCTTGGAACATCTCATATGCTCCATGACGTTCAAAACGTCTTTGAAGTCCCGACTATAAGCCGTAAAGCATGGCACACTGAACTATCGAGTAGTCATTAGCTTTGCTCTGCTAGACGTTCATAACGTCCAGAGTTGCTCCTGCAGTGGGTCTTGCACCTAGCGGTGCTTCCAGGACATAATTCTTCTGTGCAGCAATGAGGATAATCCTCAAGTTACGGACCCAGTCCGTGTAATTGCTACCATCATCTTTCAACTTAGCTTTCTCTAGGAACGCATTAAAATTCAAGGGAACGGTAGCACGGGCCATTGATCTCAACAACATAGACATGCAAAAACTACCAGGTACTAAGTTCATGATAAATTAAAGTTCAATTAATCATATTACTTAAGAACTCCCACTTAGATAGACATCCCTCTAGTCATCCAAATGATCACATGATCCATATCAACTAAACCATGTTCGATCATCATGTGAGATGGAGTGGTTTTCAATGGTGAACATCACTATGTTGATCATATCTACTATATGATTCACGTTCGACCTTTCGGTCCCAGTGTTCCGAGGCCATATCTGCATATGCTAGGCTCGTTAAGTTTAACCTGAGTATTTTGCATGTGCAAAACTAGCTTGCACCCATTATATGTGAACATAGAGCTTATCACACCCGATCATCATGTGGTGTCTCGGCACGACGAACGTAGCAACAGCGCATACTCAGGGAGAACACTTATACCTTGAAATTTAGTGAGGGATCATCTTATAATGCAACCGCCGAACTAAGCAAAATAAGATGCATAAAAGATAAACATCACATGCAATCAAAATATGTGACATGATATGGCCATCATCATCTTGTTCCTTTGATCTCCATCTCCGAAGCACCGTCATGATCTCCATCGTCACCGGCTTGACACCTTGATCTCCATCGTAGCATCATTGTCATCTCGCCAACTATTGCTTCTATGACTATCGCTACCGCTTAGTGATAAAGTAAAACAATTACATGGCAATTGCATTTCATACAATAAAGCGACAACCATAAGGCTCCTGCCACTTGCTGATAACTTTTACAAAACATGATCATCTTATACAATAATTTATATCTCATCACGTCTTGACCATATCACATCACAACATGCCCTGCAAAAACAAGTTAGACGTCCTCCACTTTGTTGTTGCAAGTATTACGTGGCTGCTATGGGCTTCTAGCAAGAACCGTTCTTACCTACACATCAAAACCACAATGATTTTTCGTCAAGTGTGTTGTTTTAACCTTCAACAAGGATCGGCCGTAGTCAAACTCGATTCAACTAAAGTTGGAGAAACAGACACCCGCTAGCCACCTGTGTGCGAAGCACGTCGGTAGAACTAGTCTCATGAACGCGGTCATGTAATGTTGGTCCGGGCCGCTTCATTCAACAATACCGCCGAATCAAAGTAAGACGTTGGTGGTAAGCAGTATGACTATTATCGCCCACAACCCATTGTGTTCTACTCGTGCATATAAACATCTACGCATAGACTTGGATCTGATACCACTATTGGGGAACGTAGTAATTCAAAAAAAATCCTACGATCACGCAAGATCTATCTAGGAGATGCATAGCAACGAGAGGGGAGAGTGTGTCCATCTACCCTGGTAGATCGAAAGCGGAAGCGTTTAGTAACGCGGTTGATGTAGTTGAACGTCTTCATGATCCAACCGATCCAAGTACCGGACGTACGGCCCCTCCGTGTTCAGCACACATTAAGCACGATGACGTCCCTCGAGCTCTTGATCCAGTTGAGGGCGAGGGAGAGTTCCGTCAGCACGACGGCGTGGCGACGGTGATGATGAAGTCACCGGCGCAGGGCTTCGTCTAAGCACTACGACGATATGACCGAGGTGTTAAACCGTGGAGGGGGCACCGCACACGGCTAAGAGATTGTCTGTTGTCCTTTGGGGTGCACCCCTGCCCACGTATATAAAGGAGGGAGGAGGAGGCTGGGCCCCTAGGGAAGCGCCAAGTGTGGGGAGCCCTACTAGGACTCCCAAGTCCTAGTAGGATTCCCTCTCCTTTTTTTCCTTTTCCAGAGTAGCAAAGGGGGAAAGAGAAAAGGAGCAGGAGAGGGAAAGGGGGGCACCACCCCCACCCCTTGTCCAATTCGGATTGGCAAGGGGGGCGCCACCTCCTATGGACGGCCCTCTCTCCTCCACTAAGGCCCATGTTGGCCCATTAACTTCCCAGGGGGAGGGTTCCGGTAACCCCCGGTACTCTGAAACTTATCCGAAACTTCCTGAAACCATTCTGGTGTTTGTATGTAACCTTCCAATATATTGATCTTTACCTCTCGACCATTTCGAGACTCCTTGTCATGTCTGTGATCTCATCCGGGACTCCGAACAAACTTTGGTCATCAAATCACATAACTCATAATAGAAATCGTCATCGAACGTTAAGCGTGCGGACCCTACGGGTTCGAGAACTCTGTAGACATGACCGAGACACATCTCTGGTCAATAACCAATAGCAGAACCTAGATGCCCATATTGGCTCCTACATATTCTACGAAGATCTTTATCGGTCAAACCACATAACAACATACGTTTTTCCCTTTGTCATCGATATGTTACTTGCCCGAAATTCGATCGTCGGTATCCTCATACCTAGTTCAATCTCGTTACCAGCAAGTCTCTTTAATTCTTCCATAATGCATCATCCCATAACTAACTCATTAGTCATATTGCTTGCAATGCTTAGTGATGTGCATTACCGAGAGGGCCCAGAGATACCTCTCCCATACATGGAGTGACAAATACTAATCTTGATATATGCCAACCCAACAAACACCTTCGGAGACACCTGTAGAGCATCTTTATAATCACCAAGTTACGTTGTGACGTTTGATAGCACACAAGGTGTTCCTCCGATATTCGGGAGTTGCATAATCTCATAGTCTGAGGAACATGTATAAGTCATGAAGAAAGCAATAGCAATAAAACTAAACGATCATTATGCTAAGCTAACGGATGGGTCTTGTCCATCACATCATTCTCTAATGATGTGATCCCGTTCATCAAATAACAACACATATCTATGGCTAGGAAACTTAACCATCTTTGATTAACGAGCTAGTCTAGTAGAGGCTTACTAGGGACACTCTGTTTGTCTATGTATTCACACATGTATTAAGTTTTCGGTTAATACAATTCTAGCATGAATAATAAACATTTATCATGATATAAGGAAATATAAATAACAACTTTATTATTGCCTCTAGGGCATATTTCCTTCAAAAACTACTTGGCATTTCCTTCAGCTCCTCGTTGGGTTCGACACTCTTACTTATCGAAAAGAGCTACAATTGATCCCCTATACTTGTGGGTCATCAAGGCTATTTTCTGGCACCGTTTCCGGCGAGTGAAGCGCCTTTGGTAAGTTGAATTTGGTAAGGAAACATTTATATAGTGTGCTGAAATTTATTGTCACTTGTTACTATGGAAAACAATCCTTTGAGGGGTTTGTTCGGGGTATCTTTGCTATGTCTTGATCTTGCGTTCGTTTTCCTAGAAGAGGAAAGGGTGATGCAGCAATAGTAGCGTAAGTATTTCCCTCGGTTATTGAGAACCAAGGTATCAATCCAGTAGGAGGCTCCCCAAAAGTCCCACGCACCTACACAAACAAACAAAGAACTCGCAACTAACGCAATAAAGGGGTTGTCAATCCCTTCACGCCACTTGCGAAAGTGAGATCTGATAGAGATAGTATGATAAGATAAATATATTTTTGGTATTTTATGATATAGATTGGAAAAGTAAAGATACAAATAAAAGTAGATTGAAAGCTTATATGATAAAAGGTAGACCCCCGGGCCATAGGTTTGACTAGTGGCTTCTCTCAAGATAGCATAAGTATTACGGTGGGTGAACAAATTACTGTCGACCAATTGATAGAAAAGCAAATAATTATGAGATTATCTAGGCATGATCATGTATATAGGCATCACGTTTGTGATAAGTAGACCGACTCTTGCCTGCATCTACTACTATTACTCCACACATCGACTGCTATCCAGCATGCATCTAGAGTATTAAGTTCATAAGAACAGAGTAACGCATTAAGAAAGATGACATGATGTAGAGGGATAAACTCATGCAATATGATATAAACCCCACCTTTTTATCCTCGATGGCAACAATACAATACGTGCCTTACAACCCCTATTGTCACTGGGTAAGGGCGCCGCAAGATTTAACCCAAAGCTAAGCACTTCTCCCATTGCAAGAAAGATCAATCTAGTAGGCCAAACCAAACTGATAATTCGAAGAGACTTTCAAAGATAACTCAATCATACATAAAAGAATTCAGAGGAGATTCAAATATTTCTCATAGATAAACTTGATCATAAACCCACAATTCATCGGATCTCGACAAACACACTGCAAAAAGAGTTACATCGAATAGATCTCCATGAGAGAGGGGGGGGAACATGGTATTGAGATCCAAAAAGAGAGAAGAAGCCATATAGCTAATAACTATGGACCCGAAGGTCTGTGGTAAACTACTCACAACTCATCAGAGGGGCTATGGTGTTGATGCAGAAGCCCTCCATGGTCGATTCCCCCTCCGGCGAAGCGCTGACGAAGGCTCCAAGATGGGATCTCGCGGATACAGAAGGTTACGCCAGTGGAAATTGTTTTACGTTGGCTCCCTGGATGTTTTCGGGGTACATGGGTATATATAGGAGGAAGAAGTAGGTCGGTGGCCGCCCGAGGGGCCCACGAGATAGGGGGCACGCCCTGTAGGGGTGGGCGCGCCCTCCACCCTCGTGGCCGCCTCGGCTGCTTCTTGGCTTGCACTCCAAGTCTTTGGATCACATTTTTTCCAAAAATCACGCTCCTGAAGGTTTCATTCCGTTTGGACTCCGTTCGATATTCCTTTTCTTCGAAATACTGAAATAGGCAAAGAAAAAATAGCAATACGGGTTGGGCCTTCGGTTAGTAGGTTAGTCCCAAAAATGATATAAATGTGTTAAATAAAGCCCATAAACATCTAAAAGGGGTAATATAATAGCATGAAACAATTAAAAATTATAGATACGTTGGAGACATATCAAGCATCCCCAAGCTTAATTCCTGGTCGTCCTCAAGTAGGTAAATGATAAAAACAGAATTTTTGATGTGGAATGCTACCTAGCATAATTGTCAATGTAATTTTCTTTATTGTGGTATGAATGTTCAGATCCAAATGATAAAAGTTCATATTGACATAAGAAATAGTAATACTTCAAGCGTACTAATAAAAGCAATCATGTCTTCTCAAAATAACATGGCTAAAGAAAGTTCATCCTACAAAATCATATAGTTAGGCTATGTTTCATTTTCATCACACAAAATACTCCCATCAAGAACAACCCCGGTTTCAGCCAAGCAATTGGTTCATACTTTTTAACGCGCTTCAGCCTTTTTCAACTCTCACGCAATACATGAGCGTGAGACATGGATATAGCACTATGGGTGCAATAGAATATGATGATGGAGGTTGTGTGGAGAAGACAAAAAGGGAGAAAGTCTCACATTGACGAGGATAATCAACGGGCTATGGAGATGCCCATCAATTGATGTCAACATGGGGAGTAGGGATTGCCATGCAACGGATGCACTAGAGCTATAAATGTATAAAAGCTCAACAAAAGTAACTAAGTGGGTGTGCATCCAACTTGCTTGCTCACGAAGACCTAGGGCATTTGAGGAAGCCCATCATAGGAATATACAAGCCAAGTTCTATAATGAAAAATTCCCACTAGTATATGAAAGTGACAACATATGAGACTCGCTATATGAAAAACATGGTGCTACTTTGAAGCACAATATATGAGACTCGCTATATGGAGGACATGGTGCTACTTTGAAGAACAAGTGTGGAAAAAGAGATAGTAACATTGCCCCCGTTTTATTTATTTTCTTTCTCTTTTTTTCTATCTTTTCTTTCTTTTCTTTTTTTTCTTTTCCTTTTTTTGGGCCTTCCTTTTTTTCTTTTGGCATTTCTTTTTTTCTTTTTCTTTTTTTTCTTTTTGGGGACAATGCTCTTATAATTATGATATTCACACTTCTATTAATTTACAACATATGAATTACAACTCAAAACTAGAACAAGATATGACTCTATATGAATGCCTCCGGCGGTGTACCGGGATGAGCAATGAATCAAGAGTGACATGTATGAAAAATTATGCATGGTGGCCTTGCCAAAAATACGATGACAACTACATGATCATGCAGTGGCAATATGACAATAGTAATGCGTGTCATGATGATAAACGAAATGGTGGAAAGTTGCATGGCAATATATCTCGGAATGGCTATGGAAATGCCATAATAGGTAGGTATGGTGGCTGTTTTGAGGAAGATATAAGGAGGCTTATGTGTGATAGAGCGTATCATATCACGGGGTTTGGATGCACTGGCGAAGTTTGCACCAACTCTCAAGGTGAGAAAGGGCAATGCACGGTACCGGAGAGGCTAGCAATGATGGAAGGGTAAGAGTGCGTATAATCCATGGACTCACATTAGTCATAAAGAACTCATATAATTATTGCAAAAGTTTTATTAGCCCTCGAAGCAAAGTACTACTACGCATGATCCTAGGGGGGAGGTTGGTAGGAGTTAACCATAGCGCGCCCCCGACCTCCGCTCAAGGGAAGGCAATCAAAAGAGCACTCTATGCAATAAATTTGTTACACAACTTTCACCATATGTGCATGCTACGGGACTTGCTAACTTCAACACAAGCATTCTTTAAATTCATAATCACCCAACTAGCATGACTTTAATATCACAACCTCCATATCTCAAAACAATTATCAGTATCAGGTTGATCATAGCATCCAATTCACTTCCTATGATAGTTTTTATTATACCCAACTTGGATGCTTACCATTCTAGGACCAATTTTATAACCATAGCAAATACCATGCAGTTCTAAAAGACTCTCAAAATAATATAAGTGAAGCATGAGAGACTAGCAATTTCTACAAAATTAAGCCACCACCGTGCTCTAAAATAAATAAGTGAAGCACTAGGGCAAAAACTATCTAGCTCAAAAGATATAAGTGAAGCACATAGAGTATTATAATAAATTTCAATCAAGTAGGCTTCTCCCAAAAGGTGTGTACAGAAAGGATGATTGTGGAAAACTAAAAAGCAAATACTAATATCATACACGACGCTCCAAGCAAAACACATATCATGTGGTGAATAAAAATATAGCTCCAAGTAAAGTTACCAATGAATGAAGACGAAAGAGGGGATGCCTTCCGGGGGCATCCCCAAGCTTAGGCTTTTGGCTATTCTTGAATATCTTGAGGTGCCATGGGCATCCCCAAGCTTAGGATTTTGCCACTCCTTATTCCATAGTCCATCAAATCTTTATCCAAAACTTGAGAACTTCACAACACAAAACTCAACAGGAAATCTCATAAGCTCTGTTAGTGAAAGAAAACAAAACCACCACATAAGGTACTGTAATGAACTCATTCTTTATTTATTTTGGTGTTAAACATACTGCATTCCAAGTTCTCTATGGTTCATACTACTTAATACTAGCCATGGATGCATCAAAATAAGCAAACAACACATGAAAAACAGAATCTGTCAAAAACAGAACAGTCTGTAGCAATCTGTGACTAACGCAAACTTCTGGAACTTTAAAAATCCTACAAAAATAGGAAGTCCTAGGAAATTTGTCTATTAATGAGCTGCAAAAAGAATAAACGCAAACTCACGTTTCTGTGATTTAAAAAACTAATTTCGTGCATGCAAAGTTTCTGTTTTTCAGCAGAATCAAATTAACTATCACCATAGGTTATCTTATAGGTTCTACTTGGCACAAACACTAATTAAAACATAAAAACACATCTAAACAGAAGGTAGATGCAAAATTTATTACTAAACATAAACAAAAACATAAAACACAATTGGGTTGCCTTCCCAACTAGCACTATCGTTTAACGCCCCTAGCTAGGCATAAAAGCGAAGATAGATCTAAGTAGTGCCATCTTTGGCACTCAATTCATAAGTAGCCCGCATGATAGATTCGTAAGGTAATTTATTTAAATTTCTTGGAAAGTGCTCCATGCCTTTCCTTAATGTAAATTGGAATCTAATATTCCCTTCCTTCATATCAATAATCGCGCCAATCGTTCTAAGGAAAGGTCTACCAGGAATAACAGGGCAAGAAAGATTGCACTCTATATCAAGAACGATAAAATCTACGGGCACCAAATTTCTATTTCCAACAATTAGAACATAATTGATCCTTCCCATTGGCTTTTTAATGGTGGAATCCGCAAGGTGCAAATTTAAAGAGCAATCATCAAGATCATGGAAACCTAGAATATCACAAAAAGTTTTCGGAATCGTGGAAACACTAGCACCCAAATCACACAAAGCAAAACACTCATGATCTTTTATTTTAATTTTTATAGTAGGTTCCCACTCATCATAAAGTTTTCTAGGTATAGAAACTTCCAAATTAAGTTTTTCATCAAAAGATTGCATCAAGGCATCAACAATATCTTTGGTAAAAGCTTTATTTTGACTATAAGCATGAGGAGAATTAACAACGGATTGCAACAAGGAAATACAACTTTCTAAAGAACAATTATCATAATCAAATTCCTTGAAATCCAAGATAGTGGGTTCAATGCTATTTAAAGTAATGACCTCTCCAATCCCACTTTTACCAAATTTAGCATCAAGATCTAAAAACTCTGAATTATTGGGACACCTTCTAACTAAACTTGATTCATCTCCAGTCCCATTATTATTAAGATTCATATTGCAAAACAAAGATCTAATAGGTGACACATCAATAACTTTAAGATCTTCATCATTATTTTTACGGAAACTAGAAGAACACGCCTTTACAAAGCAATCTTTCATAGCACGCAATCTAGCGGTTCTTTCCTTGCACTCATCAATGGAAATTCTCATGGCTTTGAGAGACTCATTGATATCATGCTTAGGAAGAGTAGATCTAAGTTTAAGAGAATCAACATCAATCGAAAGTCTATCAACGTTCCTAGCCAAATATTGAGCAATTTTTCTTCAAGCAAAGCATTAAAATTCTTTTGAGAAATCATAAATTCTTTCACACTATTCTCAAAGTCAGATGGCATATTATTAAAATTACCATAAGAATTATTGTAGGAATTTCCATAATTATTAGAGGAATTACTAGGGAACGGTCTTGGATTAAAGTTTCCTCTATAAGCATTGTTTCCAAAACTATTCCTACCAACAAAATTCACATACATAGATTCATTATTATTCTCAATCAAAGTAGACAAAGGCATATCATTGGGATCAAGAGGAGCATTCTTAGTAGCAAACAGTTTCATAAGTTCATCCATCTTTCCACTCAAAACATTAATTTCTTCTATAACATGCACTTTTTTACTAGTAGATCTTTCGGTGTGCCTTTGAGAATAATTAGCCATAATATTATGAAGAAGTTTTGTAGCATCTCCTAAAGTGATTTCCATAAACGTGCCTCCCGCGGCCGAATCTAAAAGATTTCTAGACGCAAAGTTCAAACTGGCATAAAATTTTTGTATGATCATCCATAAATTCAAACCATGAGTAGGACAATTGCGAATCATCAATTTCATTCTTTCCCAATATTGGGCAACATGCTCATGATCAAGTTGTTTAAAATTCATAATATCGTTCCTAAGAGTGATAATCTTAGCGGGAGGAAAATATTTAGAGATAAAAACATCTTTGCACTTGTTCCAAGAATCAATACTATTTTTAGGCAAAGACGAAAACCAAACTTTAGCACGATCTCTAAGTGAAAATGGAAATAACTTCAATTTAACAATATCATTATCCGTATCTTTCTTCTTTTGTATATCACACAAATCAACAAAGTTGTTTAGATGGGTAGCGGCATCTTCACTAGGAAGGCCGATTTAATTGATCTTCGTAACAAGATTCAAGAAAGCGATGATCGATTTCACAAGACTCAACATCATTAAGAGGAGCAATCAGAGTACTAAGGAAATCATTATTATTGGTATTGGAGAAATCACACAATTTGGTATTATCTTGCGCCAAGGCAACAAGTAATCCAACAAACAAGAAAACAGAAAAAGGCAAGCAAAAAAGAGAGGAGAAGATTGGGAAAGAGAGGGTGAATAAAACGGCAAAGGTGAAGTGGGGGAGAGGAAAACGAGAGGCAAATGCCAAATAATGTAAATGCGAGGGAGATGAGTTTGTGATGGGTACTTGGTATGTCTTGACTTGAGCGAAGACCTCCCCGGCAACGGCGCCAGAAATCCTTCTTGCTATGTCTTGAGCATGCGTTGGTTTTCCTTTAAGAGGAAAGGGTGATGCAGCAATAGTAGCGTAAGTATTTCCCTCAGTTTTTGAGAACCAAGGTATCAATCCAGTAGGAGGCTCCTCAAAAGTCCCACGCACCTACACAAACAAACAAAGAACTCGCAACCAACGCAATAAAGGGGTTGTCAATCCCTTCACGGCCACTTGCGAAAGTGAGATCTGATAGAGATAGTATGATAAGATATATATATTTTTGGTATTTTATGATAGATTGGAAAAGTAAAGATACAAATAAAAGTAGATTGAAAGCTTATATGATAAAAGATAGACCCGGGGGCCATAGGTTTCACTAGTGGCTTCTCTCAAGATAGCATAAGTATTACGGTGGGTGAACAAATTACTGTCGATCAATTGATAGAAAAACGAATAATTATGAGATTATCTAGGCATGATCATGTATATAGGCATCACGTCCGCAACAAGTAGACCGACTCCTGCCTGCATCTACTACTATTACTCCACACATCCACCGCTATCCAGCATGCATCTAGAGTATTAAGTTCATAAGAATAGAGTAACGCATTAAGAAAGATGACATGATGTAGAGGGATAAACTCATGCAATATGATATAAACCCCACCTTTTTATCCTCGATGGCAACAATACAATACGTGCCTTGCAACTCCTATTGTCACTGGGTAAGGACGCCACAAGATTGAACCCAAAGCTAAGCACTTCTCCCATGACAAGAAAGATCAATCTAGTAGGCCAAACTAAACTGATAATTCGAAGAGACTTGCAAAGATAACTCAATCATACATAAAAGAATTCAGAGGAGATTCAAATATATCTCATAGATAAACTTGATCATAAACCCACAATTCATCGGATCTCGACAAACACACCGCAAAAAGAGTTACATCGAATAGATCTCCACGAGAGAGGGGGAGAACATGGTATTGAGATCCAAAAAGATAGAAGAAGCCATCTAGCTAATAACTATGGACCTGAAGGTCTGTGGTAAACTACTCACAACTCATCGGAGGGGATATGGTGTTGATGTAGAAGTCCTCCATGGTCGATTCCCCCTTCGGCGGAGCGCCGGCGAAGACTCCAAGATGGTATCTCACGGATACAGAAGGTTATGGCGGTGGAAATTGTTTTTCGTTGGCTCCCTGGATGTTTTCGGGGTACGGGGGTATATATAGGAGGAAGAAGTAGGTCGGTGGCCGCCCGAGGGGCCCACGAGATAGGGGCGCGCTCTCCACCCTCGTGGCTGCCTCGGCTGCTTCTTGGCTTGCACTCCAAGTCCTCTGGATCACGTTTGTTCCAAAAATCACGCTCCCGAAGGTTTCATTCCGTTTGGACTCCGTTTGATATTCCTTTTCTTCGAAATACTGAAATAGGCAAAAAAAACAGCAATACGTGTTGGGCCTCCGGTTAGTAGGTCAGTCCCAAAAATGATATAAATGTGTAAAATAAAGCCCATAAACATCCAAAAGGGGTAATATAATAGCATGGAACAATAAAAGATTATAGATACGTTGGAGACGTATCAATCTTCACCTTGTCCGGAACCACAATTAGCTACCCCTCAACCTACTGCACCTACTAAAAATATTGAATATGAAATTTCTTCGGTATGATAGAATAACTGCTAGCTAATCCTTATACAGGAGATGGAACCGAACATCCTGACATGCACTTGATATATGTAGAACAAATTTGTGGATTGTTCAAGCTTGCAGGTTTACCCGGAGATGAAGTTATGAAAAAGGTTTTCCCTTTTCTTTCAAGGGAAAAGCATTGGCATGGTATAGGCAATGCGATTATATTGGATCATGGAATTGGAATCGCTTGAAATTGGAGTTCCACCAAAAAAATTATCCTATGCATCTAGTTCATTGTGATCGGAATTATACATATAATTTTTGGCCTCGTGAAGGATAAAGTATCGCTCTAGCTTGGGGATGCTTAAGTCAATGTTATATTCATGGCCCAATCATGAGCTCTCAAGAGAAATTATTATCCAGAACTTTTATGCTTGGCTTTCTCGTATTGATCAAACCATGCTTGATACTTCTTGTGCTGGTTCTTTTATGAAGAAGACTATTGAATTCCATGGGATCTTTTGGAAAGAATTAAATGCAACTCTGAAGATTGGGAACTCGAGAAGGTAAAGAGTCAGGTATTAAGCTTAAGTATGATTGTGTTAGATCTTTTATGGATACCGATGCTTTTCAAAAGTTTAGCACTAAATATGGACTTGACTCTGAGATAGTAGCCTCCTTTTGTGAATCATTTGCTACTCATGTTGATCTCCCTAAATAGAAGTGGTTTAAATATCACCCAGCTGTTAAAGAAGAAATCAAAGAGCCAGTACCAGTTGAAGAGGAAACTATAATTTATAATGTTGATCCAGTTGTTCCTTCTGCTTGTATTGAGAAACCACCCTTCCCTGTTATGATAAAGGAACATGCTAAAGTTTCAACTGTGGTTAACAAAAGCTATATTAGAACACCTAAACCTGATGAACAAATTAAAGTAGAACATAGTATTGCTATGGTTAAAGATCTCTTGGAAGAAGATATGGATGGGCATGTTATTTACTTCTGTGAAGAAGCTGCTAGAATTGCCAAACCTGATAAAAAGGATAAACATAGACCTGTTGTTGGCATGCTCGTCATCTCAGTTAAAATAGGATATCATTGTTATCATGGTTTATGTGACATGGGTGCTAGTGTGAGTGATATTCCTTACACCTTATATCAAGAAATTATGAATGACATAGCACCCGCAGAGATAGAAGAAATAGATGTTACTATTAAACTTGCTAATAGAGATGCCATATCACCAATTGGGATTGTTAGAGATGTTGAAGTTTTGTGTGGAAAAATAAAATACCCTACTGATTTCCTTGCTCTTGGTTCCCCACAAGATGACTTATGTCCCATTATCTTTAGTAGACCTTTCTTGAACACCGTTAATGCTAAAATAGACTGTGAGAAACAAATTGTCGGTGTTAGCTTTGGTAATGAGTCTCATGAGTTTAATTTTTCCAAGTTTAGTAGAAAACTTCACGAAAAAGAATTGCCTAGTAAAGATGAATTAATTGGTCTTGCTTCTATTGCTGTGCCACCTACTGATCCACTAGAACAATATTTGCTAGACCATGAAAATGATTTACATATGCATGAAAGAAATGAAATCGATAAGATTTTCTTTGAACAACATCCTCTTCTTAAACACAATTTTCCTATTGAAACTCTGGGAGGTCCTCCTCCACCTAAAGGTGATCCTGTGTTTGAATTAAAACAATTGCCAGACACTTTGAAATATGCTTATCTTGATGAAAAGAAGATGTATCCTGCTATTATTAGTGCTAACCTTTCAGAACATGAAGAAGAAAGATTATTGAAAGTTCTAAGGAAGCACCGAGCTGCTATTGGATATACTCTTGATGATTTAAAGGGCATTAGTCCCACTCTATGTCAGCACAAAACTAATATGGAACCTGATGCTAAACTCGTTGTTGATCACCAAGGTCGGTTAAATCGGAAGATAAAAGAAGTGGTAAGAACGGAAATATTAAAACTCCTGGAAGCAGGTATAATTTATCCCATAGCTGATAGTATATGGGTAAGTCATGTTCATTGTGTTCCTAAGAAGGGAGTTATAACTGTTGTTCCTAATGATAAGAATGAACTTAGCCCCCAGAGAATTGTTACATGCTATAGAATGGTAACTGATTTTAGAAAATTAAACAAAGCAACTAGAAAAGATCATTACCCTTTGCCTTTTATTGATAAAATGCTTGAAAGATTATCTAAGCACACACATTTTTGCTTCCTTGATGGATACTCTGGCTTTTCACAAGTACCTGTTTCTCAACCTGATCAAGAAAATACCACTTTTACTTGTCCCTTTGGAACTTATGCTTATAGACGTATGCCTTTTGGTTTATGCAATGCACCTGCTACCTTTCAAAGATGTATGGCTGCTATATTCTCTGACTTTTGTGAAAGGATTATTGAGGTTTTCATGGATGACTTCTCTGTTTATGGGAAGTCTTTTGATGATTGTTTAAGCAATCTTGATCGAGTTTTGCAGAGATGTGAACAAACAAATCTTGTATTGAAATGGGAGAAATGCCACTTTATGGTTAACGAAGGCATTGTCTTGGGTCATAAGATTTCTGAGAAGGGTATTGAAGTGGACAAAGCTAAGGTTGATGCAATTGAGAAAATGCCATGTCCTAAGGACATCAGAGGTATTCGTAGTTTCCTTGGTCACACTAGTTTCTATAGGAGATTTATCAAAGACTTTTCTAAAATTTCTAGGCCTCTTACAAATCTTTTGCAAAAGGATATTCCTTTTGTTTTCGATGATGATTGTTTAGAAGCTTTTGAAACACTCAAGAAAGCCTTAATTTCTGCACCTATTGTTCAACCACCTGACTGGAACTTGCCTTTTGAAATTATGTGTGATGCTAGTGATTATGATGTTGGTGTTGTTCTAGGACAAAGAGTTGATAAGAAATTGAATGTTATTCATTATGATAGTAAAACTCTAAACAGTGCTCAGCAAAATTATGCCACTGCTGAAAAGGAATTTCTAGCAGTGGTGTTTGCTTGTGATAAATTTAGATCTTACATTGTTGATTCTAAAGTTATCGTTCACACCGACCATGCTGCTATTAAATATCTTATGGAAAAGAAATATGCTAAACCTAGACTTATTAGATGGGTTCTCTTGTTGCAAGAATTTGATTTACATATCATTGATAGGAAAGGAGCTGAGAACCCCGTAGCTGACAACTTGTCTGGGCTTGAAAATGTGCTTGATGACCCACTACCTATTGATGATAGTTTTCCTGATGAGCAGTTAGCTGCAATAAATGTTGCTCATAGTACTCCTTGGTATGCTGATTATGCTGATTACATTGTTGCTAAATATTTACCACCTAGCTTTACATACAACCAAAAGAAACAAATTCTTCTATGATTTAAGACACTACTTTTGGGACAACCCACATCTTTATAAAGAAGGAGTAGATGATATTATTAGACGTTGTGTACCTGAGCATGAACAGGGATAAATCCTACGGAAATGTCACTCTGAAGCTTATGGAGGGCATCATGCTGGAGATAGAACTGCTCATAAGGTATTGCAGTCTGGATTTTATTATCCTACTCTCTTCAAGGATGCCCATAAGTACATCTCATCTTGTGATGAATGTCAAAGAATAGGTAATATTGGTAAGCGTCAAGAAATGCCTATGAATTATTCACTTGCTGTTGAACCATTTGATGTTTGGGAATTTGATTACATGGGACCTTCCTCTAATGGGTATACACATATTTTGGTTGCTGTTGATTATGTTACTAAATGGGTAGAAGCCATTCCAACAAGTAGTGCTGATCACAACACCTCTATTAAAATGCTTAAGGAAGTTATTTTCCCAAGGTTTGGAGTCCCTAGATATTTAATGACTGATGGTGGTTCACACTTTATTCATGGTGCTTTTCGTAAACTGCTTGCCAAGTATGATGTTAACCATAGAATTGCATCACCTTATCCTCACTCTATTGGTCAAGTTGAACTTAGCAATAGAGAAAAAAATTAATTTTGCAATAGACTACTAATAGTTCCAGGAAGAATTGGTCTAAGAAATCAGATGATGCACTTTGGGATTATAGAACAACATATAAAAATCCTATGGGTATGTCTCCTTATAAAATGGTTTATGGAAAAGCTTGTCATTTGACTCTTGAGTTAGAACATAAAGCATATTGGGCAATCAAAGAACTCAAATATGATTTCAAACTTGCTGGGGAAAAGAGGTTATTTGATATTAGCTCACTATATGAATGGACAACCCAAGCTTATGAAAATGCAAAATTATTCAAAGAGAATGTTAAAAGATGGCATGACAAAAGAATCCAAAAGCGTGAGTTTGAAGTGTTGGCGAACGCAGTAATTTCAAAAAAAAATCCTACGATCACGCAAGATCTATCTAGGAGAAGCATAGCAACGAGCAGGGAGAGTGTGTCCACGTACCCTCGTAGACCAAAAGCGGAAGCGTTAAGCAACATGGTTTGAGGTAGTCGAACGTCTTCGCGATCTAACCGATCAAGTACCGAACGCACGGCACCTCCACGATCTGCACACGTCCAGCTCGGTGACGTCCCTCGAACTCTAGAACCAGCTGAGGCCGAGGGAGAGTTCCGTCAGCATGACAGCGTGGTGACGGTGTTGATGAAGTTACCGGCGCAGGGCTTCGCCTAAGCACTATAACGATATGACTGAGGTGGAAATATGTGGAGGGGGCACCACACATGGCTAAAAAATCAACTTGTGTCTATGGGGTGCCCCTCCCGCATATATAAAGGAGTGGAGGAGGGGGCGGCCGGCCTCAAGGAGTGCGCCCCAAGGGGGGAATCCTACTCCAACTAGGAGTAGGTTCCCCCCTTTCCTAGTCCAACTAGGAGGGGGAAGGAAGGGGAAGAGGGAGAGAAGAAAAGGGGGCTGGCCCCCTTCCCAATTCGGATTGGGCTAAGGGGGGTGTGCCCCTCCTCTTGGCCTTCTCCTCTCTCTTTCACTATAGCCCATGTAGGCCCATTAAGCCCCAGGGGGGTTCCGGTAACCTCCCGGTACTCCGGAAAATGCCCGAACTCATCTGAAACCTTTCCGGTGTCCAAACATAGCCTTCCAATATATCAATATTTATGTCTCAACCATTCCGAGACTCCTCGTCATGTACGTGATCACATCCGAGAATCCGAACTACCTTCGGTACATTAAAACACATAAACTCATAATACCAACCGTCATCGAACATTAAGCGTGCGGACCCTACGGGTTCGAGAACTATGTAGACATGACTGAGACTCATCTCTGGTCAATAACCAATAGCGTAACCTGGATGCTCATATTGGCTCCCACATATTTTACGAAGATCTTTATCGCTCAAACCGCATAACAACATACGTTGTTCCCTTTGTCATTGGTATGTTACTTGCCCGAGATTCGATCGTCGGTATCACTATACCTAGTTCAATCTCGTTACTAGAAAGTCTCTCTTTACTCGTTCCGTAACGCCATCTTGTGACTAACTCATTAGTCACATTGCTTGCAAGGCTTATAGTGATGTGCATTACCGAGAGGGCCCAGAGATACCTCTCCGAAACACGGAGTGACAAATCCTAATCCCGATCTATGCCAACCCAACAAACACCATCAGAGACACCTGTAGAGAATCTTTATAATCACCCAGTTACATTTTGACGTTTGATAGCACACAAGGTGTTCCTCGGGTATTCGGGAGTTGCATAATCTCATAGTTATAGGAACATGTATAAGTCATGAAGAAAGCAATAGCAATAAAACTCAACGATCATTATGCTAAGCTAACGGATGGGTCTTGTCCATCACATCATTCTCCTAATGATGTGATCCCGTTCATCAAATGATAACACATGTCTATGGCTAGGAAACTTAGCCATCTTTGTTTAACGAGCTAGTCAAGTAGAGGCATACTAGGGACACTCTGTTTGTCTATGTATTCACACATGTACTAAGTTTCCGGTTAATACAATTCTGGCATGAATAATAAAAATTTATCATGAAATAAGGAAATAAATTATAACTTTATTATTGCCTCTAGGGCATATTTCCTTCAGTCTCCCACTTGCACTAGAGTCAATAATCTAGATCACATAACCATGTGATTAACACTAATAGTTTACATCACCATGTGATTAACACCCATAGTTCACATCGCCATGTGACCAACACCCAAAGAGTTTACTAGAGTCAATAATCTAGTTCACATAGCCATGTGATTAACACCCAAAGAGTACTAAGGTGTGATCATGTTTTGCTTGTGAGAGAAGTTTAGTCAACGGGTCTGCCACATTCAGATCCATATGTATTTTGCAAATTTCTATGTCTACAATGCTCTGCACGGAGCTACTCTAGCTAATTGCTCCCACTTTCAATATGTGCCCAGATTGAGACTTAGAGTCATCCGGATCAGTGTCAAAGCTTGCATCGACGTAACCCTTTACGATGAACTTTTTGTCACCTATCGAGAAACATATCCTTATTTTACTAAGGTTAATTTTGACCGTTGTCCAGTGATCCACTCCTGGATCACTATTGTACCCTCTTGCCAAACTCATGGTGAGGTACACAATAGGTCTGGTACATAGCATAGCATACTTCATAGAACCTATGACTGAAGCATAGGGAATGACTTTTCATTCTCTTTCTATTTTCTTCCGTGGTCGGGTTTTGAGTCTTTACTCAACTTCACACCTTGCAATACAGGCAAGAACTCCTTCTTTGACTGTTCCATTGTGAACTACTTCAAAATCTCATCAAGGTATGCACTCACTGAAAAAACTTATCAAGCGTCTTGATCTATCTCTATAGATCTTGATGCTTAGTATGTAAGCAGCTTCACCGAGGTGTTTCTTTGAAAAAACTCCTTTCAAACACTCCTTTATGCTTTCCAGAAAATCCTACATCATTTCCGATCAACAATATGTCATTCGCATATACTTATCAGAAACATTGTAGTGCTCGCACTCACTTTCTTGTAAATATAGGCTTCACCATAAGTTTGTATAAAACTATATGCTTTGATCAACTTATCAAAGTGTATATTCCAACTCCGAGATGCTTGCACCAGTCCATAGTTGAATCGCTGGAGCTTGCATATTTGGTTAGCACCTTTAGGATTGACAAAACCTTCTGGTTGCATCATATACAACTCTTTTTTAAGAAATCCATTAAGGAATGCGGTTTTTGACTTCCATTTGCTAGATTTCATAAAACGTGGCAATCGCTAACATGATTTGGATAGACTTAAGCATCGATACGAGTGAGAAAATCTCATCGTAGTCAACACCTTGAACTTGTCGAAAAACCTTTTGCAACAATTCGAGCTTTTAGATAGTAACACTACTATCAGCGTTCGTCTTCCTCTTGAAGATCCATTATTCTCAATGGCTTGCTGATCATCGAGCAAGTCAACCAAAGTCCATACTTTGTTCTCATACATGGATCCCATCTCAGATTTCATGGCCTCAAGCCATTTTGCGGAATCTGGGCTCATCATCCTAATAGTTCGTAGGTTCATCATGGTCTATTAATATGACTTCCAGAACAGGATTACCGTACCACTCTGGTGCGGATCGTACTCTGTTTGACCTACGAGGTTCGGTACTAACTTGATCTGAAGTTTCATGATCATCATCATTAACTTCCTCACTAATTGGTGTAGGAATCACTGGAACTGATTTTTGTGATGAACTACTTTTCAATTCGGGAGAAGGTACAATTAACTCATCAAGTTATACTTTCCTCCCACTCACTTATTTCGAGAGAAACTCCTTCTCTAGAAAGGATCCATTTTTAGCAACGAATATCTTGCCTTCAGATCTGTGATAGAAGGTGTACCCAACAGTCTCCTTTGGGTATCCTATGAAGACACACTTCTCCGATTTGGGTTTGAGCTTATCAGGCTGAAAGTTTATCACATAAGCATCACAACCCCAAACTTTAAGAAACGACAGCTTAGGTTTCTTGCTAAACCACAGTGCATATGGTGTCGTCTCAACGAATTTTTAGACGGTGCCCTATTTAACATGAATGCAGCTGTCTCTAATGCATACCCCCAAAACGATAGTGGTTAATCGGTAAGAGACATCATAGATCACACCATATCTAATAAAGTACGCTTACGATGTTCGGACACACCATTATGTTGTGGTGTGGCATGAGTTTGTGAAACTATTCGACATTGTTTTAATTGAAGGCCAAACTCGTAACTCAAATATTCACCTCCACGATCAGATCGTAGAAACTTTATTTTCTTGTTATGATGATTTTCCACTTCACTCTGAAATTCTTTGAACTTTTCAAATGTTTCAGACTTATGTTTCATCAAGTAAATATATCCATATCTGCTGAAATCATCTGTGAAGGTCAGAAAATAACGATACCTACCGCGAGCCTGAACACTCATCGGACCGCATACATCAGTATGTATTATTTCCAACAAGTCTGTTGCTCGCTCCATTGTTCCGGAGAACGGAGTCTTAGCCATCTTGCCCATGAGGCGCGGTTCGCAAGCATCAAATGATTCATAATAAAGTGATTCCAAAAGCCCATCAACATGGAGTTTCATGCGCTTTACACCAATATGACCTAAATGGCAGTGCCACAAATAAGTTGCACTATCATTATTAACTTTGCATCTTTTGGCTTCAATATTATGTATATGTGTATCACTACGATCGAGATCCAACAAACTATTTTCATTGGGTGTATGACCATCGAAGGTTTTATTCATGTAAACAGAGCAACAATTATTCTCTGACTTAAATGAATAACCGTATTGCAATAAACATGGTCAAATCATATTCATGTCCAACGCAAACGCCAAATTACATTTATTTAGGTTCAACACTAATCCCGAACGAGTAGGGAGTGTGCGATGATGATCATATCAATCTTGGAACCACTTCCAACACACATCATCACTTCACCCTTAACTAGTCTCTGTCCATTCTGCAACTCCCGTTTCGAGTTACTAATTTTAGCAACTAAACCGGTATCAAATACCCAAGGGTTGCTATGAACACTAGTAAAGTACACATCAATAATCTGTATATCAAATATACCTTTGTTCACTTTGCCATCCTTCTTATCCGCCAAATATTTGGGGTAGTTCCGCTTCTAATGATCATTCGCTTTGCAGTAGAAGCACTTGGTTTCAGGCTTAGGTCTAGCTTTGGGCTTCTTCATGGGAGTGACAACTTGCTTGCCATTCTTCTTGAAGTTCCCTTTCTTTTCCTTTGCCCTTTTCTTGAAACTTGTGATTTTGTTAACCATCAACAATTGATGCTTTTTCTTGATTTCTACCTTCGCCAATTTCAGCATCGCGAAGAGCTCGGGAATCGTTTTTGTCATCCCTCGCATATTATAGTTCGTCACGAAGTTCTAGTAACTTGGTGATAGTGACTAGAGAACTCTGTCAATCACTATCTTATATGGAAGATTAGCTCCCACTTGATTCAAGCGATTGTAGTACTCAAACATTCTGAGCACATGCTCACTAGCTGAGCTATTCTCCTCCATCTTGTAGGAAAAGTACTTTGTCAGAGGTCTCATACCTCTTAACACGGGCATGAGTCTGAAATACCAATTTCAACTCTTGGAACATCTCATATGCTCCATGGCGTTCAAAACGTTTTTGAAGTCCTGGCTTTAAGCCGTAAAGCATGGTGCACTAAAGTATCAAGTAGTCATCATACCGAGCTTTGCCAAATGTTCATAACATCTGCATATGCTCCTGCAATAGGTCTATCACCTAGCGGTGCATCAAGGACATAATTCTTCTGTGTAGCAATGAGGATAGTCCTCAGATTACAGACCCAGTCCGCATCATTGCTACTATCATCTTTCAACTCATTTTTCTCTAGGAACATATCAAAAATAAACGGGGAACTACATCGCAAGCTATTGATCTATAACATAGATATGCAAATACTATCAGGACTAAGTTCATGATAAATTAAAGTTCAATTAATCATATTACTTAAGAACTCCCACTTTGATAGACATCCCTCTAATCATCTAAGTGATCATGTGATCCATATCAACTAAACCATGTCCGATCATCACGTGAGATGGAGTAGTTTTCAATGGTGAACATCACTATGTTAATCATATCTACTATATGATTCACGCTCGACCTTTCGGTCTCAGTGTTCCGAGGCCATATCTGCATATGCTAGGCTCGTCAAGTTTAACCCGAGTATTCTGCGTGTGCAAAACTGGCTTGCACCCATTGTATGTGAACAGAGCTTATCACACCCAATCATCACGTGGTGTCTCGGCACGACGATATGTCACAACAGTGCATACTCAGGGAGAACAGTTATACCTTGAAATTTAGTGAGAGATCATCTTATAACGCTACCATCGAACTAAGCAAAATAAGATGCATAAAGGATAAACATCACATGCAATCAATATAAGTGATATGATATGGACATCATCATCTTGTGCCTTTGATCTCCATCTCCAAAGCACCGTCATGATCACCATCGTCACCGGCTTGACACCTTGATCTCCATTGAAGCATCATTGTCATCTCGCCAACTATTGCTACTACGACTATCGCTACTACGACTATCGCTACCGCTTAGTGATAAAGTAAAGCAATTACATGGCGATTGCATTTCATACAATAAAAGCGACAACCATATGGCTCCTACTAGTTGCCAAAAACTTTTACAAAACATGATCATCTCATACAACAATTTATATATCATCACGTCTTGACCATATCACATCACAACCTGCCCTGCAAAAACAAGTTAGACGTCCTCTACTTTGTTGTTGCAAGTTTTACGTGGCTGCTGCGGGCTTAGCAAGAACCGTTCTTACCTACGCATCAAAAACCACAACGATTTTTCGTCAAGTGTGCTGTTTTAACCTTCAACAAAGACCGGGCGTAGTGAAACTCGATTCAACAAAAGTTGGAGAAACAGACACCCACTAGCCACCTATGTGCAAAGCCCGGCGGTAGAACCAGTCTCATGAACGCAGTCATGTAATGTCGGTCTGGGCCGCTTCATCCAACAATACCGCCGAATCAAAGTATGACATGCTGGTAAGCAGTATGACTACTATCGCCCACAACTCTTTGTGTTCTACTCGTGCATATAACTTTACGCATAGACCTGGCTCGGATGCCACTGTTCGGAACGCAGTAATTTCAAAAAAAAATCCTACGATCACGCAAGATCTATCTGGGAGAAGCATAGCAACGAGCGGGGAGACTGTGTCCACGTACCCTCGTAAACCAAAAGCGGAAGCATTAAGTAGCGCAGTTGATGTAGTCGAACGTCTTCGCGATCCAACCGATCAAGTACCGAACACATGGCACCTTTGTGATCTACACACGTTCAGCTCGGTGACGTCCCTTGAACTATAGATCCAGCTGAGGCCAAGGGAGAGTTCTGTCAGTGTGACGGCGTGGTGACGGTGTTGATGAAGTTACCGATGCAGGGCTTCGCCTAAGCACTACAACGATATGACCGAGGTGGAACTCTGTGGAGGGGGGCACCGCTCACGGCTAAACAATCAACTTGTGTCTATGGGGTGGCCCCTCCCCCGTATATAAAGGAGTGGAGGAGGGGGGCGTCCGGCCTCAAGTGGTGCGCCCCAAGGGGGAATCCTACTCCAACTAGGAGTAGGTTCCCCTCTTTCCTAGTCCAACTAGGAGGGGGAAGGAAGGGGAAGAGAAAGAGAAGGAAAGGGGGGCTGGCCCCTTCCCAATTCGGATTTGGCTAAGGGGGGCGCCCCTCCTCTTGGCCTTCTCCTATCTCTTTCACTAAAGCCCATGTAGGGCCATTAAGCCCTAGGGAGGTTCCGGTAACCTCCCGGTACTCCGGAAAATGCCCGAACTCATTTGAAACCTTTCCGGTGTCCAAACATAGCCTTCCAATATATAAATCTTTATGTCTCAACCATTCCGAGACTCCTCGTCATGTCCGTGATCAGATTCGGGACTCTGAACTACCTTCGGTACATCAAAACACATAAACTCATAATACCAATCATCATCGAACGTTAAGCGTGCGGACCCTACGGGTTCGAGAACTATGTAGACATGGCTGAGACTCATCTCCGGTCAATAACCAATAGTGGAATCTGGATGCTCATATTAGCTCCCACATATTCTACGAAGATCTTTATCGGTCAAACCGCATAACAACATACGTTGTTCCCTTTGTCATCGGTATGTTACCTGCCCGAGATTCAATTGTCGGTATCACTATACCTAGTTCAATCTCGTTACTGGCAAGTCACTTTACTCGTTCCGTAATGCATCATGCCATGACTAACTCATTAGTCACATTGCTTGCAAGGCTTATAGTGATGTGCATTACTGAGAGGGCCCAGAGATACCTCTCCGAAACACGGAGTGACAAATCCTAATATCGATCTATGCCAACCCAACAAACACCATCGGAGACACCTGTAGAGCATCTTATAATCACCCAGTTACGTTGTGATGTTTGATAGCACACAAGGTGTTCCTCGGTATTTGGGAGTTGCATAATCTCATAGTTATAGGAACAGGTATAAGTCATGAAGAAAGCAACAACAATAAAACTCAACAATCATTATGCTAAGCTAATGGATGGGTCTTGTCCATCACATCATTCTCCTAATGGTGTGATCCAGTTCATCAAATGACAACACATGTCTATGGCTAGGAAACTTAGCCATATTTGATTAACGAGCTAGTCAAGTAGAGGCATACTAGGGACACTATGTTTGTCTATGTATTCACACATGTACTAAGTTTCCGGTTAATACAATTCTAGCATGAATAATAAACATTTATCATGAAATAAGGAAATAAATAATAACTTTATTATTGCCTCTAGGGCATATTTCCTTCATAAAGCTGGGGAATATGTTCTTTTGTACAACTCTCGTTTCAGATTCTTTGCAGGAAAACTCCTCTCAAAATGGGAAGGCCCCTATGTTATCGAGGAAATTCGGTCTGGAGTCATCAAAATAAATAATTCCGAAGGTACTAACCCGAAAGTTGTTAATGGGCAACGAATAAAGCATTATATCTTAGGTACGCCCATTAATGTTGAAAGTAATATTAACCAAACTTTGGCACCGGAAGAACATATAAAAGAGTCCTTCCGAAACACTCCAGAATCGTGGAAATAAGGAAATATGTGATACGGTAAGTAAACGGACTCCGAAAAATCTGCAAAAACATTTTTTTGTCAGTTTTGGAATATTTCATTTTTTTGGAAATAAAGAAACTTCCAGGAAGCGTCCCCTGGTGGGCACAAGACACCAGGGCCCGCCAGGCAGCCTGGCGCGCCCAGGTGGGTTGTGCCCATCTGGGACACCTTGCAGACTCCATTTTTCTTCCGTATACTTGTCCTCCAAGATAAAAAAATCTATATATAGTTCCCAAACCTGTTGATCACTGCTACCTCTTGAGCATTGCGTTGGATTTCCCCGAAGAGGAGAGGATGATGCAGCAAAGTAGCATAAGTATTTCCCTCAGTTTTTGAGAACCAAGGTATCAATCCAGTAGGAGACCACGCACAAGTCCCTCGTACCTACACAAAACAATAGCAACTCGCAACCAACGCTTAGAGGTTGTCAATCCCTTCATGGTCACTTACAAGAGTGAGATCTGATAGATAATATTTTTGGTATTTTTGATAGATAGATGCAAAGTAAAAAGTAAAAGCAAAGCAAGTAAATAAAGTGATAGAGATTGATATGATGAGAATAGACCCGGGGGCCATAGGTTTCTGTCGGGGTCGCTCTCTTCTGCGGCCTCGAGCACCTATAGAACCTTTGGGCCCCTTGGTTCGACAAGGGAGCGGGGTCAGTGCAGAGCGGATCGAGGTCGGCGCACGCGGGAGGCAGGCAATCTTTACCCGGCTTGGGGCTCTCCGGAGATAACACCCCTCTGTTGCTCTGTGTTGTTATAGAATCTAGCTCGGCGTGCGAGCATATGGTGGTGCTGTGGGTGTCGAATGAATCAAACCCCTTCTCGTGCGCATGGGCCTCCTTTTATAGTCTGAAGGGGTACCCACGGTGGCAGCGTGGGAAGAGGGGTAGAAACGTAAAGCGCGGGTTGGTACAGCGATGCTGTGAAAGGTTGCCCCTACCTAATTCGATGGCGGGGACAAAGGCATTAAATGCCCGTCCGGTCGCTAACGATTGCAAGAGGGTGACCGTTAAGTCAGCCACCGGTTGCCACGATGGCGCCTCTGTCGACTCCGCTCGCCACCTCGCTCCGCATGGCTGTAGCACCCCGCCACGTGCCCTTGGGATGGCCTTGCGACGACACGTCATTGGGTGCGCTGGAGTCTGGTGGCAGCCTTGCCGCGCAAGTGCCTTCTTCATGTGACCTTCTTCTTCTTTGTGCCGACAAGTTTGCGGCCGCCGGTCTTCTTGCGGCCTTGCTGGGCGCCGCGGCAAGCCTTCTGATGTTGCCCTGGCTGGCCTTCCCGGCATGCTCCTCTTGCCGGGGCCTTCGTGTTCTTGGCTAGTACTTTGTTCTTGAATGGCAGTAACGAGTGGTGGAGAGCCTTGCCGGTCGTCCGGCAAGCCTTGCCACGGGGTGACTGCCCGTGCACAAGTTCGGGGTACTAAGGTACCCCCTACTTTAGTACACCGACAGGAGCCCCCGGGCCTGGGCCATACACGGTGCTTGAGCGTTGTTGGGCGGGCCCAAAAGCAATCTGCGAACGCGCGTGGCTCGGGTCCGCACACACAACGGGCTCGCGCCCACAGCGCTCCCCGCAGCGGCACCGTCGATTGCGGTGTTGTGGGTCGTGGGTAATGTTTGCGATCTTCAAGGCATCCACCCCGTGATCACGGTGCGGGCGAGGTCGCCGCCCGTCGCTCGGCTCTGCTTTTACCACGCGGCCCACATGCGTGGGGATCGTGGCGGCGAAGGTGGGAGACCGAGCCGTCACGGGGGGGGGGGAGATGGCGCGTCGGCCCGCTCCTCTGCCCCCCTTGCTCCCTGATTGGCTGACCGGGGCGGTTGAGCCCCCACCTCGCCCTTTAAAAGGGGCGTAAGGGGTGCACAATAGTCTCGCACTTCCTCTTCTCCCTTCGTCTTCGATTTCCACTATTCTTTTCCCCATCCGCCATGGAGGGAGGGAATCCTGGTTCTTCAATGGTGGCAGCGAGGGTCGTCTCCAGGCAGCGCGCCTCTCCCTATCCCTTTGTGGTGGCAGAAAGCGGCCACGAGGGGAGAGGGAGGCGCGAGGTTGAGACGAGGTCGAGGACGTGGCCGAGCTTCGGGGAGAGGCGGTCGAGCGTCGCCTCCCGTCTCCGCCAGCTCCTCCTTTCCGAGGCGGTCCACACCGAGACGATCCTCGGGAGTTCTTCATCAAGCTGCGGCGAGCACAGCGTCGTCGTCTCCGGCTGCGGGCGCGTTCATGGCGCAATGGGCCGGATCCGCCCGAGATGTTGGAGTTGTGCATGAGGGCTGCGGGATCAGCGGCACTCGAGTGAGTGTCGTATCCCCAGCCCGTGTGATGTACTTCGACCGAGGGTGGAAGACGTTCGCCGCATCCACAACAGCGGCGGGTTTTACCCTCCATTTTAAGTTAATGGAGGCGACCTTCTCGCCGTCAAGGTCTTCGAGACTCCGGCACCGGGCGAGATCTTGTGTGGACAGCTCCTCCGATAGCGAAGGTCCCTCCTCGGCGAGAGTGACGAGGAGGGGAGCGGCAGCGGCGACGACGAGATGGCGGGTCCGACTAGGCGTGGGAGCTGCCTCATGGCGCCACCGGCGACCCCATCATCCGGGTCGCCCGGCCTTCAACTCCCAGGGCCGTCTCCTTGGGCGGCTGGTGTAGGAAGGCTGCGGAAGAGGAAGAGGGTGGCGGCAAGGCCGTCAAGTCGAATCTGAGGGCGGCGCCCTCGTCGGCGGCTTGACGTTCCACCACCCCGTCTTCGAGCTCTGCTTCCGGCGCCTCCGTCTCCGCCAAGCTCCTGGCCGGCCCCCGGGAAGTTCTCTTGGTGTCTTCTAGCGCCCGTAGCTCTCCTAGGCGCCCCTTTCGCCCTCCCCGGCAAGCTTCTCTTGCCGGGGACTCCTTGACCTACCTCCTGAACAGAGAAACAGGAGGGGGATTATAGGCACCTTATCTTTTAACTTGTAAGCCTTCGGGCCTTAGTTGCATTTAAAATATGTAATTCTCTCTATCATGTTTTTCATCCTCGTATGGACTTGTACTAAACCGGGATGTTTTTAATGAAAAAAAGAGAGGAACGCTTGTCAGGCTGAGTCCTTTACTTGACTTTGTGCTTTGTACATTCCCACCCTGCGCTTCTAGGGGTCCTTGTCGGAGCGAACACACTCGCTGAGTGCGGACGTCGGCGCCCATCGGCGGTCTTGCTTCCGCAGAGAACCTTGCCGGCGATTGCTGCAGCGCTTGTGTTGTTGACCGGACTCGGAAACAACCCAAGGGCGCAACTTAACCGCGACTCGGCCCCTCCGCGCACGGGTTTCTTTTTACAAAGCACACTCGTTCAAGGACGCAGCCCCGCCTTCCCTGGTCCATAAGAGGATGCATGACGAGGGATGAGAAACTTATCTGATTCCGTGGCTTCCCGGCGACCTTGGTTTGCCGGGAGAGGAACCTTGGCACTCGTAGCCCCCAGCGAAGCTGGCCAGTCAGGGCCTGGGCGCCGGCGTGCCCTTCTGACTCCTCCTCGCCACTGTAATCATGGTCATCAAAATAACTAAGACAGCGCTGAAATAAACTATTCTTTCATGATGCGATTCTACCACACGATGCCATGCTTTGTCCTTCGTATGTTCGCACTCTACGCTTCTGGGGAACTTGCCGGGGCGAACACACTTGCTGAGCGCGGGGCATCAGCAGCCCACTGGCGGTGTTGTTCCCGGCAAGAAACCTTCTCGGGCCGGTTGCAGCGCACCTGTATCGCCGAGCGGACTCGGAAACAAAGCAAGGGCGCAACCTAGCCGCGAGTAGGTTCCTCTGCGCACAAGTTTCTCATACGAAGGCTGCCCTATGGCAAGGCTTGCTATGTTATGCCCTCCGTTTCGTCGTGTCCCTTGTACGTTTTTAACCCTATGCTTCTTGGGAACTTGCCGGGGCTAACACACTTGCTGAGTGCGGGACATCAGCAGCCTGCTGGCGGTGTTGTATCCGGCAAGAAACCTTCCGGGCGATTCAGCATTCTGCATTGTTGAGCGGACTCGAAACAAAGCAAGAACGCAACTTAATCGAGTCGGCTCCTCTGCGCTGGTTTTTTTACAAGGGATAAGCGCTCGAGGGTATAACACGGGGCTATGGGACTGAGAAGTGCTCTTGCACAAAAGCTCGGGTGACTTAGCTTTTCTGTCTTCGGTGGCTTGACGGGGTCGTACTTTTTCCTTGGTTTCCACCACCCCTTTGTATGTTTTTTTACGCTTTTCGGGGGACCCTTCGGCGCGAACACACTTGCTGAGTGCAAGGAACTAGCAGCCCGCTGGCGGTGTTGCCTCCGGCGGGAAGAACTCGGCGGGCTGGTTGCGGCGCGCTCCTACCGCCGAATGAATTCGAAGCGGATTGACGGCGCAACCTAACCACGACTCGACCCCTCTGCGCTCGGGTTCTCCATACAAGGGGTGGACTTCAAGGAAACACGATCTCAAAAGCTCGCAGTTCGGTGGCTTTCTTTGCTTCCTTGGCCGGTAGAGCTCGATGGCGTGTCCTCGATGGCAGCGCAGCGCTCCGGGGAGGGGTGCGTGCCGGAGTCGGCACCAGAGCTACTTTCGCCGGACTTGGCCTTCTTCTTCTCCCGGGGAGCTTCAGCGGCAAGTGGCTCGCGCTCTACTGCAGCTGCTGCTTCCCAGTATATCTTGTCGGCGCAGATTAGCGCATCCCTCTTGTCGCCTGGGACAGAGAAAACACTCATCGGACCGGGCATCTTGAGCACATTGTATGCATAGTGAGAGGCCGCCATGAACTTAGCGAGTGCGGGTCGGCCGAGTATCCCGTTGTAGAGCAAGGGGATATCAGCCACATCGAACGTGACCCTCTCAGTCCTGAAGTTCAGTTTGCTGCCAAACGTCACTAGCAATGTGATCTTCCCCTTAGGCTTGCTCCTTCCCGGATTTATTCCTTGAAAGGCACCAGTTTCTTCGAGCTCGCTGTCGGGGATCTGAAGTTTCTTGAGCACCGCGGAGGAAATCAAGTTCAGGCCGGCCCCGCCATCTACCAGCATCTTCATGATCTTGAGGTTGCGGATGGTTGGTGAAACCAGCATCGGCAAGCACCCGACCGCGGTGACACGATCGGGGTGGTCCTCAACGTCGAAGGCGATGGGCGTCTTGGACCACTTCAAAGGCTGCGTGCCTCGGCGGACGGCTCCGCTGCATTCACTTCTCGCACCCATTGTTTGAGTTGGCGGTGTGAGGAGTGCGAGGAGGCGCCGCCGTCGATGCACAACACTTCATCGCCTTACGAAATTCACGATCATCGGTCTCATCTTCCTCCATCTCTTCATCTTCATCTTCACCTTCGTCCTTGTCGCGGCCGCGGGGAGGCCTGTCACCTTGCCGCGTCTTGGCCTGGCCGCGGTTCCCTCCTCGGGCGGGAAGCTTCTTACCGGATCCTCCGCCACCTCCCCGGGCTCTCTCCTTGTCGCGGCGCTCATATTCTGCTTTTTGCAGCTCCGCCATCTGCTCTACTTTTTTGCAGGTTTGGAGGTCATGGCCCTTGGTGCGGTGGATCTTGCAGTAACGCTTGCTGGAGCCGTCCTGCTTGTCGGCAGCCGCTACAGCCTCGCCGGAATCGTCGGTCTTGGCCTTGTCGGAGCCGCCTCCGTTGCCGGAATGCTCAACAGCTAGCACATCCTTAGCTTTCCTCTTCCTATTGTTCCGCCTCGGTTCTTCCTTGCGGGCGGCATCCTCGCTGTCGATCATACGCTCGACAATCTCTCCGGGATTTTCCTTCCCTCCTCGGCTCGTGCACACTTGTCGGCGGGCGTAAAGCTCGCCGACATCTCGATTTTGCACATCGCCATCTCCTCCCTCATCCTGCGGTTTCGCGACGTTCAAAAAAGCGCGCTAATAACCGCGGCAGGTGAACGTCTGGATGTTGCATTGCACTGGCTGAATCTTTGTATATACTTGCAGGGCTCCCCTCATACGGGCGAGCAAGTGGAGGTCACTTTCACGCCATGAGGCTTGTGGCCACCCGTGAAGGAACCGACAAACTGATGGCACAGTCCGCCCATGAGGATATGGAGCCGTCCGGCAAGTGCATGAGCCAAGATCGGCGTTGGGCTTGAGTACGGTGGGAAGTAGTTGGCGAGGATCTTCTCGTCGCGCCCTCCGGCTCTGCACCGCGATGGTGTAGATCTTGAGAACTCCGACGGATGTATCCTGCCGTCATACTTCTCGGGCATGTCGGCAGAAATTCTTGGTTTTGGGCCATGGACCTGCCGCCTTCATGCGGTGAACGCAGGCAACCTGCACAGTCGGCAAGTCGCCCGGGTCTCCGGCTGCGTCTTGCGTCGGCAATGAGCCCGCGCGTTAGTCGATTGACGTCGCGCTTCTCGCCGGCGCTCGATGCGGGTACGAGCGTCTTCGTGTTGCCGTTCTTGAAGGACGTGGCGTTGATCGCGGCGAGTTCACGAGTCCGATGACGCGGTGGAGTCGGCGTCAAGGTTGGTCCGGCGAGCTGGCGATCTCGGCCCTTGGGGTTGGGAGCGCACAGAAGCGGCACCCCCAGCGGTCCTGTCGGCACCGGCCTGCGCCGGGGCGTCCTGCCGGGCCCTCGACGCGCTTGGTCGCCGGGGTTTGTCGCCGTTGGCGAAGCCGATGAGGCTGTGTATGGCCATCCTCCAGTCGTCGATCTTGTGCGGCGCCGGAGGGAAGTCTAGGAGCAGCTAGGCCCGGGCCAGCGCTTCTTCTGCTGTCTTGGGTGGCGGTGGTGACGAACGGCGCGACGAGCGGGAGGTGCTTGGACTCCCAACTGGGTTGGGAGGCACCACACCCCGTCTGGCGGCAAGATCTCGCTTCGCGCCCGACATCTTGGGCGTGCATGCTGACCTCGGGCGTCCGCGACCCACCATGTTGGCCTTGTTCGGTCTGCGAGTACGGTGCTAGGAGCACCGGGCGTTGTTGACCTTGCACCTCTGGGAGGGGTGCGGCGTCTGCTTTCGATGCGCCGGCGCTGCGGGGCCTTGTTTTGGATCTAGTGACGATCTGAGACCCACCGGCGGCGCCCGCTCCTCCGCCGGCGTCTGTCCCCGCCGCCCGTTTGCTCGGCGGTGGTGGCGAAACCGATGTAGACGGCGCGCCCACCTCCGAGCTTCTTCTTGGTGGCATGTTGGCGATAAGCGTTGATGCAGCGTGCGTGGAGACCGGATCGGATGCTCACGACCTCGGCCGTCCCTACAGGCGCGCAAAGATGTCGGGTCGCTCTCTTACGTGGCCTCGAGCACCTATGGGGCATTGGGGCCCCTTCAGTTCGGCAAGGGAGCGGGGGTCAGCGCAGAGCGGATCGAGTCGAGCGCCGCGGGAGACAGGCAATCTTTACCCAGCCGGGGCTCTCGGGAGATAACACCCCTCTTCTGCTCTGTGTTGTTATAGAATCTAGCTCGGCGTGCGAGCATATGGTGGTGCTGCGGGTGTCGAATGAATCGAACCCCTTCTCGTGCGCATGGGCCTCCCTTTTATAGTCCGAAGGGGTACCCACGGTGGCAGCGTGGGAAGAGGGGGTAGAAAGCGTAAAAGCGCGGGTTGGTACAGCGATTACTGTGGTGCCCTACCTAATTCGATGGCGGGGACAAAGGCATTAAATGCCCGTCCGGTCGCTAACGATTGCAGAGGGGTGACCGTTAAGTGAGCCACCGGTTGCCACGATGGCGCCTTTGTCGACTCCGCTCGCCACCTCGCTCCGCATGGCTGTGTAGCACCCGCCACGTGCCCTTGGGATGGCCTTGCGAAGACACGTCATTGGGTCTTGTTGGAGTCTGGTGGCAGCCTTGCCGCAGCAAGTGCCTTGCCGCTGACCTGTTCTTCTTTGTCTTGAAGCAAGTTTGCGGCCGCCCGAGTCTTCTTAGGGGCTCATGAGCGCCAGCGGTAAGCCTTCTGATGTTGCAATATGATAAAAACCCCATCTTGTTATCCTCGATGGCAACAATACAATACGTGCCTTGCTGCCCCTTCATCCTTTGGGTAAAGACACATAAGATTGAACCCAAAGCTAAGCACTTATCCAATTGCAAGAACTACCAATCTAGTTGGACAAACCAAAAAGGATAATTCGAAGAGACTTGCAAAGAAAACTCAATCATACATAAAACAATTCAGAGAAGAATCAAATATTTTCCATAGATAATACTGGATCATAAACACACAATTCATCGGTCTCAACAAACACACCGCAAAAAGAATATTACATCGAATAGATCTCCACGAGAGAGGGGGAGAACATTGTATTGAGATCCAAAAAGAGAGAAGAAGCCATCTAGCTACTAGCTATGGACCCGAAGGTCTGAAGTAAACTACTCACACTTCACCAAAGGTGCTATGGTGATGATGTAGAAGCCCTCCGTGGTGGATGCCCCCTCCGGCGGAGCTCCAGAACAAGCCCCAAGATGGGATCTCGTGGATACAGAAGGTTGCGGCGGTGGAATTAGGTTTTTGGCTCCTGTTCTGATCGTTCGGGGATACATAGGTATATATAGGAGGAAGGAGTACGTCGGTGGAGAGTCGAGGGGCCCATGAGGTAGGGGGCGCGCCCAGGGGGGCGCGCCCTCCACCCTCATGACCGCCTCTGGCACTGCTTGGAGTAGGGTCCAAGTCTCCTGGATCACGTTTGGTTGGAAAATCACGATCCCGAAGGTTTCATTCCGTTTGGACTCCGTTTGATATTCTGTTTCTTCGAAATACTGAAAAATGCAAAAAACAGCAATTCTGGGTTGGGCCTCCGGTTAATAGGTTAGTCCCAAAAGTAATATAAAAGTGGAAAATAAAGCCCAATATAGTCCAAAACAGTAGATAAAGTAGCATGGAGCAATCAAAATTATAGATCGTTGGAGACGTATCGGGCATCCCCAAGCTTAATTCCGCTTTCGTCCTCGAGTAGGTAAATGATAAAAAGAATTTTTGATGCGGCGTGATACTTTGGCATAATTTCAATGTAAATCTTCTTAATTGTGATATGAATATTCAGATCCGGAGGATTCAAGACAAAAGTTCATAATGACACAAAAATAATAATACTTCAAGCATACTAATCAAAGCAATCATGTCTTCTCAAAATAACATGGCAAAAGAAAGTTCTTCCCTACAAAATCATATAGTTAGGCTATGCTTCATTTTCGTCACACAAAGATGTTCCCAACTGCTATACCCCTGATGACAAGCCAAGCAATTGTTTCATACTTAAATAATCTCAAACTTTTTCAACCTTCACGCAATACATGAGCGTGAGCCATGGTATAGCACTATGGGTGGAATAGAATATGATGATGGGTGAGGGAGTCCTGGACTAGGGGGTGTCCGGATAGCCGAACTATCATCATTGGCCGGACTCCAAGACTATGAAGATACAAGATTGAAGACTTCGTCCCGTGTCCGGATGGGACTTTCCTTGGCGTGGAAGGCAAGCTTGGCGATACAGATATGTAGATTTCCTAACCTTGTAACCGACTCTGTGTAACCCTAGCCCTCTCCGGTGTCTATATAAATCAAAGGGTTTTAGTCCGTAGGACGAACAACAATCATACCATAGGCTAGCTTCTAGGGTTTAGCCTCCTTGATCTCGTGGTAGATCTACTCTTGTACTACCCATATCATCAATATTAATCAAGCAGGAGTAGGGTTTTACCTCCACCGAGAGGGCCCAACCTGGGTAAAAACATCGTGTCCCTTGTCTCCTGTTACCATCCGCCTAGATGCAGTTCGGGACCCCCTACCCGAGATACGCCGGTTTTGACACCGACATTGGTGCTTTCATTGAGAGTTCCTCTGTGTCGTCACCTATAGGCCCGATGGCTCCTTCGATCATCAACAACAATGCGGTCTAGGGTGAGACTTTTCTCCCCGGACAGATCTTTGTATTCGGCGGCTTCGCACTGCGGGCCAATTCACTTGGCCATTTGGAGCAGATCGAAAGCTACGCCCCTGGCCATCAGGCCAGATTTGGAAGTTTGAACTATACGACCGACATCCGCGGAGACTTGATCTTCGACGAATTCGAGCCACAGCTGAGCGTGCCGCACTGTCATGATGGGCATGATTTAGCTCCGCTACCGGACAGTGCCCTGGAGGCCGCACAAGAGTCCGCACCGACCCTTAGCTCGGAGCCAACTGAGCCGATCGAGGATGGGTGGCTGGACACCGCCTCGGGGGCTGCTACCTCTACGGCGATGGAGCCGAATACCGACCCTGTCCCTTGTGAAGCTCGTGACTCCAAGGTGCCGGACCCCGAACCTTCCGCGCTCCTGCCAATCGAACCCGATTGGGCGCCGATCATGGAGTTCACCGCTGCGGACATCTTTCAGCACTCACCTTTCGGCGACATCCTGAATTCGCTAAAGTGTCTCTCTTTATCAGGAGAGCCTTGGCCGGATTATGGCCAGGACGGTTGGGATGCGGACGATGAAGAAATTCAAAACCCACCCACCACCCACTTCGTAGCCACTGTCGATGACTTAACCGACATGCTAGATTTCGACTCCGAAGACATCGACGGTATGGACGATGATGCCGGAGACGACCAAGAACCAGCGCCTACAGGGCACTGGAAAGCCACCTCGTCATACGACATATACATGGTGGACATCCCAAAGGATGGGAATGGCGATGGAACAGTGGAGGATGACCCCTCCAAAAAACAGCCTAAGCGCCGGCTTCAGTGGCGCCGCTCCAAATCCCGCCACAGCAAGAATGGAGATTTCGGCACCGGAGATAATAACACCCCGGACAATGCCGAAGACAACCCCCTCCAGCAAGATTCAGCACAGGAGGATGGAGAAGCCAGCCCTCGTGAGAGAGCGGCAGGTAAAGAGGTAGAGGACGGTAATTACATGCCTCCCTCCGGAGACGAGGCAAGCCTCGATGACGACGAATTTGTCGTGCCTGAGGATCCCGTCGAACAAGAGCGTTTTAAACGCAGGCTTATGGCCACGGCAAGCAGCCTCAAGAAAGCAGCAAACAGACTTAGAGCTGACCAAGATTTGCTAGCCGACAGATGGACTGAAGTCCTTGCAGCCGAAGAGTATGAACTCGAACGCCCCTCCAAAAGCTACCCCCAACGCAAGCTGCTGCCCCGATTGGAGGAGGAAGCACATAAACCTCCATCACCAGCACACAATACGGCCGACCGGCCACCTCGTGGCCGCGACAGAGAGGCCTCTAGGCCCTCCACTAAAGCCATACCCCGGCATCGCTCGAAAAGTACAAAGTCACAGGGGAACGCGCCGGACTTGCGAGACATATTGGAGGATAAGGCAAGACAAACAAGATCGATCTACGGATCGCGTGGGCGCCCCATGATACGCGACGACAACCGTCACGCCGGATAGAACAATCCCGGCCGGGCCGAACACAGTAGACAAAGCTCATTTGAGCTGCGTCGTGATATAGCCCAATACAGAGGCGCCGCACACCCACTATGCTTCATAGATGAAGTAATGGATCATCAAATCCCCGAAGGGTTCAAACCCGTGAACATTGAATCCTACGATGGCACAAAAGATCCTGCGGTTTGGATCGAAGACTATCTCCTTCATATCCACATGGCCCGCAGTGATGATCTTCACGCCATCAAATACCTCCCACTCAAGCTTAAAGGACCAGCTCGGCATTGGCTCAACAGCCTGCCAGCAGAATCAATTGGGTGTTGGGAGGACCTGGAAGCCGCATTCCTCAATAACTTCCAGGGCACATATGTGCGACCACCAGACGCCGATGACCTAAGCCACATAATTCAGCAGCCAGACAAATCGGCCAGACAATTCTGGACACGGTTCTTAACCAAGAAAAATCAAATCGTCGACTGTCCGGATGCAGAGGCCCTTGCAGCCTTCAAACACAACATCCGCGATGAATGGCTTGCCCGGAACCTAGGATAGGAAAAGACGAAATCAATGGCAGCCCTCACATCACTCATGACCCGCTTCTGTGCGGGAGAAGACAGCTGGCTAGCCCGCAGTAACAACCTAACCAAAAACTCTGGTAGTTCGGATACCAAAGACAGCAATGGAAGGTCGCATCGCAATAAGCACAAGCGCCGCGTGCGGCGATATCATCAAGATACGGCAGTCAACGCCAGATTCAGAGGCTCTAAACCCGGTCAGCGGAAAAAGCCATTCAAAAGAACTACTCCGGGCCCGTCCAATTTGGACCGGATACTCGATCGCTCATGCCAGATACACGGCACCCTCGAAAAGCCAGCTAATCACACCAACAGAGATTGTTGGGTGTTCAAACAGGCAGGCAAGTTAATCGCCGAAGGCAACGACAAGGGTCCGCATAGCGATGACGAGGAGGAGACACGGTCGCCGAACAATAGAGGACAGAAGGGTTTTCCCCCACAAGTGCGGACGGTGAACATGATATACGCAACCCACATACCCAAAAGGGAGCGGAAGCGTGCCCTCGAGGGCGATATCTGATGATGGAGCCATCGCCCCAAAGTTCAATCCGTGGTCCTCCCGCCCGATCACCTTTGATCGAAGGACCACCCACCAAAGATCCGCCATGGCGGATTCGCGCGATTGGTGTTAGACCCAATCGTCGACGGATTTCACCTCACTAGAGTCCCGATGGGCGGCGGCGGCTGAACCTGCTTTACCGAGATACGATGCACAAGATGGGCATAGACCCTCAAGGATTAAACCAACAAAGACGACCTTCAAAGCGTCATACCGTATAGAGGCCAATTATGCAGGCTCGCCATACACTTGAAGTGGTCTTGGATCCCGGATAACTTCCAAAGCGAGGAGTTAATCTTGACATAGTCCCGTTCATGGCGGCTATCATGCATCGCTTCGGACGAACCGCATTTGTAAAGTTCAATGCGGTGCCGCTGCAACGATACCTCAAGCTCAAGATGCGGGCCCTCGAGGAGTCATCATCATAATCGAAACACGACGCTCTCTCCGAATGGAGGAGCATACAACGGCTCTCGCGGCGGAAGTCCAGAGTAGCCTCTTAAGGCAATTCTCAAGTCCGGCTGTTAAGCGACCGGACACCGTCAAGCGCACCCGAAGTAACCTACAACAAGACCACTTGGCACGTTCCGAGCACGTGTAGCAATGCGGACCCAACCCCAGCCCTCACGAAATCGCGCGACCAGTACCACGCGTACATCACTACGCTTTGGAGATACCATGGGCATAGGGGAGGGGTACGACCACGGCATGCCCAGAGTGCGGATCAACCACACCAGGGGCTCCCAAATTTTTCATTCTTTTTTTTTCTTATTCTCAGGACTCCTGAAAGTGCAACTAATCCCTGGGTGGTTTTGGTAATTAATAACAACATATATATCATTGAACTAATTACTTCTTGAGAATATTTCAGAAAGTTCAGTGATATGGGTATGGCAATGACTGATGATGTGGACCCCTCAAAATGCTAAGGAAAACATTGGCAAAAGCTCAAGACTCCATTTTTGGTTTAGTGATCCAAGATCACATTGAGTCCATAGGAAAGCCAATACTATTAAAGGGGATGAGGTTATGATGATGATCTGGTTGCTCAAAGTGCTTAGTGATTTATCTCTCAAACTATCGCAATCTTTCATTCCAACATAAACTCATAAGTAATCTCGGTCCCACCGATTCCATAAACTCACCACACCAAGATGAACCACCTCACCATATAGCCAAACCCTAGTAATTTCGGATTTTCCGATTCCAAACTCGGTCTTACGAAATTGGTGTTGCCAAGCTTCAGAACATTCGTACTCAAATCGGTGTCACCGAGATGAGAAAGTCGGTCCCACCGAGATTGGCAAACCCTAGACTTTGGAAGAATCGGACTAACCGAGATTGTATTTTCGGTCCCACGAAAATCCCAACGTTCACAAGATTTGAACTTTCGGTCTCACCGAGTTGTCAACTTCGGTCCGACCGAGATTGGTCAAATGTGTGTAACAGTTGGATTTTGTGTGGAGGCTATAAATACCCTCCACCTCCTCTTCATTCGTGGAGAGAGCCATCGAAAGAACCACCACTCCTACCTTACATTTACGAGAAGAAAACTACCTACCCTTGTGTTGAGATCAAGTTGCTCCACTCCCACCATATGAAACTTGATTTCTAGCCTTCCCAAGTTGCTTTCCACTCAATCCCTTCCTCCACCACAGCCAAATCAGGTGAGGAGAGTTGAGTGTTGGGGAGATTATCATTTGAAGCACAAGAGCAAGGAGTTCATCATCACCAACACCATCTATTACCTTTTGGAGGTGGTGCCTCCTAGATTGGTTAGGTGTCGCTTGGGAGCCTCCGTCAAGATGTGGAGTTGAACCAAGAAGTTTGTAAGGGCAAGGAGATCGCCTACTTCGTGAAGATCTACCCCGAGTAAGGCTAGTCCTCCGTGGGCGTAAGCCATGATGGCATAGACAAGGTTGCTTCTTCGTGGACCCTTCGTGGGTGGAGCCCTCCGTGGACTCTCGCAGCCGTTACCCTCCGTGGGTTGAAGTCTCCATCAGCGTGGATTGACGATAGCACCACCTATCGGAACCACGAGAAAAATCTCCGTGTCTCCAAATTGCGTTTGCTCTTCTCCACCTCTTATTTACTACATGTGCAATTTACTTTCCGCTGCCACTACTCTAGAATTGCATGTGTAGGGTGATACTTGACTTGCTCATCATTGTGAACTTGCTAAAACTTGTCCTAATCAAAAGGCTAAACTTTTAAGTTGTCAAGTAGTCTAATCACCCCCCCTCTAGACATACTTCCGATCCTACAAGTGGTATCAGAGCTTTGGTCTCCATTGGATTGGTTTTCATTGCATTGGATTCCATAAGCTTGGTTTCACAACCTAGGAGAGTATGGCGTCTAGTGAGGGTAATTTTCGTAGAGGTCCTTACTTTGATGGTTCAAACTTTGCTAGTTGGAAGCACAAAATGAAAATGCATATTCTTGGACATAACCCTGCCGCATGGGGCATTATTTGTGTTGGCTTGCAAGGTGAGTTCTTGAGGAAGGAAAAGTTCGGATCGCGAAGCTCTGCGGATGAGTTGCGGATGTTCTGAAACAATGCTCAAGCTTGTGACATTCTCTTCAATGCTTTGTGTCCCGAGGAGTTCAACAAGATCAGCCGTCTTGAGAATGCAAAAGAGATTTGGGATACTTTGGTCGAAATGCACGAAGGTACCGAGTCCGTGAAGGAATCAAAGCTAGATGTTCTTCAAGGTCAACTTGACAAGTTCAAGATGAAGGAAGGTGAAGGAGTCGCTGAAATGTACTCTAGGCTTGCTCTCATCACCAATGAGATGGCAGGCTTAGGAAGCGAAGAAATGACCGACCGATTCATCATCAAGAAGATTCTCGAGCTTTGGATGGAAAGTATGACACCGTGTGCACTTTGATCCAAATGATGCCAAACTACAAAGATCTCAAGCCTCACCAAGTCATTGGAAGGATTGTTGCTCATGAGATGACACTTAAAGATAAGGAAGAGCTTCACAACAAGTCAAGTGGTGCTTACAAAGCTGCAGTTGAAGCTCCCACAACCTCAAGTGACAAGCTAGTTTCCAATGAAGAGATAAGCCTAATGGTGAAGAACTTCAACAAATTCTACAAGAGTAGAAGCAAGGAAAGAAGCTCAAAGTCTAGATCATATGATGAAAAGAGATCTTCTAGTCGTGATCGAAGCTGCTACAATTGTGGAAGACCGGACACTACTCAAATGAGTGTTCGACTCCCCACAAGAGAAGAGAAGAATCTCCAAGAAGAAGAAGCTCAAGAGAAGAGTCACCTCGAAAAGAGAGAAGGAGTAGAGATGATCGTTATGAGCGAAGATCCTCTCGGAGAAGCAAGGATTCGGAAAGGAAAGACAAGTCATCAAGGAGCTACACAAGAAGAAAACATCAAGCTCATGTTGGTGAATGGGTTTCGGCTCCGACTCAAACAATCACTCCGAAAGAAGCTATCACTCCAACTCGAATATAGTCAAGATGAAGGTGTTGCCGGTCTTGCTCTCGTATCCTCCAACTTCAACTCCTATGACATATTTGATTCACCAAATGAGGGAATTGGAAGATGCTTCATGGCAAAAGGCCCCAAGGTATCACACCCTGAGTTTATTGACTTTGATAGTGATGAGGATGACTTGCTTGGTGAAGATGAGCTTTTACATGATAAATCTAGTGAGCTTAGTAATGATGAACATGCTAATAGTCTTTATAGTCGAGAAGAGTCGAATGACAATGCTATGAAGGAGATTGAGCGTCTAACTAAAGAACTAAACACTCTTAAGTTAGCTCATGAAACAACTCAAGAAGATCATAGAGAGCTCCTAAGATCTCATGAGAAGCTACGCTTCGAGAAGCTCAATCTAGAGCAAGAACATGAGTTTCTAAAAGCTATCAATGACGATCTTCGAAAGAAGAGTTCTTCATATCTTGCCAAACGACTTCTCTTGTCTAATTTCTTGCCACCTATTAAAACTAAGCATGACAAGCATAAGAAAAATTCTTCATCTAGTAGTAACAATAATCATGCTAAATCCAATATTGTTACTTCTAGTAATTCTCTTGATTCCACTAACAATGTTTCAAGCCAAGTTTCACTTGAGCAAGAAAATAGTTTATTGAAAGGGATTATAGAGAAAGGTGTCTACAAGAGTCTTGCCGGAAGCAAGAGCTTTGAGGAAATTGTTCGCAAACAAGGAAGACACCGGAAGAATCAAGGAATTGGTTTTGAGCGAAAGTTCAACGCCAAGGGTGTTGAATGGGAAGAAGGTCAATATCCCACTCCAAAGTTTGTTTCTCAAAAGGAGAAGTATGATCCTACTTCTTCCAATGTGGAACAAGCTCAAGATGACCTTCCACCACAAGACCACAAGCTAAAAGGAAAGGGCAAGCTTCAAGAGGAGATTGATGCATTCATTGAAGCACCCAAGGTCATGGTCAAGTGGGTTCCCAAGGCAACTTCAAGTTCTACTTCGACAAGCTCAACTACTACCCCAAGGATTCCCATCAAGATGATGTGGATCCCAAGAAGAAGAACTAGAGAGTTCTTGAGGGTGACTCATAATATACTTCACTCACATTCATTTTGGCAAAGAACTTGTGCAATCAACTTCCACATCTTGCACTAGTTCATGGAGTCACAAACCCCTATGATGGTAAGTCAAGGGACAAGGTAATCATTACTTTCATGGACATCATCTATTGTGTACTTCAATCTATGTCCATGGATATCCTTGTTTGTTCCTTGTGGGACTAACCCATGTAGGTATTGAAAGTGCCCGAATCCAAAGGATTGCTCTCAACTCTTGGTGATCTTCATCAACATTGAGCATCCACATCTTCAGCATCTACATGAAGTCTTCAACGACAACCCAAGGTTAGTTTGACCCTTTAAAAGGGGTTCTCACATCAAGGGGGAGCTTTGCTCTAAAGAAATGAGCTAAAGCATCTTCAAATGATGTGAACACATTAATGCTTTATGTAAAAGTGGTAACCCCACTTGTGCTTAAACGATGAGTATGACCTATGATCAAGTGTTCTCATTTGACTCCTAAGTCAATATACTCATATATAGATGACCTAGTCATCGCCAAATTGTGTGCTAGTTGCTAGAGTTTTGTTTGTGCATGTTTGACACATATTTCATTTGCTATCTTATTGTGTGAGCATGTTGGATGCATAATTTTATCCATTCGAGGACATCCATTTGTTGCTTGGTCTTTTGGATTTTTTTTGACCAAATGGATGGACAAGAATGCCTAAGTTCCTCCTAGCTATCTATGCTTTCTTGTCTCAAACTCTATTCATGCTTATATCACAAACTTTGAACAAGACTTTTTCGGACGGACCGAGTGAGGAGCACTCGGAGCCACCGATCCGTCAAAAGCCTAAATTCCAAAACCTTCTAAGTACTTTCGGTCAAACCAATATACTCAAATCGGACGGACCAAATCACTTGGATTGATCTAGGTTTTCACCTCGGTGAAACCGAGTTACAAATCTCGGCGTGACCGATGTGTGTAATCGCTTGCGATTAACCATCTCGGTCCCACCGAAGTTTTCCATCTCGGTCCCACCGACACCGAAGGGTATATATACCCGAGGGCAGCGCGCGTGATTATTCCTTCAAACGCCTCGCCCCAAACCCTTATTTGCCGTCGCCGTGGTCTCCGGATCGTCTCCGCCGTCGCTCAGGCGCCCTCGCCATGGTCTCCATCGCCGTCAACGGTCAATCTCATCGCGCCGTTGCCGCCGTAGTGAAACTCCACCAAGTTGGGTGAGTTTCATCCCTCTCGTGCTTCAACCTCTTATTCAATGCACGATAGGTTTTGCCTAGTTTCTTGCCAAGTTTGAAATCTTCCTATCCAGCAGATTAGATCTTAGAACAAAATTCGAGTGAAAATTTTAGGGTTAGGTTTCCGCCGAACACATCTCGGTGTGACCGATTCTACATTCTCGGATCGACCGATTTGGCCTCTGGCCATTGCCTTTGCACTTTTCGGTTAAACCGAAGTTGTGCAAATCGGTAAGACCGAAATGAGACTCGTGAAACCCTAGTGCTCTCGGCTAGACCGAAACCCATTTCGGTCCAACCGAAAGTGGTGTGAATGGTCTGTTTAGACACTTGGATTCACCGAATTTTAGACTCGGTCGAGACCAAATGCATTCTGTGAAAACCTAAAACTGAAGTTTGAACTCATTTATTTTGCAAAATTCTCTGCGGTTTGTGATAACTCTTCTATTCTACCTATACCTATTCCATTCACAAAGTTGTCGGTCATATACGATGCAAGTGACAGCGAAACAGTCTGAATCACCAGTTGAGATTCGAGAGGCGATCACAAGTCCCGAAGCAAGCAGTTTTTCGATGATGGAGAGAGAGCACTCCAAGTGGTTTGCTCTCTGCTGCCACGGGGCGGAAGAAGAGGAATTCGATGAGGAAGACTCGACTTTGTTCTTGAGGAGGAGATTACTTCCAAGCCTAAGAGGAAAGTGGTTGCCAAGGGCTATCAAGGGCAACAAACAAAGAAAGGCACCAAAGAAAGAGAAGAAATCCACAGTTGCAAAGAAGCTGAGCATGGAAGAAGAAACCTCCAAAAGATCAAGAAAACTTCCAAGAGGAAGAGGCTAGTTCATGAAGAAGCGATGATGACTCGATGAGGAAGCACCCCAGCCTCCTCGAAGCAAAAGTTGATGGGAGATGCCATCGAGGCAGGAGCACCCACAAAATCTAAGCCATCAGCTCCAGCAAAAGGCAGCCCAAGCCAAACCTCTTTGCCAAGCCAAAGAAAAAAAGAAGAAATATACCGCTTGAGAGAAGAAGAAGGACAATGTGCCACCGCTGAATCGATGAAGAGGCACATGTTTTGGTCAAGCTCGATGTAAATTGCCAGTTCATAATGATGCTCATCCTCGAGCTGAAAATATGAAGGAAAGGAAGGACAAAGGTCTCGAGCTATGGAGGCAAGTTGATCCATATGCCACCGTGAGAAGGACATTTGTTGACTCAAGGTTCCACACCGAGAGCAACAAGATTTCTATGAGGCAGTGCTCATGGACAAGAAGCCAATTGTTCTTGACACGAGATATGTAGATCGGGAATACATCGACGGTGAAGAGCACAGAGACTACTTCCCACATGTGCATGAGAGCTTCACCGCATGTGGAGTTGCTGAGTTTGTTGGTCGGTCGATCGCTTGGAATGATGAAATGATCATGCGGTTCTATGCCACAACACATTTCTATCCGGATGGCGAATTGTATGGATGATAGAAGGCCAGAGATTCTCTTCAACTGTAGAAGAATGGAGAGCGTTCTTTGAATGCTCCAAAGATCAAGAGATGATGATGTAGATGTGTATGGCATTCCAAAGAAGAATCACGAGTCTATGAAGAACATGTACAATGAGGTACCGATAAGGATGTTGAGATATGGAAGCTTGGATCGAGATATCATCTTGAGCAGGTCTCCCAACCACTAACACCATTACGAGGCATACTTTGATGCCCAAGTCGAGAGACCACCGCATGATAAGAGGCTATTCTATCAACATGCTGCACATTCGGATCGAAGACACCTTTTAAGGTGATGGACACGATAGTTGAGACTATCAAGAGGACAGCAGCAGACTGAAAGAGGTCATGTGGGTTTGCTCCGCACATTCAGATGCTCATCAATGCCAAGTTTGGCACGGACACCTACCGTTGGATAGACCCCACTTGCCACCGCAGCTGAACATGAAGATAATGAAGTTGTGATGGCTGAGGATGCTCCCACATCTGTTGAAGGAAATGCTAAGTCTGAAGCTGCCAAACAAGCTAAAGCTGAGAAGGAAGCAGCAGGAAAGCCCAAGAGCATTGGAGAACAACTTCTTGAAGCCACTCAGAGGATTGAACTCGCTGCCAGCATAGTGCGATCTCGGGAGAGTCTTGAGAGGATAGTTGAAGATAAGTTCCATGCTCTGGATGTCAAGTCGATGAAGTGCAGTCACCGTCAACAAGCTTGAGGCGACATTGAGGAAGCCAAGAGGGAGAAGGCAGAGCTCATGAAGGAGATGGAAGATGATCTAGTCCAGATGACTATGAGCAGCCTGCTGCAGTGCCCACAAAGCCCAGATCATTTGCTATTCGAAAGGATGCACCCTGGGCTACTACATCAAGCACCTCCTACAGCTCCGTCGGTTCCAGCTCCAGCTCAGTGTCCACTCCTCCAGCTCCACAGACTTGGCAGAAGCTTTTGCAGATGCAGCTATCTCCACTCCATCGACGCAGACAGAGCCGCCAGGCAGAGTCCCTAGTGACGATTAGCTCTATACTTTTCGAACTTTTGGTAACTTGTTGCCAAAGGGGAAAATTGTATAGATCATAGGACTTCGAGAGAGAGTGCTCGTTTTTGCTCTCTTTCGTTTGCGGTTTTCCTTGAGATACTTTTGAGTTCTTTGAGACATTTCGTGTGTTTGATACTACGTTTGCTCTATCTTGATGAGTGCTTGATCATACTACGCTTAATGTGTGCTTAATGCTTATCATATTCTATTCATATCTTGTATGATCATTTACTCATGTCTTGGTGATTGGGTGCATGCTATTCATCCTTATCATTTTGTGCGCTCCACCAAGATGTATGTGACATGGAAGAGTGACCCATGATCCTAATCGATTGTGCATTTGCATTCAAGCATAAATCTTAAATAATGCACAAATTTAGGGGAGCTCTTGCTTATCACATACTTCTCAAAGCGACGATGTCATTCATTGATTATATCATTTGTCGAAGCTTTGATCTATATGTTGTCATCAATTACCAAAAAGGGGGAGATTGAAAGTGCAACTAATCCCGGGTGGTTTTGGTAATTAATAACAACATATATATCATTGAACTAATTACCTCTTGAGAATATTTCGAAAGTTCAAGATATGGGTATGGCAATGACCGATGATGTGGACCCCTCAAAATGCTAAGGAAAACATTGGCAAAAGCTCAAGACTCCATTTTTGGTTTAGTGATCCAAGATCACATTGAGTCCATAGGAAAGCCAATACTATTAAAGGGGATGAGGTTATGATGATGATCTGGTTGCTCAAAGTGCTTAGTGATTTATCTCTCAAACTATCGCAATCTTTCATTCCAACATAAACTCATAAGTAATCTCGGTCCCACCGATTCCATAAACTCACCACACCAAGATGAACCACCTCACCATATAGCCAAACCCTAGTAATTTCGGATTTTCCGATTCCAAACTCGGTCTTACGAAATTGGTGTTGCCAAGCTTCAGAACCTACGTACTCAAATCGGTGTCACCGAGATGAGAAAGTCGGTCCCACCGAGATTGGCAAACCCTAGACTTTGGAAGAATCGGACTAACCGAGATTGTATTTTCGGTCCCACGAAAATCCCAACGTTCACAAGATTTGAACTTTCGGTCTCACCGAGTTGTCAACTTCGGTCCGACCGAGATTGGTCAAATGTGTGTAGCAGTTGGATTTTGTGTGGAGGCTATAAATACCCTCCACCTCCTCTTCATTCGTGGAGAGAGCCATCGAAAGAACCACCACTCCTACCTTACATTTACGAGAAGAAAACTACCTACCCTTGTGTTGAGATCAAGTTGCTCCACTCCCACCATATGAAACTTGATTTCTAGCCTTCCCAAGTTGCTTTCCACTCAATCCCTTCCTCCACCACAGCCAAATCGGTGAGGAGAGTTGAGTGTTGGGGAGATTATCATTTGAAGCACAAGAGCAAGGAGTTCATCATCACCAACACCATCTATTACCTTTTGGAGGTGGTGCCTCCTAGATTGGTTAGGTGTCGCTTGGGAGCCTCCGTCAAGATGTGGAGTTGAACCAAGAAGTTTGTAAGGGCAAGGAGATCGCCTACTTCGTGAAGATCTACCCCGAGTAAGGCTAGTCCTCCGTGGGCGTAAGCCATGATGGCATAGACAAGGTTGCTTCTTCGTGGACCCTTCGTGGGTGGAGCCCTCCGTGGACTCTCGCAGCCGTTACCCTCCGTGGGTTGAAGTCTCCATCAACGTGGATTGACGATAGCACCACTTATCGGAACCACGAGAAAAATCTCCGTGTCTCCAAACTGCGTTTGCTCTTCTCCACCTCTTATTTACTACATGTGCAATTTACTTTCCGCTGCCACTACTCTAGAATTGCATGTGTAGGGTGATACTTGACTTGCTCATCATTGTGAACTTGCTAAAAACTTGTCCTAATCAAAAGGCTAAACTTTTAAGTTGTCAAGTAGTCTAATCACCCCCCCTCTAGACATACTTCCGATCCTACAACTCCATTTTCCAGAAGCCCTGTCCGGCAGTAGATCTGCTGCACTCACGATGCAACGGCTAGGGAAGCAGAAAGGCTACGACGAGTATCCAGGTGGTCTCCATTACGAGCATTATACCTGTTTTACATACCATTCCGCAGCCTACCCCTGGAGCGGGACATGTTAAATAGTTCCACCCCTTGCTTATAGCACTATTTGTATCGTTCTGCCTCCATTGCATTATTTTTTGAATAAACAATGCATTGCTTTTTGCCTATCATTGCATTCCTTTTTATGTATGTTCACTTATGACATGTCGCACCCGTACGCTTTGGTACGGCCAAATACACCAAGGGCTTAAGTTCCCCAAATTATGGTGTGATAAGTCTGAACACTTTCACAAGTGCGGCACCCCGAACTTATAGCATTATATGCATCGGCTCCGAATCATGTCTTGGGTCAATAGTTGGGTTTGCCCGGCTCCCATGTTTTGGTACCTTCGTTCCGTTATATCGGCTAAGGTAGCGCTGGGAGAACCATCGCGATTGTGCCCAGCTTGAGCTGGGTCGAGCACCTCGGTGGAGAAACCTAAAACCGACCGTCGTGATAAGGCGAGAGCTGGTCGCTGTTCGAGAGGTCTTTTCGAGTCCCTAAAGACTTATGCCGCTTAGGCGAGGAGCCGCTTTGTCCGCCCTCAGCGTGGATAGCGCCCGTATTGACCTTCCGAACACTAGGGGCTTCACCAAATTTAAAATTATAGAATTCTATGGCTAAGTGAGAGTGTTCAAGCATTATAAGTCCGGTTGCCTCGTTCGTTGTGTTGGCGCCTCCTAGAAGGACCCAAAATGGGAACAAGAGCGCTCAAGTTTATCCGAACACCCCACACTTTCGTGGCATGGGGGCGAAGCCAACGACTTGCCATCTCTCAGATTTGATAAACGGCCGCACAGAAGGTAATGTTTTAAATTAACAAGCGTTGCTTAGCGCATATGAACAAAGTTTTCAGCGCACAGGATAACAAAATGTGAGTCTACTCAAAAATTACATCTTTGGAGCATTCACCCGCAATAAGGCGGGCACCCTTCAGGACACCCTTATAATACATCTCGGGCGTGCGATACTCCTTGCCCAGCGGTGGCGCGTCCGTCACAAGCTTCTCGGCGTCCATCCTGCCCCAGTGCACTTTAGCACGGGTAAGGGCCCGACGGGCACCTTCAATGCAGGTGGAGTGCTTGATGACTTCAACCCATGGATAGGCGTCCACCAGCCGCACTGCATCAAGTAGCTCCTGGCATGGCTTCTTTGGGCCACAACCGAACTATGAGGCCCTTCATGGACTGTTCGCCACCTTGTGGAGCTCGACCAGCTGCTTGGTGGTCGCTCGAGGCACCGGATGTCCGCCTCAAAGATATCTTGAGACCGAACACCTTTTCCATCGAGCTCCCCTCCTCGGCTCTGTAGAACGCGGCAGCATCGGACATGCTACGGGGCAGATCTGCGAACGCTCCTGGAGAGCTCCGAATTCGGGTAAGTAACAAGTAATTCACTTTTACATGCTTGCTTTGCATGAAGAATGCCTTACCCGCCGCTATCTTCTTTACTGCCTCGATTTCCTGGAGGGCCTTTTGGGCTTCGGCCTTAGCGGCTTTGGCACTCTCAAGAGCCAACGCGAGCTCGGACTCTCGAGTCTTCGAGTCACGCTCCAAATTCTCGTGTTTTTCCACGAGAGCCTGGAGCTCTTGCCGTACCTCCGCCACCCGCGCCTCCTGCTTCTCTCGCTCGGTGCGTTCCGCGACCGCATTGTGTTCGGCCGCGGACACCGCCTCCTTTAGGGTCGCCACCTCCTTCGTAGCCCCTGGAGTACCCACGTTATTCCTGTCATTTTTTGCAACCAAAATCCTTTTCTATAAGGTACAACTTTAACAAGGTGTTACTTACCTTCCTTGTCCTCGAGCTGCTTCTTGGCACGGCCGAGCTCGATCTCGGACCGCTCAAGGCTCTGCTTCAAGGCATTGACCTCTGCAGTCAGTGCGGCAGAGGTCAGCAGCGCAGCCTGCATTCCCATATTGACATATTTGTGTTAGACTCCTGCGTATATCTTTTTAGATCCTCAGTTCAGCTTTTCTTTCAGAACACCGAACTGAGCATCAGGGGCTACTATCTATGCGGTACTATTTTTACATATCTTAATCACATACCTCAAAGCCTGTTAGAAGCCTGGCGTAGGCTTCGGTTAGCCCGCTCTTGGCAGTCTGAACCTTCTGAATCACCGCACTCATGACAGTGCGGTGCTCCTCGTTGATGGAAGCGCCGTTGAGCGCCTCCAGCAAGTTATCTGGTGCCTCCGGTTGGACGGAGGCCACTAGCATCGCTGTCCCACCCTTCTCACGAAGGGGCCGCCCGCCGGACTCCGGAACCACCAAAGGTTCCAGTGCGGAGTCCGTTCCAAATTCCGGGAGGTTGCCCTACGGCACCTCCGGGGCCTCCTCCTCCTGGCTGGTCCCCTTCTGGGACCCCATCTCGGCGTTGTCTGCGTCATGGGGGGAGGAGGCGGTCGGAAGTGAAGCGCTATTCACGTCCGACGAACCCAGGGACCCGCTCGACGAAGCGGGGAGATCGTCCTTGGGCGGACTACATGGTTGTATTCGGCGTTAGAAGACACTATGCAACGAAAGAAAAATCATGAGTTATTCTGCAATCCGGACACTTACGATCTCGCCAGGGGCTTGGCCCTAGAGGGCCACTCCTCTTCGCCGTCGTCGGCATTGGTGGAACAGTCCGGAGGAAGGGTCCTTCCCTTCTTGGACCCTTCGGCCTCCCCCATTGGGGAAGCCTTCCTCTTCTTCTCTTCCCCCGCTAGGGGAGAGGCCTCTTTCTTCTCCTCCTCGTCTTCGTGGGAGGAGTCCGTCTCGGAGTCATCGGACGATGAGTCTGATAACACCTGGCGCCGGGAACTCCTCCGGGTTCCCGTGGCCTTCTTCTTGGCCTTCTTCTCCGGCACCATGTAGGGCGCCGGGACCAGCAGCCCCGTCAAACGGGCATCCGCTGGGTCTTCTGGAAGGGGAGTCGGATAGTTAACCTGCCCGGATGTCTTCTGCCAGGCCTGTTAAAGGTAAGGGGAGCTTAGATCCCACATAGAGTCAAACTATGGAAAACAAGTGTCCCGTAAAGGGTAATATAGCTTACCTCGCCAGCCTGACGCTGCGAGCTGAATCCGCGATCTTCGGTAACGGATGCGGGAGCCTCGTGAAGGAAATATGCCCTAGAGGCAATAATAAAGTTATTATTTATTCCCTTATATCATGATAAATGTTTATTATTAATGCTAGAATTGTATTAACCGGAAACATAATACATGTGTGAATATATAGACAAACAGAGTGTCACTAGTACGCCTCTACTTGACTAGCTTGTTAATCAAAAATGGTTATGTTTCCTAACCATGAACATAGAGTTGTTATTTGATTAACGAGATCACATCATTAGTTGAATGATCTGATTGACATGACCCATTCAGTTAGCTTAGCACCCGATCGTTTAGTATGTTGCTCTTGCTTTCTTCATGACTTATACATGTTCCTATGACTATGAGATTGTGCAACTCCCGTTTACCAGAGGAACACTTTGTGTGCTACCAAACGTCACAACGTAACTGGGTGATTATAAAGGCGCTCTACAGGTGTCTCCGAAGGTACTTGTTGGGTTGGCGTATTTCGAGATTAGGATTTGTCACTCCGAATGTCGGAGAGGTATCTCTGGGCCCTCTCGGTAATGCACATCACATAAGCCTTGCAAGCAATGCAACTAATAAGTTAGTTGCGAGATGATGTATTACGGAACGAGTAAAGAGACTTGCTGGCAACGAGATTGAACTAGGAATTGGATACCGACGATCGAATCTCGGGCAAGTAACATACCGATGACAAAGGGAACAACGTATGTTGTTATGCGGTCTGACCGATAAAGATCTTCGTAGAATATGTAGGAACAAATATGGGCATCCAGGTCCCACTATTGGTTATTGACCGGAGACGTGTCTCGGTCATGTCTACATTGTTCTCGAACCGTAGGGTCCGCACGCTTAAGGTTTCGATGACAGTTTTATTATGAGTTTATGAGTTTTGATGTACCGAAGGAGTTCGGAGTCCCAGATGAGATCGGGGACATGACGAGGAGTCTCGAAATGGTCAAGACGTAAAGATCGATATATTGGACGACTATATTTGGAGTTCGGAAAGGTTCCGAGTGATTCGGGTATTTATTGGAGTACCGGAGAGTTACGGGAATTCGCCGGGGAGAAGTATTGGGCCTTATTGGGCCATACGGGAAAGAGAGAGGGGCTGCCTAGGGCAGGCCACGCGCCCCCCCATGGCCTAGTCCGAATTGGACTAGGGGGAGGGGCCGCACCCCTCCTTCCTTCCCTTCTCTCTTCCCCTTCCTTGTCTCCTACTCCTACTACTTGGAAGGTCTCCTAGTTGGACTAGGAAAGGGGGAATCCTACTCCCGGTGGGAGTAGGACTCCCCTAGGGCGCGCCATAGAGAGGGTCGGCCCTCCCCTCCTCCACTCCCTTATATACGGGGGCAAGGGGGCACCCCATGACACACAAGTTGATCTTCGTGATCGTTCCTTAGCCGTGTGTGGTGCCCCCCTCCACGATATTACATCTCGGTCATATTGTAGCGGTGCTTAGGCGAAGCCTGCGGCGATTGAACATCAAGATCGTCACCACGCAGATCGTCTTGTGGAACTCCTCCCAAGCTTTGCTGGATCGGAGCCGGGGTGCGTCATCGAGTTGTCGTGTGTCAAGAACTTCGGAGGTGCGAGTAACGGTGCTTGGATCGGTTGGATCGGGAAGGCGTCGACTACTTCCTCTCGTTGTGTCAACGCTTCGCTTCGGTCTCACGAGTGCGTAGACAACACTCTCCCCTCGTTGCTATGCATCACCATGATCTTGCGTGTGCGTAGGAATTTTTTGAAATTACTCGTTCCCCAACAAAGGGTATCCGAGCCTAGGTTTTATGCGTTGATGTTATATGCACGAGTAGAACACAAGTGAGTTGTGGGCAATACAAGTCATACTGCTTACCAGCATGTCATACTTTTGTTCGGCGGTATTGTGAGATGAAGCGGCCCGGACCAACATTACGTGTACGCTTACGCGAGACTGGTTTCACCGTTACGAGCACTCGTGCTTAAAGGTGGCTGGCGGGTGTCTGTCTCTCTCACTTTAGCTGAATCGAGTATGGCTACGCCCGGTCCTTGCGAAGGTTAAAACAGCACCAACTTGACGAACTATCGTTGTGGTTTTGATGGGTAGGTAAGAACGGTTCTTGCTCAGCCCGTAGCAGCCACGTAAAACTTGCAACAACAAAGTAGAGGACGTCTAACTTGTTTTTGCAGGGCATGTTGTGATGTGATATGGCCAAGACGTGATGCTATAGTTTATTGTATGAGATGATCATGTTTTGTAACCGGTTATCGGCAATCGGCAGGAGCCATATGGTTGTCGCTTTATTGTATGAAATGCAAGCATACATAATTGCTTTACTTTATCACTAAGCGGTAGCGATAGTCGTAGAAGCAATAGATGGTGTAGACGACAACGATGCTACGATGGAGATCAAGGTGTCGCGCCGGTGACGATGGTGATCACGACGGTGCTTCAGAGATGGAGATCACAAGCACAAGATGATGATGGCCATCTCATATCACTTATATTGATTGCATGTGATGTTTATCCTTTATGCATCTTATCTTGCTTTGATTGACGATAGCATTTTAAGATGATCTCTCACTAAAATTATCAAGAAGTGTTCTCCCTGAGTATGCACCGTTGCCAAAGTTAAATCGTGCCCGGACACCACGTGATGATCGGGTGTGATAAGCTCTCGTCCATCTACAACGGGTGCAAGCCAGTTTTGCACACACGGAATACTCGGGTTAAACTTGACGAGCCTAGCATATGCGATATGGCCTCGAGCACGGAGACCGAAAGGTCGGCGTGAATCATATAGTAGATATGATCAACATAGTGATGTTCACCATTGAAAACTACTCCATCTCACGTGATGATCGGTTATGGTTTAGTTGATTTGGATCACGTGATCACTTAGATGACTAGAGAGATGTCTGTCTAAGTGGGAGTTCTTAAGTGATATGATTAATTGAACTTAAATTTATCATGAACTTAGTCCTGGTAGTATTTTGCAAATTATGTTGTAAGATCAATAGCTTGCGTTGTTGCTTTCATATGTTTATTTTGATATGTTCCTAGAGAAAATTGTGTTGAAAGATGTTAGTAGCAATGATGCGGATTGGATCCGTGATCTGAGGTTTATCCTCATTGCTACACGAAGAATTATGTCCTGGATGCACCGCTAGGTGAGCGAGACCTATTGCAGAGCGGATGCGGCGTTATGAGCGTTTGGCTAGCTCAATATGATGACTACTTGATAGTTTAAGTGCACCATGCTTAACGGCTTAGAATCGGGACTTCAAAGATGTTTTGAATGTCATGGACCATATGAGATGTTCCAGGAGTTGAAGTTAATATTACAAGCAAATACCCGAGTTGAGAGATATGAAGTCTCCAACAAGTTCTATAGCTAAAAGATGGAGGAGAATCGCTCAACTAGTGAGCATGTGCTCAGATTGTCTGGGTACTACAATCGCTTGAATCAAGTGGGAGTTAATCTTCTAGATAAGATAGTGATTGACAGAATTCTCTAGTCACCATCACCAAGTTAGTAGAACTTCGTGATGAACTATAGTATGCAAGGGATGATGAAAATGATTCCCGAGTTTTTCATGATGATGAAATCGATGAAGGTAGAAATCAAGAAAGAACATCAAGTGTTGATGGTTAACAAGACCACTAGTTTCAAGAAAAGGGCAAAGGGATAGAAGGGAACTTCAAGAAGAACGGCAAGCAAGTTGTTGCTCAAGTGAAGAAGCCCAAGTCCGACCTAAGCACGAGACTAAGTGCTTCTCTTGCAAAGGGACTGGTCATTTGAGCGAGAACTACCCCAAGTATTTGGCGGATAAGAAGGATGGCAAAGTGAACAAAGGTATATTTGATATACATGTTATTGATGTGTACTTTACTAGTGTTTATAGCAACCCCTCGGTATTTGGTACTGGTTCGGTTGCTAAGAGTAGTAACTTCAAACGAGAGTTGCGTAATAAAATGAAACTAGTTAAGGGTGAAGTGACGATGTGTGTTGAAAGTAGTTTCAAGATTGATATGATCATCATCGCACACTCCCTATACTTTCGGGATTAGTGTTGAACCTAAATAAATGTTATTTGGTGTTTGCGTTGAGCATGAATATGATTTGATCGTATTTATTGCAATACGGTTATTCATTTAAGTAAGAGAATAAACTGTTGTTCTGTTTACATGAATAAAACCTTATATGGTTACACACCCAATGAAAATGGTTCATTGGATCTCGATCGTAGTGATACACATATTCATAATATTGAAACCAAAAGATGCAAAGTTAATAATGATAGTGCAACTTATTTGTGGCACTGCCGTTTAGGTCATATTGGTGTAAAGCGCATGAAGAAACTCCATCTTGATGGGATTTTGAATCACTTGATTATGAATCACTTGATGCTTGCGAACCATGCCTCATGGGCAAGATGACTAAGACTCCGTTCTCCGGAACAGTGGAGCGAGCAACTGACTTATTGGAAATAATACATAGTGATGTATGCGATCCGATGAGTGTTAAGGCTCGCGGCGGGTATCGTTATTTTCTGACCTTCACAGATGATTTGAGCAGATATGGGTATATCTACTTGATGAAACATAAGTCTGAAACATTTGAAAAGTTCAAAGAATTTCAGAGTGAAGTGGAAAATCATCGTGACAAGAAAATAAAGTTTCTACGATCTGATCGCGGACAAATATTTGAGTTACGAGTTTGGTCTTCAATTAAAACAATGTGGAATAGTTTCACAAATTCATGCCACCTGGAACACCACATCATAATGGTGTGTCCGAACGTCATAACCGTACTTTATTGGATATAGTACAATCTATGATGTTTCTTACCGATTTACCAATATCGTTTTGGGATCATGCATTAGAGACAGCTGCATTCACGTTAAATAGGGCACCATCTAAATCCATTGAGACGACACTATATGAACTGTGGTTTAGCAAGAAACCAAAGTTGTCGTTTCTTAAAGTTTGGGGTTGTGATGCTTATGTGAAAAAGTTTCATCCTAATAAGCTCAAACCCAAATCGGAGAAGTGCGTCTTCATAGAATACCCAAAGGAAATTGTTGGGTACACCTTCTATCAAAGATCCAAAGGCAAGATATTCGTTGCTAAGAATGGATCCTTTCTAGAGAAGGAGTTTCTCTCGAAAGAAGTGAGTGGGAGGAAAGTAGAACTTGATGAGGTAACTGTACCTTCTCCCAAATTGGAAAATTGTTCATCACAGAAATATGTTCTTGTGACTACTATACCAATTAGTGAAGAAGTTAATGATGATGATCATAGAACTTCAGATCAAGTTAATACAAAACCTCGTAGGTCAAACAGAGTAAGATCCGCACTATAGTGGTACGGTAATCCTATTCTGGAAGTCATGCTACTAGATCATGATGAACCTACGAACTATGAAGAAGCGATGGTGAGCCCAGATTCATAAAAATGGCTTGAAGCCATGAAATCGAGATGGGATCCATGTATGAGAACAAAGTATGGACTTTGGTTGACTTTCCCGATGGTCGGCAAGCAATTGAGAATAAATGGATCTTCAAGAAGAAGACTGACGCTGACGGTAATGTTACTGTCTACAAAGATCGACTTGTTGCAAAAGGTTTTCGACAAGTTCAAGGGATTGACTACGATGAGACCTTCTCACCCGTAGCGATGCTTAAGTCTGTCCAAATCATGTTAGCAATTGCCGCATTTTTATGAAATCTGGCAAATGGATAAACAAAACTACATTCCTTAATGGATTTAAAGAAGAGTTGTATATGATGCAACCAGAAGGTTTTGTCAATCCTAAAGGTGTTGACAAAATACGCAAGCTCTAGCGATCCATCTATGGACTGGTGCAAGCATCTCGGAGTTGGAATATACACTTTGATAAGTTGATCAAAGCATATAGTTTATCTGCACTTGCGGTGAAGCTGTATTTACTAGAAAGTGAGTGGGAGCACTACTGACATTTACGATAAGTATATGTGAATGACATATTGTAGATCGGAAATAATGTAGAATTATTCTGCAAAGCATAAAGGAGTGTTTGAAAGGAGTTTTTCAAAGAAAGACCTCAGTGAAGCTACTTACATATTGAGCATCAAGATCTATAGAGATAGATCAAGACGCTTAATAAGTTTTTTTCCAATGAGTACATACCTTTACAAGATTTTGAAGTAGTTCAAAATGGAACAGTCAAAGAAAGAGTTCTTGCCTGTGTTACAAGGTCTGAAATTGAGTAAGACTCAAAACCCGACCACGGCAGAAGATAGAAAGAGAATGAAAGTCATTCCCTATGCCTTGGCCATAGGTTCTACAAAGTATGCCATGTTGTGTACCGGATCTATTGTATACCCTACCTTGAGTTTGGCAAGGAGTACAATAGTGATCTAGGAGTAGATCATCGGACGCGGTCAAAATTATCCTTAGTGGAATAAGGATATGTTTCTCGATTATGGAAGTGACAAAAGGTTTGTCATAAAGGGTTACGTCGACGCAAGTTTTGACACCGATCTGGATGACTCTAAGTCTCGATCTAGATACATATTGGAAGTGGGAGCAATTAGCTACAGTAGCTCCGTGCAGAGCATTGTAGACATAGAATATTTGCAAAATACATAACGGATCTGAATGTGAAAGACCCGTTGACTAAGATTCTCTCACAAGCAAAACATGATCACACCTTAGTACTCTTTGGGTGTTAATCACATAGCGATGTGAACTAGATTACTGAATCTAGTAAATCCTTTCGGTGTTGGTCACATGGAGATGTGAACTATGGGTGTTAATCACATGATGATGTGAACTATCGATGTTAATCACATTGTGATGTGATCTAGATTATTGACTCTAGTGCAAGTGGGAGACTGAAGGAAATATGCCCTAGAGGCAATAATAAAGTTATTATTTATTTCCTTATATCATGATAAATGTTTATTATTCATGCTAGAATTGTATTAACCGGAAATAATACATGTGTGAATATATAGACAAACAGAGTGTCACTAGTATGCCTCTACTTGACTAGCTTGTTAATCAAAGATGGTTATGTTTCCTAACCATGAACAAAGAGTTGTTATTTGATTAATGAGATCACATCATTAGTTGAATGATCTGATTGACATGACCCATTCAGTTAGCTTAGCACCCGATCGTTTAGTATGTTGTTATTGCTTTCTTCATGACTTATACATGTTCCTATGACTATGAGATTATGCAACTCCCGTTTACCGGAGGAACACTTTGTGTGCTACCAAACATCACAACGTAATCGGATGATTATAAAGGTGCTCTCTGGTGTCTCCGAAGGTACTTGTTGGGTTGGCGTATTTCGAGATTAGGATTTGTCACTCCGAATGTCGGAGAGGTATCTCTGGGCCCTCTCGGTAATACACATCACATAAGCCTTGCAAGCAATGCAACTAATAAGTTAGTTGCGAGATGATGTATTACGGAACGAGTAAAGAGACTTGCCGGCAATGAGATTGAACTAGGTATTGGATACCGACGATCGAATCTCGGGCAAGTAACATACCGATGACAAAGGGAACAACGTATGTTGTTATGCGGTCTGACCGATAAAGATCTTCGTAGAATATGTAGGAACCAATATGGGCATCCAGGTCCCGCTATTGGTTATTGACCGGAGACGTGTCTCGGTCATGTCTACATTGTTCTCAAACCGTAGGGTCCGCACGCTTAAGGTTTCGATGACAGTTTTATTATGAGTTTATGAGTTTTGATGTACCGAAGGAGTTCGGAGTCCCGGATGTGATCGGGGACATGACGAGGAGTCTCGAAATGGTCGAGACATAAAGATCGATATATTGGACGACTATATTCGGAGTTCGGAAATGTTCCGAGTGATTCGGGTATTTATCGGAGTACCGGAGAGTTACGGGAATTCGCCGGGGAGAAGTATTGGGCCTTATTGGGCCATACGGGAAAGAGAGAGGGGCTGCCTAGGGCAGGCCGCCCCCCATGGCCTAGTCCGAATTGGACTAGGGGGAGGGGCCGCACCCCCTCCTTCCTTCCCTTCTCTCTTCCCTTCCTTGTCTCCTACTCCTACTACTTGGAAGGTCTCCTAGTTGGACTAGGAAGGGAATCCTACTCCCGGTGGGAGTAGGACTCCCCTAGGCGCGCCATAGAGAGGGCCGCCCTCCCTCCTCCACTCCCTTATATCACGGGGGGCAAGGGGCACCCCATGACACACAAGTTGATCTTCGTGATCGTTCCTTAGCCGTGTCAGGTGCCCCCTCCACAATATTACACCTCGGTCATATTGTAGCGGTGCTTAGGCGAAGCCTGCGACGATTGAACATCAAGATCGTCCACCACGCCGTCATCTTGTGGAACTCCTCCCAGCTTTGCTGGATCGGAGCCCGGGGTGCGTCATCGAGTTGTACGTGTGTCAAGAACTCGGAGGTGCCGGAGTAACGGTGCTTGGATCGGTTGGATCGGGAAAGACGTACGACTACTTCCTCTACGTTGTGTCAACGCTTCCGCTTCGGTCTACAAGGGTACGTAGACAACACTCTCCCCTCTTGTTGCTATGCATCACCATGATCTTGCGTGTGCGTAGGAAATTTTTTGAAACTACTTCGTTCCCCAACACCTCGGCGCCCTTGAACAGCACCCTCCAGGCCTCTTCGTACGTAGTGTCGAAGAGCCTGCTCAAAGTCTAGTGCTGTGCTGGATCAAACTCCCACAAGTTGAAATCCCGCTGTTGGCACGGGAGAATCCGGCGGATGAGCATGACTTGGACTACGTTGACAAGCTTGAGCTTCTTGTTCACCAGGGTTTGGAGACAGGATTGGAGTCCGATCAGCTCCTCCGAATCGCCCCACGACAGGCCCTTCTCTTTCCAGGAGGTGAGCCGTGTGGGGATGCCAGATCTGAATTCGGGGGACCGCTGCCCATTCAGGGTCACGCGACTCGGTGACGTAGAACCACCCCGATTGCCACCCTTTGATGGTTTCCACGAAGGCGCCCTCGAGCCAGGTGACGTTGGGCATCTTGCCAACCATGGCGCCTCCGCACTCCGCTTGGCGGACACCCACTACCTTCGGCTTGACATTAAAAGTCTTTAGCCATAAGCCGAAGTGGGGCTAGATGCAGAGGAAGGCCTCGCACACGACGATAAATGCCGAGATGTTGAGGATAAAATTTGGGGCCAGATCATGGAAATCCAGGCCATAGTAGAACATGAGCCCCCGGACAAATGGGTGGAGTGGGAAGCCCAGTCCGCGGAGGAAATGGGGAAGGAACACCACCCTCTCATGGGGCCTGGGGGTGGGGATGAGCTGCCCCTCGTCGGGGAGCCGGAGCGCGATATCGCTGGACAAATATCCGGCCTTGTGCAGCTTTTTGATGTGCCCCTCCGTGACAGAGGAGGCCATCCACTTGCCTCCCGCTCCGGACATGGTTGGAGAAGGTTGAGGTGAGATGTGTGGACTTGGGCGCTAGAGCTCGAGTGCGCGGAGATGGATAAGCAAAGGAGGAAGAAGGCGTAGGTAAAAAGGTGGATCCTTGTCCCCTTATATATGGGCGGACGAAACTATGCATCCCCACCAGCCCGGTAAAACTCGCTTATCTCCCAAGCGCCGCAATCAATGGCGCGGTTGGGTTACCCATGTCCGTATTGATGAGAATCCCGGAATAAAGGGACACGATCTCTGCTTTGACAAGGCGTGCCAAGAAAATGCCCGCTAAACGCTACCGAGGTGGAACAATAAAACAATTCAATAAAGGCTTGGCGTGGTGTGACGTCATGCCACGAAATCGTCGCCACAGATTGAACTTGTGTAAATATTATTCTCTCTACGGTGGTATGTGGAATTTATTTTGCGAGCGGACACTATCCTGGTGTTCAAAATCTTACGTGAATTATTCGGAGGAGGAACCCGCCTTGCAATGCCGAAGACAATATCTTGCCGGACTCGTCCTCATTGAAGCTGGTTCGAGGCTCTTGAGGAGTCTGGACTAGGGGTGTCCGGATAGCGAACTATCATCATTGGCGGACTCCAAGACTATGAAGATACAAGATTGAAGACTTCGTCCCGTGTCCGGATGGGACTTTCCTTGGCGTGGAAGGCAAGCTTGGCAATACGGATATGTAGATTTCCTACCCTTGTAACCGACTCTGTGTAACCCTAGCCCTCTCCGGTGTCTATATAAACCGGAGGGTTTTAGTCCGTAGGACGAACAACAATCATACCATAGGCTAGCTTCTAGGGTTTAGCCTCCTTGATCTCGTGGTAGATCTACTCTTGTACTACCCATATCATCAATATTAATCAAGCAGGAGTAGGATTTTACCTCCACCGAGAGGGCCCGAACCTGGCTAAAAACATCGTGTCCCTTGTCTCCTGTTACCATCCGCCTAGACGCACAGTTCGGGACCCCCTACCCGAGATCCGCTGGTTTTGACACCGACAATGGGGATTGTGTGGAGAAGACAAAAAAGGAGAAAGTCTCACGTTGACGAGGCTAATCAGCGGGCTATGGAGATGCCCATCAATTGATGTCAACATGAGGAGTAGGGATTGCCATGCAACGGATGCACTAGAGCTATGAATGCTCAACGAAAGAAAACTAGTGGGTGTGCATCCAACTTGCTTGCTCATGAAGACCTAGGACATTTTAGGAAGCCCATCGTAGGAATATACAATCCAAGTTCTATAATGAAAAATTCCCACTAGTGTAAAAAAGACAACTTATGAGACTCACTACATGAAGAACAAGGTGCTACTTTGAAGCACAATATATGAGACTCACTACATGAAGAACAAAGTGCTACTTTGAAGCACAAGTGTGGAAAAAGAGATAGTAGCATTACCCTTTTTTTGGGCCTTTCTTTTTTTTATTTTGGCCTTTTTTTTATTTGGGCAATGCTCTAATAATGATGATCATCACACTTCTATTGATTACAACATAAGGATTACAACTCGAAACTTAGAACAAGATATGACTCCATATGAATGCCTCCGGTGGTGTACCGGGATGGTGCAATGGATCAAGAGTGACATGTATGAAAAATAATGCATGGTGGCTTTGCCACAAATACGATGTCAACTACATGATCATGCAATGGCAATATGACAAAAGTAATGTATGTCATGATGATGATGATGGAAGTTGCATGGCAATATATCTCGGAATGGCTATGGAAATGCCATGATAGGTAGGTATGGTGGCTGTTTTGAGGAATATATAAGGAGGTTTATGGGTGATAGAGCGTATCGTATCACGGGGTTTGGATGCACCGGCGAAGTTTGCACCAACTCTCAAGGTGAGAAAGGGCAATGCACGGTACCAAAGAGGCTAGCAAAGGCGGAAAGGTGAGAGTGCGTATAATCTATGGACTCAACATTAGTCAAAAGAACTCATATACTTATTGCAAAAATTTAGAAGCCATCAAAAATCAAGTACTATGCGCATGCTCCTAGGGGGATAGATTGGTAGGAAAAGACCATCGCTCGTCCCCGACCGCCACTCATAAGGATGCACAAGCCAGGTACACTTCATGTTTCAAATTTGTTACATAACTTTAACCATACGTGCATGCTACGGGACTTGCAAACTTTAACACAAGTATTTCTCAAATTCATAATCACCCAACTAGCACGACTTTGATATTATCACCTCCATATCTCAAAACAATTATCAAGCATCAAACTTATCTTAGTATTCAACGCACTCAAAAGAAAGTTTCACATGTCTTGAATACCAAGTATATTAACATTAAGCAAATTACCATGCTATTAACGACTCTCAAAATAATCTAAGTGAAGCATGAGAGATCAATAGTTTCTTTAAAACAAATCCACCACCGTGCTCTAAAAGATATAAGTGAAGCACTAGAGCAAAAATTATCACGCTCAAAAGATATAAGTGAAGTACTATGAGCAAAACTATCAAGCTCAAAAGATATAAGTGAAGCACATAGAGTATTCTAACAAATTCTAATTCATAAATGGCTCTACAAAAGGTGTGTACAGGAAGGATTATTGTGGTAAACTAACAAGCAAAGACGCAAATAATACAAGACGCTCCAAGCAAAACACATATCATGTGGTTAATAAAAATATAGCTCCAAGTAAATTACCGATGGAAGTGGACGAAAGAGGGGATGCCTTCCGGGGCATCCCCAAGCTTTGACTTTTTGGTGTCCTTGGATTATATTGGGGGTACCATGGGCATCCCCAAGCTTAGGCTCTTGCCACTCCTTGTTCCATAATCCATCAAAAGAATTCACCCAAAACTTGAAAACTTCACAACACAAAACTCAACAGAAATCTCGTGAGCTCCGTTAGAGAAACAAAACAAAAGACTACTTCAAGGTACTGTAATGAGCTCATTCTTTATTTATTTTTGTGTTAAACCTACTTTATTCCAACTTCTCTATGGTTTATAAACTATTTTACTAGCCATAGATTCATCAAAATAAGCAAACAACACACGAAAAACAGAATCTGTCAAAAACAGAACAGTCTGTAGCAATCTGTAACTAACGTAAACTTCTGGAACTCTAAATATTCTACCAAAATAGGAAGTCCTATAAAATTTGTTCATTGAACAGAATCAAAAAGAATCAACGCAAAAGCACATTCCTGTGATTTAACATAACTATATTCGTGCGTGCAAAGTTTCTGTTTTTCAGCAGAATCAAATCAACTATCATCGTAGGTTATCCTATAGGTTCTACTTGGCACAAACACTAATTAAAATATAAAACCACATCCAAACAGAGGCTAGATGGATTATTTATTCCTAAACATAAGAAAAAACAAAAAACACAAAATAAAATTGGGTTGCCTCCCAACAAGCGCTATTGTTTAACGCCCTAGCTAGGCATAAAAGCAAGATAGATCTAGGTATTGCCATCTTTGGTAGGCAATCCAAAAGTGGCTCTCATGATAGATTCATATGGTGATTTTATTTTATTTCTAGGGAAGTGTTCCATACCCTTCTTTAAGGGAAATTGGAATCTAATATTCCCTTCCTTCATATCAATAATTGCACCAATCGTTCTAAGGAAAGGTTTACCAAGAATAATAGGACATGAAGGATTGCAATCTATATCAAGAACGATAAAATCTACGGGCACATAATTCCTATTTGCAACAATAATAACATCATTAATTCTTCCATAGGTTTTTTAATAGTGGAATCTGCAAGATGCAAGTTTAGAGAGCAATCATCAAAATCACGGAAATCTAGCAAATCACACAAAGCTTTGGGAATAGTAGAGACACTAGCACCCAAATCACACAAAGCATGAAACTCATAATCTTTCTTTTTAATTTTAATAGTAGGTTCCCACTCATCATAGAGTTTTCTAGGGATAGAAACTTTCAACTCAAGTTTTTCTTCATAAGATTGCATCAAAGCATCAACAATGTGTTCGGTAAAGGCTTTATTTTGACAATAAGCATGAGGAGAATCTAGCACGGATTGCAACAAGGAAATACAACCAATCAAAGAGCAATTTTCATAATTGAATTCCTTGAGATCCAAAATAGTGGGTTTAGCAACATCTAGGTTTTTATTTCTTTCAATCCCACTTTCATCAATTTCATCATCAAGATCTAGAAACTCCAAATTCTTAGAACGCCTTCTAGGTAAAGGAAGATCATATTCAGTTTCATCAAGATTCATATTGCAAAACAAATATTTAATGGGGGACACATCAATAACTTTTAGATCTTCATCTTGATTTTCATAGGAATTGGAAGAACACGCTTTAAGAAAGGCATCTTTGGAAGCACGCATCGTAGCGGTCCTTGCCTTGCACTCGTCAATGGAAATTCTCATGGCTTTGAGAGACTCATTGATATCATGCTTAGGAGGAATAGATCTAAGTTTTAAAGAATCAATCTCAAGATAAATTCTATCAACGTTCCTAGCCAAATCATCAACTTTAAGCAATTTCTCTTCAAGCAAAGCATTAAAATTCTTTTGTGAATTCATAAACTCTTTAACACTACTCTCAAATTCAGAGGGCATCTTATTAAAATTTTCATAAGAGTTGTTGTAGGAATTTCCATAATTATTAGAAGGATTACTAGGATAAGGCCTAGGATTAAAATTTCCTCTATAAGCGTTGTTTCCAAAACTATTCCTACCAACAAAATTCACATCCATAGATTCATTATTATTCTCAAGCAAAGTAGACAAAGGCATATCATTGGGATCAAGAGGAGTATTTTTAAGAGCAAACATCTTCATAAGTTCATCCATCTTTTCACTCAAAACATTGATTTCTTCTATAGCATGCACTTTTTTACTAGAAGATCTTTCGGTGTGCCATTGAGAATAATTAGCAATAATATTATCAAGCAATTTGGTAGCATCCCTAACGTAATTTCCATAAACATGCCTCCCGCGGCCGAATCTAAAAGATTTCTAGAAGCAAAATTCAATCCGGCATAAAAATTTTGTGTGATCATCCATAAATTCAAGCCATGAGTAGGGCAATTTCGAAGCATTAACTTCATTCTTTCCCAAGATTGGGAAACATGCTCATGATCAAGTTGTTTAAAATTCATGATATCGTTCCTAAGAGTGATAATCTTAGTGGGAGGAAAATACTTAGAGATAAAAGCATCTTTACACTTGTTCCAAGAATCAATACTATTTTTAGGCAAAGATGAAAACCAAACTTTAGCACGATCTCTAAGCGAAAACGGAAATAACTTCAATTTGACAACATTGTTATCCATATCTTTCTTCTTTTGCATATCACACAAATCAACAAAATTGTTTAGATGAGTAGCGGCATCTTCACTAGGAAGGCCGGCAATTTGATCTTTCATAACAAGATTAAACAAAGCGGTATTGATTTCACAAGACTCATCATTATTAAGAGGAGCGATCGGAGTACTAAGGAAATCATTATTATTGGTATTCGAGAAATCACACAATTTGGTATTATCTCGTGCCATGGCAACAAGTAATCCAACACACAAGCAAACAGAAAGGCAATGGGAAAAAGGCAAACGGGAAAGAGAGGAGGAGATTGGGAAAGAGAGGGCGAATAAAACGGCAAGGGTGAAGTGGGGGAGAGGAAAACGAGAGGCAAATGGCAAATAATGTAATGCGAGAGATAGGGATTGCGATGGGTACTTGGTATTGTTGACTTGCTTGCGTGAGCCTCCCCGGCAACGGCGCCAGAAATTCTTCTTGCTACCTCTTGAGCATCAAGGTCGGATTTCCCGAAGAGGAGAGGATGATGCAACAAAGTAGCGTAAGTATTTCCCTCAGTTTTTGAGAACCAAGGTATCAATCCAGTAAGAGACCACGCACAAGTCCCTCGTACCTACACAAAACGATAGCAACTCACAACCAACGCTTAGGGGTTGTCAATCCCTTCACGGTCACTTACGAGAGTGATATCTGATAGATAATATTTTTGGTATTTTTGATAGATAGATGCAAAGTAAAAAGTAAAAGCAAAGCAAGTAAATAAAGTGATAGAGATTGATATGATGAGAATAGACCCGGGGCCCATAGGTTTCACTAGCGGCTTCTCTCAAGAGCATAAGTATTCTACGGTGGGTGAACAAATTACTGTTGAGCAATTGACAGAATTGAGCATAGTTATGAGTATATCTAGGCAATGATCATGTATATAGGCATCACGTCCAAAACAAGTAGATCGAAACGATTCTGCATCTACTACTATTACTCCACTCATCAACCGCTATCCAAAGATGCATCTAGAGTATTAAGTAAAAACAGAGTAACGCCTTAAGCAAGATGACATGATGTAGAGGATAAATTCATGCAATATGATAAAAAAACCATCTTGTTATCCTCGATGGCAACAATACAATACGTGCCTTGCTGCCCTTACATCCTTTGGGTAAGGACACCGCAAGATTGAACCCAAAGCTAAGCACTTCTCCCATTGCAAGAACTACCAATCTAGTTGGCCAAACCAAAAAGGATAATTCGAAGAGACTTGCAAAGATAACTCAATCATACATGAAAGAATTCAGAGAAGAATCAAATATTTTCCATAGATAATACTGGATCATAAACCCACAATTCATCGGTCTCAACAAACACACCGCAAAAAGAAGATTACATCGAATAGATCTCCACGAGAGAGGGGGAGAACATTGTATTGAGATCCAAAAAGAGAGAAGAAGCCATCTAGCTACTAGCTATGGACCCGAAGGTCTGAAGTAAACTACTCACACTTCATCGGAGGGCTATGGTGATGATGTAGAAGCCCTCCATGGTGGATGCCCCCTCCGGCGGAGCTCCGGAACAGGCCCCAAGATGGGATCTCGTGGATACAGAAGGTTGTGGTGGTGGAATTAGGTTTTTGGCTCCTATTCTGATCTTTCGGGGATACGTAGGTATATATAGGAGGAAGGAGTACGTCGGTGGATCGTCGAGGGGCCCACGAGGTAGGAGGGCGCGCCAAGGGGGGGTGCCCTCCACCCTCGTGACCGCCTCTGGCACTGCTTGGAGTAGGGTCCAAGTCTCCTGGATCACGTTCGGTTGGAAAATCACGATCCCGAAGGTTTCATTCCGTTTGGACTCCGTTTGATATTCTGTTTCTTCGAAATACTGAAAAAGGCAAAAAACAGCAATTCTGGGCTGGGCCTCCGGTTAATAAGTTAGTCCCAAAAGTAATATAAAAGTGGAAAATAAAGCCCAATATAGTCCAAAACAGTAGATAAAGTAGCATGGAGCAATCAAAAATTATAGATACGTTGGAGACGTATCAATCACCGTATCGCAGAGAAATCCTATGTTCTCTTTTCTTGTTGTTTCCGGTCAGATTTATCTAGCCAGGCATCATGTCTTCCCACTCCTCCAACAACATGGAAGAAGATGCTTGGTTGATGAAGATCGAGACGAAGAGGGAGGAGCCTATGGATGTCGTCAAGGGAGACAAGGGCAAGGGAGCTACCGTAGATCCATCCCCGGTCGCAGCACAAGCATTTTTGGCCGAGGAGGAGGAAGAAGATATCCTTAAGCCCTACCTTACTCACCTTACTCCTGCCAAGATTGAAGCTTTTCGCGTCATTGAAATAGTTCGCATACAAAATAAGTATCTCACCCGCGAGAATATTTTGCATCAAGAGCATATCATCTATCTTCGGAGTGTTATACGTCGGTTGGAGAATCTCTTGATCCTTAAGGACAGAATCACTTCATCACCACCACCTTCTTCTTCACCACCAAAGGAGAATTGAGTATCGGGTATGGGCACTCCCCTTAGCTTCCGCCAAGCTTGGGGGAGGTGCCCCGGTATTGTATCATCCCACTATCCTTTTGCTTTTACTTATCTTAGTTCGATCTTTTGCTTTAGATGAATAAAAGTTTAGTTTGATCCTTTCTTCTTTGAGAGTTTGCTTAGTGATCTATCCTTGTAATTGTGTGCAAGTTATATAATGAAGTTTAGTTTGAGTTTTTGCTTTCTTTACTTTCATGTTGCAAATGAAGAAAAGAAATAAGAAATAAAAAGAGAAAGGAAATAAATTAAGAAGATCATATACTAATCCTATGGTAGGTGATGGCACCACATAAGGAAAAGTATAAGTAGAAAATTTTATTAGAGATTGACAAACATAGCATTAGTCAATGATGCAACTCATGAAAGAATTAATAAGGGAAGAGAATATTCACATATAAATATACTATCCTGGAAATCTTTTGTCATTGTGAACCCTCATCAAAATATTATATGCCAAAATTGTTGACGTTGGACAAGAAAGACAACTTAATGATGTATGATTGTTTATATTCACATAGAAGTCATATTGTCATATACCCTTCAACATGTGGTGCTTGCCCCTATCTTTGCTAGCCAAAAAGTCTGCACTAAGTAGAGATACTACTTGTGCATCCAAAAACCCTTAAACCCAAATCTTATTTTCAAGTGTCCACCATTCCTACCTAGGGATTGAGCAAGATCCCTCAAGTAAGTTGTCATCGGTGCAAAGAAGGGCAATAAAAATTGCCTCTAAATGTGTGAGATCATTTAGTGTAAGATAAAATTGAGTGTTGCACGAACTTTTGATGGTGAAGAATAAAAGCGACAGACTGCATAATAAAGGTTGCTATCACAAGGGGCAATGCAATGTGACGTTCTTTTGCACTAAGGGGTTGAGCATACAAACAAATAAGCGCATGGCAACCTCTAAGCTTCCCTCTGTGAAGGGCCTATCTTTCACTTTTATGTATTTACTTTTATGCAAAGAGTCAAAGTTTTCCTTCTATTCATTTTATTTTTCTCCTTTGGCAAGAATCATGTGGCGAGGAAAGATCTAGGCACGTATGTCCAGATGAATATAGATAGCATGAGTTATTATTGTTGACATCACCCTTGTGACGCCCGGATAATTAAGCTACAGTAATTCCACGCTAATGATGCCACGTCACCTCAGTTACTGTTGTTAATCTCGCGTTAGTTCGAAACCGATCCAAATTCAAATTTGAAAATCAAGTCAAACATTAAAAGTTTTGAAACACTAAAACTAAAATGTTCAAAATGGGACAAATAAATCCTAAGTAATAATGGTGGAGAAACCACATTTTTATAAAAATTTAGTTGCACTTAAATAGTTAAAACAATAGGTAAAACAATTAAATAATAGCCTTTTGTAATTCATAAAATATTAAACCATTCATTTAGTTGCCCAAAAGTTAATGGGGCAGTAGCCTAATTAATAGTACTAATATATGAACTGTTTTTATATTTTGTAAAACTAAAATAAATTAGAAACTAAAAAAACATTACAAAAAGAGAGACTAAAACCAAAAGAGGACCCCGCCAATCGGGCCAACAGCCCACACAGCCACCTCATGACCCAGCCGCACACACCCGGCTGTATAACCTCGCTCCCCCGTAACCCTAGCCCAACTACCCCACTCCCCCACGTCTCTCTCTCGTTCTCCCCCACCCTCGCTTGATCTGGATCGACACCGATCCCCTTCCCCTCAGTGCTCGTTCTGGATCGGGGCACGGAACCGCCGTCGCCAGCCACGATCGCCGGAGCCACCCCCCTCGTCTACCTCCACCTCGTCGGACGCCTCTACATCATCTCGTCCCCGCCGCCCGAAGCACCTCCGCACCGACCTGACGCCGTCGCCCGTCGTCATCGGACCACCTCGTTGGACCGCCTTCGTCGCCCGCTTCCTCGTCCTCCTCCTCGTCGGCCTCACCAGGCCTCGTCGTCCCCTTCTCTCCTCGCACGTGAGGACCCCTTCTCCTTCCCTCCTCTGCCCTCGCTCCCGCACGGTCCCCGTCCTCGTCGCCGCTTCCCGGGCACACACGAACCAGCGGTCACGCGCCGTTCTATCCGCGCCCGCGTCTCGCTGCCGTCGTCGCCCGTTCCCCTCGCGTGGCGGCATCGCGCTCCTGGGCCGACCACGCCTGGTCCATCGCAGCGCCCACCATGTTCCCTAGCCGTGCTCGCAGGCCTCTGGTTGCGTGCCGATTGTCGCCTTCATGCCAGCCATGACCCGATCTTGCGCCGCTCACCCACACCACCTCATTGTCCCGCCCGCTTCACCATTGCAGCAGCAGCGCCCTACTACAAGCGGGCTGGAGCCCGAGAACCGCCACCAACGACCCGTTAAGGCCCCTGTCCGAATGACAAGTGGGACCCGCCCTAGAAAACGATTATAAAAAGTAATAATAAAAAGAATTAAAATTAATTAATTAATTAAGCGGCTTAATTAACTTAACTTTAGTTAACTTGCTAGTTAACTAATTAAACTATAATTAGGTAAATAAGAGAATGACAGGGGGCCCCACCCCTGTTGACCAGTCAAGCTTTGACCGGTCAACTGGGTCCCCCTTGGCCCACCTGTCAGCCTCTGGGTACACATCTGTGTACACAGAGCTGGGTACTTGTAGCATTTTAGCTTCTATTACAAATTAAAATAAATTCAAAAAAATGATTAGAACTTTGAAAATTAATAATAAATAATCCATAACTCGGATGAAAATACTTTGTACATGAAAGTTGCTCAGAATGACGAGACGAATATGAATACGCAGCCCGTTCGTCAGCCACACGTCCCTAGCATAGCGAACCTGCAACATTTCACCTCCGGTTCATCTGTCCGAAAACGCGAAACCCTGGGGATACTTTCCCGGATGTTTCCCCCCTTTCTCTAGTATCACCTACTACCGCGTTAGAACACGTCTAGCTCTGTTTGTTGTCCTGTTATGCTCTTGCTTGCTATGTATTTACTGTTTCTTCCCCCTCTTCTCTCCGGTAGACTCCGAGACTGGCGCTGTGATCAACTACGTCACCGACGACCCTCCTTCTTGTCTGAGCAACCAGGCAAGCCCCCCTTTGATCACCAGATATCGCCTATTCTTCTCTATACTGCTTGCATTAGAGTAGTGTAGTATGTTACTGCTTTCCGTTAATCCTATTCTGATGCATAGCCTGACATTGTTGCTACAGTCATTGATACCTTACCCGCAATCCTAAATGCTTAGTATAGGATGCTAGTTTATCATCATTGGCCCTACATTCTTGTCAGTCTGCCTTGCTATACTATCGGGCCGTGATCACTTGGGAGGTGATCACGGGTATATACTATACATATATACATACTACAGATGGTGACTAAAGTCGGGTCCGCTCAAGAGTACCATGAGTGATTCACGGATTGAAATTGAAAGGACCTTTGTCCCGACGGCCCTCTGTGTGGATCTTTGTGGCGGAGCGACAGGCAGGTTGAGACCACCTAGGCGAGAGGTGGGCTGGCCCTAGTCGGCGTCCGCGTTGCTTCATAATAACACGCTTAACGAGATCTTGGTATTTGATCGAGTCGGCCATTTGGTCTATACGCACTAACCATCTACGCGGGAGTAGTTATGGGTATCCCGGCGTCGTGGTATCAGCCGAAGCCTTCGTGACGTCAGCGACTGAGTGGCGCGCGCCGGATTGGACCGGAACGCCACTAGGCTAGGTCTGCTTCCGGCCACGTTCGCAACGTGCGGGTGTGCAAAGGGCGATGGGCCCAGACCCCTGCGCGCATAGGATTTAGACCGGCGTGTTGACCTCTCTGTTGTGCCTAGGTGGGGCTGCGACGTGTTGATCTTCCGAGGCCGGGCATGACCCAGGAAAGTGTGTCCGGCCAAATGGGATCGAGCGTGTTGGGTTATGTGGTGCACCCCTGCAGGGAAGTTTATCTATTCGAATAGCCGTGTCCCTCGGTAAAAGGACGACCCAGAGTTGTACCTTGACCTTATGACAACTAGAACTGGATACTTAATAAAACACACCCAGACAAATTCCACAGACAACCCGGTGATCGCTTTTCTACAGGGCGACGAGGAGAGGATCGCCGGGTAGGATTATGCTATGCGATGCTACTGGAGATGCTACTTGGAGATGCTACTTGGAGGACTTCAATCTACTCTCTTCTACATGCTGCAAGATGGAGGCTGCGAGCGTAGTCTTGACGGGATTAGCTATCCCCTCTTATTACGGCATTCTGCATTCACCACCGATATTGCCTCCTTACACATATACCCATGCATAAGTAGTGTAGCTCCTTGCTTGCAGTACTTTGGATGAGTACTCACGGTTGCTTTCTCCCCTTTTCCCCCTTTCCTTTCTTTTTGGTTGTCGCAACCAGATCTTTGAGCCAGGGCGAAGCCACCGTCGGCGGCGACTACTACTGGAGGTGCCTACTACTACGTGCGGCTGCGACGATGACCAGGAGTAGTTTAGGAGGATCCCAGCGGGAGGCTGCGCCTCTTTCGATCAGATCCCGATCTGGGCTAGCCTTCTTAAGGCAAACTTGTTTAACTTATGTCTGTACTCAGATATTGTTGCTTCCGCTGACTCATCTATGATCGAGCACTTGTATTCGAGCCCTCGAGGCCCCTGGCTTGTATTATGATGCTTGTATGACTTATTTATGTTTTAGAGTTGTGTTGTGATATCTTCCCGTGAGTCCCTAATCTTGATCGTACACGTTTGCGTGCATGATTAGTGTACGATTGAATCGGGGGCGTCACAAGTTGGTATGAGAGCCGACTGCCTGTAGGAATCCCCTTCCCAACTCCTTGGCCGAAGTTGAGTCTAGACATTGCAAAACTTTTTACTAACATGGCTGTGCAGCCCATGGGCCCACGTCGCCATTGGGTGGTATTAGGATCTTTTACTCCTCGATCTTTACTCTCGGACTCTGAGCTCTCTTATATTCGGGTTAAATGATTTTGCTAAAAACAAAACTAACTTTAGGTTCTCGCAAGTACTTTCTCCCGGAGAGCCCCTTGTTACCGATGACCGCCTGCTGCACCAAAAGATTCCGAAGATACTCTACGATGTGCTCTCGAGACTATGTGCCATCGCTTTTGCAATTCACTTCCATCGATAAATCCCTCTGGATAACTACTTACACCTATCGTTCATATTGTCATCCTCAGTTGCTCTTGTTATTACAAGATGTCTTGAAATAGTCCTCGATATTCTGAGAATTCCTTACGCTTACTGCCCAGCAGTTTCTTGCTGCATGAATACCCCTACGGATAATTTGCGCTTGCCGAATATCCGTTCGTCCAAAGTTGTTCATGTGTTTCACAAAAATACATTCAAATACTACCCGATCTTCCGAAAATCCTGAGCAGCCTATTGCTCTTGAAATTCTTGCTTGCTTGCATTATGGTTAATCCCATAAGTCTCGTAATCTTAATGGCATACCTTGTCATTATCATTTTAAGTCCGTTGATTCAATATGTTGCGAATGCTCGCAATCCTCAATCAGATCCTAGAATTCATCCTTCAAGCTCAGAAGTCATTTGGATATGAGCTGGTTCTTTGTAACGCCCCGGATCCGATGCGCCAGATGTCTGCCAGTTATTCGCCGTCGTTGCCATGTCATTTGCTTGCGTGTTGCATTTGCCATGTCATCATCTGCATTTTATCATGTCATCATGTGCATTTCACTTTGCATACATGTTCATCTCATGCATCCGAGCCTTTTCCCCGTTGTCCGTTTTGCAATCCGGCGCTCCTATCTCATCCGGCGTCCCCTTCTTCTCTCCTGTTGTGAGCGGGTGTTAAACTTTCTCGGAATGGCCCGAGGTTTGCCAAGTGGCCTTGGTATACCACCGGTAGACCGCCTGTCAAGTTTCGTGCCATTTGGAGTTCGTTTGATACTCCAACAGTTAACCGGGTAACCGTAAAGCCTCTTTTGTTGCAGCCCAACATACCTTCCAAAGTGGCCCAAAACCCATCTAACTCCCCTCCATGCTCTCGGTCGTTCGATCACGATCGCGTGGCCGAAAACCGCACCTCATTTGGACTCTCCTAGCTCCCTCTATGCCTATATATACACCCCCCATTCCAAATTCGCGGTCTAATCTCCCCAAACCCTAGCAGTTTTCCTCCTCCCGCCGCCGGACGCGTCCGCCCGCGCCTGGACACGTCCGCCCGCCACGTCGCCGGACCAATCGAGGGCGCCACGGCGCCCGCGCCGCCGCCGCCACCACTCAGCGCCGCCACATCTCGCCGGCCCTCTCTCTCTCCCACCGCTGAAGCCCGCCGGGCGGATCGGGCCCGCGGAACCCGTCCGCCGCCGCCGTTGCCCATGGCGCCCGAATCCAGCGCCGCCGCCGCCCGCGCCCGCCTCCGCTTCGCCGCCGAAACACCACCGCCCAGCGTCGGTCGCCGCCGCCGGTCGTCGACGCTGCCCGTCGGTCGCCGCCGCCCGCGCCTCCTCCGCCCGGCCTCCTCCGCCCGGCCGCCCCCGCCCGCCGCCCGCTTCGCCCGAACTCCTGTCGGCCGAAGGCCGCCGTGCCGCCGGTGGCCGCACCGCCATGCCGCCCCGGCCGGTCCCGCCGCCCGTCGCTCTCGGTCGATCGGGAGAGCCCGATCCGATCTCGCTGTCGCCCGCGTGGGCCGGTCCATCGCCGGCCCAGCCCAAGCCTCCCACCGCCGGCCCAGCGGCCCAGGGTGAGCCGCCGCCTAATCCCCGCCCTGGGCGTCATATAGTCTTTTGGCGCTCGTCCGTTTTTTTTTCAGAAACTGCCAAGTCCCAGAATTCTATCATAAACATGCCATATTCATTGCATCACATCTCTGCACCCGTAGCTCCGTTTTGCGCGTATAATATGTCAAAATGTTCGCCTCGACGAGTAAATAATTTCATTCCATTGCGTCATTTTCATTTGAGTTCATCTTGATGCCCGAAATGCTGTTGGAAAAGGGCTTCAGATTGTTAGTTTCTGTTTCTTAACAGAACTTGCTGTTTTATCATTTTTGCCATGATTTATGTGTGCATCCTATGAGGTTGATGTCTACATGAATGTTGAACTATGCCATGCCATCTTTCCAGAGGTGTTGACCTTGTATTTTTGTGAGTTGTGTGCTGAGTGTATCAAGCTTGTAAAGTAGGGTAGTTCTTTGTTCTTTGTTTTCTGACAGATTCTGTTATATTTTGTTGCTATGTTAACATGCTTCTACTAATCATTCTATGCATAATCTGGAGATGCTCTATAAACATGTTTTGATATACATGTCTTGCTCTATCCATTCATGCCCTTGGTTGCAATTTTAGCCTGCTGGAACATGTTCATATCTTGCTCCAAAGTTGCTTGAAAATGTTGTTTGTCAGCTTGTTAACATTAAGTTCACTTGTTCCCATGTGTTTTCCTAGTGATCCATGTATCCTATGACCTTGCTCTTGCCATGATTAGCTTCATAAACATGCCTTCTTACTGTTGGTTGCCTTGCCATGCCATGTATTGCTCTGTAGTGAGTGGTTCGAGCTCACGAGCATGCCTACTTATTGTTGTTCTTGCCATGTATAAATCTGTAATATAACTTGCCATGTTTACATGGGTGCCATCATATTTTCCGTGCCTTTTTGGCTTATGGTCAGTAAGGGTCTTTTGATATATGCTATTAGTAGGTTCATGCCATGCCTTTGTTTGCCATGATAAGTTCCTGTAACATGTTGTTTGCTTGCTCTAAACATTGCAACCTGATGTTATTTCTGCTAAAGTCTGAAACTGTTATTATTTGCAATATCTCCATGTGTTTTTGAGCATGTTCTAGTGATTTCTGGAGATAGCTCAGTGTTCATGTTTTGTTATGCTTTAAGTGTACTTCATGCCCATGCCTTTTGTTATTATGTTGGGGTGCTGTAGCATGTTGTTTTGATGCTTGTAAGATGCCTAGTTGCTGTTTTGGACAGATTGTTGTTATGACTTGTATAGTGTGTGGGTGTTGAACCGTTGCTCCGTTTTGAATGTGATCTATATGAAACTTGCTTGTTTTTGCATGTAGCTTCATATTATCATGTTGCATCCTTGTTTTGGTGTGTTTGCTTGATGTTTGGGTGCATTTTGCATCAATGCCATGTTTAACTTGTTTTGCTCATATCTTCTAGACCGTAGCTCCGAATCTAATGAACTTTATATGTAACTTGACTAGAATTTTGTGTAGATCATCTTGGTGCATCTTAACTTGCTGTTTAACAACTTCAACTTAATGTTTATTCAGTTCTGGACCAATTTCGAAATTTGCATATGAGGACTTACCGGAATTGTTATATGTTGTTTCCGGCCTCATTTAAACTTGACTTGATGTGTGCTCTTGTTTGCATCATCTTTTGCCATGAGTAGCTTCATCTAGTTTTTTCATGCATCATGCTTGTTGTGCATCATGCCTTGTTCATGTGTGGTGTGTTTACTATGTTGTGTGCTTCTTCTCGATAGTTCCCGTTTCGTTGCGATCGTGAGGATTCGTTCGTCTACGTGTGGTTCGTCTTCGTGGCTTCATCTTCTTCATGGACTCGTTCTTCTTCCTTGCGGGATTTCAGGCAAGATGACCGCTACCCTGGATCTCACTACAATCATTGCTATGCTAGTTGCCTCGTTCTTTCGCTATGCTGCGCTACCTATTACCTGTTTGTCCAGCCATCCCATATTGCCATGAACCTCTAACCTTTGACACCTTTCCTATGCAAACCGTTGTTTGGCTATGTTACCGCTTTTGCTCAGCCCCTCTTATAGCGTTGCTAGTTGCAGGTGAAGTTGAAGATTGCTCCTTGGTGGACAGGGTTTATGTTGGGATATCACAATATCTCTTATATTATTAATGCATCTATATACTTGGTAAAGGGTGGAAGGCTCGGCCTTATGCCTGGTGTTTTGTTCCACTCTTGCCACCCTAGTTTCCGTCATACCGGTGTTATGTTCCCGGATTTTGCGTCCCTTACGCGGTCGGGTGATTTATGGGACCCCCTTGACAGTTCGCTTTGAATAAAACTCCTCCAGCAAGGCCCAACATTGGTTTTACCATTTGCCTCACCTATTACCTTTTTTTCCCTTGGGAGTCGCGCATCCCAAGGGTCATCTTTATTTTAGCCCCCCGGGCCAATGCTTGTCTAAGTGTTGGTCCAAACTAGATCCACTTGCGGCGCCACCTCGGGAAACTTGAGGGCTGGTTCTAGTTGTGCGTAGTGCTCATCCGGTCGTGGCTCGAGACGAGATACGCTGGCTACTATCGGGATGTCGGCACGCCGGGAGGTCTTGCTGGTCTTGTTTTACCATTGTCGAAATGTCTTGATGTACCGGATACCGAGTCCGATCGGAGTGTCTCGGGTGAAGGTCTATTCCTTCGATGATCGCGAGAGCTTGTCATGGGCTAAGTTGGGACACCCTGCGGTATAAACTTTTGAGAGCCGTGCCATGGTTATGTGGCGAGATGGGAATTTGTTAATGTCCGGTTGTAGATAACTTGACACCAGATCCGAATTAAAACGCATCAACCGAGTGTGTAGCCGTGATGGTCTCTTCTCGGCGGAGTCCGGGAAGTGAACACGGTTTCTGGGTTATGTTTGACGTAAGTAGTTGTTCAGGATCACCTCTTGATCATTGCTAGCTTCACGACCGTTCCACTTGTTCACTTCTCGCTCTTCTTTGCGTATGTTAGCCACCATATCATGCTTAGCCGCTGCTGCAACCTCACCACTTTACCCCTTCCTTTCCCATTAAGCTTTGCTAGTCTTGATACCCATGGTAATGGGATTGCTTTGAGTCCTCGTGACTCACCGGATACTTCAAAACCAGTTTGCGGTGCCTATGTTATCGAAAGCGGTGACGCAACCAAGCTCAAGGAGGAGCTCGATGAAGATCTTGCCCTTTGTGTTGTTTCGTTCTAGTTGATCAAGAGTGGAGCCCAGTTGGGGTCGATCGGGGACCTTTATGTCGATTTGGGGTTCTTCTTTTATTTTGGTTCCGTAGTCGGACCTTGATTGTATCTGGATGATGTAATGCTTTATTCATGTATTGTGTGAAGTGGCGATTGTAAGCCAACTATGTATCTCTTTCCCTTATGTATTACATGGGTTGTGTGAAGATCACCTCACTTGCGACATTGCTTTCAATGCGGTTATGCCTCTAAGTCGTGCTTCGACACGTGGGAGATATAGCCGCATCGAGGGTGTTATAAGTTGGTAATCAGAGCCTTCCCCGACCTTAGGAGCCCCACTGCTTGATCGTTTTTAGCGGCCGAGTTGTGTCTAGAAAAAAGTTTTGAGTCATTTAGGATTCTATATATCGGAGAGTTAGGAATTCTTTTTACTCCTCAGTCCCTTCGTCGCTCTGGTGAGGTCTCCTGACGTAGAGTTTTGACTTTCCTCTCCTCAAATTTCACTAAAAAAAAATTTTAGGATCACGCGGGTATCTTAGAATCGTGCCGATGGTTTTATGATGACAACATTGTCTTGGTGCCTCTCGTCAGCAGGTTTTTTTTTACTGGAGGTGTCCCGGGGAGTTGAGCTCCGAGGTGTTGTCGTCATAATTTTATCGTTGCAGTTCTGGAATACCTGAGTTTAGTACGCCGACATCGAAAATCTCTTTTATGCAGTTGTTGGTGAGATAACCCCGCTAACCCAATCTTGAGGTGAGTACGGAGTATTGCCATGACTCGTATAACGGATGCTTTTCAAGGTTGAGGTACACGATTTCAAGGTTTCTTGGTTATGTGTTGACGGATGGATACTGACTTGGATGTAGGTATTGTTAGTTTGGGTGAGATATATTGCTTCCCTGTATCCCCAACACCAGATTGCATAACCGGAAAATTTCGGAGTTTCATAGGTGGGAATTCAAGTAGCTCTTAGGATATCTTTCCGACGGATGTATGATATGAAATTGGGGTTCGACGTCTAGTGGTCCGCCTATTCACGGTTGGTTTTACAAAGGGTCTCATTGTGTCTTAAAGAGTCCTTGGCTATGCCGACTGGGACACTTCATATGTCATGTGCCTTTGCCTTGTACATGATGGTGATGTACGATCGAGCCCGTGTAGGCCCCACCACGAAAACTTCGGACGAAATCTCTATCATATGTTTGTTTCCGGCTTATTCTGCAAGCCAATCCTTTGTTTTGTTTTAATTGTGGTATTCGAGTTGCTTCGAAGTCAAATGTTGAATCCATACCTTTCCTAAACGGTGTTCTCATACTCCGATGTGAATACCAATCCTTCTCGACAATCGAGATTGTCATGTCAACTCTTTTCCAACCGGTGTGCTTCTCTTCAAGTGGATCCCATCATCATTTTTTTTCCCATCCGCAAGATCATTTCTAAGTTTTCTCAACGGTGTTTGTTTCATCCGTCCCAAGTTGTCTTTGTTTTTCCCCACCCTCACACCCTTTTTCTTCAAGTACTCAGATTTCTCAATCAAGTATCTTTTTTATTGATGGAATTTTCTTCATTCTTTCCTTCAATGTTCTTATCCGGTGATTATCATGAAGATGGTCAGGAGTTTCAAGTTCATCATTCTTTGTTATTTTTTTTCTACTCCGGTGGACTCAATTCAAGCTTTATCGATCATATCTTTTCCTCGTTTCTAATGTTTTCTCATGCCGGTGTATCTCATTATCATTCTACTTCTCGCTATTTGTTATTCCGGAGTGCTCAAGATATCTCGAAGATTCGTGTTTCAACTCTGCATTAATTCAAGCTCTTTCGAGATTGGTATCTCATTCAAGTCATTTAATCCAACCGGTGCAACATCTCTTTTAAATCTTTTCAACGGTGTTCTTTTGAGTGGGCCCTAACCCACAGGTTTTTTCCCAGGATCTTACCTGACTCTTCTAATTCTCCCGGAGCTATTCTCTAATTCTTCTCCAAGTTTGACGTAAGAATGAGTTATCATCAGTCAAATGCTTTTCTCCAAGATCTTTCAAATTCTTTTCATAGTTGGCTCAACCTCTTCGCTTTTGATTCTTCCGGTGTGCCTCAATAATTCTTGGTGGTGTTTCTCGTTGTCATTATCATCATGTGAAGACCGAAGAAGGATTTCTCTTAAACCTTGCTCCATTCTTTTCAAGATGCGTAGTTCAAGCTTCATGCCATCCTCTCATAATTGTTTTCGATTGTGGGAATTCTTTTCACCCATCCGGAGCATTTCATGAGTTGTTTCCACTTCTTTTCCCCGAAGGCCATCATGTCATAATTCTTTATTCTCAGCATGTAGCTATCGTTCTCCAAATCTTACCATTGCATCGTTCAAATATCCTCTAATCAACTCATGATCTCTTCGTCCACTTGTATCTAAATCCCCTCAAGTATCTTCATTCGTTTTCCAATTCTTCCCGGTGAATTGTGCCTTTGCTTTGTTCATTTTCAATTCTTATGGTGGGTCTTTCAAGATCTCTCTTCCTTGTTCATCATATCAATTCATTTGTTGTTCCAATCCTACCGGTGATTCATGAAGACCTTCTCAAGTTTGCGCTATATCTCTCTTAATCCTTTCTACGAGAATAAGTAGTATGCCAAATCCGTTGATTGTCATCAATTTAATTGGTGAAGGATAAGCATAACATAATTCTTATTCTTGTTCATCCAAGTGATTAATTCTTTATTCCGGAGGCCCTTAATATTCTCGGTTTCATTTGTTTCATCTTCTCTTTTTCTCGGATTCCAAGCTCTAATTATCACGGAGATCCATCTAAATCATTGCAAGGATTCACCTTGTGTTTTCAACTTCTCTTTCTTTGTATCATCCTTTTATTACCAGAGTTCTTCATGGAGGCTCTACATGGTGGTCCGTCAAGGATTCCTTTCATTCTCGATTTGTTCTTCAAGTTTTCTCTTGAAGTTATGATCCGCCAAGCTATACTCAAAAATAAACATGGTGCTCAACACATGTTTTGTTTTGAGGCGTTCAAGTATTCTTCATCTTGCATTCCAAAGTGCAATTCCTTCTATCTTATCTTTTGAGATGGTGTTATGTCACTCTTGACAATCTCCTTCATGTTTCATGATTCATATTGTTGTCAAGAATGAGGTATTTTAAATCCATCAGTCTCTTCATTGGAGTTATCTTGGGTTATATTTCACCTAAAGCTTTCCCTAGGGATTGTCGCTATTTATGGTGCTTATAAATGACCCAAGTTCTTCATTTGTCCTCCCGGTGAAATAAGTTTCTCGTCTCCTTGTTGATATCAATCCAATCATTTATTTCCGTTGGTGGCAGAATTTCACCTCATAATTTTGAGTTGTTTTCCATAAGCCCACTACAAGCTTGTGCTTCTCGTTGTTGATTTTCCAACAACTCCGTTCGATTCTTATTTGCAAGGATGCTTTCCAAGTTCATTTGTGGCAGAAGATGTCATTTTCTTCTCCATTCTGTTATTCCAATGATTTATCTTCTATTCTTTCGTTACGGAGGCATTGTGATGTTGTGCTCTTCACTCATCATCTCGAATTGTGAGGATCATGTTCTTTTCTTGCTTATCCATTTAACCGGAGTGTTGTGTCATCTCTTCAAGTGCTTTTCATCTCATCAAGTTTTTCTTCTCTTTTCTACCGGAGTGCTGTCCAAATTCTGTCATTCTTGTTCCTTGGCTATCTCATTATACCAATGTGGTCATATTCTTTTCGTTCGTGAAGCTCTTATTTCCATGTCTTTCAACCTCTTGGTTCTCATCATGCTCCTTGTTCATCTTTTCTAACGGATTGTTTGCAATCTCGTTCATCTCTGTTGTACTCATTCTTTTAAATTGCTCAACCTCTCAAGGTTCGTGGTTTCACTCATTGGTCAAAGAAGCAACTTAGTTTACCTCTTATCTTCCTCTTCCTTTTCCCTCCGGTGCCATTCTAGATCTCGGGACGAGATCCTCTCGTAGTGGTGGAGTGTTGTAACGCCCCGGATCCGATGCGCCAGATGTCTGCCAGTTATTCGCCATCGTTGCCATGTCATTTGCTTGCGTGTTGCATTTGCCATGTCATCATCTGCATTTTATCATGTCATCATGTGCATTTCATTTTGCATACATGTTCATCTCATGCATCCGAGCCTTTTCCCCGTTGTCCGTTTTGCAATCCGGCGCTCCTATCTCACCCGGCGTCCCCTTCTTCTCTCCTGTTGTGAGCGGGTGTTAAACTTTCTCGGAATGGCCCGAGGTTTGCCAAGTGGCCTTGGTATACCACCGGTAGACCGCCTGTCAAGTTTCGTGCCATTTGGAGTTCGTTTGATACTCCAACAGTTAACCGGGTAACCGTAAAGCCTCTTTCGTTGCAGCCCAACACCCCTTCCAAAGTGGCCCAAAACCCATCTAACTCCCCTCCATGCTCTCGGTCGTTCGATCATGATCGCGTGGCCGAAAACCGCACCTCATTTGGACTCTCCTAGCTCCCTCTATGCCTATATATACACCCCTCATTCCAAATTCGCGGTCTAATCTCCCCAAACCCTAGCAGTTTTCCTCCTCCCGCCGCCGGACGCGTCCACCGCCACGTCGCCGGACCAATCGAGACGGCGCCACGTCGCCCGCCCGCCGTCGCCGCCACCACTCAGCGCCGCCACCTGTCCTCGCCGCCCTCTCTCTCTCCTCCCACTGCTGAAGCCCGCTGGGCGGATCGGGCCCATGAACCGTCCGCCGCCGCCGTTGCCCCACGCCCCGAATCCCTCTGCTGCCGCCGCCGCCCGCCTCCGCTTCGCCGCTGAAACACCGCCGCCGCCAGCGTGGTCGACGCCAGCTCCGTCGGTCGCCCGCCCGCCGCCTCCTCCTCCTCACGCCGGCCTCCTCCGCCCGGCCGCTTCGCCGACCACGGCCGCCCGAAGCTCCCTGTCGGCCGAAGGCCAGGCCGCCCGGTGGCCGCACCCCTTGCCCGCCTCCGGCCGGTCCCCGCCGCCGTCGCTCTCCAGTCGATCGGGGAGGAGCCCCGATCCGATCTGCCTGTCGCCCGCGTGGGCCGGTCCATCGCCGGCCCAGCCCAAGCCTCCCACCGCCGGCCCAGCGGCCCAGGGTGAGCCGCCGCCTAATCCCCGCCCTGGGCGTCATATAGTCTTTTGGCGCTCGTCCGTTTTTTTTTCAGAAACTGCCAAGTCCCAGAATTCTATCATAAACATGCCATATTCATTGCATCACATCTCTGCACCCGTAGCTCCGTTTTGCGCGTATAATATGTCAAAATGTTCGCCTCGACGAGTAAATAATTTCATTCCATTGCGTCATTTTCATTTGAGTTCATCTTGATGCCCGAAATGCTGTTGGAAAAGGGCTTCAGATTGTTAGTTTCTGTTTCTTAATAGAACTTGCTGTTTTATCATTTTTGCCATGATTTATGTGTGCATCCTATGAGGTTGATGTCTACATGAATGTTGAACTATGCCATGCCATCTTTCCAGAGGTGTTGACCTTGTATTTTTGTGAGTTGTGTGCTGAGTGTATCAAGCTTGTAAAGTAGGGTAGTTCTTTGTTCTTTGTTTTCTGACAGATTCTGTTATATTTTGTTGCTATGTTAACATGCTTCTACTAATCATTCTATGCATAATCTGGAGATGCTCTATAAACATGTTTTGATATACATGTCTTGCTCTATCCATTCATGCCCTTGGTTGCAATTTTAGCCTGCTGGAACATGTTCATATCTTGCTCCAAAGTTGCTTGAAAATGTTGTTTGTCAGCTTGTTAACATTAAGTTCACTTGTTCCCATGTGTTTTCCTAGTGATCCATGTATCCTATGACCTTGCTCTTGCCATGATTAGCTTCATAAACATGCCTTCTTACTGTTGGTTGCCTTGCCATGCCATGTATTGCTCTGTAGTGAGTGGTTCGAGCTCACGAGCATGCCTACTTATTGTTGTTCTTGCCATGTATAAATCTGTAATATAACTTGCCATGTTTACATGGGTGCCATCATATTTTCCGTGCCTTTTTGGCTTATGGTCAGTAAGGGTCTTTTGATATATGCTATTAGTAGGTTCATGCCATGCCTTTGTTTGCCATGATAAGTTCCTGTAACATGTTGTTTGCTTGCTCTAAACATTGCAACCTGATGTTATTTCTGCTAAAGTCTGAAACTGTTATTATTTGCAATATCGCCATGTGTTTTTGAGCATGTTCTAGTGATTTCTGGAGATAGCTCAGTGTTCATGTTTTGTTATGCTTTAAGTGTACTTCATGCCCATGCCTTTTGTTATTATGTTGGGGTGCTGTAGCATGTTGTTTTGATGCTTGTAAGATGCCTAGTTGCTGTTTTGGACAGATTGTTGTTATGACTTGTATAGTGTGTGGGTGTTGAACCGTTGCTCCGTTTTGAATGTGATCTATATGAAACTTGCTTGTTTTTGCATGTAGCTTCATATTATCATGTTGCATCCTTGTTTTGGTGTGTTTGCTTGATGTTTGGGTGCATTTTGCATCAATGCCATGTTTAACTTGTTTTGCTCATATCTTCTAGACCGTAGCTCCGAATCTAATGAACTTTATATGTAACTTGACTAGAATTTTGTGTAGATCATCTTGGTGCATCTTAACTTGCTGTTTAACAACTTCAACTTAATGTTTATTCAGTTCTGGACCAATTTCGAAATTTGCATATGAGGACTTACCGGAATTGTTATATGTTGTTTCCGGCCTCATTTAAACTTGACTTGATGTGTGCTCTTGTTTGCATCATCTTTTGCCATGAGTAGCTTCATCTAGTTTTTTCATGCATCATGCTTGTTGTGCATCATGCCTTGTTCATGTGTGGTGTGTTTACTATGTTGTGTGCTTCTTCTCGATAGTTCCCGTTTCGTTGCGATCGTGAGGATTCGTTCGTCTTACGTGTGGTTCGTCTTCGTGGCTTCATCTTCTTCATGGACTCGTTCTTCTTCCTTGCGGATTTCAGGCAAGATGACCGCTACCTCGGATCTCACTACTATCATTGCTATGCTAGTTGCCTCGTTCTTTCGCTATGTTTGCGCTACCTATTACTGTTTGTCCGGCCATCCCATATTGCCATGAACCTCTAACCTTTGACACCTTTCCTATGCAAACCGTTGTTTGGCTATGTTACCGCTTTTGCTCAGCCCTCTTATAGCGTTGCTAGTTGCGGTGAAGTTGAAGATTGCTCCTTGGTGGACAGGGTTTATGTTGGGATATCACAATATCTCTTATATTATTAATGCATCTATATACTTGGTAAAGGGTGGAAGGCTCGGCCTTATGCAGTGTTTTGTTCCACTTTGCCACCCTAGTTTCCGTCATACCGGTGTTATGTTCCCGGATTTTGCGTCCCTTACGCGGTCGGGTGATTTATGGGACCCCTTGACAGTTCGCTTTGAATAAAACTCCTCCAAAGAAGGCCCAACATTGGTTTTACCATTTGCCTCACCTATTACCTTTTTTTTTTCCTTGGGAGTCGCGCATCCCAAGGGTCATCTTTATTTTAGCCCCGGGCCAATGCTTGTCTAAGTGTTGGTCCAAACTAGAGCCACTTGCGGCGCCACCTCGGGAAACTTGAGGGCTGGTTCTAGTTATGCGTAGTGCTCATCCGTCGTGTGGCTCGAGACGAGATACGCGCGGCTACTATCGGGATGTCGGCATGCCGGAGGTCTTGCTGGTCTTGTTTTACCATTGTCGAAATGTCTTGATGTACCGGATACCGAGTCCGATCGGAGTGTCTCGGGTGAAGGTCTATTCCTTCGATGATCGCGAGAGCTTGTCATGGGCTAAGTTGGGACACCCTGCAGGTATAAATTTTTGAGAGCCGTGCCTGCGGTTATGTGGCGAGATGGGAATTTGTTAATGTCCGGTTGTAGATAACTTGACACCAGATCCGAATTAAAACGCATCAACCGAGTGTGTAGCCGTGATGGTCTCTTCTCGGCGGTGTCCGGGAAGTGAACACGGTTTCTGGGTTATGTTTGACGTAAGTAGGTGTTCAGGATCACCTCTTGATCATTGCTAGCTTCACGACCATTCCGCTTGTTCACTTCTCGCTCTTCTTTGCGTATGTTAGCCACCATATCATGCTTAGTCGCTGCTGCAACCTCACCACTTTACCCCTTCCTTTCCCATTAAGCTTTGCTAGTCTTGATACCCATGGTAATGGGATTGCTGAGTCCTCGTGACTCACCAGGATACTTCAAAACCAGTTTGCAAGTGCCTATGTTACCGAAAGGTGGCGCAACCAAGCTCAAGGAGGAGCTCGATGAAGATCTTGCCCTTTGTGTTGTTTCGTTCTAGTTGATCGATAGTGGAGCCCAGTTGGGGTCGATCGGGGACCTTTATCGATTTGGGGTTCTTCTTTTATTTTGGTTCCGTAGTCGGACCTTGATTGTATCTGGATGATGTAATGCTTTATTCATGTATTGTGTGAAGTGGCGATTGTAAGCCAACTATGTATCTCTTTCCCTTATGTATTACATGGGTTGTGTGAAGACTACCTCACTTGCGACATTGCTTTCAATGCGGTTATGCCTCTAAGTCGTGCTTCGACACGTGGGAGATATAGCCGCATCGAGGGCGTTACATTCTTAACCAATCCAATTGCCGTCGGTTGTACCCCTAAGGCTATTCAACTTATCCATCCCTAATCAGAACTTTGCTTCTGATCCTTTGATTTGGAAATCATAATTCTTTTACATGTGAGCTTTGAATTATCCAGTTGCTTCTGTAATCCAATGCCTTTGCATTCTTTCTTCAACTGGTTGCGTACCGATGCTCACATCAGCTCCGCTATCGACCGTCAGATCCTTTGTTGGATTATTATTCGCAATGTCCTTCATATTTAATCGCCTTGTGAATTCTTCCCTGATACATAATGCCATTAGTAAATCCTATTCGTTGGTTTTTGCCAACCTTGCTCTGCTTTTGAGCTGGAGATTTTTACTCCGAAGTTTGTGGTATATATTCCTAGATGCCCCGATGGGTTGAACCAATGCCTTCCCTAACCTGTGTGAACCCGAAAGATTTCACGGGTCATACTTATCTGGTATTGCACCAAGTAAAACGTTCAACAACTAATGTCATTTTTGAAATACGAGAGGTGAATGGAAGGTTATGCATTGAGGAAGTGGGAGTCGACCTTGAACCTGTGCGTTCATGCCCATGGACACGATGTAGATCCTATCATGGAAGCTTCTTGTAATAATAACTATTTCCGTGATATAATATCCTTTGGTATCGGTGAATTGATCCTTTGCAATCGTGGTTCCGACCATATGTTCTTCTTTGATCCCATTTCTCGGGCAAGTTTAAGCACTTGTCTTCTCTGGATCAATACACATGTCCAACCTTTACTTTGGTTTGTCGTCGAGTATTACCCCCTAGTATCTCGAGAGTGTCACGGAACTGCACAACTTCTTATGAGTTTTTCGTCAAGTACTACATTCTCATTGATTCCAATTTTCCTGGGTTTTGAGTGGTTAGTTACTCGAGTACCCCGATAAATGAATCAAGTCCGCACTGCGGTTCAACAACTCTTAGTAATCTTCCTTGCGTACGAGTTTGTACCCGATCACGGCACTCATAGCCTGTTTGACTATATCATTGTCGTGATGATTTTAACGGTGCTACCTAGTCCTTATTCCCAGAGCACAACTTTCGGTGATGAGCTAAGCTTACGTCGATCTTCCTTGTCTTACCGTTTCACCTCAAGCAACAAGCTTGATTCCGAGTTTGTGTCGTATCCGTGGTTTTAATAACTTTTCGCTCCATCCTTCCTTTTGCTTGATGTCATCCATGAGCGATTATATCTTCATGAAACCTCTCGACAAATGTGTCATGATCATCATCAACATTTTGAGCTCTTCCAGGATATCGATTGAATTCATGAAGAGAAATACCATCCTTGCCCGCGATGATTTGTGTTATCTCGACCACTTTATTGCCTTCCGTTCAACACAAACTTGTTAGTGTTTCGTGTTATACCTTGAGAGCCATGCTATCCAGCAATTGATCTTCTTTACCTTGGAGTATTGCCATCTTTTGTGTCAATAATGTCACAAGAATTTCACCACCTCTTATACATTCTTGGTACAAATGATACTTCATGCCATCTTCGTTCATTCCTTGGTCCCCGTGTTGTTTCTAAACGGAAAACCGACAATTGAACTATGATGTGTGAATTCAAAACTTCTAGTGACCCTATTGCTCTCAAGTAAATGGTCAACCGTTCATTCTTAGACTATTGTTTATTGGATCACCATTCTAACTTGATCATGCACCCTAAGCCCATTTCAGGTGCAACTTTCAAACAATGTTTAGGTGTATATGTTTTTCCTCGAGCATACATCATTATATCATTTGATATGACAAATGTTATCTCCTTGTTCACATAATTGTGGAAATCCATCTTTTGGGAAATCTCGATGCTATGTCGCTGAGTCCATCAGCGACCTCCTCATCCTCTCCTTGGTTTAATAATGAACTATTGTTTCAGGAACCCTCTCCCATAGTTCATTTCCCGAGAATCTTGCAATGTCATCTCGTCAATTTGTTTTGCACATTTTCTTCTCAGGCATCCCGAGTCTGAGGTATCCTAACACCGATCAGATCTGAATCTCGGTCAGATATGATGGTTGGAACATTTTTCCAAGAGTTATAACACTGGTCTTTTATGACCCGGTAAGGTGATGGCATGCCCAACACACCTGGCCGGATGACCTGCTGTTATAGATTCCTTATTAGCAAGGTTATCCATTCTTCCATCAGGAAATTGTAAGACTTGTTCTATAAGTTGTTCCTGATGGATCCTTGTGTATCTAAAATCTGAACCTTACTTGAAGACCATGTCAATGTTATCTCGAAGCATGTCTGTGGTACTCCGATCTTCAATAAGAACATTTGAAGCACCATGCTAATTTTTCTTTATCAATTATCCAAACACCGTTGTATGGGTAATGTCATGAGATTTCTCTCCCCTTTCCTAAAGGGTTTTCTACGTTATATCCTGTCATGGATATCATGCTCTGTTTGTCCTTCAGAAGGATATACCCCCTGAAATTTGTGTTTAAACACATTTTCCTTTCCATTGTTTTGTTTAATATGAAGATCACCTTTTCCTTTCCATTGTTTTGTTTAACCCTTCTCGTGATCTATTTGATATAAGCAGTAATGTTTTTCTGCTTATGTAAACACCTTGTTGTACCACTCTGCAGAAGATCCTCATTACTATTGTTGATGACATTCCGGTAACCACTGATGGATGATAACTTTGCCAATTGGTTCGCCTCGTTCAACAAGCAAGAAAATTGCTCTCCTTGTTCCCCGTGCTTGGTACCGGCATTGTTGCCGGCATAGCTAGCAAGCTATTCACTGACATGCCTCCCTGTCGCGGCTGTGCAAGATGTCGCCACCCTTCCTACTTTCAACCCACATGGTGGGCCCATAACCCACAGTTCCACTGGATCGAAACTTGACTCTCCTGTTGTGACGCCCCAAGACCGGAGCTTCAGAAGACTTCCAGCTATTCCGAGTTTCGTCATGTGATTTGTTTTGTTCGTTGCATTCATCATGTCATCTCTTGCATTGCATCATGTCATCATGCCATCATATCATTAATTTTTAAAACTCAACTAAATAAATTGCATAGATCTTTTGATCTATTTAAATCGAGGGAATTCACGATGGTGATTTCTCTTTATAATATATCCTCCCGATATTAGTGGAGCTATTATAAATATTCCATTTTGGAATTCACTCTAACACACTTGCAAAATCCCCACTCCTTTTCTACTTCAAGTTTGGTCCCCAAACTTTGTCTACATTTCTTTTCCCATTTATCGAGGCTCCTCCTAAATTCTCAACATTTTTGGACCTTCTTTTTGTCAAGTCCTTGTTCAAACCTTTTAAATTAAATTCAAATGACTTTGAATTTAATTCTGCAATCTTGCCCACTCCATTTTTCTTGGGTCAAGCTCATTTTTATGAGTCCAGAAATTAACCCTTAGCATTTTCTTTTCCTAACCCTCTATTTCTTTTCTTCTCTCTAATATTTTTCTCATTAAAAGGAAATAAGAGGGAGAGAAGAGAGAGGTAGCCCAGCCAGGCCTCCGCCATTTCCTCTCCACTGGCCGACCAAACCGGCCTCTTAGGCCCAAATTAACCCCACCGACCGAACCCTAGCTCGACGCCTCGTCCTCTCGATCTCTCCCACCTCTCTCCCAGGCGCCTCCATCTCCCTCGCAGCCCCTTCCCTTCACCCGATGCCTCTCCCTCGACTCCCTCGAGCGCCCCCGAGACCCCCGTGTCCGATCTGCTCCGGCGCCCCAACTCCGGCGGCCCCGTGCCCCTCCTCTACCACACCGTTGCCGGCCTCGCTCCCCCACGCCCCGCGCCCTTGCTCCGTCCCTGACCGCCACTCCCCCTGCTCCTCCACGCGGTGTCGACCGGCGACCAAGACGAACGGGAACCGCACCGGAGCTCCTTCCTCGCCGCCATCTCCTGAGCCGCTGCCTTCTGCTGCTCTTCATCGAGGCGCAAGTCCCGCCATGATTCTTTCTGCTGCTCTGCCCGCCATCGCCTCTGCCTCGACCCGCGTCCTCGCCTCCGGCGACCGTCGCCGCTCCGTGCACCCGGCCCCTCCTGCCTCAACGGCAGGTCCCAGCCACGACGATTGTCTGCGTCGCTCCTCGCTCCCTCGCCTCGGCGCGCCGACGCTCCAAGGCCGGCCTCCTGCAGTTCGTCCTCGCCGGAGCTCCCCACCACCAGCAAGCAGCCGACCTCGCCGCCCGTCGCCATCAACCCCTCCACCTGCGTCCTGCACACCGCTGCCCCGAGCGCCCCTGTCCTCGAGCACCTGTTGACTTCGGTTACTGTCAAGCGCTCGACCGTTCTTTGCCATGGCCTTGCATCCATCTGGCCCTGTTGTGTTCATGGAGCCACTGTACCATGGCCAAGACCGAGACCACGTGAACGTCAAGTTCTTCCACGACGCCCGAATGATTACAGGCCGAAACGCCAAGTCCCACTTCAACAAGTGTACCTCTACTTCGGATTCAACAAGTACCCCTTCAGATGCGCCTAGTTCGACTACGTGGACGTCAAGATCCTCGCCGGACCCGAACATCTACGAAAACGTGTACCACTACCGCCGCCGCCGTGTACCACTACCTCAACTACTGTCGACCCTCGAAGACCCTGTGGACCCCGAACATCCACGGGACATGAACAACGACTTCCACTACGCCGTGTACGACTACTTCCCTCGACGCCCGAGAACGACTACTTCCTCTACTTCCTCTACGATACGCGTTCCGCCCGAAATGCACGCTACAAAGGTATAACCGCCGAGAACGACCGCCCGTGAACGAATGCATGCTTGGTTGTATGAGATGCTCAAGTTTTGCACCGTGGTCGAATTGTCCTTGCGATGCCCCTCTTTTGCCATGCCACCGACACGTGGGAACCCGGTATCCGGGATCACCCCACCATCCTTTGCATCACACGCTCACCCACACTTTCTTTTGCACCGACATCTCGAGGAGTTGTCGGATCACCGGAATGTTGCCGTGGCACCATTTCCGTTTCGCCGCCGTGGCACCCTTTTCGTTTCGCCGCCGTGGCATCATTTTTGGATTCGTTGCCGTGGCACCCGTTTTGTTCCGCCATAGCGACAAATGCCTCGTTTCATGCTCATGTCAACATGTTCATAAATTGCATAATACTTGCATATGTCATCCGCATCATGATAACAACAATTAAAATGTGTAAAATTGTTGTTGCATTAAATTGCTAAATGCATATGGGGATTTACCGGATTTGTTGTTTTTATATCCGGCCCCATTTAAATTGTTTAGATGGTATAGTTTTTTTTATGCTTCACCTCTTGCCATGTTAACCAACATTTAATCTTGTCTTGTTCATAACCGAGAGAGAACTAAATAATTAATGTGGTGTTTCGTCAATATGCAACTCGTTGCATATTGAGCTCCACTTAACTTGTAGTGTTGTTTGTGCATATTGCCACGCCTCTTTAAACCGGTCATGCATCATACTTGTTTGTGCATCATGCTATGTTTATGTGATGGTTGTTTACTATGTTGTTTGCTTCTTTCCGGTTTGTTTCTCTCGTTAGCTTCGGTTTCGTTCCGGAGTTGTGAGGATCCGTTCGACTTCGTCCGTTTGTCTTCTTCATGGAATCGTTCTTCTTCCTTGCGGGATTTCAGGCAAGATGATCATACCCTCGAAATCACTACTATCTTTGCTATGCTAGTTTGCTCGCTCTTTTGCTATGCCAATGCTACGATGCCTACCATTTGCTTGTCAGCCTCCCAAACTACCATGTCAAACCTCTAACCTTTGACACCATTCCTAGCAAACCGTTGTTTGGCTATGTTACCGCTTTGCTCAGCCCCTCTTATAGCGTTGTTAGTTGCAGGTGAAGATGAAGTTTGTTCCTTGTTGGAACATGGAGATGTTGTTCCTTGTTGGAACATGTTTACTTGGTGGGATATCACAATATCTCTTATATTATTAATGCATCTATATATTTGGTGAAGGGTGGAAGGCTCGGCCTTATGCCTGGTGTTTTGTTCCACTCTTGCCGCCCTAGTTTCCGTCATACCGGTGTTATGTTCCCGGATTTTGCGTTCCTTACGCGATCGGGTGATTTATGGGACCCCCCTAACAGTTCGCTTTGAATAAAACTTGTCCAGCAAGGCCCAACATTGCCGTTTACCATTTGCCTCACCTAGCCTTTTTTTTCCCTTGGGTTTCCGGAGCCCAAGGGTCATCTTTATTTTAACCCCCGGCGGTGCTCCTTCGAGTGTTGGTCCAACTCGAAGCGATGTCCGCGCCTGGGGCAACCAGGGTCTATGCCAACCCGACGTCTTGCTCATCCGGTGTGCCACGAGAACGAGATATGTGCAGCTCCTATCGGGATTTGTCGGCACACAATGGGTGGCTTTGCTGGTCTTGTTTTACCATTGTCGAAATGTCTTGATGTACCGGGATACCGAGTCGATCGAGTGTCTTGGGTGAAGGTCTATTCCTTCGATGATCGCGAGAGCTTGTCATGGGCTAAGTTGGGACACCCCGCAGGTATAAACTTTCGAGAGCCGTGCCCGGTTATGTGGCAGATGGGAATTTGTTAATGTCCGTTGTAGAAAACCTGAAGTTGACCTTAATTAAAATACGTCAACGCGTGTGTTACCGTGATGGTCTCTTTCCGTGGAGTCCGGAAGTGAACACTGTGTTGGAGTTATGCTTGACGAGGTTGCTATAGGATCACTTCTTGATCATACTTTATCGACCGTGCTTTGCCTTCTCTTCTCGCTCTCTTTTGCGTATGGTAGCCACCATATATGCTAGTCGCTTCTTTGCAGCTCCACCTCATGCCTTTACTGCACCCATAAGCTTAAATAGTCTTGATCTCGCGGGTGCGAGATTGCTGAGTCCCCGTGGCTCACCAGATACTTCCAAAACCAGTTTGCAGGTGCCTATGTTACCGAGCAGGTGACGCAACCAAGCTCAAGGAGGAGCTCGTTGAAGATCTTGCCCTTTGTGTTGTTTCGTTCTAGTTGATCAAGAGTGGAGCCCAGTTGGGGTCGATCGAGGTCCTTTGTCGATTTGGGGTTCTTCTTTTATTTTGGTTCCGTAGTCGGACCTTGATTGTATCTGTATGATGTAATGCTTTATTCATGTAATTGTGTGAAGTGGCGATTGTAAGCCAACTATGTATCTTTTTCCCTTATGTATTACTTGGGTTGTGTGAAGATTACCTCACTTGCGACATTGCTTTCAATGCGGTTATGCCTCTAAGTCGTGCTTCGACACGTGGGAGATATAGCCGCATCGAGGGCGTTTAAGTTGGTAATCGAGCCTTCCCGACCTTAGGAGCCCCACCGCTGATCGCTTTTAGTGGCCGAGTTGTGTCTAGAAAATGTTTTGAGTCATTTAGGATTATATATATCGGAGAGTTTAGGAATTCTTTTTACTCCCGGTCCTTCGACCTTCTGGTGAGGTATCCTGACGTAAAGTTTTGACTCTCCTCTTCTCAAATTTCACTAAAAAAAATTTTAGGATCACGCGGGTATCTTAGAATCGCTCCGATGGTTTTATGATGACAACATTGTCTTGGTGCCTCGACATTTAGGGGTTGTGGCGGTGTCCCGGAGTTGAGCTCGAGGTGTTGTCGTCATAATTTTATCGTTGCGATTCGAATACACGAGTTTAGTACCGACATCGAAAATCTCTTTTATGCGCTTGTTGGTGAGATAATCCCGCTAACCCAATCTCGAGGTGAGTACGGAGTATTGCCATGACTCGTATAACGGATGCTTTTCAAGGTTGAGGTAGACGATTTCGAAGGTTTCTTGGTTATGTGTTGAAGGATGGATACAATGGATGTAGGGATTGTTAGCTTGGGTGAGATATATATTGCTCCCTGTATCCCCAACACCAGATTGCATAACCGTAAAGTTTCGGAGTTTCATAGGTGGGAATTCAAGTAGCTCTTAGGATATCTTTCCGACGGATGTATGATATGAAATTGGGGTTCGACGTCTAGTGGTCCGCCTATTCACGGTTGGTTTTACAAAGGTCTCGTTGTGTCTTAAAGAGTCCTTGGCTATGCCGACTGGGGGCGCTTCAGATGTCATGTGCACTTTGCCTTGTACATGATGGTGCTGTACGATTGAGCCCGTGTAGGCCCCACCACGAAAACTTCGGATGAAATCTCTATCATATGTTTGTTCCGGTTTATTCTGCAAGCCAGTCCTTTGTTTTTGTTTTGAGTTGTGGTATTCGAGTTGCGTCGAAGTCAAATGTTGAATCCATACCTTTCCTAAACGGTGTTCTCATATTTCTATGGGAGTACTAATCCTTCTCGATAATCGAGATTGTCATGTCAATCCTTTTCAACCGGCGTGTTTTCCCTTCAAGTGGATCCGATCACTTCAACATCAGCAAGACCAATTATCTTTTCTTCTCAACGGTGTTTGTTTCGTTCATCCCAAGTTGCCTTTGTTTTCCCCACCCTCCCACCCTTTTTTCTTCAAGGACACAGATTTCTTAACCAAGTATCCTTTTATTTTTGTGAAGTTTCTCCATTCTTTTCAGTCAATGTTCTTACCCGGTGGTTCTCATGAAGATGTTCTTCAAGTTCATCATTCGTCATTCTTTTCTTCTCCGGTGGATTCAAGTCAAGTTTTGTTGATCATACCTTTTCCTCATTTCAATGTCTTTTCATACCGGTGCACCTCATTATCATTCTACTTCTCGCTATTTGTTATTCCGGAGTGCTCAAGATATCTCGAAGATTCGTGTTTCCACTCTGCATTCGTTCAAGCTCTTTCGAGATTGGTATCTCATTCAAGCCATTTAATTCAACCGGTGCAACGTCTCTTAAATCTTTTCAACGGTGTTTTCTTTTGAGTGGGCCCTAACCCACAGGTCTTTTCCCAGGATCTTACCTGACTCTTCTATTTTCCAAGAGCTATCCTAAATTCTTCTCCAAGTTTGACGTAAGAATGAATTTTCATCAGTCATGTCTTCTCCAAGATCCTTCAAATTCTTCTCATCGTTCGTTCAACCTTTCTAATTTTCATTCCGGAGTGCCTCAATAATTCATGGTGTTGTTTCTCGTCGTCATTCTCGGATTTTTGAAGGCCGAAGAAGAGTTTCTCTTTAATCTTGGTCCATTCTCTTGAATATTCATGGTGCTAGCTTGTTGCCATCCTCTCATAATTGTTTTGATTGTGACAATTCTTTTCTTCACATCCGGAGCATATCAGGAGTTGTTTCCATTTCTTTCCTCCGAAGGCCATCATTTCTGAATACTACTCATTCTCAGCTTTCAGCTCTCGTTCTTGAATTCTTACCGGTGAATCGTTCAAATATCCTTTAATCAGTTCATGTTCTCTTTATTCTCGTGTATCTAAATCCCCTCAAGTATCTTCATTCGTTTTCCAATTCTTCCGGTGAATTGTGCCTTTGCTACTTTCATTTTCAATTCTTACGGTGGTTCGTTCAAGATTTCACTTCCTTCATTATCATATCAATTCATTCGTTGTTTCGAAATCCTACCGGTGGTTCGTTGAAGACCTTCTCAAGTTTACGCCATATCTCTTTTAATCCTTTCTACGAGAATAAGTAGTATGCCAAATCCGTTGATTGTCATCAATTTAATTGGTGAAGGATAAGCATAACATAATTCTTATTCTTGTTCATCCAAGTGTTTAATTCCTTCTTTCGGAGTTTGTTCATGAGGAATAAATTCTCGTTTTCATTTGCTTCATCTTCTCTTTTTCCCGGAGTTCCAAGCTCTAATTATCACGGAGATCCATCTAAATCATTGCAAGGTTTCACCTTGTGTTTTCAACTTCTCTTTCTTTCTATCACCCTTTTGATAACCGGAGTTCTTCATGGAGGTTCTACATGAGGGTTCATCAAGGATCTAGTTCCCTTCTCAAAGTTTTCATCGAGATTCTTATCTAAGGAGCTCAAGTATTCTTCATCTTGCATCCGAAGTGCAATTCTTTCTACCTTATCTTTTGAGATGGTGTTATATCATTCTTGGCAATTTCCATTCATGTTTCATGATTCATATTGTTGTCAAGAATGAGGTATTTTAAACCCATCAATCTCTTCGTTGGAGTTATCTTGGAATAGATTTCACCTGAAGCCTTTCCTTAAGGGTTGTTGCTATTTGTGGTGATTATGCATGACCCAAGCTTGCTCTCTATTCACTTGGTGGAAGAAGTTTCTCTTATCTTCATTGATCTCAACCAATCAATTGTTTCCATTAGTGGCCGGTTGTCACCTCATCATTTTGAGATGTTTGCCATAAGCCCACAACAATCTTGTGCTTTTTGTTGTTGATTTGCCAACAACTCCGTTCAATTCTCCTTTGCAAGGGTGCTTTCCGAGCTCATTTCTGGCAGAAGTTTGCATTTTCTCCTACATTATGTTATTCCAATGATCTATCTTCTATTGTTTCTTCCGGAGGCATTGTGATGTTGCTCTCTTCGCTCATCATCTCAAATTGTGAGGACCGTGTTCTTTTCTTGCTTATCCATTTAACCGGAGTGTTGTATCATCTCTTCAATATCTTTTCATCTCATCAAGTTTTCTTCTCTTTTCTACCGGAGTGCTGTCCAAATTCTGTCATGCTTGTTCCTTGGCTATCTCATTATACCGAGGTGGTCATATTCTTTTCGATCGTCAAACTCTTGATTCATGTTTTTGCAACCTTCAAGTTCTCGTAATACTCCTTGTTCCTCTTTTCCTACCGGATTGGTTGCAATCTCGTTCATCTCCATTGTACTCTTTCTTTTAAATTGCTCAACCTCTCAAGGTTCGTGGTTTCACCTGCTCACAAAGAAGCAACTTAGTTTTACCTCTTCTCTTTCTTTTCCGCTTTCCTCCGGTGCCATCCTAGATCTCGGGGCGAGATCCTCTCATAGTGGTGGAGTGTTGTGACGCCCAAGACCGGAGCTTGAAGACTTCCACTATTCCGAGTTTCACATGTGATTTGTTTTGTTCGTTGCATTCATCATGTCATCTCTTGCATTGCATCATGTCATCATGCCATCATATCATTAATTTTTAAAACTCAACTAAATAAATTGCATAGATCTTTTGATCTATTTAAATCGAGGGAATTCACGATGGTGATTTCTCTTTATAATATATCCTCCCGATATTAGTGGAGCTATTATAAATATTCCATTTTTGGAATTCACTCTAACACACTTGCAAAATCCCCACTCCTTTTCTACTTCAAGTTTGGTCCCCAAACTTTGTCTACATTTCTTTTCCCATTTATCGAGGCTCCTCCTAAATTCTCAACATTTTTGGACCTTCTTTTTGTCAAGTCCTTGTTCAAACCTTTTAAATTAAATTCAAATGACTTTGAATTTAATTCTGCAATCTTGCCCACTCCATTTTTCTTGGGTCAAGCTCATTTTTATGAGTCCAGGAAATTAACCCCTTGCGCATTTTCTTTTCCTAACCCTCTATTTCTTTTTCTTCTCTCTAATATTTTTCTGTTAAAAGGAAATAAGAGGGAGAGAAGAGAGAGGTAAGCCCAGCCAGCCTCCGCCATTTCCTCTCCACTGGCCGACCTAAACCGGCCTCTTAGGCCCAAATTAACCCCACCGACCGAACCCTAGCTCGACGCCCTCGTCCTCTCGATCTCTCCCACCTCTCTCCCGCAGCGCCTCCATCTCCCCTCGCAGCCCCTTCCCTTCACCCGATGCCTCTCCCTCGACTCCCTCGAGCGCCCCCGCGACCCCCGTGTCCGATCTGCTCCGGCGCCCCAACTCCGGCGGCCCCGTGCCCCTCCTCTACCACACCGTTGCCGGCCTCGCTCCCCCACGCCCCGCGCCCTTGCTCCGTCCCTGACCGCCACTCCCCCTGCTCCTCCACGCGGTGTCGACCGGCGACTAAGACGAACGGAACCGCACCGAGCTCCTTCCTCACGCCATCTCCTGAGCCGCCATTGCTGCCGCTTTTCATCGAGGCGCAAGTCCCGCCATGTGATTCTTTGCTCTGCTCTGCCCGCCACGCCTCTGCCTCGACCCGCGTCCTCGCCTCCGGCGACCGCCGCCGCCGCGTGCACCCGGCCCCCTCTGCCTCAACGGCAGGTCCGCGCGCCCGACTTCGTGCGTCGTCTCAAGCTGCCTCTCGCTTCGCCTCGGCGCCGACGCCCAAGGCGGCCTCCTGCAGTTCGTCCTCGCCGGAGCTCCCCACCACCAGCAAGCAGCCGACCTCGCCGCCGTCGCCATCAACCCTCCACTGCGTCCTGCACACCGCTGCTCGAAGCGCCCCGTCCTCGAGCACTGCTGACTTCGATTCTCGCAAGCGCTCGACCCGTTGCTGCCATGGCCTTGCATCCATCCGCCTGTTGTGTTCATGGAGCCACCGTACCATGGCTAAGACCGAGACCACGTGAACGCCAAGTTCTTCCACGACGCTCAATGATTACAGGCGAAACGCCAAGTCCCACTTCAACAAGTGTACCTCTACCGGATTCAACAAGTACCCCTTTAGATGCGCCTAGTTCGACCACGTGGGCGCCAAGATCCTCGCCGGACCAACATCTACGGCGTGTACCACTACGCCGCCGCCGTGTACCACTACCTCAACTATCATCGACCCTCGAAGACCTCAGGACCCCGAACATCCACGGACATGAACAACGACTTCCACTACGCCGTGTACGACTACTTCCCTCGACGCCCGAGAACGACTACTTCTCTACTTCTTCTACGATCGCTGCTCCGCCCGAAATGCACGCCACAAAGGTATAACCGCCGAGAACGACCGCCCGTGAACGAATGCATGCTTGGTTGTATGAGATGCTCAAGTTTTGCACCGTGGTCGAATTGTCCTTGCGATGCCCTCTTTTGCCATGCCACCGACACGGGAACCCGGTATCCGGATCACCCCACCATCCTTTGCATCACACGCCACCCACACTTTCTTTTGCATCGACATCTCGAGGAGTTGTCGGATCACCGAATGTTGCCGTGGCACCATTTCCGCTTTCGCCGCCGTGGCACCCTTTTCGCTTCGCCCGTGGCATCATTTTTGGATTCGCTGTCGTGGCACCCGTTTTGTTCCGCCATAGCGACAAATGCCTCGTTTCATGCTCATGTCAACATGTTCATAAATTGCATAATACTTGCATATGTCATCCGCATCATGATAACAACAATTAAAATGTGTAAAATTGTTGTTGCATTAAATTGCTAAATGCATATGGGGATTTACCGGATTTGTTGTTTTTATATCCGGCCCCATTTAAATTGTTTAGATGGTATAGTTTTTTTTATGCTTCACCTCTTGCCATGTTAACCAACATTTAATCTTGTCTTGTTCATAACCGAGAGAGAACTAAATAATTAATGTGGTGTTTCGTCAATATGCAACTCGTTGCATATTGAGCTCCACTTAACTTGTAGTGTTGTTTGTGCATATTGCCACGCCTCTTTAAACCGGTCATGCATCATACTTGTTTGTGCATCATGCTATGTTTATGTGATGGTTGTTTACTATGTTGTTTGCTTCTTTCCGGTTTGTTTCTCTCGTTAGCTTCGGTTTCGTTCCGGAGTTGTGAGGATCCGTTCGACTTCGTCCGTTTGTCTTCTTCATGGAATCGTTCTTCTTCCTTGCGGATTTCGGCAAGATGATCATACCTCGAAATCACTACTATCTTTGCTATGCTAGTTTGCTCGCTCTTTTGCTATGCCAATGCTACGATGCCTACCATTTGCTTGTCGCCTCCCAAACTACCATGTCAAACCTCTAACCTTTGACACCATTCCTAGCAAACCGTTGTTTGGCTATGTTACCGCTTTGCTCAGCCCCTCTTATAGCGTTGTTAGTTGCGGTGAAGATGAAGTTTGTTCCTTGTTGAACATGGAGATGTTGTTCCTTGTTGGAACATGTTTACTTGGTGGGATATCACAATATCTCTTATATTATTAATGCATCTATATATTTGGTGAAGGGTGGAAGGCTCGGCCTTATGCCCGTGTTTTGTTCCACTCTTGCCGCCCTAGTTTCCGCCATACCGTGTTATGTTCCCGGATTTTATGCGTTCTTACGCGATCGGGTGATTTATGGGACCCCCGACAGTTCGCTTTGAATAAAACTTGTCCAAAGAAGGCCCAACATTGCCGCTACCATTTGCCTCACCTAGCCTTTTTTTTTCCCTTGGGTTTAGGAGCCCAAGGGTCATCTTTATTTTAACCCCCGGGCGGTGCTCCTTCGAGTGTTGGTCCAACTCGAAGCGATGTCCGGCTACCTGGCAACCAGGGTCTATGCCAACCCGACGCCTTGCTCATCCGGTGTGCCCCGAGAACGAGATATGTGCAGCTCCTATCGGGATTTGTCGGCACAATGGGTGGCTTTGCTGGTCTTGTTTTACCATTGTCGAAATGTCTTGATGTACCGGATACCGAGTCCGACGGAGTGTCTTGGGTGAAGGTCTATTCTTCGATGATCGCGAGAGCTTGTCATGGGCTGTTGGGACACCCTGCGCAGGTATAAACTTTCGAGAGCCGTGCCCGGTTATGTGGCGATGGGAATTTGTTAATGTCCGTTGTAGAAAACCTGAAGTCGACCTTAATTAAAATACGCCAACCGCGTGTGTTTACCGTGATGGTCTCTTTCCCATGGAGTCCGGGAAGTGAACACGTGTTGGAGTTATGCTTGACGAGGTTGCTATAGGATCACTTCTTGATCATACTTTATCGACCGTGCTTTGCCTTCTCTTCTCGCTCTCTTTTGCGTATGGTAGCCACCATATATGCTAGTCGCTTGTCTGCAGCTCCACCTCATGCCTTTACTGCACTCCATAAGCTTAAATAGTCTTGATCTCATGGTGCGAGATTGCTGAGTCCCCGTGGCTCACCAGATACTTCCAAAACCAGTTTGCGGTGCCTATGTTACCGAAAGGTGACGCAACCAAGCTCAAGGAGGAGCTCGTTGAAGATCTTGCCCTTTGTGTTGTTTCGCTCTAGTTGATCAAGAGTGGAGCCCAGCTTGGGGTCGATCAGGTCCTTTATCGCATTTGGGGTTCTTCTTTTATTTTGGTTCCGTAGTCGGACCTTGATTGTATCTGTATGATGTAATGCTTTATTCATGTAATTGTGTGAAGTGGCGATTGTAAGCCAACTATGTATCTTTTTCCCTTATGTATTACTTGGGTTGTGTGAAGATTACCTCACTTGCGACATTGCTTTCAATGCGGTTATGCCTCTAAGTCGTGCTTCGACACGTGGGAGATATAGCCGCATCGAGGGCGTTTTACCTGTACACCCCCTATTTCCATAATTAATCATCGCGCGTGGCCTCATATGTAATTCACGAGCCACCTTCTGATGAGATCACCTATTCTGGAGTCAGACACAATACCTATTCCCATTGCTCTAAACCCCTCTCATACTCTATTTCAGGCATCGAACGTTTACCTATCCGCTTGAAGTTTCTCATGCCTACTTATATCTCTCTCGATGTATTTCCTATGTTCCAACTCGAGAGGTACTCTTATGCTCATGCCTGGGTTAACCCCAGGTTATTACCCTTATAACATTCTGTCATTGCCGAGCTGCCCCTTTCATATTCTTAAGTGCGATGGAGTTCTCGAAGAAAGGAAGACAACTTCATCATGATGACCCGAAGCAGAGAAATGAAGACATCAATGTATTGGACCGGCCTCTTCGAGAAGAGCAAGCCAGGATGAGAAGACCCGCTAGATTCGTTACCAAACCTTCCCCCCTTTCACTACCTCTTAAATCTCGGGACGAGATTTCTTGTAGTGGAGGAGAATTGTGACGCCCGGATAATTAAGCTACAGTAATTCCACGCTAATGATGCCACGTCACCTCGGTTACTGTTGTTAATCTCGCGTTAGTTCGAAACCGATCCAAATTCAAATTTGAAAATCAAGTCAAACATTAAAAGTTTTGAAACACTAAAACTAAAATGTTCAAAATGGGACAAATAAATCCTAAGTAATAATGGTGGAGAAACCACATTTTTATAAAAATTTAGTTACACTTAAATAGTTAAACAATAGGTAAAACAATTAAATAATAGCCTTTTGTAATTCATAAAATATTAAACCATTCATTTAGTCGCCTAAAAGTTAATGGGGCAAGAGCCTAATTAATAGTACTAATATATGAACTGTTTTTATATTTTGTAAAACTAAAATAAATTAGAAACTAAAAAACATTACAAAAAGAGAGACTAAAACAAAGAGGACCTCGCCAACGGGCTAACAGCCCACTGCCACCTCATGCCCAGCCAGCACACCCCTATCAGATAACCTCACTCCCGTAACCCTAGCCCAACTACCCCACTCCCCACGCTCTCTCTCGTTCTCCCCTACCTCGCTGGATCTCGATCGAGACCGATCCTCCTCGCTCGCTGCTTTCGATCGGGCACGGAACCGCCGTCGCCACCACGATCGCCGGAGCCACCCCTCGCTCTACCTCCACCTCGTGGGGCGCCTACATCATCTCGCCCCGCCCGCCAAGCTCCTTCAGACCGACTGACGCTGTCGCTTTGTCGTCGTCGGACCACCTCATTGACCGCCTTCGCCGCCCGCTTCCTCGTCCTCCTCCTCGTCGGCCTCACCAGCCTCGTCGTCCCCTTCTCTCCTCGCACGTGAGGACCCCTTCTCCTTCCTCCTCTCAGACTTCGCTTCCGGTCCCGGTCCTCGCTGCCGCTGCCGCCGGCACACCCGAACCATGGTCACAGCGCTTCGCCGTCTCTGCCGCGCCCGCTCGCTCGCTGCCGTCGCTTGTTTTCCCCTCACATGGCGCGCTCACACATAAGGTCGACCACGCCTGTCCATCACGGCGCCCACCATGTTCCCGGCAAGGCCAAGCCTCTGGTCGTGCCGCTTGTCACACACCACCACCCCATGACAAGGCGCGCCACCACACACCACCAAGACTCATTGTGCCGCCCGCCCGGCCATCACACCGGCGCTGCCAGCACCGCCTCTTCACTCATTGCCGCGGCGCCTCATCAAGGCTGGAGCCCCTTAAAGGCCCTGTCCAGAATGACAAGTGGGACCCGCCTGTAAAACGATTATAAAAGTAATAATAAAAGAATTAAAATTAATTAATTAATTAAGCGGCTTAATTAACTTAACTTTAGTTAACTCGCTAGTTAACTAATTAAACTATAATTAGGTAAATAAGAGAATGACAGGGGTTTCACTCTGCTGACTACCAAGCTTTGACCGTCAACTGGGTCCCCTTGGCCCACTGTCGACCTCTGGTACACATCTGTACACAGAGCTGGGTACTTGTAGCATTTTAGGTTCTATTACAAATTAAAATAAATTCAAAAAATGATTAAAACTTTGAAAATTAATAATAAATAATCCATAACTCGGATGAAAATACTTTGTACATGAAAGTTGCTCGAATGACGAGATTAATACGAATACGCAGCCTGCTCGTCACCACACGCCCCTAGCATAGCTTAACTCGCAACATTTCACCTCCTGTTCACCGTCTCAAAACGCTAAACCCCGGGGATACTTTCCTGATGTTTCCCCCTTTCTCTAGTATCACCTACTACCGCTAGAACACATCTAGCTCGCTTGTTGTCTGTTATGCTCTTGCTTGCTATGTATTTATCGCTTTTTCCTCCTCTTCTCTCCGAGACTCAAGATCGCCATTGTGATCAACTACGCCACCGATTTACCCTCCTTCTTGTTTGAGCAACCAGCAAGCCCCCTTTGATCACCAGATATCGCCTATTCTTCTCTATACCGCTTGCATTAGAGTAGTGTAGTATGTTACCGCTTTCCTTAATCCTATTCTCGATGCATAGCCCGACATTGTTGCTATAATCATTGATACCTTACCCGCAATCCTAAATGCTTAGTATAGGATGCTAGTTTATCATCATTGGCCCTACATTCTTGTCATCGCCTTGCTATATATATCGGGCCGTGATCACTTGGGAGGTGATCACGGTATATACTATACATATATACATACTACGAGATGGTGACTAAAGTCGGGTCCGCTCAAGAGTACCCATGAGTGATTCACTTGATTAAATGAAAGGACCTTTGTCCCGACGGCCCTCTGTGTGGATCTTTGTGGCGGAGCGACATGGCAGTTGAGACCACCTAGGCGAGAGGTGGGCCTGCCCTGGTCGGCGTCATGGTTGCTTCATAATAACACCCTTAACGAGATCTTGGTATTTGATCCGAGTCCGCCATTTGGTCTATACGCACTAACCATCTACGCGGGAGTAGTTATGGGTATCCGGCGCCGTGGTATCACCGGCCTTCGTGGACGTCGGCCGATCGAGTGGCACGCCGGATTGACTGAACGCCACTAGGCTAGGTCTGCTTCCGGCGCGTTATAACGCAGTGTGTGTCAAAGGGCGATGGGCCTGCACTTCCTGCGCGCATAGGATTTAGACCGTGTTGACCTCTCTGTTGTGCCTAGGTGGGGCTGCGACGTGTTGATCTTCCGAGGCCGGCATGACCCAGAAAGTGTGTCCGCCAAATGGGATCGAGCGTGTTGGGTTATGTGGTGCACCCTGCAGGAAGTTTATCTATTCAATAGTCAGTGTCCCTCGGTAAAGGACGACCCGGAGTTGTACCTTGACCTTATGACAACTAGAACCGGATACTTAATAAAACACACCTAGACAAGTTCCACAGATAACCCGGTGATCGCTTTTCTGTGAGGCACGAGGAGAGGATCGCGGGTAGGATTATGCTATGCGATGCTACTTGGAGATGCTACTTGGAGATGCTACTTGGAGATGCTACTTGGAGGACTTCAATCTACTCTCTTCTACATGTCAGCAAGACGGAGGTCGCTGTGGCGTAGTCTTCAACAGATTAGCTATCCCCTCTTATTCGGCATTCCGCAGCTCACCCACCGATATTGCCTCCTTACACATATACCCATGCATAAGTAGTGTAGCTCCTTGCTTGCAGTACTTTGATGAGTACTCACGGTTGCTTTCTCCCCTTTTCCCCTTTCCTTTCTTTACGGTTGTCGCAACCAGATCTCGGAGCCCAGAGCTGAAGCCACCGTCGGCATTTACGACTACTACTCGGAGGTGCCTACTACTACGTGCAGTCAGCCGATGATGACCAGAGTAGTTTAGGAGGATCCTGCAGGAGGCCCGCGCCTCTTCGATCTCAGATCCCAGCTTTGTGCTAGCCTTCTTAAGGCAAACTTGTTTAACTTATGTCTCAGATCAGATATTGTTGCTTCACGACTTCGCCTATGATCGAGCACTTGTATTCGAGCCCTCGAGGCCCCTGGCTTGTATTATGATGCTTGTATGACTTATTTATGTTTTAGAGTTGTGTTGTGATATCTTCCCGTGAGTCCCTGATCTTGATCGTACACGTTTGCGTGCATGATTAGTGTACGATTGAATCGGGGGCGTCACAACCCTTGAGGTGAATATGTTGGGAGGCCAAATTATAAGCCCCTATCTCTCTATGTGTCTGGTTGAAACGTTTTGCTCATGTGTACGCGGTGAGTGTCAGCAATCATAGAAGACTATATGATGGTTGAGTATGTGGACTTGCCTAAAGGCTCCGACATGTGACCCTTCCTGAAAAGATGATGAATTGTAGTTGCAAAGTTGACTGATAACATAGTTTGTTGGTTTCTAATAGAGTTTTTGCTTTATACTTCGATTGTGCGATGAACTGTTACTTATTCTTGAGAAGTATAAGATAAAAGTTATATGTATAATTTTGTTGATGCTTCAATAATCAACATGATGCTTCTATGTTCGTATTTTGTTTTTATCGGCACCTCCCTCTCAAAGCACGTGGACATGTTTTTCGATTTCGGTTTTCGCCCGAGGACAAGCGAGGTCTAAGCTTGGGGGAGTTGATACGTCCATTTTGCATCATGTTTTCTTACTGTTATTTATGATGTTTTTATCCATAATAATGCTTTTTGGAGTAATTGTAATGCTTTTTCTCTCATAATTTGCAAGGTACACACCAAGAGGGAGAATTCCGGCAGCTGAAAATCTGGACCTAAAAAAGCTACGTCAGGTTACCTATTTTGCACAACTCCAAACAAACTGAAACTTCACGGAGATTTTTTTATGGAATATTTAAGAATTATTGGAGCAAATAACTACCATATGGGGCCCCACCAGGTGGGCACAACCTACCTGGGCGCGCCAGGGAGCCCAGGCGCGCCCTAGTGGGTTGTGCTCACCTAGGCCCACCTCTGGTGCCCATCTTCTGGTATAAACGTTGTTTTGACCTAGAAAAAAATAAGGGGAGGACTTTCGGGGCGGAGCGCCGCCGTCTCGAGGCGGTACTTGGGCAGGAGCATTTTTGCCCTCCGACGGAGCGATTCCGCCGGGGGAACTTCTCTCCCGGAGGGGGAAATCATCGTCCTCATCATCACCAACAACTCTTCCATCTTGGGGAGGGCAATCTCCATCAACATCTTCAACATCACCATCTCATCTCAAACCCTAGTTCATCTCTTGTGTTCAATCTTGTTACCGGAACTATAGATTGGTGCTTGTGGGTGACTAGTAGTGTTGATTACATCTTGTAGTTGATTACTATATATATGGTTTATTGGGTGGAAGATTATATCTTCAGATCCATTATGCTATTTAATACTCCTCTGATCATGAGCATGTTTATCATTTGTGAGTAGTTAATTTTGTTCTTGAGTTCACGGGAGAAATCATGTTGCAAGTAATCATGTGAATTTGATATGTGTTCGATATTTTGATAGTATGTATGTTGTTATTCCCTTAGTGGTGTCATGTGAACGTCGACTACATGACACTTCACCATATTTGGGCCTAAGGGAATGCATTGTGGAGTAGCAATTAGATGATGGGTTGCGGGAGTGATAGAAGCTTAAACCCCAGTTTATGCGCTATTCTGTAAGGGACCGATTGGATCCAAAAGTTTAATGCTATGGTTAGAATTTATTCTTAATACTTTTCTCGTAGTTGTAGATGCTTGCGGGAGGGTTAACCATAAGTAGGAGGTTTGTTCAAGTAAGAACAATAGCTAAGCACCGGTCCAACCACATATCAAATTATCAAAGTAGCGAACACGAATTAGACCAACATGATGAAAGTGACTAGATGAAGTTCCCGTGTACCCTCAAGAACGCTTTGCTAATCATAAGAGACCGTTTTGGACTGTCCTTTGCCTCAAAAGGATTGGGCTACCTTGCTGCACTTTTGTTACTACTATCGTTACTTGCTCGTTACAAATTATCTTGCTATCAAACTACTACGCTACTTACAATTTCAGCGCTAGACATTACCTTACTGAAAACTGCTTGTCATTTCCTTCTGCTCCTCATTGGGTTCGACACTCTTACTTATTGAAAAGAGCTACAATTGATCCCCTATACTTGTGGGTCATCAATAACCTTGGTTCTTAACTGAGGGAAATACTTATTACTATTGTACTGCATCATTCTCTCATCTTTGAGGAAATCCCAACGCAGCTCACAAGTAGCAACATGTGCCTTGAAATCCATACAAGTTCATAGTACATAGGCCATTTTGTGAAGGTATTTTTTCAAACTTTTGGTATTGCAAGTCTATGATTTTTCCTAGTAATTAGTTCACAGAAAAGGGCTCCATGCACAAGAATTTCATTTTTGAGGGTTTTTTTCATTTTCATTATTTTTTTTTCAAAATGTGGTCAAACTTGCAAGGTTGACCAATCCTACCAGATGGTTGGGAATTTCAACTTTGGTTGTGCCCAGTGCCTACACCACAAATTCAAAAGCTAAACATGATTTTGCCAATTTTCAAGACCAAGATACATGACACATGTAGTTCAAATTTGAGCAAGTTTTGATAAATCTCTAAAAATTCAGTAAATGGATGAGATATAGAAATAAAACTAGATAATTCATGAAACATGGGCAGTGTGCATCCAACGTGGTCTACTTTGGATGAAAAATGGCAAGACCCAACTTTATAACTTATTTCAGGCACTTACTTCACAACCAGGGGGCTATTGAAAAGTAACCAGTCTATCTGGGCTCTTGTTATGTAATGTTCAGTCAACAAGGGATCTTTTGCAAAAGTTGTAGCTCTCTCTACTCCACCGCCGCCCGTACGCCTGCCATCAAGAGGTCAAAGCCATGCAGCGGTGCCCCATTGCCACCATCGTCACCCTTCCCGCCACAGGGCAGTCCCGCCAACTCTAGATGCCATGAAAACAATCTCCTGCCACTGACACGTCACTCCTTGCACTCCCCTGATTAAATATCGGCGTCCGACATCGTTCCACCGACACATCACTCAATTGCTTCCACAAGCCGCGCAATCCAAATCTGGTTCAGCCGCCATGGTGAGGCAGCGACAAACTGCAAGGATCTCCACGGGAGGTCTTTGCCCCAGGGTGCCGTTGCTCGGCACCGGCGGCGGCTCCAACTCTGGAGCAGCGACGGGCTCCAACTTCAGGGTGGGCTCCAACTCTGGCGCGATCTTTGCCTCGGTGGGCTCAGTATCCAACTCCAACTACTCATAGCTCGAGCCCACGCTGTCCGAGCTATCTCGTAACCGCAGGGAGCCGAGGAGGAGGACACCAAGGAGGAGGTTGCTTTCGAGGCGATGTAGGAGCACCTCGACATCCATGGCATGGAGGATGTGTCTGAGGAAGACGTTCCGGCTCCTGTGTACAATGTTGTCATGCTCACTCCCCAGGCCGAGGAGGCCCTGCGTGTGATGCAGCAGCAGCTCGACCAGGTGGTACTAGCCGCATCTCTTTCCACGGCGCGGGTAGAGGCTATCAGGCGCCGGGCGGCTGAAGAAGAGGCCGCAGCTCGAGAGTAGAGGAGGACAGTGACTCTGCGTGCAGCAGTCGCCGTCGAGGCGGAAGGCGAGGGACTGGACGTCGTTGTCCGATCCTCCTCTGACGATGAAGACCACAACAACGACAATGGCACCATCGTTCTTTCGGATGATGAAGACAAGTAGCCGTCCATCTGTTGTCTGTCGTCGTCGGTGGGCCATCTTATGTCGCCCCCGTTAAAATACCGTATTAGTGTAATGTCACTATGTCAGTTCTCTTTGTTAAGCGTTGAAAAAAAATCTAAGAACGTGGTTGTTAAGCTTATCCGAATATCCGAATCTGTTGTTTTTTGCACCGCGGCGTTATATCTTTCCAACGTCACTGATTCATGGGCCCTTCTGTAACGTAGAAAATAGGGATAATTGATATTATGCCCCTAGTTGGGTCATACTCGGCATGTTTACCCCTAGTTTTCAAAAAATACCTGTTCCCGCCCAAACCACTTTGATCGTCTTATGCTTTTGCCCTTTGACTGTCATTTTAAAAAATTCATAGCATAACTCAGAAAAATGCGAATAAGATACCAAAATGTTAAGAAAAACATCACCTATATGTGCACATGATTTGCATTCATGAAAAAAGTGTTGGAAAGTCGCCATCTCAGTTTGAGGTCATATGATCTCAACACGAACAGTAAAATCTGAACTAAATTTTTTTCAAAAAATGATTAAAATTTTTGGTGGCAAACATTGGCCAATGTTTTGAGTTCGGCACTCAAAACATTGGCCAATGTTTGGCACCAATTTTTTTTAGAATTTTCAGATTGTTTTTCAAATTTGTTGGATTTTACTATTCATGCAGAGATTGCCATGACTTCCACGAATGTCATTCCCTTATGAAACTCGGCAAGATCTCAAAACATTGGCCAATGTTTGCCACCATTTTTTTTAGAATTTTTAGATTGTTTTTGAAATTTGTTGGATTTTACTATTCATGCAGAGATCACATGAGCTGAAACTAAGGTGGGGCCTTCTAATACCTTTATCATGAATGCAAATGACATGCACATATAGGTAATGTTTTTTAAACATTTTGATATCTTATTCACATTTTTCTGAGTTAGTATGAATTTGTTATAATTTGTGCTAGGCGCCCCATATATATATATATATATATATATATATATATATATATATATATATATATATATATATATATATATATATATATATATATATAGGTGGGAGGGGGAGGGGAAGCAGCCTGGCGTACCATATAGGTGGTCGGCCGGCCCTAGGGCTCCTGCCCTGGCCGCGCCCCCTCCCTGCCATGTTTGGACAAGGGGGAAAGGAAGGAGGGGGGAGGGGAAGGAAGTAGGAGTCCTACTTCACACTTTCCTTCTCCTCCTCTCCTTTCCTTTCCTTCCCATATGGCTGGCCCTATAAGGGGCGCACCAGCCCCTTGTGGGCTGGTGTGTTCCCTCACTTGGCCCATTAAGCCCATATCTTTGCCGGGGGTGCCCGGAACCCCTTCCGGTGACCCGATATGTACCCGGTACCCTCCGGAACACTTCCGATGTCCGAATACTATCGTCCTATATATCAATCTTTACCTCTCGACCATTTCGAGACTCCTCGTCATGTCCGTGATCCCATACGGGACTCCGAATAATATTCGGTCACCAAAACACATAACTCATATAATACTAAATCGTCATCGAACGTTAAGCGTGCGGACCCTACGGGTTCGAGAACTATGTAGACATGACGAAGACACCTCTCCGGTCAATAACCAATAGCGGAACCTGGATGCTCATATTGGCTCCTATATATTCTACGAAGATCTTTATCACCGTAATGACCAAATAAGTTATTCCCTTTGTCCATCGATATGTTACTTGCCTGAGATTCGATCGTCGGTATCTTCATACCTAGTTCAATCTCGTTATCGGCAAGTCTCTTTACTCGTTTCGTAATACATCATCCTGCAACTAACTCATTAGTCACTTTGCTTGCAAGGCTTCTTATGATGTGTATTACCGAGAGGGCCAGAGATACCTCTCCGATACTCGAAGGAGTATGTATTTGACATGAAGAAAGCAATAACAATAAAACCGAACGATCAATATGCTATGCTAACGGATGGGTCTTGTCCATCACATCATTCTCCTAATGATGTGATCCTGTTCATCAAATGACAACACATGTCTATGATTAGGAAACTTAACCATCTTTGATTAACTAGCTAGTCTAGTAGAGGCTTACTAGGGACACGGTGTTTTGTCTATGTATCCACACATGTATCAAGTTTCCGGTTAATAGAATTCTAGCATGACCAATAAACATTTATCATGATATAAGGAAATATAAAATAACAACTTTATTATTGCCTCTAGGGCAGATTTCCTTCATGAAGTAATACAATTGCAATAGATATGATGACATACAATTGAAAGTACCTCCTCTCACTAGACGCGGTACACACGATAACAAGTCATACAAACTTCTTTGTCCTTCGTGAGGCAAATTCGTTTAAGCTCCCCCTCACTTACTGTCACCGCAATTACTTCACAAATAGGAACCTACCAAATCTATTGCACACTACTATCTCTATTGACCTTTAATCTAAACTAGCAATAATTAGACTGATGAACTGGAGAACAATACACATATTAAACAATCCAAATAACATAGACAATATCTAAAGTAATTATTCATCACACGACAAAAAGATTAACCGTAGAAATTACATCATATGATCACAATCATGTTCGGCAACTCATGCAATCTTTGTATTGACGACGCATGGAGAGAGGAGATGTTACTACTAAGAATGCCCCCACCCGGCGGAGTATCAAAGAGGAACAAGGCTACCCTTTTCCGAGCATAGGGTGCGCAATTCATCTTTTGTGCACTAATTTTTACAAATGCATAAATAACTCATGCATTTATAAGCTTATCATAATCAGATTTTGTTAACATTTGATATTTTTTCTTGTTTTATTAAAAAATAGACATAAAAAATTAAAATTTCCAACCTAAAGAAGGCATATATGTGGACAATTATTAATGACTTGTTCGGAGACCAGGAGCAGGGTACCTCCCAAGAGAGATGAGCTACTTTTCCAATGATTTTTAAACATTTACAATTAAACCTTCTTGTAGACCTACTCTAATCATTTCTCTAGTTAGTGTTGTAACTCTTCATTGGCTGGGCAGCTGGGGTAGCTGCCAGCCCACCCAGGTTCGAGTCTCGGCTCTTACACGCGGTGCTCACGGAGTTTCTTCTATAAATAAAAGCCAACAAGGGTTAGCCCTTGGGTTGGTCTCATTTTTTTTTCATTTTATCATTAGATGATTATTTGCTACAATCCACTTAACAGTCCACTTATTGACTCACATTCTGATACGTCTTCTAATTTCCAGAAGGAGTCTTGACCTCGTTGAAAAACAAGTTGTGAGAGCTTTATCAGCACCCACTACAAAAATAGCTAAATCCGAAAAGTTACCTGAAAAAGGAATTCAATCCAGGAAGCAAGCCGGGCTGTGAACTGACTACTGTACTGACCTCTGGCCACATCGATTGACTTTACCTAATTTGGTTGCTCGGTCCAGTCAGCCCCCTGCTCCCATGGAAACTCCGCCTCACAACCCCATCTCGCCCCCCTCCCCGCCCCCGGTCGCCGATGGCTCCCCGGCGGCCGACGCTGGGGCGGACGGAGAGGAGCCGGCGGGGGAATTCAGCGCGGGGCTGGAACCCCTGTGGTCGCTCCTCTTCGGCACCCCGGAAGAGCTGGAGCCCATGTGGTCGCCGCCCAGGGGATTCGACGTCGGCGCCGAGTTCGCCGCCGCGGCAGCGGGCCCGGATCCCCTGGTGGACGACGGAGGAGGGCCCTGGGACGGTGCCGAGTGGAGGTCAACGGGGCTCGTCGCCGGCGAGGGCGTGTCGGCGACGACCCGGGCGCCATCCCCTCCCACCGCGGCGCCGGGCTTCGCGGAGTTCGAGCCCCCAGCGTCAGATTCCTCGGAAGGCGCTCCAGGGGTGAGGCCGCTTGAACACCTTGATGATTATTCACGTATGCCGGAATCTCCGTCTACTCCTGTTGCTGTAGACATGCGGGAAAAGCTCGTGTTCGTCTCTGACTCCACGCCGGTGCCAGAGTCTCCTCCATCACCATGGGGGTCTTGCTTGGAAGCCAATCTAGAGGAGAATGCACCGTGCACGCTGAACACTATGTCGTCGCCTCCACAACTTCCGCCGGATGATGACGATTTGGTGGAGGCAGAGGATGCTCCCAAGTATTTCTCTCCTTCAGATAATATTGCCTCAGCGAGCATGGCTGCTGTCGATTTGAACGCTGAGTATGACCCCAAGGGGAATGCTGATGGTTGCGGTACCTCAGGTGCTACCAGTACAAATGACACATCCCTTAGGGGATCACGGAGGACTGCGAAGACCATGGCGGCAGCAAATGCCACACCTTCAGAACCGAAAGCACGCTCATCTAGATCCTCCAAGCGGCGCTCTGTGGACTCAGATCTGGGAAGAAGCAGTGTAAGGCACAACCTTTCTGTATCCACCACTAAGCCGCTCAAAGAGACCACCACTACTGCACCAGACATAGTTGATAAGCTGATCAAAGAGATTACCGGTACTGCACCAAACACAGTTGACAAGCCGATCAAAGAGGCCACCACTACTGCACCAGCCACAGTTGATAAGCCGATCAAAGGGACTACCACTACTTCAGCAGACACAGTTGATAAGCTGATCAAAGAGACCACCACTACTTCACCAGACACAGTTGACTTGCGCAACAGGGTGGAACAACATAGGTCAGCAGAAAATGTTAAGATGCAAAGCACCTCCAGTGGCCATGAGAACAAAGGTGGTGGTCTCAGTAATCAGATTGTAGTGGCTTTACCAGCGGTGAATTATAGGTCCGCCAAGCGCGGCGGAGTCTCTGTTCGTGCCCCAAGGAAGACTAAGACGGCTGTAAAGGCATCATCGGTGGATTCAGACAGTGTACCACCTATCTCGCCAGTGGTAAACAGTGAACCTTCAATGCATAAAGCAGAGTCTAATCCTCATGTACGACCTAGCAAGTATGATCTTGACCCTGAGAACTGCTTGCCATCGGACAAAGTGGACAGTAGTGGTATTGTACCGTGCAATGCGGGGTTGATGAGTGCGGAGTCACACGCGGTCAGTGAGATGCCCCAACAACATGATGGAAAATCTTCTAAGCCTCCAAGGGCAAAGAGGGCGAGGGTATCGACAGGTAAATGCTCGTCAAATTTGAAGAGGACAAAGAAAAATGGTGGCTCAATTTGCGAATCGCCAACTGTCACAACGATGCCAGATCCGAACAACAGTCCCAAAGTCATCATGGATAAGAAATTGGTTGATTCGGAAATGGTGGATAGCGTTAATGAATCCTGTTGTTTTGTGGGGGAGGCAGTGCCGGAGGAGGAGGCTAGACAGAGGTGGCCTCACCGCTACGAGAAGAATCATCACTTTGTGGAGAAGGTAGGCATTTGGCTCCACTGTCTGCTCTTTGCATGGCTGCATCATATACTTGATATAAGAACGGGATATTTGTTGGTGCAGATTGATTCAGAATAAACAAATAGTTCTGTGGATTTTAAGGCTTGTCAAGAGTAGAATCTTTTACTAGAACTATATTCACATGCTCATCACAGCAGTGCACAACCACAAATATAGCAAGGAGTGCTGATTAGTACACATGCAATTCAGTACCTTCCTAGCAACAATATCCAAGCATGTAGGAAAACGTCAAAGAACATACATATCAAATGGGGTACATGTTAGAATTCACAATAGATAGTAGTAAGTAGCACCATAGAAGGGATTGTAGATAGACGTTACTATTAGAGATTTATATAGTTTCCATTTTGGCTGTATAATATCCTGTTGTATAAGTGGTTTTCCTGCACATTGACCACACATGTACGTGCATATATACTGAAACGGAAATTATTTTTTAGTTCAAACCAGAAAATGAAGCCTTGATCGTTGTTTTTTGCAAGTCTTCGAGCCTAATTGGTTTGGTGCCAATATTTGGTGAAATCAAAAGTAGCCAAGCAATTGCTAGTCAACATTTTGGACTTGCCAAAAATTGGCATCAAATCAGTTAGGCTCTTCATCTTTTATGCAGCCAGGGATACAGGAGTTACAGATAACTTTGGACAGTGGCTCAAACATTGAATGCCATATGATAAGAGAAGTGAACAAATGTCTTAAATCACATTGCTAGTGAGGTTGACTAGGTGAAAACCCAAAGAATGTTTGACTTGTGTAGCACGAAGCATATAATTGCAGGAGAAATTGTATGAATAAACAGGAAAGGACCAACAATTTCTCTTGTGTGCGCAATAGCACAATCTTCTAAAGTTGTAATAAGTAATAGTGTAATACCCACATGCATGTTGGCTTCATAATTTATAGATTCTTATATGGAATTTGTTATTCGTATACTAGTACATACTAGAAATATATACTCTGCCTTATGTTGGACTAGTAACAATTGAATTTTACGTAAGTAACGTTTTCTGCTTGTGGTTTCTCTGTTTGAAGGATAAGGGGAGCGATATCCAACCGTTTGCCAAGTAAGCAAAAATGCATTGTCTCTTGTACTTTATGAATGATTAGGTTGCTCCTGTTACCAGGCTAACAGCTATACGTCTACCTTGCATTACAGTGCTGGCAATGCTGTCTTGGATGTCAAATGTCACTATTTGCAAGCCAGCATATCCGGATCTACTTTATGCGTTGGAGATTGTGCATTTGTGAAAGTGAGTTCATATTTCTATGCTAATATTTCTTTTATAGTTTTATGTATCTTTATGGCTTATGCCTTCTTCATTTTTATGTCTTCTGAACTCATTAAATGTTTCAAAAAGTTTCCAAAAATCATAACTTATTGATCAATCTCATGCATTCTTTTTCCGTTTTGTAGAGTTTTGCATCTCAGTGATCACGTTCATGTTTTTTTTTTTTGCAGAATCTTTATCTATATTTATCTAGACCTGATGCTTGATTGCAAACATGTTTTTGTTATTGTGTTATATAAAATTAATATTTATGATGATGTCAAACACTTTGTTGTTGCACAACTCAAACAGGGTTAATCTTTTGCAGGGTCCAGAGGGAAAGGCAAATTACATAGGCAAGATACTGGAGTTCTTTGAAACAGTTGCCGGTGAATATTACTGCAGAGTGCAGTGGTTTTTCAGAGCTGAAGACACGGTAAGTTCTGTTGTCCTGTCTGTTTGACTGAGTTTCAGCTTATATGAAAGTTGATAATGGATTTTTTTTTGGTTTGAAGTTGATAATGCAATTTATTTTAGGATCTCTAACCATGTTTTCAACCACTTATTCGTTCTCAGATCATGGAAGACCAAGCACAGTCTCATGACCCAAGGAGGCTCTTTTACTCAGATCTGAAGGACGACAATGCTCTAGACTGTATTGTCTCCAAAGTGTCAATTGTGCAAGTTTCTCCTTGTGTATGGCTTCATCTTGTATCTTAGATATTTTTTTGTCATGGCTGCTTTCCTAATATTTGTTCCAAGTGAGAAGTAATGTTATTTATTTATGTTACAGGTTGATAACCAGCCAAAGTCAATTCCTTCATCCCAATATTACTATGACATGAAGTACTCTCAGGACTACAGCACATTCTCTACCTTGGAAATGGGTTTGTTTTCTCAAACAACAGTGATACACATGTGGCTATGCATGAATTTAAGAGACCGAAAATGCTTTATAGTGTCAATAAATTATGACCTGGATTTGAGAGTGGCTCTCCAAAATTTCGCTTTTGTTTCAAGTAGCTTTCAGATTTTGTTTTATTATTGTTAAGCTGGTCATAGTTTCTGAAATATCGTGTTTTGTAATTTGCATTTTGTGTAGTTTCTGTTGTATCATCTGTTTCGTCGTTGTTATGAGCTTACCTCATTAGTCTGACTTTGTTTCACAAAATGCAGAAGATACACATGCTAAATTGCAATCAAGTCAAGTAAGTAGTATCAGTATGAAAAAGGAAGACTTCAATAAGACGCAAAAGTCTCATGTGCCAAATAAGAAGGATCTCTCTTTGTTAGATCTGTACTGTGGTTGTGGTGGAATGTCAACTGGACTTTGTCTTGGGGCTCGTGGTGGCGGTGTGAATCTTGTGACGGTACTTCCACACGAACATCGTATATGTGTTATAACTTAGTAGGATTGCATGCTTTTTGAATATTTTGCTCATTGTTTACAGAGATGGGCTGTTGATGATGATGAAGTTGCATGTGAAAGCTTCAGAATGAATCATCCAGAAACTCGGGTACTATGGCTTTCATAATTTCATGGCCCATGTAATATTTTTTGCAGTATAGTTTTAATGCAATTTCTGACCCATTTTATACACACTGTCATGCTGCTTCAATAGGTCCGCAACGAAACTACTGATGATTTCCTTGAATTGCTGAAAGAATGGCAAAAGTTGTGCAAACAATATGTGAAGGAAAGTGAAGTAAAGGACAATGCTGACGCTATAACAGAATTCGGTAATGGGACTCCAGATGATTCTGCAGTCCCTCCTGAAGAGCTTGAAGTATGGAAGTTAGTTGATATTTGTTTTGGTGATCCCAATAATGTCAGAAAGCGCTGCTTATATTTTAAGGTTTGCGATGTTTATTGATTAGTTTCTTCTTCTTTTAAAATTATTATAACAGAGGCAGCTTAATTACTTGTCAGATCTACCAGTGGAAGCAGACAGTTCAAATCCCTAATTCCATTTGAATCAAACTAACACACGATTGCTCCTGGGCCATATTTTTTATTTGCAATGGAGTATACAGGTCTCATTAGGCTTAGTCCAAACCAAGGTAGAAGATAATATTATGAGCCACTTTAGTCACTATAAATATCCCTCCATTATACTCCCTCTGTTCGGAAATAACTGACGCGAGGAGACAAGATTTGGAACTGTCGGTTCAAAATCTCGTGTCCTCGCGTCGGTTATTTCTAATGGAGGTAGTAGCTATTATCTATTATGAAGGGGGCCCTGACTGGTCCTTCAATTTGTCAAACGGTCACCAAGTATTTCCGTTTAGATTTTTTTACCAAGAACAGAACATATAAATGATTTCCTATCAAATAAGTAAGTTCACCCTCTTGCCTTAACCCTGTAGCAAAGCTCTTCCATATGCCAATAGATCACATGCTTTTCTTCCTTTTTGTTCATATATGCTTTTATGCTGAACTAAATTTGCTATTTTATTATGCAATATGTATGCAGGTCCGTTGGAAGGGTTATGGCCCTAATGATGACACGTGGGAGCCAATTGAAGGATTAGGGTATGCAATTTTTTATCTTGTCAAGACTCATTTTACGTAATATGAACAGTTCCGCTTTTAAAATGCAGGAACTGCAATGACGCAATTAAGGATTTTGTTATTGAAGGTCATAAGCGAAAGATACTACCACTTCCTGTGAGTGTTATTCTTCAAAGTCAGCTTTGGTGAAATTAAGTATACTGAGTATATGACTGTCAACTAGCAGATAAGATCCTTTCCCCGAAAAAGGAAACTAAACATAGATAAAGAAAACCAAGTGCGACTTAATATTTGACCGTCAAATAGAGATCCAAGAACACATTGCGAAGACCTCTATGCAATTTTGACATGATGCAGAATTTTTATTTTTTTGAAGAATATGATGCAGAATTCTTGTGGCTATACCTTCCCTTTGTGCTCCCATGTTATAAATAGTAAGCGAGATCATGTGGGTTCTGTTATGTGGGGACAGCAGTATAGGATATATGTTCTCGTCTGCTTTATGCAATAGTCAGGGGTCTCCAGCACAGCCTTGTGCGGCCCACACAGCTAGGGGCGCACCTTTGCATTGCCCTCCAAGAACATATATCCCTTTGTTATCCCAAAAAAGAATTGTATTTCATTTTGCGGCTGTCTCCATCTATATGTAAGGAGACCCCTGACTATTGCATAAAACAGACGAGAAGTTGCCCTAATCTCTCCAGGCCTGCAGCCTGCAGCAACAATGCCAGCCCAGCCGAACCTCTCTCATTACAGCTCAGAATGATTTTGATATCAAAGCCGGCGATCTCTGTTGCACATGCTACCATGGGTGAACCTATGAACTTCAACGACTGCGTCTCTGTTGCCACCCTCAAGGAGTTCACCGAGCACCCGCTATTGCGCTCCTGAAAAAAACCCAGGCCTGGAGGTTTCTCTGCACGCATATGCGACGGTGACCGCTGTTCTCGACACTGGCAACATCCAGCGACGCCCCGGCATCCACTGCGGTCCTTGCGGCCATGCTGGGTGCACAGGAGAAGCTTCTGTCACCCTGATCGATGTTACCGGAGGGGTGGCGTGGCCGCATCATCGACAATCACGGCGATAGTCACCCTCAGCGGCTTGCAAGTTGGTGTTCCCAACCAATGGTGCCGAGGGTGACACGCTCTACTTGGCTTAATCAATGTGAGCAATGCTTTGTAGGTCGGCGCACACTGGCAAGCGCGAAGGCGTGGTTAGCGTCCTACCACCTGACGGGTTTGGCGAAACTGTGATACTACCACAAGGAGCGCAAGCATGGCGAACCCTCCTGAGAGGACTTCACCACGCATATCAGCCGACGCTCTGGTCCACCATCGGGCAGCAACCCGTTCGGCGAGATTATTTTGCTTACCACTTTGGTATGCCAACTACCAGAAACAATTTCTAGCCCTCAATCTTGCGTTCCAAGGTCTTCCCCGGAGACGAGGAATGCGACATCTTTATAAACGGCCTTGACGTGCCCCTCAAGGTCCAATTTCTCATCCTCAAGCCAACAACGCTTGCGGATGCCATGGAGTCGCATGCTCGTCTGAGCAACTGGTGCCATGCATGACTGCCGCCCAGCCAAGTCTGTCAGGTCGCTCATCCCATCCAGCCGCTCACTTGTGGGCCCCAACCAAGGAATTCTTCAGTGTGCTACGTTGCTCCTGGCCGTTCAAGAGCTATCTTTGAGAGATAATACGTTATCACTTTCCCAAGCAAAAAAGAGCATCTATGACCCCTTTAAATGTTCAAATTTTTAGCTTGAAGATTTGTTATAACTATTAACTTTATTTCTTTATTTCCCCTTCTATTTTTGAGGGGTTATTATTTTCTCACGCGCACACACACAACCACTGCTGATGAAGCCGCCTCCTCATCTACTCCCACTGGCTCATAGCCTTGTCCCAATCTTCCCTCACGACCTCACCTCATGATCATATATAGTGGATCGGGAGTCAGAATGAACCACACATCTAACTCATATATCTATCACAGCGGCAACCTACGTGGTGCTTGTTTCGTAGGTCAGCCTTTTTTCTGCTTGTTTGAAGACACATAAACTTTTGTTAGAAATAAACCACGAGTGCGTGCGTGTGCCTCGTGTGGCAATCCGTGCGTGTGTTGCATTGGCTAGCCAGCTAGTTGGGCACGTCCATGCGCTGCGGATCATGGCTTCATGTGCGCGTGAGTGTGCTTCGTAGTCCATCACGTAGGATCAGGTTGTTGGCGTTGGTTGCAAAGGAGCCGGGGCGATCCAAGCAAGCCGTGGCATGCGTTTGAGCGCGGCCGGTGTGGCACGCGGATCGCGCGCGCAGCTGGGCAGTAGTGGTGTGCGTGTGTGTGCAGCCGGGTATAAAAAGCCCCACTGTGTACTGATGTATTGCGCCGGTATGTGCCGAGCCAAGTGAGAGGGGCCTAAGGAAGATGTAGTCTCCGTCGGGACCGTGGTATGCGCCCGGTCGACGTGAGAGTTCTTCCGGGTTGTGCTGCGTGTGTGCGTGTGTACCTCTATGTATGTGTGTGAGGGAGTTGAGTTGAATAGAGGCCAACACACAGGCCGTTCGTCGGCCGGGGCGTTCATCGCCATAACCAAGTGTGTTTTGTTCATCTTCTTCTACCTCCGCCCGGCGTTCGTCGCCGGAGGGCTGTTCGGCGTTTCAAGGTGTTTTTGTCGGGCACACCATGTCCCTCTCTGCCTAGGTGGATTTGCCACTGCCCATTGGACCACCTTAACCTCTCCATGGTGTAAAGGTCAGTACTTGTCATGACTGCTGTCACTCTGCAGTATTGTTGATAGAGCGTACTTTGGTGCTTGTGAGTAAAGACTGAAGCAAGGACATGGGGAAAGACAGATGTTTTAGTAGGATTTGGCATGGTGATTAGCAGTAATGGATGCAGTGGGAGAGAGATGATCAGAGGAATACGAGGGAGAGAGACTTGAGAGAAGACGGGGAGAAAGACTGACATGCCGCCTTGTTTTTTATTGGCTGCTTTATTAGGAGATGTCTTGAATGGGCAAACATGTTGCATCCATGTCTGGTAGGAACTAGGGTTCTACCGGGTCTAGGGCGGAGCTTGTAGGGGAAAGAGGGAGGCGGGCGAGGTCCTGACCGCGGCGGCCGGCGTGCTGGCGCCGTCTCGCACGGTGGAAGAGGAGGCGGCGGCGCGGTTAGGTTCCGGCTCCTCTGGGAGCCGGGCAATAGAATTGTCTTATTGCTTAATTTTCCAAAGAGGGTCTTACAGCTGTTTATATAATCTCGGTGCTAAATAAAAATAAGATAACTTGGGCTAAGCCTCTAACTAAACGCGCCCATTGGGCGCCCATTGGGCCTCCTCCGGCTATAAGTTACACCGGTCATAACAATGTCAGTCAAAACCGCTCTGGAATGAGTCAAGGTTGAATAAGTGAACGGTTTTGATACTTCAAGGTTGCAATCTAGATAGGTTTTGTTCAACCCCTCCCCCCCTCCAAAAAAACCCGTTTTGGGTTCTCGTGCCGTAATTTAGGGATGAAAAAGGACCTTTTAAATCGAAGTTGATATGTTATTTCTGTTATGATCTCACTTATATCACATTATAATTCTTGTGGTATTTGGGCCCATGTAAATTCTTTCTTTCATGCTTGCTATGGCTTAATTGGTTAATATTTCTTTTTTCATATCTTGTTTGTCTATGTTTTCAGGGTGCTGTTGATGTTGTATGTGGTGGTCCACCATGCCAAGGCATTAGTGGCTACAACCGCAATAGAGAATTTGATGAACCATTTAAGTGTGAAAAAAACAAGCAGATTATTGTCTTTATGGATATCATTCAATTTTTGAGGCCCAAATACGTCTGCATGGAAAACGTCCTTGATATATTGAAGTTTGCTGATGCAACACTTGCAAGATATGCAATAAGTCGCCTAATTGGTATGCATTACCAATCCAAACTAGGGATCATGGCTGCTGGATGTTATGGCCTTCCACAATTTAGGATGCGTGTATTTTTATTGGGCTGTCATCCTGAAGAGGCAAGTATGATTTTCTTGTATTTTATTAACTGGGACACTGGGAGCCGGCCCTATTGAAAAATCATGTTCTGATATTGGAAAATTACTTTATTGTTGCCTAATTACCATTTTTACTCTAGAAATTGCCCCCATTTCCTCTGCCTACACATGGAGCGATTGTGAAGAATAGTTGTCCATTGGCTTTTGAGGTAACCATGAATTGATGAAATTTGGTCTGTGATAAAAAGATAGCGTGTATTTGTATGGAACAATTTCAGTTCACTCTTTGTATCTCACAATATTACCTGTCAAAAATGAGGATGTGCTTTCTCTGGCATGCTTACTGCATTTTATGTTTATAGTTTACACTCGTTCTATGTTTTGTACTCTGCTTGTTTTGCTTCTCCATCTGGGAATTTCCACATGTTGATGCCTGTTATGATGTTTTTGTTTTTTCAGCTAGGAAGAGTATTCAGACCTCCAGTGTAAGCCTGACACATTTTTTTAATCTTGTAGCGTAATTTGGTTGGGTGGTCTGACAGCACGGCAGTACAACTAGAGACGCCAATTGTCCTTGAAGACATTCTTTCAGATCTTCCAAAAGTAATTGACAATCTTAGAGTTCTTAAATCTCTAATTTTAATACCTTTTGGTTCATAAGCTGTTGTAAACTGTTAGGTGGGAAATGCGGAAGATCGTGATGAAATGCCATATGTAAAGGCCCCTCGAACAGAATTCCAAAGATATATTCGGACATTTAGTTCTGGTGGGCCCCTACACTTTAATCTTCTTCTATGTTTTATCGTATTGTCTGACCTGCACCAAGTGGGACCATCATTCACTATGTCTGCAGGGTTAGCCTAGAAAACTGAGGGATGCAGCATACGAGGCTTCTCGTCTTTTCCTTTCTATATCAAGTCGGTTATTTATCTTCTGAAGATACTAATTGTTGAGATAGGAAATAGTTTAGGGTTGTTAGGCAAATCTGATACGACTTGAAGATCAAATTTGAGTCACCATACAATGGACCTGTCAACCGAGCGACGGTGCGCAGCCATCCCCGCACCACTACACTCTCAGGAGCGTAGGTTGTGAGTTGTGACCCTTTGGTGGAAGGAGGGAGGGGGAGGTTTTTTTTGCATTGTATAAAACCAATTTTGTTCAGTACTAATGGTGGGGAAACTCAGGAAAATAACATAATTCGATTGAAAACTATTGATAACAGCAGCTGGTGGTGCAAAGTGTCTTCTTTTGTTTTTCCAATAGTTTAGGGTTTGGGTGTCCCTTAGGGTGTGTTTGGTTGATGCCCAGACTAGCCCTACCAAATGTTGGCAAGAGTTGACTTGCCAATTTGGCCAAGGAATCCCTCACCCTCATTTGGCCATTTATTTGGCAAGAATCTGTGTGAGGAAGGGGTGGACATCCATCGGCAACCAAAAATTTGGCAACAAAGCAAACAGTGACCGGATTATCCTGGTCAAGCTGGTAGTTGAGGACTTGGTTCTCAATGTTATCAGCGCGTATGCCCCGCAAGTAGACCACAATGAGAACACCAAGACACCAAGAGGGAGTTTTGGGAAGGCCTGGAAGACATGGTTAGGAGTGTACCGATTGGTGAGAAGCTCTTCATAGGAGGAGACCTCAATGGCCACGTGGGTACATCTAACACAGGTTTTGAAGGGGTGCATGGGGTTTTGGCTATTGCCTCATGAATCAATAAGGAGAAGATTTCTTAAGCTTTGCTCTAGCCTACAACATGATTGTAGCTAACACCCTCTTTAGAAAGAGAGAATCACATCTGGTGACTTTTAGTAGTGGCCAACACTCTAGCTAGATTGATTTCATCCTCTCGAGAAGAGAAGATAGGTGTGCGTACCTAGACCGCAAGGTGATACCGGAGAGAGGTTGTACCTCAAAGATAAGTCGGTGGTTGCCGACTTCGCTTCGGATTCGTGTCCAAGGGATAAGCGTGCAAAAGTCGCTAGAACGGTGGTGGAAGCTCAAGGGGAGGTAGCTCAGCGCTCAAGGAGAGGGTCATTAAGGAGGCCCTTGGGAGGAAGGAGGATGCGACAATGTGTGGATGAAGATGGCGACTTGCATTCGTAAGGTAGCCTCGGAGGAGTTTGGAGTGTCCAGGGGAAGGAGAAGCGAAGATAAGGATACATGGTGGTGGAATGATGATGTCCAGAAGGCGATTAAAGAGAAGAAAGATTGCTTCAAACGCCTATTCCTGGATAGGAGTGCGAATAACATAGAGAAGTACAAGATGGCGAAGAAGGCCGCAGTTTAGTTGTCAGAAGCAAGGGGTCGGGCATAAGGACCTCTACCAACGGTTAGGCACGAAGGAAGGCGAAAGGGATATCTATAAGATGGCCAAGATCCGAGAGAGGAAGACGAGGGATATTGGCCAAGTCAAATGCATCAAGGACGGAGCAAGCCAACACTTGGTGAAGGACGAGGAGATTAAGCATAGATGGCGGAGTACTTGACACAAGTCGCTCAATGGGGAGAATGAGAGTGCTACCATTGAGCCGGGCGACCCTTTGATGAGACCAAAGATGCGTTTTGTGCGGTGAATCCAGAGTCTGAGGTCAAGGAGGCTTTAAAAAGGATGAAAGGAGGCAAGGCGATGGGCCCCGATTGTATCCCCATTGAGGTGTGGAAAGGTCTCGGGACATAGCGATAGTATGGCTAACCAAGTTTTTCAACCTCATTTTTCGCAAACAAGATGCCGAAGAATGGAGATTTGAGTATATTAGTACCAATCTTCAAGAACAAGGGGATGTTCAGAGTTGTACTAATTACCGTGGAATTAAGTCGATGAGCCATACAATGAAGCTATGGGAGAGAGTCATTGTGCATCGCTTAAGAAGAATGACAAGCATGACCAAAAATCAGTTTGGTTTCATGCAGGGGAGGTCGACCATGGAAGCCATTTTCTTGGTACGACAACTTATGGAGAGATATAGGGAGCAAAAGGACTTGCATATGGTGTTCATCGACTTGGAGAAGGCCTATGATAAGATACTGCGGAATGTCATGTGGTGGGCCTTGGAGAAACACAAAGTCCCAAAGAAAGTACATTACCCTCATCAAGGACATGTACGATAATGTTGTGACAAGTGTTTGAACAAGTGATGTCGACATCGATGACTTCCCGATTAAGATAGGACTGCATCGGGGTCGACTTTGAGCCCTTATCTTTTGCATTGGTGATGGATGAGGTCGCAAGGGATATACAAGGTGATATCCCATGGTGTATGCTCTTTATGGATGATGTGGTGCTAGTTGACGATAGTCTGACGGGGTAAATAGGAAGTTAGAGTTATGGAGACAAACCTTGGAATCGAAGGGTTTAGGCTTAGTAGAACTAAAACCGAGTACATGATGTGCGGTTTCAAGATTACTAGGTGTGAGGAGGAGGTTAGCCTTGATGGCGGTGGTACCTCGTAAAGACACCTTTTGGTATTTGGGGTCAATGCTGCAGGAGGACGGGGGTATTGATGAAGATGTGAACCATCGAATCAAAGCCGGATGGATGAAGTGGCGCCAAGCTTCTGGCATTCTCTGTGACAAGAGAGTGCCACAAAAGCTAAAAGGCAAGTTCTACAGGACGGCAGTTTGTCCCGCAATGTTGTATGGCGTTGAGTGTTGGCCGACTAAAAGGCGACATGTTCAACAGTTAGGTGTGGCGGAGAAGCGTATGTTGAGATGGATGTGTGGCCACACGAGGAAGGATCGAGTCCGGAATGATGATATACGAGATAGAGTTGGGGTAGCACCAATTGAAGAGAAGCTTGTCCAACATCGTCTGAGATAGTTTGGGCATATTCAGCGCAGGCCTCCAGAAGCTCCAGTGCATAGCGGACGGCTAAAGCGTGCGAAGAATGTCAAGAGAGGGCGGGGTAGACCGAATTTGACATGGGAGGAGTCCGTTAAAAGAGACCTGAAGGATTGGAGTATCACCAAAGGGCTAGCTATGGACAGGGGTGCGTGGAAGCTTTGCTATCCATGTGCCAGAGCCATGAGTTGGTTGCGAGATCTTATGGGTTTCACCTCTAGCCTACCCCAACTTGTTTGGGACTAAAGGCTTTGTTGTTGTTGTTGTTGTAAAGCAAACAGTGACCAAGATTTGATAGGCAGCCAATTTTTTTGGCAGGGCTAGTGTAGGCAGCAAACCAAACAGAAAATTTCCTCGTACTGTATACTTGCCCTTTGGGTTGTTGTATATAAGCAGTCTTCATTTGAGCCTTTCTCCAGTATTGGCATGTTGGATGTCATAAACTAAATTTAGAAGGGTATCACATAATTTGCTTGTTTTGTTTTTTCCTGTAGTTTCCGTCATTTGTATTTAGTACCAAACCTTTTGTTAACCAAGTCCATTGATGGTCCTTTATCGTAATTCTGTCTGAAACTCGCATAAATTTCTTCCACTGCAGAAGTGCAGGGTCCCAAATCTCATGCTGCAAAATCTAAGTCAAAAAAATCTAAGCCAAAATTGTATGACCATCGGCCGTTGGCACTGGGTAATGATAACTACTTAAGGGTTTTGCAAATTCCCAAGAAAAAGGTTTGCCGAGAAACTTATATGTTAGCATTTCATCTTTGATAAATCATTCCCTTTGATCTCACCTGTCCTATTCCAGGGAGCTAATTTTAGAGACCTTCCGGGAGTCATAGTTGGTTCTGACAATGTAGCTAAACTGGATCCAACAAAGGAAAGAGTGCTTTTACCATCCGGTCGTCCTCTGGTAAGATGCTCAAGATACACCATACTTCTCTGTATGTGCAATTTAAAACTTGCCAGGTTGTGATTTCGTATTTTCATTTCAGGTGCTTGATTGTGTACTAACCTACGAGGATGGTAGATGCTTAAGGTTGGTTTCAGTTGATTTTAGAAGTACACTGCTATTTCATGGATATGGTTTCTTGTTTCTGATTTAACTGTTTCTTGTATGATGTGTTGTAGACCTTTTGGCCGCTTATGGTGGGATGAGGTAGTCGGAACTGTGCTGACGTGTCCAAATATTCGTATGCAGGTTAGTATGATTCTATCTTCTTTATTCACTTGGCTCGTAATTGTAAAATATCTCATAGGAAACTAAGAGAGTATGTTTCAGGCCTTGATACATCCTGCGCAGGATAGACTGCTCACTGTTCGTGAAAGTGCTCGATTGCAAGGTTTTCCTGATAGCTACAGGTTTCGTGGAACAGTCAAAGACAGGTACTTGCTTATGTTGTTTCTGTAAGTTATACGTCTAAATGGTTGAGTACTTCAATTTCTTGTAATACTTTATTCCTAAATAGTTGCAACCCACTACTTTTTTTTTTCCCTATCCATGCAGCCCTGCCACATCAGCAAGTCATGCATCCCCACTAAACTTATTTTCCTGCCATCTTCTTAAGCCACGCCATCAGGTCCACTAATTGCAATTAAGAGGCTGCTTGGTTTGGTCCAAAAATTGGCTTGCCAATCTTTAGGCAAGCCAAAAAATTGGCTACCAATTGGTTGGTCACCAACGTACTTAGCCAACCAATCAAAACTTACCAAACATTGGCAAGAGATTTGTAATTGCCAAATGTATTGACAAACTTTGACTCCTATGCTTAATGCAGAGCCTTTCCCCTTCCCTTTGCTGCATGCCTTGTCTTCTCTGTAGAGGAATAGGATGCAACTCTCAATGTATTGATAGGTGCATATGCACAAGTATATATAGTACATAGGGCAAGTCATATCCTCAACTATACACAAGGAGGAGACTTGGAGTACAAGAATACATGTGCTAAATACATATCTCAACACCCCATGATCGAGCGACACCGTTCTTGACGCATAAATCGGACCGAATTCCTCGAAGATGTCGTGGGCAAGCCTTTGGTCATGATGTCGGCAAATTGTTGGGAGGTGGTACGTGCGATTACGGACATGGCCAAGAGCCACCGATCCCGAACAAAATGGATATCAAGCTCAATGTGCTTGGCGCGACGATGATGAACCGGGTTGGCGGAGAGGTAGATAGCGGAGACATTGTCGCGATGAGACAACCGTGGCCTTCTCAACGGGACACGAGCTCGTGAAGAAGCCGACGGCCGGGAGCACTCAAGAATAACGCCACACACAATATGATACTCAACCTCGGCGCTCGATCATGAGGCGTGGTCGCCGCTGACGACCACGACACGAGGATGGTCCAAGGAAGATGCAGAACCAAGTAGAACGGCGAGTGTCCGCAACCAGCCCGGTCGGCGTCGGAGTAGGCGACCAAATCGATGGCCGTGGAGGCGTAGAGTGAGGCCGAGGTCCATAGCACCGCGGATGTAACGGAGAATCCGCTTAACGGCGATCCAAAGAACATCTCGAGGAGCATGCATATGCGAGCGGACCTCTTCAACCGCTGCTTCAAGCTCCGCCGAGCGAGAGCGAGGTATCAAGAGCACCAACAATGGACTCAGTAGAAGCCAAAGATCCGGAGCGGGAGTACCATCGATGGCGAGAGCTTAGCCTTCGTGTCGGCGGGAGTAGCGGCGGTTTGCGCTTGAGCATCCCAAAGACGGCCAAGGAGCTCATGAGCGCATTTCCGCTGATGAAGAAAGAAACCATCGATGACGTACCACCTCAACACCGACGAAGTAGTGCAACGGACCCAAGTCCTTGATGGCAAACTCAAAGACGGAGACGATCGAGAAGTCGGCGAAGAAGCTTAGAAGTGCATCTTTGTCGGGATGATGTCGCCAACATAAAGCGACAAATCGCCGTGTCGGTGCCATGGTGATAGACAAACAATAAGCATCGGAGCGTAGAGCGGAAGCCGAGTTGGTGAAGAAAGCGGCTGCGATCTTGCCGGTACTGAACGAGGAGCTGCTGAGCCCATACAATGAGCGTGAGAGCGTACACACATGATCGGGACACGCCGTCAACAAACCCGTGGGTCTGCCGACGAAAAACCTGCTCCTCAAGATGGCCATGCGAAAAGCGTTGGAGACATCCATCGATGAACCGCCAGCACGGAGACCGCTAATCGTAAAATATGCGGATCGTCCCGCTTAACAACCGGGCGAAGTGTCGGTGAAGTCCACACCGCTCGTTGCGGAAACCACGAACAACCCAACGCGCTTTGTAGCGATCCAGAGCGCGTCGGAATGAAGCTTGTGTTTGAAGACCCACTTCCGGTGATCACATTAGCGTCTCGGGGCGGGAACAAGTCGCCAAGTCCGGTTCACCGCAGCGTCAAACTCCTCTGCATGGCAGCCATCCGAGAGGGTCGCGGAGAGCGGCCCGACCGAGGACGGCGAAGGAAGGAGCGGACGTCGGCGGTGCAGACGTAGTCGTCCGCCTAACGGAACTCGGCGAAGACTCCAAAGGCGCGAAGGGGCGACGGGCGGCCGTCGGAGCGGCCGTGGGTGGCGGTGGGGCCGTGGCATCCACAGCGTCTCTTTGAGAGCGAGGACCGCCGCGTCGTCGGTGGGGCAATGACGCGGGTGCGAGGCAACCGACCGAGGCGGGTCGAGGTCATGGCGTCGGGAGAGCCAACCGACGAGGCAGCGACCGAGCGATGTCGAGACCATGGCGTCGGAAAGCCGGCCGACGAAGTCGGGCGAGCCGGGCGACCGAGGCGGGTCGAGGCCCCGCCGTAGAGGTCAAGATCAGTGGGCCGACCGGTCGGCGACCCATCATGAGGCCAAAGAATGCCCAAAGATGCATGGTCAGGCGCGAGGCGACGAGGCGGCGTGGACGGACTCAGCGACGAGGGCGCCGAGCCGAGAAGGGTGCCATGGATGGCCCCGAGCCGAGGAGAGCGCCATGGCGCGAAAAGTCCGAGCACCCAGGTTTAAGAAGAAGCGGCGGCGCGAGAAGAGCCACCATGGAGAGAAGATGGTACCACCTGCTCTCGAAAGCGAGGAAACACAAACTCATCAAAGTACACGTGTCGTGATGTGATGACACGGTGAGACACAGGTCGTGAGCAATGATAACCCTTAGTGTTGGCTGGTAACCAAGGAAGACACATGGAACGAACGAGGAGCGAGTTTATGGGCGGTGGTGGCGGTGGTGTTGGGGTAGCAACAAGAACCAAAAATACTGAGGCCGTCGTGGGAGGAGGAGTGCCATAGAGGAGATGGTGGTAGGCGCAGTAGTTCAGTAGCCAGCATGGCCGGAGGTTGAGGAGGAGGGTGGCGGTGGCGAGGGCATCGGGCCAAAACCGAGAAGGCATGTAGGCATGAAAAGAAGGGTGCGCACACACTCATTGAGGGTGCGTGGGATGCGCTTCGGCACGGCCATTCTCACCGGAGGTGTATGGACACGTGAGACGAAACACGGTGCCGTGGGTGGAAAGAAGATGGCGGATGGTGTGATTGTCGAATTCTTTTCCGTTGTCGGTTTGAAGTGCGAGTATGGGTCGCCCGAACTGTGTGGAAACATAAGCATAGAAAGCAATGAGAGTGGCGGCAACATCAGATTTCCTATGAAGAGGAAACGTCCACACAAAGTGAGAGTAATCATCCAGTATGACGAGATAATAAAGATAGCCAGAATTACTGGGTACTGGAGATGTCCATACATCGCTATGAATTAACTCAAACGGAAAAGATGCAACTGTGGAAGAGGAACTAAAAGGAAGGCGAACATGTTTGCCTAACCGCAAGCTTCACATGAGTGAGCGGCCGTTTATTACATGAAAAAGAAAAGCCTCTCATTATTTGACGAAGAGAAGAAGTGCTAGGATGCCCGAGACGAGCATGCCAAAGATCGACGCCTTGAAAAAGCTCGAGGACCACCCGGAGATGACGGCGATCGAATCTGGTAGAGGTCGCCAGATCATCACAATGTGAAGAATCATCCTGTGCGGCGTCCCCATGAAAAAACCAACTTCGTCAAATTCCACGATTCTGAAATTATCACGAGAAAGATTGCGAACAGAGACTAAGTTCGAATGAGATGGGGAGAAACAATGACATTATTAAGAGAGAGAGGCGAGAGTTAGAAGGAAAAGGTGCGTAACCAACATGGGAGATAGGAAGACCAACACCGCGCCGGCGATGATACGGGAAGGAGTGGAAGTGGGATGAACAGAGGAGAGGTTACCCGGATGAGCGGACATATGAGCGGTGGCACCGGAGTCCATGATCCAATCGCCACCACCACCGGAGTAGGGCGGCGCCTGCTGCAGGGCCGCTAGAAGGGCCGGGTCGTAGTAGGGGCCCAGATCGCCGGGCGCCGTGAGGCGCCGTGGGACAGCCAGGGCAGAGGGCGCCGAGGACGCTACCGGCGCTGGCGGGCGCGCCAGAGCTGGCCAGCTTCGGCGGGGCGAGAATGCCCGGGATGAGGGGGCGCGCAGCATCATGTCAGAGGCGTGCACGACCCGTCGAGGTTGTAGCCACCGCCCAGCGGCGGGGGCTTCTTTGAGGGGCTCGACCGCCACCACCGCCACCTTTGCCTCCTCCTTGGCGGTTGCCGCCAGGACTGCATGGCGGCGGTTGCCTGCTGCCACCACTATGCGAGTGGTGGGGTGGCTGGCACCGCCGTGAGGGCGCGACAGCCGGAGGACGGGCGCCAAGGGTGGTGTAGAGCGCTGATGGAGAGGCGGTGGCGAGCACGGTGTGGTGGCGTGGAGTGCGGAGGTGCTTCATCCGCCGCTCCTCAAGACGAAGATAGGCCACCGCCCGCCGTAAAGTGGGGTTGGCCATGAGGGTGAGGTTGGAGGCGGCGTTGCCGAAGTCCTCGTTGAGGCCGGCGGTGAGCGTCGAGAGGAGAAGCTCGTCGCCCACCTTAAACCCGACGTCATTGAGCTCGTCGGAGAGGGTCTTGAGCCGGAGGCAGTAGGCGTCGATGGTGGAGTCGTTCTGGTGACACCCAAAAAATTCCTGCTTTGCAAGAAAACAATCCGTTGGAGCTTGTTGTCGGTGAAGAGGCCATTGATCTTGGTCCACACCGTAGGCATCGCCCCATCGCGAACGCGGTGTGGAAGATGTCCGGGAGACGGTGAGGAAGAACCACCGATGAGGGTGGCGTCGATGGCGAGCCGCTTGGCGTCGTGGGCGCCGGCGAAGAAGTTGGCGAGACCGTCCACATGATCACGAAGGTTGTACTCACGGAAGAGGAGGTTGAAGTAGGTTTTCGAGCGTAGTAGTTAGCGGAGGTGGGAGAGGATGATGGGAACGTGATCGGTGAGGTGGATGTTGCGGATGTCGGCGGCTTGGGGTTCATCGACCTCGGACCCGTGGGAGGAGGCAAGCGGGTTCTTTGGGGCGGCGCTGAAGAGGAGGAGGTGCCGAGGGCCGACATGGCGGAGGGAGGGTAGCGCGCGAGATGGGATCGGTGGAGGTTTAGGGTTTGTGGAGGGAGGCGGCGGGAGGCGGCTTGGGAAGGCAGGGGAGCGGCGGCGGGGGCGGGGGGGGAGGAGGGAGAGAGGCGGGCGCGCTGGGAGGCGGCGCGCGGGAGGAGAGAGAGAGCGGCGGGCGAGAGAGGCGGCGCGGCGCCAAGCAGGGATCGAGGGTTAGGCTGATACCATGTAGAGGAATAGGATGCAACTCTCAATGTATTGATAGGTGCATATGCACAAGTATATATAGTACATAGGGCAAGTCATATCCTCAACTATACACAAGGAGGAGACTTGGAGTACAAGAATACATGTGCTAAATACATATCTCAACATTCTCGATCCCCAATGGTTGCACATATACTCCCCTCATCCTCGGCCTCGCTGCCCATAATCTCCTTGCCTCCGTGCAACGAGACCGCCACCACTCCTTTCATATAGGTCATTTGTTGAGGCCGTCATATAGAATTCTCAGCATAGTCCATATGCCATACTCAATATGAATTCAGACTGTTTCTAGTGATTCCCCGCAGCAACGTGTGGGGTATATTTAGTGTACATAAGATTATATTATGATATTTAGGTACTGGCCTGTAGCATAAATGTTAACATGTGATAGAGCCTGGCTGCAGGTATCGCCAGATTGGGAATGCTGTGGCCGTACCCGTTGGCCGTGCACTTGGGTATGCCTTGGCCATGGCCAGTCTGAACAAGACTGGAAATGATCCCCTCATGGCGCTACCACCCAAGTTTGCATTCTCTCATAATCTAGAAGGTACTCCTTAGTCAGACTGGCAAAACCTAACGGTTGACTTGTCCACCCGGGTTTAAGTCTCGTCATCTCCGTTCATTCTCCGCTAGAAAAGCTGGGTCATCGCTGCACCTCATGGTCGTGAATATCATTAGGACTCGTGAATATCGTTAGGGCATGCCCATTTTAACATAAGTCTTGATTCATTTTATTGCCATGTTGTACCTTGTAACATCTTAGTTTCTTAGAAGTTTCCGTAGGCAGGTGTAAGTTGCTCAGTAAGGTTTCTCCTGAGAGAACCTTGTGTTGTATTGTAAAAGAATGTATGTATCATAACTTTGTCACAATTTGTTAGAAGCTCACATGGGCAGGTGTAGGTGGCTGCAGTGGAGTTCCTCTGCCTTTGTTGTACTATAAAAGACTCTATGTATGTATGTATGTATGTATGTATGTATGTATAGACAAGCTGAGTGGTCAGGGGAATAAAATGTACACCTTCTGACGTGCTGGTGGTGTTCTATACTTCTATGCATTTTCCTGTGAGTGAACATAAGAAATGCCTAAGAGCATTTTGAACAGATGATGCAAAACTGGTTTCCTAATTATTTTTTTGCCTTTCTCTTTTACGTCTCAATTGCATACGCATTAAAGCAAAACTTATACGATAGTTAAAACTCATGTCAAGAATCGAGATTTTTTTTCTTTCTTCCTTTTTGGGCGCGATCTGATCAAGCCAATGGAAATACTCCAGGAACAAGAACCGATCGGTACGCCAACTAATCAGCCTCCAATAATTATCACGTTACCCGGATGGCCGGATGATACGATCCGATCCCGTGCATGGGGTCTTTGGGCATCGTCAGCACAGCAGCCGGGCTATAAGCTTTCTAGTTTCTTTATAACTTGAGTTGATATCCCGCCCAAGCACGCCGCGTGCAGTTGACTCGCGCCTCCGCTGATCTGCTCTGCATCAAGAACCCAAGATCCAGGCTAGGCTGCCGTGGAAACCATGGATGATCCGCAGCAAGCAGAAATGGCTCCGCCGGAAGACGCGCCCGCGCACTCGGTGCGCGGCGTCTTCCTCAACTACATCGACTACTGGCGGCCACGGTTCTTCGCCCGTCCCTCGGCGCGCCCCGCGGTCGACTACGGTAACCTCGACTTCCTCCCCGACTATAGCCGGGGCTACAACTCCATCCTGGACCACTGCAACGGGCTCTTGCTCTACGGCAACGCCTGGCTGTACTGCGTGGCGAACCCCGCCACGAGGCGGTGGGAGCGTCTCCCGCGCATGGACGCCAACGACTACGTCCCGTACCTGGTCTTCGACCCCGCCCTGTCGCGTGGCTACGAGGTGTTCCTGTTCCGCCGCGAGCCCGAGAAGCCCAAGAAGTTCGACCTCATTGAGTTTCTGTCTTTGCTAGATGACGTGTCGGTTGGCGAGGAGGAGGCAGAGAAGGAGGGCCAAGATGAACCGGCTGTAGCACCTTTGCCAAGACAGTCCATCGATGACTTGCATCGTTTGACGGAATGGCCACCGTCACAATGGACGCTGCCTGTGTTCTCATCGGCTACCGGAGAGTGGCAGGAGAGGTCATTTGTCCGGGAAGGAGAGGCTGTCAAGACGATGGCCAGTATGCAACTGGATGCAGTACAACCCACGGAATGGGGCCCAAGATGGCGTTACAGTGTGTATTGGCGAGGCGTGCTTTACGTCCATTGTCGTGGTGCATTTGTTGCAAGGTATGCATCCTAGATCCAAGTGCATAACTACAAAACTCCCTTCAATTGTAGTCTTGATATGTTTTTTTTACTAATTTATATTAGAAAAAAATTACTTTCCATCCATGAATGTCTTTTTATATCACCCAATACATTTTAGACTATTAGCATTTTTAGTGAATAAAATTGTGTTTTGTAGGCTATCTTTACCAGATGGTAAATACCGGGTATTTAATACACCAGTAGATTTTGTGGAAAGCAAACATGCACGACCTTATCTTGGGAAGTCAAAAAAAGGAGTGTACTTTGCGACAATTCACAAGTACAACAACCTTCTTCGGGTTTGGAACCTCAATGAATCAAGCGGTCCAATAGATTGGGTACTAAAGCATACTGTCGAGCTTGATGAATCTACTTTGTGGGCCGCGGTGCGTTTCTACCAACACGAGATTAATGGACCTTGGATCTTAGAGGACAATAACAACAATGATGTGGAAAGCAAAATGGTGCCGCTAAAAGAAAATATTGAATGGAACTCTGATGATGATAATGTAATGAGTAACCAAGGTGGTTGTGAAGAACAATACGGTCACATTTATTTCTTGGGTTTTCACCCATACAAAGAGGTAATTTTCTTAGGGTTGTCATTTATGGGAGTGGCTTATCATTTGAATAGCTCAAAAGTCCAATACCTCGGAAAACTACGACCAAAAGATTACTGCACAGCGTATTCAAATGGCATATATGAATCATTTATGTACACTCCCTGCATGGTTGGAGAGCTTTCAGAGACTCCTCCATAATATGTACGCAAAGGTTACCATATGTGAACTGCAAATGGTTCAACAATGCAAGAAAAAGTGTGTCCTAAAGTTCTAGTCTTATTTTCAGCCATGAATACCATATTATTTTATACATTTCACAATCTTCTGAGGTAGTTTGTCATATGGTTATGTAATTTGTACTTCTTATGCATTTGAACCAACCAGTTATCTTCTTGCATAGTTCTACCTTCTTTTGAGGGAGCATAAATCTACATGTAAGTACCGCAAAGTGTAGAAACATATATACTGGTTACGAATGTCTTACTTCCCCACGCTCTTCGATCACTTCTGGGCATGCAAAAGTAGTCATGTGCTTTTGAAATCGTGTCAAATTTTGTTCCATGTTAATCATCATAATATAGTTCTATATCAATAGCATGTGAAAAGGCATTCATCAATGGTAATGTCAAGGAAGAACTATGTGTCAAACAACCCCCTTTTGAAGGCCACAAGCACCCTGACAGAGTGTATAGGCTCCACAAAGTCCTTTATGGGCTCAAGCAAGCTCCTTGAGCTTGGTATGATACACTCAAGAAGTTCTTGGAAAAGAAGGGCTTCAAACTAGGAGGCACTGATTCCACTCTCTTCACCAAATCTTATAATGGTGATCTATTCACGTGTTAAATATATGTGGATGATATTATCTTTGACAATACTAACTCTCATTACAATGAATAATTTGCCAAATTAATAGCCGAAGAATATCAAATGTCCATGATGGGGGAACTAAAAATATTCTTATTCCAAGTTCGTCAACAACGGAATGACATCTTTATCTCTCAGGAAAAATACCTCAAAGCCGCATGAAGAAATGTTCCATGGAAAATTGGAAAGACATCAAGACTCCAATGCCAACACGTGGACACCTCGACCCCAAGATAATGGTAAATCATTCAACAAAAAGGTATATTGCTTCATTGGCTTTCCATTGTATCTGTGTGCATCTAGGCCCAACATTATGCTTAGTGTTTGCATGAGTGATCTTGGGATGATTGTGTTCCCATTAGGATGGTGAAGAAAACCAGATATCCAAATCTTCACCCTCCTATGATCACATATCCTTGTCCTGATGATGCTTATCCTACTAGCATGCTTGGTGGGTGTGATCCTCAATTCCGCGCAACAAATGCTAAGTTTACCACCAAGTCAACAAAGAAATGCACTGGCAGCTGTGACAACGGCAAAGATAGCTCATCTTGGAGCTCCTCCGTCTCCTGAGCCCAAAGAGCCCGAGACCATCCCATTTGCGTCGTTCCGGCAAACTACTCTTAAACCATGCATGTGGGATTTTGGACAATTTAATACACAACAAAGGAGCGAATTTGTATAACTGTTTGAAAAATAGGTCAAAAATAGAATTCACGTTTTTAATACAAAAAATGCTTTTTCAAAACCGCTCCTAAACCGTGAGAATTCTGTGAAAATGTTCAACATGAGAAGTGATCATCTTGTCCACGGTTTTTCAGCGGTGTATGACACGCCTCGTTCGGACAAAATACCGACAAAATCATGGAAAGTTGAATGTTTCGTTAGATGTAGTTCGGGTATAGAAGAAGGGGCGGTTCGATGACGTTAAAAGAATATTCCGCAAGTACTAATGGAACAACTCGTGTGTGTGTGTGTGTGTGTGTGTGTGTGTGTGTGTGTGTGTGTGAGAGAGAGAGAGAGAGAGAGAGAGAGAGGACCCTGAACCATTTTGAGGAATTCCCCCCAAAACGACCTAGAGCCTCCAACCCGTTGCTCCCTCACGTTTTCAAACGACCGCCTCATTATTCTAGTGACCTATGTCGCCAAAAATCCCCACCGTCATCGATAATCAACCCCATCGTCACCATCATAGTTGTGCGACACCAAGTAAGGGTTCGCACAAACCCCGTAGCACATCTCTATTTGATTCTACGCTAAGGTATATATACTCACATTTTTGCATCATACCCCACTTCTCCAATGTATTGTTCATAGAGTTCTAGGGTTTTGAACAAAATCATTAGGGTTAGGTTTTGTTTGAAAACTCTCGAGAGTTGCCAATCCAGGGGTCCTTGATAGGTAACCGATCTGAGCTGAGCTTCCAAACGAGCTTGGAAAACTCTCCAGAGTTGCCTAGGAACTTATCACCAAAAATATGCTCCTAGCAAGGATGATTTTATCTCAAGGAAATGGTCTAAGTAGAAACGAATCCGCACGGATGACAATGATCCCCCATGATTTTCATGGATGCTCGGCCTTAGGGCATCTCCAACGCTGACCCACAAACGATCCGTAAACGTTACAGACCGCATGACCCGAACATGTTCTGCCATCCAACGCGGTCCTGTGTCGGTCTGCAGCTCGGTCCGGACGCGCTTTTTCCCGTAAATCAGAGACAAAGTGGGGGACTTTGTGGGCGTCTAGAACGCTGCCACGCCCGCTACTGACTACCCTGGCCCACGCAAAACCCTCCTCCCTTGCCCGCGTGCATCCCGCTCGGTGCCAGTTGCATGCCTTCATGCCGCTGTAGAGCGGCCGCTCCGCAATGACGCCAGACCAGAGCGGGCACGACCTCTCACTGGCACCGGCATTGGAGCAGCGCGTTGGCCGACAGAGCTGCACACACTGCATCCCAGTGTCCGCATATGTTCAATGCCGGATCAACGTTTATTGTACTGGACGGGATGGATATCTACCACGCCCGTTTAACGCCTGTCTGTCCGTATGCTGCCATTAAGCAGGCTTGCAGGCTGAGGAACGAACTCCACCTCCGCGCATTGACGCACCCGGGCGCTTGGTCTCACTGGAATCCGCTATTTAAAGGCAACCACACCCTCCTCATGACTGCAAGCTCCAACGCAATGTGGGAGAGCCTTTCATCGGAGCAGAAGCACGAGGTGGTGGCTGATACGTCCATTTTACATCATGTTTTCCTACTGTTATTTATAATTTTTTAGAGCTATATTTTACTTTATGATGCAATTCTAATGTCTGTTCTCTCTTAAAATGCAAAGTACACCAAAAGAGGGAGATTGTTGACGGCTGGAATTTGGAGCCTGAAAAAGCTACAACAAAGATAGCTATTCTCCGGAGCTCCAAATATCCTGAAATTTTACAGAGATTTATTTTGAAATATATAAAACATATTTTCTGAAAGAAGTACTGGAGAAGAGCCTATGTGGGCCCACAAGGCAGGGGCACAATTTACCCCTAGGGCATGCCTAGGTGCCTTGTGGGGCCCACAAAGGTCCATCAATGCCCATCTTCCCCTATATGAAGTCATTTGCCCTTGAAAAAATGAGAACATTTTCGGGATGGAGCGCCACCGTCTCGAGTCAGAACCTGGGCAGGAGCACTTTTGCTCTCCGGCGGAGCGATTCTGCCGGGGAAACATCCCTCAGGGAGGGAAATTGAAGCCACAGTCATCACCGACGCTCCTCTCATCGTGGGAGGACTCACCTCCATCAACATCTTCACCAACACCATCTCATCTCCAAACCCTAGTTCTTCCCTTGTTTTCGATCTTTGTTCAAAACTTTGATTGGTACTTGGGTGACGGATTCCTGGACTAGGGGGTCCTAGCCCAGCCGGACTAATGTATGGGCCGGACTACTAGCCAGCTAAGGAAAGAGGATTTCGAAGGCCTTAGAAGGGAGGAGACCGAAGACTTGGCGTGGACTTCAAGCATACCTGATTATATTTGGCATGTGAATTCTTAGATGACAACCGACCATGTGTAACCCTAGGTACCCATGGTGCCTATATAAACTAGAGAGTTTAGTCCGTAGAGGCCATCCATACACCCATTCATACATTTATCATACTTAGAGTTTAGACCACAACTCATGATCTCGAGGTAGATCAACTTTGTACCTTGATACTTCCATAATATAAGCAAGAGCAGGATGTAGGGCCCGAACCTGGGTAAACTTTGTGTGTGTTCTCTCTTGTTACCCATGGATCCGATCTAATAGCTCAGGCCCCCTACCCAAGATCTGCCGGTTTAGACACCGAGATTGGTGCTTTCACTGAGAGCTCACTGTCGGATCCCCAAGGGTCGATGGCCTCGCCAATTGGTGATCGGAATTCTTTCAACGCCATGGGCGTATCAACGGCTCTCACTGATGGGCCGCCTGAAGGCCCACAGGATCCCGAGCCACTCTACCTTTGAGGTGGTAGAGCATAACACTACAAAAAAAGGACACATCCGTGACATTTTGGGCCGAACGAAAAAAAATTCTGTCATAATTATGACACTTCTATGACGATAATTGTGACAAAACAATATCATTATAGATGTGGTGGGCTCCTACTTCTATGAAAAACAATTATGACAGAAAATGGGCTTTTCGTCCTGGGCGGGCCAGAGACGCGGCTGCATGACATTCTTTAGGCCGTCCATGACGGAAAAAACCATGGCAGAAGCAAGGGCGAGGAGAATATCAGGGAGTTCCCAGTTACGATGGGTGGTCGGGGGCCGAGAGATGCGCGTTTCTCTCGTACACGTACACACGTGGGTGCGAGGCGTTGGGCTCTAACTGAACCCGAGCGAGGCGTTCGCCATCAACCCGGCGATTACCTTTGCAGCTACGCGTTCTTCGAATCCGGCGATCGATCGATGGTCGTTAATCGAACCCGATCGGCGATTCGCCGCCATGCTGCTAATCAAGCCGATCGATGCTGCCTCTGGATGAACAGTGAGCATTGTTGGGGGGTTTGGATGAACAGTTCCCGGTGGGGGGTTGGATGAACAGGACCCCGTGGTGTTGCCGCTGGATGAATAAGACCCCGATCGATCGAGCCGGTTTGGGGTGGATGAACAGGACCTCGTTGAGGGCTGGTTGAACAGTAGATGGTGGAGGGCTGGATGAACAGTAGCCCGTGGAGGGGTGGTTGAACAGGACCCCGTGGAGAGGGCCGATTGAATAGTAGCCGGTGGAGGAGCGCGCGGTGGAGGCTGGATGAACAGGAGCCTCTGGATGAACAGTCGCAGGTGGAGGCTGGAGGAGGTCGACGGTGGATGAATAGTAGCCCGTGGAGGCTGGAGGAGGTAGACGGTGGAGATGAATAGTATCCTGTGGAGTCCCGTTTTGCGGTACGCCACACCCCTCCCGATGAACAGGACCCCCGTTTCGACCGTAGCGCTCCAACACAAGCCCGTTTCCTCCGTTTTGCGGTACGCCACACCCCTCCCGATCAATAGGATCCCGTTTCGACCGTAGGAGGTCCAACAGAAGTCCGTTTCCTCCGTTTTGCGGTACGCCAGACCCCTCCCGATGAACAGGATCCCGTTTTGACCGTGACCGGTCGAACACAAGGCCATTTGCTCCATTCTGTGGTACGCCGAGCCTCGTTTCCATCGGCTGTTCCGTCCAAGATGGTTGGCTCCCGATGAACAGCACGCGTTCCGTTGCCTCCCGATGAACATGACGCATTCCGTTGCCTCCCCATGAACACAACAATGACGCAGTTTCTCCATTCCGACCCAGCCATGTACACGAGCCCTGGCCGTATGTATGCGCGAGTAGGCGTTCAAGACCCGCCAGTATGTAATGTGCGTGGCAGTGTTACTTTCTTGCACCTGGCGTCATGCGTGCGTGTACATGCTACGTGCGCGCCTCTACTACGACACGTGCGCGCCTCTACTACGACATGTGTGCGCCTCTACATCGACCAGTATGTACATACACGTTCACGACCAGAATGACAGTGCTATGTATGCTTCGACCTGGTGGGTCCTGACTGTCAGGCACTTCCTTGCGTGCGAAGATGTAGCTGGTGGGTCCCAGCAGTCCGGCTGAGCCGGGGAAGACGCGACAGTGGATGCCCACGCAGAGAGGAGTACGAGGGTTCACTGGTTCGGCTGCGGTGTGAGCCTGCCGTCGCTGTAGGGCCTGACTAGTGGTGGGAGTAGTAGGGGGCGGTGAGGCCTCAACGGCAAAGACACCGCCACCGGAGGCGAGAGCGAGCGATCTCAGCAGCGCTAGTTTGGGCGGCTGGTGCAAGAAGAGCAGCGATTGAAGAAGTAGCAGGACCGTTCAATTCAAATCCAACGGTCACTACTGCTAGAAACGTTTGTTGACTAAGTTGACAAGCCCTGCGTACGCGTCAACTTAGTAGGCCTGAGCCAGCCTCCCAACAGTGCACCCAGATTTGATGGGAGGAATCATTTTTTTCATGTAATAAGGAGGCAGTTGATTGCGTGCGGCCAGGCCAGCGGAGGTTGTAGGTTGGGCCGGTGAAGCTCAAGCAGCATCATCACAATGAGCCACAAGAAGAGGAGAAGGCAGTCCATGATTGCTAGTTTAAGCGGCGAAGCGGAAGATCGAGATTGAAGAAGCATGTCAACCGTTGGATGGACATCCAACGATCCTTCTTTGCTAGAATCGTGTGTTGGTGACAAAGCCTTGCGTAAACAAGTCAGCCTCGAAATCTGTGGCGTGTACAACCCATTTGCTATTATTTTTATAATTTGTACTCATTTTCTAATTCATATGGAATTTATTGCAGCCCATTTTCCATTTTTAGAATTGCTACCCATTTTCTAGTCAGTACCAGGGTTAAAAAATTGAACTAAATATGTGTGAAATTTTGAAAATTCGCAAATTTTTGCTGGGGAACAAAATATTCTTAATCCAAAAAATAGGAGCCATACTAAAATAAATTTAAAAATAAATTAGTACTATGTCATGTTAAATCCAATGAAATATAAAATATCAATGAAGAACAAGAACAAAAAAAGAAACTAATTTCCCATTTGCTATAATATTTTTGGAATTTTCAACCCCTTTGATATTACTTTTAACAGACACTGGCCATACTCTTTGGCCAGGCCGGAATGCATCCCTCCTCATCTTGAAAGATTTGCAGCCCAGTAAGTCAGAGAAAACAAATAGGCCTAGCTTGGGTATTCTTCAAAAAGAAATACTAGGCTACCTATTTTCCTAAAGAAAAAACTGCTGGGATGGTCATGTTGTTAGGCAGACCCACGAGACCGCACAACCCAGTTTATAGCTTTGCTCCTCGAATTACTCTTGAAAAAAGTTGTGCAATTCTGTCGTTAATTGACTTTACGTTGAAAATGATGTGGGTCCCAGATATCAGCAGGGTGGATTAGAGTAAAAAACGAGGGGTGCATCTGAGTAGTAAAAGAGGCGCTTGCTTGTGTTCGGGAGTGGACCTGGTGGGTCCGTACTGTCATACTCACAACTACAGTCCTCTCCCGATTCACTATGTTGACAAGGCCAGACGGCGGCGCCGCGGCGAGCGCACCAAGGCGGAGGATAAAGTGCTGTCGCCAATGTGCTGGGCTGGGTTGGACATTCTTATTGAAAAATAAAAATGGACCGGAACTATTTACGATGTTGACTACGATCTGCATGGGTCTGCTGGTTGCAGGAAGAAATTGCTGGGAGAAAGAAGACTGGTCGCTATCTTTGCCTAAGAATAATATTGACTGAATGTAACGACACTATCATAGGAAATAATATCCTCTTGTTAAATCATGAATTTAAAGAACTGGTGCATGAGCATTTACCTTTATTTATTTATTTATTTATTTACTTATTTGTAGAGGACCATGAGCATGTACCTGGGCCGGATTCATGTGAGAGCCTCCCTTCCAGTTAATTATGGACTCCTCTATTGGGCCTTCATCAGTGGGCTGCATGTTATCAACAAGTGGAAAATGTGTTCCGTATCAAAAATAGTATGTGCTACATACGGTACGGGGCAATAAAGGATCGGACTGTGCAACGACTTCCAAAACATTGTGTTTGTCATTCTAACAACACATTTATTCAACCAACAGACGAAATATACTACTGATTGTACATTGAAAACAGCAGCAGCAACAACCGTATGGGGGTGCAATGAATAATAAGCATGCGGAAGAGTAAAGACACAACTCTCTCTTCCAAACCAAACATCAGCCATCTTTACAAAAGGGATACCAAAAAAGAACAAGTATATGCATCAAACTAAATAAAGATCCTACTACACCAAGTGTACGCATCTAACTAATCGCTCGCTTAGACATTACTATTTATTAAGCTGTGGAGATTTGTTGTCGGTTTGAACCAGATGGGTGCCTGATGGGAGAAACTCCAGCCAGCAAGTCGAAGTCTGATACTTGCGACCCTCTCTCCTACTTTGGCCTGTAGAGCGTGGCGGCACATATCAGGGCATGGTGCATGCAGAGACGCATGGTACGCTGTGTACACACAGTTTTGCCTGATGAACGAAACTGCACTGCCATCTTAATCATTGCCATCGGTTATCTCCTGGTTAATCGGATAATTCAGTCCAAGAAACAGAGAGCGCGTTCCAAGGATACTTACCAGCCTCCAGTCAAAAATTCCTAAATGCCCAGAGAAGCTGGGATCCTGCTCAAAGACCTTGCAGTGACTATGATTGTATTCTGCGAAACAACATGTCTGGTACGTGCGAACGATCATCAATCGTTTGTCGTCGTCTGATCGAGCCAGGAACCACCTGGAATTGCCATACCGCTTTTCTTTGAAAGGTTCTAGGATTAGGAAGGGTAGGGACACCAGGCGGCCTACAACATCATATCAAGTTGGAGTCAAATAAAAAAGGGCTCTTAATGTAGTCAATCTTAAGAACAACATGTTATGAGCATGAATATTTTTTCAGTAAATGTTGACAGTAATATAAGAAAGCCATCATGATATCATAGGAAAGTAACATACTGTTGTAACAGCCGTTTGTAGCGATGACTGGAGTAGGCTAGCAATACGTCCAGCCATAGAAGGAGTCGACAACGTAAATGAAGCCATTGTGTTCAATGGCATCAGAGAACCATGGAGGATGTATGATCCCTACGATGGACGTGCAGATTTATCCACTTATCGCAGTGACCTGTCAAATAGGCAAGACCACGGTTGAAGAACGCAATTAGCCTGAAGTCTTTATAATTTGCAGATCTTGTGGGCACTTGGCAGATTACAACCTTGAGGAAATCAAACTTGGTATCATGTTGGCTACTATAAGAATCCGAGTATTCTGGGCCGCGGTGCCAAAGCAGTGTAGTGTTAATCAAAGGAAGGGGGATCAATTGCCGGGTGTAGGCCTCCACGAGCATCCAGCTGCTGCGACCGTCGACGAGCACCATCCAAGATGTGTTCATGCCGACCCACTACATAACGTTAATGTAGTTGAGGGTGACGGGGATCGGATCACAGTCAAGGGGGTTGATGCTCGCCACCCTACGATCGTTATGCTGCGTGACACGCCATCTCTGAAGATCAAGCGACATCAACAAGCAAGGAGCTGTGAAAGCACATTTGCTCCCTGGGTGGTTTTGGTAATTAATGACAACATACTTTGTGGTTGGACTAATGCTTTTATCAAGTATGTTTCAGGAAAGTCAATCACTTTGGCATGGCAAAAGGACTGAAGAGGTGGACCCCTAGGATGCTAAGGAAAGCATTGGCAAATGCTCAAGACTCCATTTTTGGTTTAGTGATCAAAAATCACATTGAGTCCATAGTAAAGCCAATACTATTAAAAGGGGATGAGGTTATGATAATGATCTTGTTGCTCAAAGTTGCTTAGTGATCTATCTCCCAAACAATCAGCAATCTTTCATTCCAACATATACTCATAAGTAATCTCGGTCTCACCGATTCCATAAACTCACCACACCGAGATGAACCACCTCACCATATAGCCAAACCCTAGAAATTTCGGATTTTCCGATTCCAAACTCGGTCTCACGAAACTAGTGCTTGCCAAGCTTCAGAATCCTTCATCATCATATCGGTGTCACCGAGATGATAAAGTCGATCCCACCGAGATTGGCAAACCCTAGTCTTTGGAAGAATCGGACTCACCGAGATTGTATTTTCGGTCCCACGAAAATCCCAACGTTCACAAGATTTGAACTTTCGGTCTCACCGAGTTGTCAACTTCGGTCCGACCGAGATTGGTCAAATGTGTGTAGCAGTTGGATTTTGTGTGGAGGCTATAAATACCCTCCACCTCCTCTTCATTCGTGGAGAGAGCCATCGAAAGAACTACCACTCCTACCTTACATTTACGAAGAAAACTACCTACCCTTGTGTTGAGATCAAGTTGCTCCACTCCCACCATATGAAACTTGATTTCTAGCCTTCCCAAGTTGCTTTCCACTCAATCCTTTCTTCCACCACAACCAAATCGGTGAGGAGAGTTGAGTGTTGGGGAGATTATCATTTGAAGCACAAGAGCAAGGAGTTCATCATCACCAACACCATCTATTACCTTTTGGAGGGTGGTGCCTCCTAGATTGGTTAGGTGTCGCTTGGGAGCCTCCGTCGAGATGTGGAGTTGAACCAAGAAGTTTGTAAAGGCAAGGAGATCGCCTACTTCGTGAAGATCTACCCCGAGTAAGGCTAGTCCTCCGTGGGCGTATGCCATGATGGCATAGACAAGGTTGCTTCTTCGTGGACCCTTCGTGGGTGGAGCCCTCCGTGGACTCTCGCAGCCGTTACCCTCCGTGGGTTGAAGTCTCCATCAACGTGGATTGACGATAGCACCACCTATCGGAACCACGAGAAAAATCTCCGTGTCTCCAAACTACGTTTGATCTTCTCCACCTCTCTTTACTACTTGTGCAATTTACTTTCCGCTGCCCATACTCTAGAATTGCATGTGTAGTTTGCTACTTGACTTGTATGCATGATGCGTGTCTTGATCTCCATTGTGAACTTGCCAAAAACTTGTCCTAATCAAAAGGCATAATTTTTATCTTGTCGAGTAGTCTAATCACCCCCCCTCTAGACACTCTCACCTTCAACGATCCTACAATTGGTATCAGAGCTCTTGGTCTCCATTGCTTTGGTTTGCACACCATTGGAGGAAGATGGACGTGTCTACGTTTGGGAGTGTTAGTCATAGAGTGCCTATTCTTGATGGAGTGTCCTACAACTCGTGGAGGATTGAAATGCTTGCTATCTTTAAGATGTACAACTTGCGCAAATATGTTGAAACCCCATATGTACCTTCATTTGACCCCTTGCACCCTACTATGGATGAAGAGCTTGATTTGCTTCGTAACCTTAGAACTGTAAATCTCATCATTAGAGGCTTGCCCGATAACTTGCTTGAGCTTGTCACAAACTTTGAGTGCGCATATGCTCTGTGGAAGTTCTTGGAAGAACTTTATCCGGACTACTCTTTGAGAGGTCTTGATGAAATTCTATACAAGACTATTGAATTTGATATGATGCGCCCCAATGATCCCAACTTTGATAAATGCTTCTTTGAGCTTCGTGATCTTATGAAAAGAAGGGTGATCCGGACTTATCAATGTTCTAATTAGAAATGCTCTTGTATTGCATTCCGATGATTATTGTCACATTGACAAAACTAATGCAAGTCATTGTCAAATTGACCTAGGTATTGATGATGAGTTATCTATGGGTCAATATGATGATGAGCATGAGCATGATGACGATTACTCGATTAGGACACCGAGCTAGACAATATCATGAAGAGTCTCAATCTTATGGCAAATCGAGAGACTACATATCCGGTGGAAAAGAGTGGATTCTTGATAGTGGATGCACCGATCACATGACCGGAGATGAAGACATGTTTCGAGAGCTTGCAAAGAGCGATGGTCCACGCAAGTATGTGACTTTTGGAGACAACTCCAAGGGTAAGGTACTTGGCATTGGTAAGGTGGCCATATCTCATGATAGCTCCATTCAAAATGTCATGCTTGTTGAATCACTTGGATACAATTTACTTTCCGTGTCTAGATTAGTGACTTTGGATTTAATGTGCTATTCACGAAGTAGATTGCCAAGTCTTTCGTCGTGACAATCATAACATGGTTTTTACGGTATCCGTAGAGGTGATCTATACATTGTTGATTTCACTAAGAAAGCTCAACCTAGAACTTGCTTCATTGCTAAATCTGCTAAAGGTTGGTTGTGGCATAGAAGGCTTGGATATGTTGGTATGCGTAATCTAGATAAGCTAATCAAAGGTGATCACATTCTTGGTGTTAAAGATGTTTTCTTTGACAAAGATAGACTCTGTAGTGCTTGTCAAGCAGGAAAACAAGTAGGTGGAAGTCATCCCGTGAAGAACATCATGACCACAAGGAGACCGCTTGAGCTTCTTCACGTGGATCTCTTCGGTCCCAACGCTTACAAAAGCCTTGGTGGTAACTCCTTTGGTCTAGTTATAGTTGATGATTATTCCAGATTTACGTGGGTATTTTTCCTTGATGACAAGTCACAGGTGCAGAGAATCTTCAAAACCTTTGCGGAAAGGCCCAAAATCAATTTGAGGTGAAGATCAAGAAAGTTCGGAGGACAATGGAGCGGAGTTCAAGAACGCCCATGTGGACTCTTTTCTCGATGAGGAAGGATTCTACATGAGTTCTCGACTCGTATACTCCTCAACAAAATGGAGTTGTTGAGAGGAAGAACCGACGCTCATTGAGATGGTGAGAACGATGCTTGATGAATACAAGACACGAAAGCACTTTTGGGGTGAAGCCGTCGAGACAGACTTGTCATGCTATCAACAGGCTTTATCTTCACAAGCTCCTCGGCAAGACTTCATCTGAGCTCCTCACGGTAACAAACCCCAAGTGGGATACTTTCGTGTCTTTGGTTCAAAATGCTATATCCTTGATAAGCATCGTCGGTCTAAATTTGCTCCTAAATCTCATGAAGGCTTTTTCCTCGGTTATGGATCAAACTCTCACACCTATCGTGTCTACAATAATTTCACCCGAAAGGTTGAAGAGACGGTAGATGTGAAGTTTGATGAATCTAATGGCTCGCAAGTAGAGCAAATGCCTATTGATGTAGGAGACAAGGACCCATCTGAAGCCATTCAAGATCTATCTATTGGAAAGATCCGTCCCATGGAAGTGAAAGAGAGTACCTCATCTACATATGTGGAGCCCCCTACCTCACGGCAAGATGAACCTCAAGGCAACATGGAGGCCTCCACAAGTGGAACTCACCAAGATGAGGAAGTGCGACAAGAAGATCCACCACAACCTCCTTCTCCACCACCTCAAGACAACACCAACAACAATGAAGAAGAAGAGGAAGATGAGGATGATGAGGAAGCTCAGCACGACCACAACAAAAGCTATCTCGAGTTCGAGCAAGAGTCAAGAAGAATCATCCGTGGAACAAATGATGAACGACATCGACTCGGAGAATTACTCGCTCTAAAACTCGTTTAGCTAACTTTTGTGAGCATTACTCATTTATTTCTAGTCTTGAACCTATGAAGGTAGAAGAAGCGCTTGAAGACCGGATTGGGTGAGCGCTATGCACGAAGAGCTACACAACCGAGAGGAACAACGTTTGGACTTTGGTAGAAAAGCCTAATGATGATCAAAACGTCATTGGAACCAAATGGGTGTTTCGGAACAAGCAAGATGAAGATGGACAAGTCATCCGCAACAAGGCTCGTCTCGTAGCTCAAGGTTACACACAAGTCGAAGGTATGGACTATGGTGAGACCTATGCCCCCGTTGCTAGACTTGAGTCCATTCGCATTCTTCTTGCTTATGCCAACCACCATGATATTACTCTCTATCAAATGGACATTAAAAGTGCTTTCCTAAATGGTGAAATTGAGGAGGAAGTATTTGTGAAACAACCTCCCGGATTTGTGAATCCTAAAAAGCCTAATCATGTTTACAAGTTGCACAAAGCTCTTTATGGTCTTAAACAAGCTCCTAGAGCTTGGTATAAATGCTTGACTAGTTTTCTTCTTGAAAAAGGATTTGAGATTGGAAAAATTGACTCAACGCTATTCACGAAAAGGGTTGATGGTGAACTATTTGTGTGCCAAATATATGTTGATGATATAATCTTTGGTTCAACTAACCCTCATTTTAGTGAGAAGTTTGGAAAGCTTATGTCGGAGAAGTATGAGATGTCCATGATGAGTGAACTCAAATTCTTCCTTGGGTTGCAAATCAAGCAATCTAAGGAGGGTACCTTTGTCTCACAAAAAAAGTACACCAAGGATCTCTTCAAGAAGTTCAACATGCAAGAAAGCAAAGGTATGAAAACCCCCATGCCTACTAGTGGACATAATGACTTGACAAAAGATGGAGAACCTGTTGATCAAAAGGTTTATCGATCCATGATTGGTTCTCTACTATATCTCTGTGCTTCTCGTCCTGACATAATGTTGAGTGTATGCATGTGTGCTCGATATCAAGCAGCCCCTAAAGAATGTCTTCTTAAAGCTGTTAAAAGAATTGTGAGATATTTGATACACACACCTAACTTTGGCATTTGGTATCCTAAGAGGGCTTCTTTCGATCTTGTTGGCTATTCCGACTCGGACTATGCGGAGACAGGATTGATAGAAAGTCAACTTCGGTGCGTGTCAATTCCTTGGTCGATCCCTTGTATCTTGGTCCTCCAAGAAACAAAATTGATATCATTATCTCTTGCCAAGCGAGAATATGTTGCTGCTGGTTCATGTTGTGCTCGATTGCTGCTATGGATGACACAAGCGCTTAAGGATTATGGGATACATGCGAGACATGTTCCTTTGCTTTGTGACAATGAGAGTGCGATTAAGATTGGACACAATCCCGTGCAACACTCTCGCACGAAACACATTGAAGTTCGTCACCACTTTATTCGTGATCACATCGCTAAGGGTGACATCGATCTTAAGCATGTTCGTACTGACAAACAGCTTGTTGATATCTTTACAAAACCACTTGATGAGAAAGTGTTTTGTCGCTTAAGGAGTGAGTTGAACATCATTGATGCTTCAAACTTGGAGTGAAAACTCCATTGATGCATGCAAAGCATGAGCCTACTTGACTAATCCTTGATATTTCTCTTATGATGATGATCATATGTCTTGGACACATTTGCCCCTTGTATTGCATCTAACTCCTTGCAGGAACTTGGATGATCTACATTCCACAAGATTACCACACACTCAAATCATGAGTAATCTCGTCATTGACCAAGTATCTAGCCCTTTGGGATGTTGAGTTCAAGGAACAAAATTTCACATATCCTTTTTTGACACCTAATACATCTAGTATTTCACTCTTGTCATCTTGGATATTCTTGAGTATTTCCTTGCTTGCCTAACCCATGTAGGAAGATGAACTACACAATAGGAAAAGGTGTTCCAACTTCACATTCTATGAGCATCTACATCAAGTTCACCTACATGAGTACAAGCAACAACAAGCCCAAGGTATGTTCTTCACATCTTGAAGGAGCTTTGCTCAAAGTCATGAGTACAAGCAGCTTCATAAGATGTGATCACATCAAATGCTTAATCGAAAAATGGCAACCCCATTTTTGAGCTTAAACGATGAGTATGACCTATGATCAAATGTTCTCATTTGACTCCTAAGTCAATATACTCAAACATAGGTGACCTAGTCGCCGACCCCTATCTAGATGAAGTACATATGATTTGGAGTTTTTCTATTTTCTCTTATGTTCTCTCATTAAGTTTTCCTTTTAATCAAAAAAAACTTCATCTAGCAATCTTTTTCATTTCTATTCTTCTGTTTTTGTGTATATCTTTTTGGCTCTGATCAATTCCCTGAAAATCATTTACAAATTCATTGCAAATCTTTTGAAACAATCCTTGCACAGTGAGCTGAATTATTTCTGTATTTTCTTGGAATTAAACTCGGCGTCACCGACTGAAATACTTCGGTCTGACCGAAAAAGGATCTGCCCTAAGTCTCCGACTTTCGGACCCACCGATCCATCTTATTTCGGTGCCACCGATTTTCTTTCAGGATATTATCTTCTGCAGCTCTATTTCAATGATTCTCTATGCACATTTTCTTTTACCCAGTTGTGATTCTTAAGGATCCCACTTCTTTCCTTCCATCTTTCCTGACCTTCCTAGTTTACTGTCCTTTTCGGCACTTGATGTCAAAAGGGGGAGAAGATTTAGGGGGAGCTCAGGGGGAGATTGGAAGATAAGGGGAGAAGAGAAGATTTAAAGGGAGAAGAAGAACAATCTTATCTTAAGGGGGAGAGAATCACATCAAAGCTTTGCCGTATTTTATAGTGATAATACATTTGGCATCATTCTTTTGATTTTGCTTTCCTCGTTCTCACAATTGATATCTTATGGAAAGCAAAATCTCTCAGAGTTCATTGACAAATCTTTTAGTCTTGGGAGACATGTTTGCTGATTCAAGCTAGTGCTCATCATGAGACACTCTTTATACATGTCATCCTGGCTTGGTACTCTTGATGTTCTTCTTTGTTGGTTGAAGAAATACTCTTGTGTTATCTAACCTTGTTTTCCCAAGCTTATTTCTTGGTACAATGCCAAGGAACTTCAAGGTAAGTATATGCATCTTGCGAATGTGCATGATGGTGACTTGCTTGTGAATACTTGTTTGCAAGAAATCACCATGCACATATGCATCACCACTCACTTATCCTCATCTCGCTCTGATGCATATAGCCAAGCTGCATGTAGCACATCTTGTTCTTCTCTCTGTGTGCTTGTGGTAGTCCAAAACCATAATCTATGAAAATCTTGCACACTTGTAGGGGAGCCTGTACTACATGTTTGTCAAAGCTTTAGTGATAATTCTGTCTTTATTTGATAGCTTTGATGTCTTGTTTTGTGTGTTGCCATCAATTACCAAAAAGGGGGAGATTGAAAGCACATTTGCTCCCTGGGTGGTTTTGGTAATTAATGACAACATACTTTGTGGTTGGACTAATGCTTTTATCAAGTATGTTTCAGGAAAGTCAATCACTTTGGCATGGCAAAAGGACTGAAGAGGTGGACCCCTAGGATGCTAAGGAAAGCATTGGCAAATGCTCAAGACTCCATTTTTGGTTTAGTGATCAAAGATCACATTGAGTCCATAGGAAAGCCAATACTATTAAAAGGGGATGAGGTTATGATAGTGATCTTGTTGCTCAAAGTTGCTTAGTGATCTATCTCCCAAACAATCAGCAATCTTTCATTCCAACATATACTCATAAGTAATCTCGGTCTCACCGATTCCATAAACTCAGTCACACCGAGATGAACCACCTCAGCCATATAGCCAAACCCTAGAAATTTCGGATTTTCCGATTCCAAACTCGGTCTCACCGAAACTAGTGCTGCCAAGCTTCAGAACATACATCATCATATCGGTGTCACCGAGATGATAAAGTCGGTCCCACCGAGATTGGCAAACCCTAGTCTTTGGAAGAATCGGACTCACCGAGATTGTATTTTCGGTCCCACGAAAATCCCAACGTTCACAAGATTTGAACTTTCGGTCTCACCGAGTTGTCAACTTCGTCCGACCGAGATTGGTCAAATGTGTAACAGTTGGATTTTGTGTGGAGGCTATAAATACCCTCCACCTCCTCTTCATTCGTGGAGAGAGCCATCGAAAGAACTACCACTCCTACCTTACATTTACGAGAAGAAAACTACCTACCCTTGTGTTGAGATCAAGTTGCTCCACTCCCACCATATGAAACTTGATTTCTAGCCTTCCCAAGTTGCTTTCCACTCAATCCTTTCTTCCACCACAACCAAATCAGTGAGGAGAGTTGAGTGTTGGGGAGATTATCATTTGAAGCACAAGAGCAAGGAGTTCATCATCACCAACACCATCTATTACCTTTTGGAGGGTGGTGCCTCCTAGATTGGTTAGGTGTCGCTTGGGAGCCTCCGTCGAGATGTGGAGTTGAACCAAGAAGTTTGTAAAGGCAAGGAGATCGCCTACTTCGTGAAGATCTACCCCGAGTAAGGCTAGTCCTCCGTGGGCGTATGCCATGATGGCATAGACAAGGTTGCTTCTTCGTGGACCCTTCGTGGGTGGAGCCCTCCGTGGACTCTCGCAGCCGTTACCCTCCGTGGGTTGAAGTCTCCATCAACGTGGATTGACGATAGCACCACCTATCGGAACCACGAGAAAAATCTCCGTGTCTCCAAACTGCGTTTGATCTTCTCCACCTCTCTTTACTACTTGTGCAATTTACTTTCCGCTGCCCATACTCTAGAATTGCATGTGTAGTTTTCTACTTGACATGTATGCATGATGCGTGTCTTGATCTCCATTGTGAACTTGCCAAAAACTTGTCCTAATCAAAAGGCATAATTTTTATCTTGTCGAGTAGTCTAATCACCCCCCTCTAGACACTCTCACCTTCAACGATCCTACAAGCTGGCTTAAAAAGCTCCGGCCTGAGGGCTTTGAGTAAACGGTACAGCCCCGACGAGCACGCGGCAAGCGGCATGGTATTGAGATTGTCCACACGTGAAACAATGAGCTTGATTACCTTTGTGGGGGAGCGAATTCCAGCCACTCTTTCGGCGGACGCTGCTCGGTTCTGCCATTGTTAGTGCTTGGGTTTCGAATGAGGGGGGGGAGGCGCCTTAGCGGGGATGGAAGATTGGACGAGATTATGTGCGGACAAAGATGGAGAAGCGAATATGTGCTGCAGGAACTGTACAGGTGATGATGACTACAACACGCTGCTTGACTTAAGAGACACATACCAGTAGCGTAGGGTCATATCGATGCCAGACAACTTGCTTGAGTGTTCACAGTACTGGTACTCCCTATAGTACCTACTACTATGCCCTAACTTGCTTGAATAGAGTAGTAGTGGAGTAGGACTCTGCTCTACTACTAGCACCGGAGGAGTAGTATATTCTAATCTAAGATAGTTACAAACTTCAATACCCGAGCGTGGAACGACTACGAACCGCCATCGGTGCTAACTCTAATCCCCAGCAAACATTCGCTGGGAGACATGGCAGTTGCAAACGCCCCCGACGCAGTTACAATACGCGTGTAAGGGTGGCGGTTTTGTCAAATACTATGGCTTAGAAACAGGCCACTGTCGGATGGAAATCTGACAGTTATGTGGGATTCGCCAGGATTGAGCTCGTGGCGAACAATCGCCAGATATCATTACTAAGAAAAGGTTAAACACCTGGGGCTATAACTTGCATTGGCTGACCACTAACAATGATACTAACATAGTTGTAAAATGGTCAAAGACCGTGTCTACATGGTGTTTGTAATTATATGCAAAAAATAGCAAGATGCCCGTGCATTGCACGGAACATAAAGATGGATTTTTTTACAAAACACCTGTTGTGATTGACCCATGCAGGAGTAATCCCATGTGTAAAAACTAATGATGTCTCGAGAATTTTATCGGAAAATGGTATCTCGACCATTTCATCAAAAAAATGATATCTTGAGAAAGATGATAGATAAGGTGAGGAGGAGTGGGGCGTGGTGGTGACTGGTGGGCGGACTAGGCGGAGGCATGGGGATGGACGGCGCTGGCAGCGGCCACCATGACAGATTGTTCCAGAGACTTCCTTTTTTAATTGCTCAGCAATGAGGTTGTGGGAGATAAGGATGAACGAGGCAAGGCCTTATGTGTAAATGTGGAGAGAGGTACGGGTATCTTTTGTAAAATTGTCATTGTTTGCATGCCTTTTCGACCAGTGAGATACTCCGTATAAAGTACGACAGAGAAATAACCACAGAGAAGGAAGCTAAAAGTAAACAATCAGACGAGCATTTTTGTATTTGTTTTGCATTAAATCATTTCACAAGCTTGACTAGTGTTGTTTTCTACTTTTACAAAAACCACATCGTAATGTTAAAACGTGCATTTGCACGTACATAAGTAATAGTAGTACTCCCTCCGTCTAGGTGTATAAGTGTTCCCTCCTTCTTGGTCACGGTGCACAACCAAAGATGACTTATTCACCTGGACGGAGGGAGTAGCACAGTCTGCAAGCATATATATAGAGAGACGTGTAGTGCGATAGTATATAGTAAAGTTTGTGCTATATGCACGTACTTACAAAATGTGTACGAATACACAAGGTTTCCAAACTTCCCCTTTTACATACTTAATTAAGGACGCTAATAATTCCCGAACGTTCGGGATTTATCATTTGCGTCCCAAAACTAATGAGATTGCCTTACAAAACTAAATTATACTCTACTAAAAGCCATGAAGCTCGCAGGAGCGCTTGCAACGCGCCACGAGTGCCCTGGTGTGTGGCCATTTCCCACCGCGCCGACACAACGCCTCTTCCTCAGCCTCGCAACTCGCGAGGTGCTGATTGGCGGCTTGCCGGCGGGCGAGCGCGATCTCACCGGTGTGGTGATCCGGTGCCAACAGGTACTCCTCCTTGCTGGAAGCATGCACCCGGTCCACGTACCGCCAAGCGTAGATGAGGCGCTTGGGCCCGACTGCACTCAGGGCTTTGGCACGGGCATCCTCCACCACCCTCATGGCCCTCGCACAAGCCTTCTGCCGAAGAGCCAATTGCCCGACTCTCTTGGACGCGACATAGGCCTGCCAGGCAGCTTGCCCCGTGGCACGCTTCTCTTCCTCGGCCTACTTCTCCGCCTCTATTTTGGTTGCTCTACCGGAGGCAAAGCCTCCCACAAGGCGACATCCATTTCTTTCCAAAGCTCCTCAAGGTTGGGGGGGGGGGCTCGACGGGCGGCGCGGCTTTCTCCTCATAGCGGGGAGCCGACGCGTCCTCCGACGCGCGTGCTGGCGAGATTGGGAACACCGACGCGTCCACCTCGACGCGTCGCGGTGAGGAGCGAAACACTGACGTGTCCTCCTCGACTAGTGGCAGCGAGGAACGGAACGGCGACGCGTGACCGTCCGCATGGTGTAGTGAGGGGCGTCTAGGGCTTGGGAGGGGCGATGCCATGGTGGTCGACGTGAGAGGGAGGGGGAGGAGATAGCGATGAACGTGAGCGTTCTTCCGAATGTCGTGGGAGGCGCAGTATTTATAGCGAGCAATGGCACACCTACGTAAGATATGGACTGAGCTGCACTAACTTAACTGCAGGTCCAGTTGCGTCACTGACATGTGGGCCAGACCCCTGTTGAGCCCATATGTCAGTGACCCAATGCACCTGCAACGTAATAGCTACGTGGGCATACATGTTTGCTATTCCCGTGTGCATGATACCAGCTAAGATACCACCATTATGGGCAGCCTTAATCATTGAATGCAATAATTTAGTGCATCTTGAAATATGAACATGTGTGGGGCGTGTATGTTTTTAATGACTTGAGACTATACCTAGCCCGGCATGCAAGATGACTTATTATGCACTGTTCCCCATACATGCAGGAAGCCCGTTCGTCTCCAAATCTTTTCCTCTCCATGTGTGAAAACAATATGCCTGCTTGACTCTCCTTCTCCCTCCGGCGGTCCCACCACTCCACCCTATGTGGAAAAAATCTGCATGCATGACTCTCCTCCCCCCGCGCTCGTCCAATCCGTTGTGACCAGCAATACTTCCACCCCTTCCCTCCCCCGTAATTTACTCCAACAAATAATGTGGCAAAGTAAAGAAGAGAGGGGGGGTTAGAGTAACTAGTGTTCATGCATGCATGCAATGCGATGATGCATTGGTAAACACATTTTTTTGTGAAGAACGACAACATTAGTTGAGTACTTTTGCAGACTACAAAAACTATTCCACCGCCTCTATCTTGGTAAGAGTAGGTGAAATTTTTGAATCGATCCCTTTAAACTAGAAGGGAGGTAGTAGTACTCTAATAGCTAACCTCGTTGTGATGACTAGATAGGACATGGCACGCACGTCGACGGAGGAACTAGTCTGCATTGTGCATTTAAGTTTTGTCTGAAGTCAATGCACCTCTACTTTGACCAAACTTATAGAAAAATGTATCAACATTCACAATGTCAAATCAATATTTTTATACTCATTATAAAACGTAGTTCTTATACTCATTATAATCAGTATTGTAGATATTGATATTTTTAGTATAAATTTGGTCAAACACTTTGCAAGCGGTTGTGAGTAAAAAGGACGGAGGAGTATCATGCATGCGGAGTAGGCAAAACAAATTGCTCATTTATAGCCGTTCGAAGTCTCAAAGGGCGCGACCGCGCGAGGGAGGTGAAGGTCATGGGAGGCGCGACAGTTGACGGAATTAGGTGAAGTTACATCCACGCACCGGCATGGTGTGCGAACAGGAAGAAGCTATACCGTCAGGCCTACGATATGGGTCTAGTAGACATGACATCTAGTGGGTCCCGCATAGTACTCGAGAACTCTTTGGGGGCTTGCAGCCGTTTATCCACCGGGCAAGCCAACAACCCCATGCCGTTCGCATGCCCTACTCATCCCCGTCTTCTACTATTACAGTACCTTACAACAGTTTGCTTGCAGTCGTCCCATCCTTTCACATTACACCAGTTCAACTTATCCCAACTGTTGGGGATATTACCACTAGGCGTGAACCGGCCTACTTGGGCCGGGTTAACTTCATTAGTGGTATAAGCAGATGAAGGCCCAAGGCCTATAGTCGGTTTAGAATCTGTAGCCGTAAACCGGCCTGATGTATAACTTGTATTGTAAGTTAGGGATAGAGAGATACCAACCGGGATACGAGTATGAACCGGTTGGACTCTATGGACCGGCGGGCGTCACCCGTGTATATAAGGGGCGACCGGCGGCGATTCAAACAGAACAACCACAACTCGAGCCTAAGCGAAGCTTGTTTGCTCCTAGTCATCGAGACCACATCAATTCCATCACAACTAGACGTAGGCTTTTGCCTTCATCGAAGGGGCCGAACTAGTATAAACCCTCGTGTCTTTGTGTCCGCTTTAACCCCTTCAAGTAAACCCGTAGCGATGGCTCCACGACTAAGTCCTTTCGCTAGGACATCTGCCGTGACAAATCCACGACAGTTGGCGCCCACCGTGGGGCTATCACATGATGGTTTGACGGTCTTGGAGGGCAAGCTCAAAGGACTCGAAGGCTATGTTGTGGGCCGGATGACCAGGAGTCGTCGTGGCAGGATCTACATCGACGATGCAGGATGGGGTCGAGGCCGATTCAATCGAGTCGGGTGCGGGTCCCCTTTGGTGGCATACACGTTTTCATCGGCAAGATCGGTGAGCTGGGCTGGCCGGACATCTGCACCGACCTCGTCGAGACGGCTCGGCGTCGAGATCTACCGAGCTAAACCGGCCGTGGCGTGTCTTCGTTGGAGTCGTTCACGGAGGAGAGCGTGAGGACGAATCAGAACACGGTAGCGAGACCGTCGTCTATTCCGGTGACGAGTCCTCGACCGGAGAGACCGAATCGCTGTACCGGTTGCAAGACGACCAGGTTAGGGGCTGTTCGATGGCGGCGATATCCGGACCCCGTGCCAGTCAACCGGGTTGGAATATTCATGGCGGCACACAGCGGCGAATCACTCTTCGACCGCCGCAGCAATGCTCTCCGGATCGATGGCGGCGGCGGCGAGAGGGCAGGAGGCCTTGTCGCCCGCGGTTCAAGTTCTATCTGATCTGTTTGATGCACTAGCCGCGCTTATGGCGAGGCCAATCCAGCGGATCAGAGTCCCATGATCACGAGATTGCAAAGGTGAGAGAGCGGTCGTGCAAGCCAAAGCGGATCTGGCAGCGAAAAAAGACAGATGGCTGCAGAGCGGGCGCTTTGGGCGCCCAAGCCTATAAACTCATGCTTGACCGAGCGCATCACAGAGGTTTTGAAGCGGAAGCACGATCACGCCTGCCGTTAGGGTTTGACCCAAATCTCTTTCACACTCCAGAGCTGGACCCGGAATCCGCCGCGATGCACAGAGACAAACCGGATTGAGGCACGGGACCCGAGGCGACGGTCCAACCTCGCTGATAGAACCCCTCAACGAACATTGTGGTTCCTCCGCCGGTCGAGACGCCCGGGTCATTATTCTAATCCTATGGATAACCTTGTTGCAGCCGCCACGCGATTAGAGCTATCGATCGAAGGGACTCTCATAGCGATAGAGACGCGCCGGGTTAAGGAGCTCCGGACGCGCTGATTCAGCAGAAGCATATTCGCACAACCGTGATCGGATTCACTCGCCCGTCAAGCGGAGCTATAGCAGGTGCATGGATGAAACGGCCATATCGAGCAATCGCGAGGCCGTGAAGCGACCCGTGGCAATAACCCGCAGGTGGAGTTCGCGATGCTCGGGATGTGGTGGACCGGCCGCACGGAAGGGAGGCTGAGTTAGCGACCGCAGAATGATCTTGGTCAACTTACACGGTTCGTCCTACCACCTTCGCGGACCAGAGTCGCATCTGCTTTGGGAGTGCCTTGTTTAATCCCGCTTTACGCAATGTGCGCCTGCCCAAAGATTTCAAGGGTCCGCGCAAGGTGCGAATTACACCACCGATTTATCTCCGGCGTGGGTAGAGAGTTATGAGATGGCCATGGAGATGCTAGGCGTGGATGATACGCGTGTGCAAAATACTTCACCATGATGCTTGAAGGCACGGCTCGTACTTGGTTGAAGAGCCTACCACCCAATTCTATCAGCTCATGGGCCCGATTGCGGGCCGGTTTATCAAATTTCAAAGATACATGTAAGCAGCCCAAGTCCATAGTAGACCTGGCGGCTTATGTCGAGGAGGACGGAGAATCAACGACCCATTGGAGTGCGCCGCGTTTTGGAAGTTTTGCACTCGTCGGCGGGATCAATGCGGACTCTGCAATCTTAACGCTGGAAGGCAATCGCGGTTCAAGCCTTTAAAATTGAAATTAGGGCGCATGAAGCGGTTCTGTAATGACATGGGAACCCTCATGGCGCTCTGGTGAAGTATGCTGATTGAGACGGTACCAAGGATCCCGAGGCCGATGATGATGAAGCGAGGAAGGGAAAGAAGAATAGCAACTCAAGGCGGCAGTACAAACCGGCGGTCATGGAAGCGGAGGCAAGCGCAAAGGCGGATGGCAGCATGGACTTTGTGGCTAACACTAATGCACAGGACGAGGGCGCGGCGCAGAGGTAAAGCGGCAAATCGTAATGGGGCTCCAAATCCTAACGCATAAGCCGTTTGAATTATTTATTGAATCAGCCTTGCCCAAAGCACGGACGACGAAGGCGCCGGCTAACCACCTTTGGAAGGATTGTTATATTATGCAGGAGTTTAAAACTCTAATGCCTTCGGTATGACCACGGGTCGGTGGCGGTTCGAGGATCCGGTTTCCATGGGCGGGTCACGATGGAGCTTCTGGTTCAGTCTCAATCGAGGCGATCACAACAACCGAGAATAATCGAGCGGCCAAAGCAGCAGCAGCAGCAGCGATCGGGTTATCGAGCCAGCCAAAACAGTTGAACAATGGGCAATATCATGTTTTCACAACTAGCTTGGATAAACGCGACCGAAAACTCCACAAGCGAGCGGTGAATTCTGTTGAACCGGCCTTACCACGTTACTTACGCTGATTAGAGCAACCTATCGTGTGGAGCAAAGAGGATCACCCGCCCCGGGTTGATAATCCGGGCTAGCTAGCATTAGTGGTAGACCCTCAGGTGGGGGGTTATAAATTCACCAAGGTACTCATGGATGGAGGGAGCAGGTATTAACATACTATACTATGAGACATTCCGCGCATGGGTCTAACAGACAAGGATCTCGCATCCGTCTAATACGGTGTTCCATGGTGTGGTGCTGGAAAATCTGCATATCCTGTTGGTAAGATAGCCTGGATGTGGCTTTTGGGGACGAAACACGATTCGGTCGGAAAAACTAACATTTGAGGTGGTGAAGATCCGGAGCCCGTATCACGCCTTGTTTGGCGGCGGCTTATGCCAAGTTCATGGCGCTGCCTTGTTATATCTACTTGCAGCTCAAGATGTCGGGTTACAAGGGACAATAACGGTTCATGGGAGCGAAGGGTCGCTTTGGAATGTGAGGAAGGTGATGCGGCTTATGCAGAGTCGGTCGTGCCCGCGGAGGAGTTGAAGTACTATAAAGACAATGTTGATCCGGCGGATATGACCCTTTGAAGAAGCCAACTCTGAGCATGATTCGGATCTGAAGTTTAAATCGGCATTGAGACCAAGCTTGTTGACTTCGTGCGGCGATTCGTCCAAGCGATTCGATGTCGGTACCAACTGGATCCCAAATAGGAAAGCGCGCTCATCGAGTTCATCCGTGAGAATCGGGACATTTTGCATGGAAACCGTCCGACATGCCAGGTCTACCGAGGAACTCGGCGAGCACACTCTTAATGTGGATCTTAAGTATAAACCGGTGAAACAATTCCTCCGCCGGTTTAACGAAGAAAGGCGCAAAGCCATTGGAGAGGAAGTGGCGGGCTTTTAGCAGCTGGTTTTATCATTGAAGTGTTCCATCGAGTGGCTTGCTAATCCGGTCTGGTTCTTAAGAAAACGACACTTGGCGTATGTGTGTGGATTACGGATCTTAACAGGCTTGTCCAATGGATCCTTTGCCCTCCCCGCAGATGACGGAGATAATTGACGCCACGGTGGGTTGTGAGCGTTTGAGTTTTTTGGATGCATACTCCGCATATCATCAGATCAAAATGGCGGTTAAGGACCAGGAGAAGACAGCGTTCATTACTCCCTTTGGAGCCTTCTGCTATGTATCTATGCCCTTTGGGCTCAAGAGTTGCCTGCATAAACAGATCGGCCGCAATGTGCACGCCTATGTGGATGATATTGTAGTAAAGTCAAGGCAGACGGAGACGCTGGTGGATGATTTGAAGGAAACTTTTGACAACTTGCGAGTTTACAAGATGATGCTTAATCCGGCCAAGTGTGTCTTTGGTGTTCCGGCAGGCAAATTACTGGGTTTCCTGGTGTCTAACAGAGGAGTTGAGGCTAATCCGGAGAAGATTACGGCTATTACCTTCCTGGCTAAACCGAAGTGCATCAATGATGTTCAGCGATTAGCGGGCCGAATCGCCGCACTGAGCCGATTTATCAGCCGCCTCGGAGAGAAGGCCATCCTTTGTACCAAATCTTTGAGGAAGGCAGACCATTTAAATGCGAGTCCGGCTGCTTGATAAGCGTTTGAGGACTTGAAGCGGCAATTAGCCAATCCGCTTGTTCTTGCAGCTCCGATCGACAAGGAGCCACTATTATTATCGTAGCAGCCAATGCTCGGGCGATTAAGCGTGGCTATTGTGGTGGAGCGCATAAGGAGGCGAGCAAGGAGTATCGGTTCAGCGTCCGGTTTATTATATCGGCGAGTGCTTATTGAATCTAAGCAAAGGTATCCGCATTGGCGAAGCTGGTCTATGGTGTCTTCATGGCGATCGGAAGTTGAAGCGATATTTTCAAGGGCACCCCATCACGATGGTCGATTCAGCTCCCTTGGGTGATATCATCTGAGCACCGGAGGCGATCGCGGATTATAAGTGGGCCATAGAGCTTGGGCCACAATTTGAAAGTATGTACCTCGGACGGCGGTGAAGTCTAAAGCACTTATTGATTTCATCAATGGTGGACAGAGTTACAAGCACCGGAGGAAGCGGATCACACATATTGGACTATTCATTTTGATGGATCCAGGCAATTGGAAGGCTCGGGGGCTGGAGTCATATTAACTTCCCCACGAGGTGATAAGTTTTGTTATGTTCTCCGCTTAATGTTCCCTTGTACTAATAATGCAGCTGAGTACGAAGCCTTGCTCCATGGTCTTGGATGGCTAAAGAGATAATTTAAGCGGGTTAAGTGCTTTGGTGACTCGGACCTGGTGGCTCAACAGGTGTCTGGCACTTGGGATTCTAAGGACCCGCTCATGGCTGCATATCGTCGGAAGTGGATAATATTGCGGGTTGCTTCACGGGTTATCAAGTGGATCATGTGGACCGTCGGAAGAATGAAGCGGCGGGCGCTTTAAGCGGTTGGGCTCTTAAGCGCAAACGGTCCCGCCTAATGTCTTTACGGGCGTATTGCACAACCCGTCGGTCAAGCTCCCGTGAAGCGGTTTGGCTATTCCCGATCCGGAGGCTCAATTGGTGGCAGCCCTGCATGTTATTCCGGATTGGGCGGTCCCTTTTCTTGCGTACATGAACCGGGAGAGTTACGGAGGATGAGATTCTAGCCAGCGAGATAGTCCGCGATCCAAGTCTATGACGATTGTCAATGGTGAATTACATCATTGCGATGTATCGAGGCGTTTCAACGTTGTGTTTCTCTGAGGAAGGCTGTGAAATCTTAAGAGAAATCCATGAAGGGATTGTGGACACCACGCCGGTTCAAAGTCTCTAGTGGCAAAGCGTTTAAATCACGGGTTCTCTTGGTTGACAGCGCATGTCGTGCGGAGGACTTAGTTAAGCAGTGCGATGGATGTCGAGAATTTTCAAGGCGTGCTCATGTGTCGGCTCAAGAATTGAGGATGATCCCAATAACGTGGCCGTTTGCAACTTGGGGGCTGGATATGGTCGGACCTTTTAAAAGATCCAAGGATAAGAAAACCCATCTTTTGGTGGCGGTTGACAAATTTACCAAGTGGGTTGAAGCGAGCACTGTCGGCAAGTGTGATGCGACAACAATGTGCGTTCATCAAAAGGTGATTTTCGGTTTGGCTTTCCACACAGTATCATTACTGATAATGGTACCAATTTATCCAAGGGCGCTATGAAGGAGTTCTGTGAACGTGAGCACATCCGGCTTGATGTGTCGTCAGTAGCACACCCCCAGTCCAATGGACAGGCAGAACGAGCTAATCAATAGATCTTGTGAGGCATCAAACCCCGGCTTATGGTCCCATTGCAAAGAACACTAGGATGTTGGGTTGAAGAGCTACCATCTGTGCTATGGAGTATCAATACTATGCCATACCGATCCACGGATACACACCATTTTCATGGTCTACGGAGCGCAGGCGTTCTCCCTAGTGATATTCGCACGATTAGCCTCGTGTGGCAGCTTATGTTGAAGCGGACAATGAGACAACACGGCAAGACGCTTTGGACCTATTGGACGAGGAGCGTGATATAGCGGCTGCCGTTCGGCGATTTACCAACAAGATCTTTGTCGCTATCACGATCGCGGGTTAGAACCGTAACTTTTCAAGAAGGAGATTTGGTGCTGCGACTCATCCAAGACCGATAGATATACACAAGTTATCCCCACCTTGGGAGGGACCTTTAAGTGGTCGACAAGAATCTGCACTGTGGTCGTACTATCGATTGATATTCGAGAGCATAAAGACTCACGCACATCGAGGAGGAGACCAACAGGCCGTGGAATATAGCTCATCTTCGGCCTTACTACACTTGAGCCATCGGCTCTATTTATGTACATATCATGACAGTGTATATATTATCTTTAATATAATAAAACCGGAGCCTCAACTAAAGCGGGGTCTCTGTCTTTTTCTATCATGCGTGGTTACATGGGTGGTTACATTTTTAAGCGGCCTCGGTTTACCCTTGACATTGCTTTTTATATATCACTTGGGGCCTTGGTGGTGTCCGAACCAATGCGACACCTTTTGATAAGCGACAGCCACCGGATCACAGGGACATGGTCAAGTCTGAACCAGTCACGCCTCTTGATCGGCCTAAGGCCACAAAATCACTTGGGGGGCTTGGTCGAACCCGAACCATTGCCACGCCTCTTGATCGGCATATATGCCACGATTTCATTTGGGGACCTGGCTGACTTGAATCATTGTCACTCCTATTGGGGGCTTGGTCCTGTCCGACCATGGTAACACCATCTGATCAGCTCAGTATAGCGTATTTTTGCAAACGGTTTTTATCATTGCCTTTGCTCCCATGTTATTTTCATGGCCTGTATTTTCTTTGTTTTTGTTGGATTTCTTTTATGTCAACAAACACTTTTTTTCCGGTTCAACCGATGGATTCGATTCCCCTTTAATCCGGAGAAGTATGCGGTTTACCTTTTCTTTATTAACATCATGGAGGTTCGTATTGACTCGATCACAGTTTATCACGGAGCTGTTTTCTCCCCCTTGTTGTGGTAATGGTTTATAAAACCTCCGCTTCAAGCTTGGCTAAGCCAGCTTCATGACCGAACATGGCAGGTATTTTGTATCACCTATTTGTTACATTCTTGATACACATATCAAGATCATAAACCGTGGCGGTATAACCGCCACCAAGTTCAAATTTTTCTCGATTGCGGGACATATGAATTGAGGTTTTTGAACAAAAGCTTGATACTTATGCATGAAGGCATATTCAAGGTAGAAGTATTAACTATCCTATTACAAGGCAACACGGTGCCGAATAAGATCATTGTTATTTTGGAAAGAGGCCAAAGACAGCCATCAAACCGCTTCGGTTCAAGCACTGCTCCTCGTCATCATCCGCTTGACTTCCTCGTCTCTACCCATTGGCTGAAATCAACGATGGTCGATCGATTCCCATTAAAGCTTGGAAAACAGCCTCTTCATGGATCGGGAAGGCGGTTCAATATCGAGGCGTAAGTATGCTTACGGATTGGAGAATCGATTCTCCGCTTCAAGAGTTAGGGCGGGCACTCGCTTGTTCGATCGTTATATTGCGCTTGATAATCGTCAAGTCGCCTCTTGACTAAGCGATAGGCCGAGGCGCCTTGCATGGTTTATTGCCCTCAAATCATCTTCGTTGAATTGAGCCATCTTCCTTGAGCTGGGATAGCCTTGAGATGCTTCCACGAATCGAAATCGCACCCATGCCTTTGCCGGATCGAGGCGTTAATAGCTCCGGTTCGAGCAAATGATTTTTTCAGCTCCTCAATCCGGGCTGGGCGCGTGACAACCTGTTAAGAGTGTCTGGATTAAAGAGGTGCGGGTTGTTGTGAGAGGTCTGTGGTGATGAACCGCTGGGCTCCGGTATATAATTGTTCCACTAAGGTGTAAGCAGCCTTCAGTTTCTTCCGCACATCGTTTCTAAGTGCCCGATGCGTGTACCTGCAACAATACAGGGATGGTCTCAAACCGGATTTATACTACAGCCGGTTCAAGTTATCACAGAAGTTGAAAGGAGCTTACCAAAGATTGCAGCGGTCATGGAGTGTATTTGCCGCTTTACGGCCGTAAGTTCATCCACCACCGGTTTAAGGGCAGCTTCAGATTTTTCGCTCTTTTGGTTAAGCGGCCTTCTCGGTGGCCCAATCGGCCCGCTCTTTCTTGAAGCCTTCCTTCAGCTGTTCAGCGATGCTCAAAGCGTTAGTTAGTTCTTCCTTTGCCTTATGCATTTCAGCTGTTGGGTTTTCAAGGTCTCCTGCAAATCGGCAATCCGGTCCTCCTTGATTCTCACCTCAGCCTGCATGCAGGCAGCATTTAGCTTTAAACAAGTGGTCCAAGAAATTGAAGTATCAACCACATAACAAAGTTATACGCCTGATACTTGGGGGCTAATGCACCTTCAATTTCTATATATTACTAGATTGCAAAGTCCCAAGCTCAATACAGGTATTCAACTTGGCACTTGGGGGCTAATGGCTATTTGATCAAAATATGTTCTAAGGATAGTTTTCAATCGGAGCCCCGGTTTATCTATGCTAAGTTAAACCGGCCCTTGGGGGTATATTGATGGATTTAAAAAGTGTTGAGGATCTTATTCAAGTCCCGATTTGACCAAGGTTACAAACCGACCCTTGGGGGCTAGGAGGATTGATACAATGCCAGTAAGTAAAGAAGTAAGTTACCTCAAATTTATCCCTCATCATCTTTACCAGACCAGCTTCACAGTCACGGCTAGTATAAAGCCGGTTTAAATAGCCGGAATGAAGATCTTGGGCACTCGAGGCAGCATATGTCTCGATTCAACATCCCATTTTCCTTTGTTTAGGCGGAAAAATCCTCTTTTCTGGTATGCTGGTTAAGGTGGCGGGATTCTTGGGTTCAGAGCGCCTACACGATAATCACAACATCATCATCTTTGGACTCGCGGTTTGTGTTGGTGCGGTCGGTTTGTCGGCCAGGATGGGATTTCTCAATCCGGACGGAGCTGGCGGTAGGTCGACAAAGACGAGGTGTTAATAGGCCTCTCTTGAAATTGCATCGTCTTGCAAAGGAGGATCATTAGGAATATCTTACGAGCAAACGCTTCAAGATCGGCACTTTGTCGTGTTCGGTGCTACATCTTCTTCACCGCTTTATCGAGCGGGCTTTCTTGCTTAGTTTAGGTTTGTACGAAAGAAAAACAAAGAGTCAAGGAACTGCATAAGCCATTACACAATATCTTTGGAAGCATATATTCAGCTTAGCTTACCCAAGAACCGTTTTCAATGGAAGCAGTGAGTGGTGACGATTCACGAAGATGAATGAGAAGTAACCCGATAATCGGTCGGATGGATTAAGAGGTGGACGGAAGAAACCCGCTTTAGGATTTAAATCAATAAAAGGTCGGAGACCTCGGGCGGCGTTTCGAACCGGATTTGTTTGGTAAACCGTGAGGTAACTACGACCATCGTCTGCTTGGGTTGTGCGGCGAGCTTCATGTTCTTTGAGTCTTCATAAGAAATTTGGGATCCAAATAAGCAAGAGGATGAGAAAATTTAACTTTCGGTTTGCCTTGCGAAATTTTGGCAAAGGCAAGATTTCTGAATCGGAAGAGAGAATAGTTACCTCAGCGACTTCCGCATTGCTGGTTTCAGCGTCGTCCTGACAAGCATCATCATCAATAAGGCGTGTAAAAAGTAAGCCAAGTGAATCAAGTTCTACCTCAAGGTCCGGGTTACCCACATCATCGTCAATAGCTGGATCAGATGAAGCGGTGGTCTTTCTCTTATGAGCTGGCTTCTTGATAACCTTTGTCTTGGGCCGGGTTGACCGCCCTGCTTTCTCCATTTTGTCTTGTGGAAGTTTCTTGCTACAAAACGGGTTATCACCTGGATCGTGATAATTAAATGTTAGATGATAAAAGCGATATGAGTTCAACAATAGAGCAGCTAAAATCTTACGGCCGGCGGTTTGTTGAGTGGTGCAAGATGAAGCGAACCGGTTTGAGCACAGAGGTGCTCCAGTTCATTCAACATCTTCTTTACAGAATCTGTGACTTCATCGTCGGAGAGTTGGATTTTAGTGTGTCGGAGTGGGTCATCGACGCTACCAGTATACTTGCACATCAAACCGGAGCGCCGGCTCAGAGGCAGTATGCTCCATGATATCCAACAGCGTGCAAGGTCTATTCCCGTTAAACCGTTGGCCATAAAGGCTCGGAACTTGGACAGTTGCGGAGCATATTTAATTCTCTCCTTGGCGCCTAATCTTTGTGGAAAAGGGTGAGTGTTGCTGAGCCGTTCCGGACGGAAGCCAGGAAAGGGATTTTCATTCTCAGGGGAGGTATCTTTGCAATAAAACCAAGTTGCATTCCACTCCTTGGGGTGAGTATGGAGTTTGACGTGGGGATAAGTGATCACCTTCCTCTTCTGAATGGCCATGCCACCCAATTCAGTATTGGGACCGTCAGTAAATTCAGTGCGACGGTTTAAATGGAAGAGGTCTCTAAACAACTCGACTGAAGGCTCTTCTTGAAGGTACACCTCAGAGAGTACTTGAAAGTGACATAGATTGGTGACGGAATTGGGGCCAATATCCTGTGGACGGAGCTGAAAGTTGGCTAACACATCCCGGTAAAACTTAGAACCGGGCGGTTTGAAGCCCCGGGCCAGGTGATCTGCAAAGACCACAACCTCTCCCTCTTGAGGTGTGGGAGGACATTCATTTCCAGGAACCCTCCAGTGGATCGTATCTTTGTTGTCTAAAGCACCAATCAGGACTAAATCGTCCAATTGAGATTCTGTGACACGAGAAGGAACCCAATTGCACTCATATGCTTGTTTGGCCATGGTGAGATCTACAAGAAATAGGTGATCCGGTTCAAAATTATGTTGGATAAAAGAAGGTGTTCGTCTGAACAACGCTGAACCGGAGGCAATACCCATAAACCGGTCTTCTACAATGCGGCATCATAAGGATTCTCGCGGTTCAACCAGGGGACTAATGGTATATACCGGTTTAGTAATTTTTCTCTATGGTAAAGTTAAACCGCCTGATCTAGGCATCGGAAGCAATTTAAGTTGTGGACAGCTAGGTATGCAGAAACAGGTTTCACAAAATCCTATTACAGTCGCGGATCTACAACAAGTTCATAAAAACAGAAAATATTCCGAAGAGTAAGGCAGAACGGAAGTGAACCATTGAGCGGGTATGTGCATGAGATCTATGGACTTAAATGGGAAATTACAGGCGGATGCTTAGGGATTACTACTAAACACAGCAGGGGTTCACAGATTCATTCAAAAGTCAGAGAACAAGTATGAGCAAGCGACGAACACAACACGAACATGGAACCCTAAGAACAGATCTAGGTCAAGAAGAGGAGAAAGCTTACTGGAAACGGAGAAGATGCGGAAGGATACCGCAATGCTCGTGCGTTCGAGGTTGATCTGCGCCCAAGGCGAAGCATAGGTCGATGGCGGCGGCGGAGCTCCAAGGTCATGCGGCGAGGAAGACGAAGAAGAGACGAGGGAAAAGAAAGGAGATGACCCTTCGGTCTTATTTATAAAGCAACATAGTTAGGTCAAGCGCGTGGATCCGGGAGCTATTGTTAAAGGAGGCGTTATAAATGATAAATTTCATGATGACGTCATGCGGGTTCTGACAACCAAGAATGATGATGACATGGCGGTTTACCAATTACGGAAGATGTCAAGACACAAGATTTTGGAAGGATTGACATGAACTGGTTCAAATCAATCTGGGCCTAATGTTGGGGATATTACCACTAGGCGTGAACCGGCCTACTTGGGCGGGTTAACTTCATTAGTGGTATAAGCGGATGAAGGCCCAAGGCCTATAGTCGGTTTAGAATCAGAGGCCGTAAACCGCCCTGATGTATAACTTGTATTGTAAGTTAGGGATAGAGATACCAACCGGGATACAGTATGAACCGTTGGACTCTATGGACGGCGGGTGTCACCGTGTATATAAGGGGCGACCAGTGGCGGTTCAAGACAGACAACCACAACTCGAGCCTAGGCGAAGCTTGTTTGCTCCCTAGCCATCGAGACCACATCAATTCCATCACAACTAGACGTAGGCTTTTACCTTCATCGAAGGGGCCGAACTAGTATAAACCCTCGTGTCTTTGTGTCCGCTTTAACCCCTTCAAGTAAACCCGTAGTGATGGCTCCACGACTAAGTCCTTTCGCTAGGACATCTGCCGTGACAAATCCACGACACCAACCCTCCTCCAAAATCCATGGCCTCCCAAATCTCCATGGTCGCTACTGAGTACCAGGTTAGAGCCATCACCGGTGATGAGTTCATCATCATGGATCCGCGACGGTGAAAGCATGCCTTGCTCGCTTCCTACGCATGTTCAACAGTTCAAAGGATGAGTGGGTCGCTGGGCTAGATGTTGAGTACACCACAGTCCTGGAAAGAGAGAAGATTCTAAAGGAGGTAGAGAAGAAGAAGCCTGCCGTGATCCAGGTTTGTGTACATAGCGTGTGCTTGGTCTGCCACATATGCCATGCCGACGTTGAGTGCCAAGATTTTAAGAACTTCCTCAAGGATGAAAGAGTGAAATTCTTTACTGTAGACTTTAGGAACGACAGGGATGTCCTGGGTCGGACAGGCCTCATTGTAGGCCAACCCTTCGATCTCTAGAAGGCAAGCCTGGTGTCCTCCTCTCAGCCTTCAATGCTGACCCTGGCAGTAGCCATGATTGATCCTTTGTAAGCTAAACTGAAGAAACCTCACCACAAGTTTCATCATGCATGGGAGTCGAATACATTAGATGAAGATCACATCCTGTACGCAGCAATGGATGCCTACCTTTGTTTAAATATCTACAAGGGTTGGATGAAGAAGCAGAGCCTAGTGTCCGATTCAAGCAAAGAAGCATCGGCGAAGAGGAAGAGGACGAGGGACGAGGACGAAGTCGAGGACGTGGACTCGTACTTTGAGTAAGGTGGCAGTGCCATCGCTCATGCTGGCTCTACTGCAGTGTCAAGCGGACTAGTGGCTTAGTTTTATTTCAGGGGTGTGTTGTCCTGAGCCCCCAACAGAACTATGTTTATGTTCTTTCTAGTTATTTGAACTCTTTATGTTCTTTTTCGTTATTTGAACTCTTTAGTACGTACGGTAGTACTAGTACTATGTCTTACTACTGTTCTTCTTGCAGTTGGTACTACTGCTCGTATCTTCGTGTTCCTACTGTACTTAATATGTTCGTACTAGTAGTATAATTTGGTTCAGTCAATTTGTGAAAGAAGTTCGACAGAGCAAAGGAAGAAGACGACAGAGAAGCTACCCCAGTATCTATATTAGGGTGGTAGGATGCCCATGATCTATCTTATGAGTGTTGGGTGTGGAATGCAGGTCGCCGAAAAAATGGATTGTGCCTGGGGTTAAACGGATGGTGGAGGTGGGGGTGGAGCATGGCGGTGGTAGGCGGTTCAGGGGAGGGCAGGGCGACGCAGCAGGAGGTTAGGCGTGTGGCGGGCTGAGAAGATGAACAATGCATCAATTTCGGAGGTTGAAGAAGCCCTTCTAGCCATCCATGTTGCATCCAACGGCTCACAAGAGTCGACTGACCCAAATTGCTCCTTCAGATTGCAGGATCCACGTGGCATTCAAGGTCTCGAAGGTAGATTCCGCGTCCGCACCCGGTTTGCGGGCTCGATGCGGTCGCGACTGGCTTCCGCCGTGACAACCACCATGCGCGCCTCCTCCGCGTGGGCGGAGACGACAATGACACACTAGTTCCTCCTCGCCGGCATGCTGGAGCACGTGCTCGTCCTCCTCTTTGTATGCTGCGTGCATAGACGCGGCTCCACCAGCTGCTCGCATGCTTGGCAGCGCGGCGGCATCGCGAGGAGGCACTGCAAACGACATGAGCGGGCGAGCCTTCGGCTTCATGGCACAGGGATGGCGGCGACATGGTAGTGATGGGCAAGAACTTGTTGGTCGGAGCAGGCGGGCACCGACATGTGCAACAGCGGCGGCGACATATTGATGAGTATGCGTATGGGAGCTTAGTTTATTTTTATATAGGGTTGGTCAAACTTACAAGAAAACCGTACTAGTACACGTAAACATTAGACTGAGGCAACGCTTATATTAGTTACCACAACCACGATACGGAATCCTGTGCAAGCACATGAACCGCGGCCGTGCGGTCGGTCGAACGGTGCGTCACCGTGTCGCGCTCGAAGGACATCCACCAAACCTTTTTGTGTGTGTGAAAACAATCCCCGAATATCAGTCAACTTTTTTTCCTGGAAAAGTTCTTGACGCTACAATATTTCCATATATTTGAATTTAGCTCCAGTTCATGTTTACTTGGATTTGGACGTTTTAGGTGCGCCCTAGTTTTTTTAATACTGATTTTGTGTGTGTGACTGAGAGAGAACGTGTGTATGTGTCGATATGTGTGTTGTGGCAGAAGGGCGATGTGGAGACGGTGTGCGTGTGATAGAGACATAGAGATGTGTGAATGTGCAAATGATCATGCATGAGTGAGACATAGACAGATGCCAATACATTGTGTATACATGAGAGAACGGTCTTCTATTTTACTTGTGTGTGTGTGTGAGAGAGGGGGAGAGAGACAGAGGAGCATCCGTAACACAACAACCATCTCTCTCGATTCGTCCGTCCCTCGCACGATCGCATGTAACACATGCATCAACGCGCACATTTTGACACCCTCACCCGGCCCCTGTCCACCTCAAGGCCCGCACATCACTCTCTATCTCGCACGCACAGTCTCTTCATGAAAACCCTATTTAGCATGTAGCTTTCCGTCACATACACACACATTTCTCTCCATAGGTTTTATTTCTCTCAATATCTGACACACACACACACACACACACACACACACACACACACACACACACACACCGCACACCCCCCTCCCCTGAGCACACAATTCATCCCCATACAAGGTTATATAGCGACCACTTTCACTTGTGCTTCTCTGCACCCCAGCATGCACAACACATCAATCTTCAAAGAGGGCATCAAGGAGATCGAAGACGGTGACCACACTGCACTAGAGAATGCGGGGCCATTTGGAAGCAGGATGATGTGACGACGGCTGACTAACTCCTCCCCCCTCTCTCCCCCGCACAAAATTACCAATCCCTCTCTCCCCCGCACAAAATTATCAATCCCTCAACCCACTAGATCCTTCCCCTCTCTTTCATGTTTTTCTAGCTCTCTCATCAAACATATTGTCTCTTCTCCTTCCACGTGTACAGAATCCGGATGCACACGCTTCTCATGTATATTACATGTCTCCATCTTTCTCACAGACCTAACTTATTCCTCTCTCTTTCTCTCTCTATCTCTCTCTCTCTGTCTCATTAGGTTTGTCTCCTACTCTCTCGTCCACATACATACAATCTTTCCCGCCCTATCTGCTCAAACACGGGATCACCCTTGGGTGGAGGAGGATCCCCTAGGATTTCAATAGGTAAGTTGTGTTTCAGAATCGGACCATGTTGAAGGAATACTTCATCTATTTCCCTTCTTTCATTCATAAACATATCATTTTCATGGTCTAGCAAATATTGTTCTGACGGATCAGTAGGAGGCACGGCAATAGAAGCAAGACAAATAATTTCATCCTTACTAGGCAATTCTTTATCATGGGGTTGTCTACAAAATTTAGCAAAACTAAACTCATGAGACATATCTCCTAAGCCAATCATAACAACATCCTTTTTGCAATCTATCCTAGCATTAACAGTATTCAAGAAGGGTCTACCAAATATAATGGGACAAAAGCTATCTTGTGGGGAACCAAGAACAAGAAAATCAGTGGGATATTTAACCTTCCCACACAAGACTTCAACATCTCTAACAATCCCAAATGGTGAAATAGTATCTCTATTGGCAAGCTTAATTGTAACATCAAGATCTTCTAACTCAGCGGGTGCAATATCATGGATAATTTCTTCATATAAGGAAAAAGGTATTGCACTAGCACCAACACCCATATCACATAAGCCATGATAACAATGATCTCCTATTTTAACAGAAATAACAGGCATGCCTACAACATGTCTATGTATCTTAGCATCTGGTCTAGCAATATTAGCAGCTTCATCACAGAAGTAAATAACATGCCCATCAATATTATCATCCAAGAGATCTTTAACCATAGCAATACTAGGTTCAACTTTAATTTGCTCAGGAGGTGTATAAGTTCTAGTATTACTCTTACGAACCACAGTTGAAGCTTTAGCATGATCCTTTATCCTAACAGGGAAAGGTGGTTTCTCAACATAAGTAGTGGGAACAATAGGATCATTATAAGTGATAATATTTTCTTCAACTGTAATAGGTGCAACTACTTTTACTTCAGTGGGAGGATTATATTTAAACCACTTCTCCCTAGGAAGATCAACGTGAGTAGCAAATTATTCACAGAAAGAAGCTACTATCTCAGAGTCAAGTCCATATTTAGTGCTAAATCCACGAAAAGCATTGGTATCCAAAAAAGATTTAACACAATCAAACTTAGGTGTCATACTTGACTCCTTACCATCGTTGGAACCCCAATCTTTATAGTTGCATTTAATTCTTTTCAATAAGTCCCACTTGAATTCAATAGTCTTCAGCATATAAGAACCAACACAATATCGAGCATGGTGCGATCATTAAGAGAAAGCCGAGCATAAATTTTTTGAATAATCATTTCTCTTGACAGCTCATGATTGGGGCATGAATATAACATTGACTTAAGCCTCCCCCAAGCTTGAGCGATGCTTTCTCCTTCGTGAGGCCAGAAATTATATACGTAATTACGATCACGATGGACAAGATGCATAGGATAGAACTTCTGGTGAAATTCCAATTTCAATCGTTTATAGTCCCAAGATCTCGTATCATCACATAGCATGTACCATGTCAATGCATCTCCCTTCAAAGATAAAGGGAGGACCTTCCTCTTAACAACATCATCGGGAATACCTGCAAGCTTAAATAATCCACAAACTTCATCCACATAGATAAGGTGTAAATCGGGATGCAATGTTCCATCTCCTGCAAAAGGGTTAGTTAGCAGTTTCTCTATCATACCAGAAGGAATTTCAAAGTAAACATTTTTCAGTAGGTTCAGTAGGTTGAGGAGCAACTCTTTGCTCTACTGGTCGGGGCGAAGATGCCCCGAACAAGCCCCTCAAAGGATTAATTTCCATAGTAACAAGTGACAGAAAATTTCAGCACACTATATAAATGTTTCCTTACCAAGTTCCACTCACCAAAGGCACTTCACTCCCCGGCAACGGCGCCAGAAAAGAGTATTGATGACCCACAAGTATAGGGGATCTATCGTAGTACTTTCAATAAGTAAGAGTGTCAAACCCAACGAGGAGCAGAAAGAAATGACAAGCGGTTTTCAGTAAGGTATTCTCTGCAAGCACTGAAATTGTAGGTAACAGATAGATTTGTGATAAGATAATTTGTAACGGGTAATAAGCAATGAAAGTAAATAAGGTGCAGCAAGGTGGCCCAATCCTTTTTGTAGCAAAGGACAAGCCTGAACAATTTCTTATAATGAGAAAAGCTCTCCCGAGGACACATGGGAATTATCGTCAAGCTAGTTTCATCACGCTCATATGATTTGTGTTTGTTACTTTGATAATTTGATATGTGGGTGGACCGGTGCTTGGGTACTGCCCTTCCTTGGACAAGCATCCCACTTATGATTAACCCCTATTGCAAGCATCCGCAACTACAAAAGAAGTATTAAGGTAAACCTAACCATAGCATGAAACTAGTGGATCCAAATCAGTCCCTTACGAAGCAAGCATAAACTAGGGTTTAAGCTTCTGTCACTCTAGCAACCCATCATCTACTTATTACTTCCCAATGCCTTCCTCCAGGCCCAAATAATCGTGAAGTGTCATGTAGTTGACATTAACATAACACCACTAGAGGAAAGACAACATACATCTCATCAAAATATCGAACTAATACCAAATTCACATGACTACTAATAGCAAGACTACACCCATGTCCTCAGGAACAAACATAACTACTCACAAAGCATATTCATGTTCATGATCAGAGGAGTATTAATATGCATTAAGGATCTGAACATATGATCTTCCACCAAGAACCCAATTAGCATCAACTACAAGGAGTAATCAACACTACTAGCAACCCACAGGTACCAACTTGTGGTTTTGGATACAAGATTGGATACAAGAGATGAACTAGGGTTTGAGAGGAGATGGTGCTGGTGAAGATGTTGATGGAGATTGACCCCTCCCGATGAGAGGATCATTGGTGATGCCAATGGTGATGATTTCCCCTCCTAGAGGGAAGTTTCCCCGGCAGAACAGCTCCGCGGGAGCCCTAGATTGGTTCCGCCAAGGTTCCGGCTCGTGGCGGCGGAGTTTCGTCCCGTAAGCTTGCTTATGATTTTTTTTCCAGGGTAAAAGCCTTCACATAGCAGAAGATGGGCACCAGAAGGCCACCAGGGGGCCCACGAGATAGGGGGGCGCGCCCCCACCCTCGTGGCCAGGGTGTGGCCCCCCTGTGGTACTTTCTTTGCTCAATAATTCTTATTAATTCCAAAAATGACTTTTGTGGAGTTTTAGGACTTTTGGAGCTGTGCAGAATAGGTTTCCAATATTTGCTCCTTTTCCAGCCAGAATCCCAGCTACCGGCATTCTCCATCTTCATGATAAACCTTGTAAAATAAGAGAGAATAGCCATAAGTATCGTGACATAATGTGTAATAACAGCCCATAATGCAATGAATATCGATATGAAAGCATGATGCAAAATGGACGTATCACTAGGTTAGTTTAGTTAGACACTGACACTTGGGACCCACTAGTCAGTTTGACCTGGGCCGCCCATTGACCTGTTGACCTCAGCCTTACGTCATGCTGACGCAGTAAGTATTTTCTGGAATTAAAATAAATCAAAAATGATTTATTTATTTCAGAAAATATTCAAAACTTCTAAAAATCATATAAAATCAACCGTAACTCCAAATGAAACAAATTATACATGAAACATTATTAGAAAAATCCAAAGAATCTGCTTATGACATTTTCATGCATGTTTGAGCAACCTAAAGCTACTGTATATGACAATTTGAATTAATGGCATTTGAAATGCCTTATGTGGAGTTTGAATTTGAATCTTGCATTCAAACCAACTCCATTTAAATCATTGCTAGCTGCATTAGCTCAAATCACAACATATTGCCGTGTCACATTCATGCATCATATTGTTGCATTGCATTGATTGTGTTCCCTCTTGTTTGCCGGCGGTTTGTCCCCTCTCAGTAGATGACGTTTGACGATGTGTTTGATGACACCAATGAAGAGTTATATCATCTTCAGAAGTGCCAGGCAAGCAAAACCCCCTTGTTCATTCCGATACAATCCCACTCCCTCGCTCCTGCTCTCTTTTACTGCATTAGGACAACAACGATTAAACTGTTACATGATGCGGTATTTGAACCCCTTTCCTCTGCATGACCTGTCATTGCCACAGTAAATAGATGAAACCCACTAGCATGAGTAGGAGTTGTTTGAGCCCTGATGTGCCTACTCATTTATGCTTGTTTGTCATGCCTGCTACTGCTTAGAGTTGAGTTTGGTCTGATTCATCGTGGATGAATTGGAATGGTGATGAACATGTCCTACTGTGTGTGAGCTAAGTGTGTGAACACGATTTGGTAAAGGTAGCGGTGAGAGGCCATGTTGGAGTACATGTGATGAGGACATCCCTGCTGCAGTTACACCTGCCGCCACTCCTACGTCAGTTATTCCATCCGGGCCTATAACTAGAGCGCGCGTGCGTCAAATAAATGACCAGGTACTATCGCTCCTTCGTACAGATGATTTGACTGACAAAAATACGATGCTACACTCATGTTCCGATTTGCTTGTACTCAGGAATAATGGAGAGGTTAAAGATGAAGTCAAGTGCCCATTCACATTAGACGGAGCAATGCATGCATGTCCACCGAATCCATCAACCATGTCACCTGCATGCATGCATCCACATCGAACCATCCATGCATGCAATCACGTGTAAAGGGCCACTACCAAAGGAGTTGTACAAAGGCCAAGACCAAAGTACTTGATTAGGTATTAGAAATATTTGGCGGCCTGTGACGGCCCACGCGTGGACGTACGCCTCAAGCCGTTCGTGTCTGGATGGGACACAACGAACCGACGTCTGGCTCTAATAAATAGCTATTCTAGATTAGATTTTAGACCTGGGTTTTATTGTATTGTCTAGCCATCGCTACAATTCGCATCTACGAGACGTGTAGGACTACCGCCTTGTCAGATCCACAGTGGAACCCCAACTTTTCATCTAGTTCGTGTGCTCAGTTTATTATCTGCAATTTCAGTTGCAATTCACCTTTGTTCTTGCGGTTCTTGATTGCTTGCGTGAACTTCGAACCTCGTTTTCAGGTTGATCGTGCCTACGGCAAGGTCAATAACCATCGGAGATTGGTTTAGCGATTGTCGAGGCGTATCGTCGGGTACGGTATAGCCGGATCGTCAAGGTCAAAATCCACCAAATCGATAATTATCCCCACTCTCATCGAAAGATCGGACGCCGTCACATCAAGTGGTATCGGTTTTCAGGTTCATCGGTGAGAGATTTACAGTTTTATTAGATTAGTTATTTCTGTCCCATAAACACACAAAAAAGCCAAAAAAAATTAGATTAGTTCATCCATTACACCTACCTTTTTAGCCTTTAGCAATTTTTGCATCTAGTATTTGCATCGTTGAATTTTTGGTTACATTCATCCTAGAATTAGTGCTGGTTTAGATTGGTTAGGGTGTAAAATTATCTACTAGATCAATCTATTTTTGTCCACCCACATAATCCCTTCCGCTCGTTCACGATCATAAAAAAAATACGATCGATTGTTTCCGATTCAGTATTACCTTGAACGCTTTGTGTTTTCTTTGCTATATTTTTATCGATCGTTGATTTGATCGCACAAAATCACCGTCGCACAAGAGCCGCTTCGGCGGACACACAATCATCCGTGTCTGACACCGTACGTCCGCCCATCCATCCACGCGTTTGCTTTGCTAGAGCCGCCAGCGCCGCTTCACCACACGCACCACGCCAGGGATTCAAATGTCCTTGTCTGCCTCCACACGCGTCACAACCAACACTCTCCACCAGCAGCCTACTGTTTCTGTGCATTAGTACTACTAGCAAAAATGCCCGTGCGTTGCAACGGGAGAAAAATATATTGTTCCATGTTATCTGGTGTGTCCGTGCGTTATCATGAAAGCACACTCTCATATGTGAAGCCATCAAGATTCGTCCTAACCAAAAACTGAATTATCCATTTGTTAAAGTATCATACATGCACAATACGTGCATTTGCCTATATAAAGAGATGCATAGTTGAATGACCATACATTTGCTATGGTGGATAAAAATCAACTGATTGCAACTTTTTCATTTCTCAATTAAACCTAGGCACCTTTGACCACCCTGAACTCTCTTGTCACCCAAACAACATAACAATATTATGATATCTGAGTATTAATTTTGCTCACATATTTTATTGTAATAAGCGATTGACATCGGAGGCCTCCAATTATGTGGCTCCTTGTGATAAGGTAGTGCATACGTGCTTTCATGCAGAAGCCTATACTTGCATTGCACACACGCATATGTGGCTCCTTGTGATAAGGTAGTGCACTTCTGCGCTCACGGGTAGCCTATACTTGCATTGCACACACGCACACCAATTTAAGCTTAGCTAGATCCAGCGCAGGAAACATTGTACTGACCAAAATTGGTTAAAGCTTGTACTCGTTGTAGTGGCCCAGCGTAGTACCATCGAACATGATAGAGAGCAACAGATGAAGCAGTAGTTGCCTGAGACGTTAAGGTCATCTGTCTTCAGTCCGGATCCATCTCTTGAAGTCCACTTTGACTCTGCCTCCATCCTCGTCGCGCCCAAGGTGACCACCGCAGGTGGCCACTCGCGCTCCAACTGCCGCATAGCGCCATCTGCTGCCAGGGGCGGCGTGCATGCCGTCCGAGTTTGCTAGGTCATGTTTTATAGCCCGATTGCCTTTCATATTTCTTTTCTCTTGTCACCTCAAGTTTGTTTTGGCAGCCCACAACATGTATGTATATAGAAGATTCATTAGCCTCGCTTTCCTTTCTTAATCCTCTGTCAAGATCTTTGGGATGACTTCCTGATACTCGAGAAATTTAAATGCCTATATGAATTGGGTAGGTTGAACTTAGGAAAGCGAGGTGGGACTATTTAAGAAAAGAATCAACCTTCGTTGTAACAAATAATAAAAGCTAGCTCGGTTGGCTCAGCCGTTATGTGTCGTGCGTTTAGTTTTGGGTTCGAATCTCTTCAAAAAAGAAGGATAGGTGGGCCTGATTGATTGGGCCGTAGCGCATGTGCAGGCTGGTATGGCTTGGCACGGACGAAACGATGGTGGACGGAGGAAACTAATAACTTACAATATTTAGGAGACGTATATTATGACACATGAATAGTACCACCTTGGATGTAGAAAATAATATAGGTGTAAAAACTGAAAGCGTATTATTACATGAGAAGAAAGCGCATTGTGACGGTGAACCCGGAGACCCAATCCGTGCTTTATTATTAGGGAGAGACTAGTTTTAGCTAATCTCAACACCAGTGTACGTATAGCTAGCTCTCGTAGCACCTTTGTCCAGTAGCCTTGCATTGTGTCCGTGACTTCTGCTAGCAACCGGCCAAAAAAAAGTGCAAAAAAAAGAAAAAAAAAGAGTGAAGCAAAAAAAAAGTTAAAAGAAAAGGTTGCAACAAAAAAAAATCAGGCCGGCTAGCATCTGTTTTGGGCTGATATTTTCTTTTCTGGACATTATTTTGCTGCTACCGTGTTCATCGCCGCATCATTTATCATCGCTTTGAGCTTTATTATACACGGCGTTTATACCTCACTTATATCTAGCTACTTAGAGCTATCATATTTTCATCGATTTCCACTCACTTGATTCAATGTCTGGGCTTAGATTGTTTTATCTCTTACTAGTCATTCGCCGGCACTAGTTAGGAGTTTGAGCAATTATTCAGCTTGCATTACTTTTTGTAATTGTGCCACATATTGTGAGTTGAGGAAACCATCACCGAGCTCCACTTCCTATATTGTATCTTGTTCGGTCACTTGGTAATCGCTGTATCAATCTTTTGATCACTTTTGACATCGCCAACGGCCGACAACCACCGCAACCGGTAAGAACTGGTAAGAGCTTGGTAATTGCTTGAGAGTTGAGAGATATTTTCCACCGCCTCACTTTAGTTCTTGTAGGAGCCATATACTTGTGATTTTGTTCTTGTTCCGTCCTAACCATGGCAGGTGATGAAGACAACATGAAAGCCACGATGTACACGCCTTGAGGAGGATGTGCATGCATACACCGGCGGTTCACATCGTTCGGCGCGACTTGATAAGCGTCTCAAGTCGATCGAGGATAGCAATGAGACGTTCACCCAAACACTTGCATCTATTATGAAGCGTCTTGATGCCGGGATGCCCGTCTAGGTGCGCCTCCTCTTCCGCTCCGCATCTTCCGCCCACCAACACAGTCTACAGCGAGCTCGTCGGGTACCCCGGAGACCCGAGGCATCCTCTTTCATACACCGATGCCGTCGAGCAGCCCGTCCTCGCATAGCGCCACCTCGATAGCGGCGACATCCAAGATGACAACTATGATGGTGATTCGAGGATCTGATGCGATTAATGATAACAATGATCGTGATCATCGCCGATCGACTACGCAATAATCAACAAGGTATGGGGCGACCCGGCGTCCTCAGTGCGTGGCCATGATGATTCTTTGGGTAGAATTAAATTTGTCATGCCTCCTTTTGATGGGAAATATGATCCGGATGTTTATCTTGGTAGGAATTATTAGTTGATCAAAAATTTGTTTGCCATGATTTTCCTGATGATAAAAGAGTTAGGGCTGCAACTAGTGAGTTTAGTGATTTTGCTTCTGTTTGGTGGAGAGAACATTGTCGTAAATATCCTAATAATATTTCTGCCACTTGGGAAGCTTTGAAATTAGTAATGCGTCACCATTTTGTTCCTGGATATTATGAACGTGACTTGCTAAATAAACTACAACGCTTGAACCAAGGATCTAAATCCGTTGAAGACTATTATCAAGAATTGCAAATGGGCATGTTACGTTGTGGTTTAGTTGAGGCCGAGGAAGCCTCTATGGCTAGGTTCTTGGGTGGATTGAATAGAAATTTATGACATACTTGCTTATAAGGATTATCATTCAATGACCCGTTTATTCCATCTTGCTATACATGCTGAACATGAAGTGCGAGGTCGTTCGAGAATCGTCCTAATTTTTCTGCAGTCGTACTTCCACATGGGCGTCACGCACCTCGCTGCCCGATCCACTCGCACCTCTACAACACACTGCAACCTCTCGATGGGGCCTTCTTCCTCAACTTCAGCATCACACACTTGGCGCCACTGAAAAGTACTACACAAATTCCAACAAAAGTTCGTCATCATCGTCCGCTTCCTCCAAAAGAACAAAGGATATCCAATGCCACACTTGCAAGGGATTTGTCCATGTCATGAAGGAGTGTCCTAATAAGCGTGTGTTGATCATTCGTGAAGGCAATGATCGACTCCGCTAGTGATTTTGATGAAGACACATATGCCTTGCTTGCTGCACATGAAGACGATGTCACAAGACCGGAGCAAGAGGAAGAACATGTGACCGCCGACGACGCCGATAAGTACATGAGTCTTATATCACATCGTGTACTTAGTGCTCAGATTGTCAAAGAAAAGAAGGATCAACGTCACAACCTTTTCCACATCAAAGGAGTCGCCAAGGAGCGTTCCGTTCGCATAATCATTGATGGAGGGAGTTGTAACAATTTAGCAAGCATTGACATGGTGGAGAAGCTCTCCCTACCTTCGCGACAACATCCGCAACCGTACTACATTCAATGGTTTAATGATGGTGGAAAGGTAAAGGTAACACGCATGGTGAGAGTTCCTTTTTCTTTAGGTTCATACCATGACACTATTGATTGCGATATTGTGCCTATGCAAGCTTGTTCTATGTTACTAGGAAGGCCATGGCAATATGATAAACAATGTTTACATGATGGTAGAACTAGTCAGTACACTCTCACACATAAAGGAAAGAAAATCATTCTACACCCTATGTCTCCTGAGCAAATTTTAAAAGATGATCTTGCTAGGGCTAGTAGAAACACAAATATTCAGCGTACTAAATCTGAAAATCAGAAAGTTGTTGATGAGTTAGAACAATTTAATAAGATGCACAAATCTGATCCTAGCACATCTAAAGAAATTAAATTGAAAGGTGCTTCTTTCTTAGCTACACGTGCTGAAATTTTTGAGTTAGATGCTCAAATTGATGAATGTTATGCTCTTATCTGCAAAGAAGTTTTGTTTTCATTTGAGGATATGCCTTCTTCTTTGCCTCTGTTGTCGCTAACCTTTTGCGGGAGTATCATGATGTTTTTCAAAGGAAGTACCACCGGGCTGCCACCTATGAGAGGATTGAACACCAAATTGACTTGATACCCGGCGCCTCACTACCCAACCGTGCAATCGTCTGCGGACTAATCTGAGGAGACCAAGGAGATTCAGCGACAAGTTCAAGAACTACTCGAAAAAGGTTACATTCGTGAATCCCTTAGTCCATGTGCTGTACCAATTTTACTAGTTCCTAAAAAAGACGGTACTTCGCGTATGTGTGTTGATTGTAGAGCCATTAATAATATTACAATTCGATATCGTCATCCTATTCCTAGATTAGATGACATGCTTGATGAACTTCGATGGCTCGATCGTGTTTTCTAAAGTGGACTTGCGTAGTGGATACCATCAAACTCGTATGAAACTAGGTGATGAATGGAAAACTGCTTTCAAAACTAAATTTGGTTTATATGAGTGGTTAGTTATGCCTTTTGGATTGACTAATGCACCTAGTACTTTCATGAGACTAATGAATGAAGTTTTGCGAGCTTTCATTGGACGATTTGTGGTAGTATATTTTGATGATATTTTGATTTATAGCAAGTCACTAGAGGAACACTTAGACCATTTGCGTGCTGTTTTTTTTGCTCGTGTGATGCACGTTTATTTGGTAATATCGAGAAGTGCACTTTTGCACGGATCGAGTCGCTTTCTTGGCTATGTTGTGACAAATAGGGAATTGAAGTTGATAAAGCCAAGATTGAAGCGATCGAGTTGGCCGACCCTAACTCGGTCACACAGTATGAAGTTTTCTTGGACTTCTTTGGGTTCTACGGCGGTTCGTGAAAGATTTTAGTACCATCGCAGCGCCGCTCAACAAGCTCACAAAGAAAAATGTGCCATTTGTTTGGAGCGACGCTCAAGAGGAAGCCTTCACTATTCTTAAAGATAAGCTTACACATGCCCCTTTGCTGCAATTACCTGATTTTAATAAGATGTTTGAATTAGAATGTGATGCTAGCGGCATTGGTTTAGGTGGTGTTTTATTGCAAGAAGGAAAACCAGTAGCATACTTTAGTGAAAAGCTCGATGGGCCTAGTCTGAATTATTCAACATATGATAAAGAACTTTATGCACTAGTTCGGACTTTGGAGACATGGCAACATTATTTATGGCCTAAGGAGTTTGTCATACATTCTGATCATGAATCACTCAAGCATATTAGAAGTCAAAGCAAACTGAATCGTAGACATGCAAAATGGGTTGAATTTATTGAATCCTTTCCTTATGTTATTAAACACAAGAAAGGGAAGGAGAATGTTATTGCCGATGCCTTGTCTAGGCGCTATACTATGTTATCACAACTTGACTTCAAAATTTTTGGACTTGAAACTATAAAAGAGCAATACGCTAATGATGTCGACTTTAAAGATATATTGCTCAATTGCGAGAGGGTAGAACTTGGAACAAGTTCGTCATTAATAACGGATTTGTTTTTCGCTAACAAGCTATGCATCCCGATAGCTCTATTAGCCTTTTGTTGTTACAGGAGGCGCATGGAGGAGGACTTATGGGACATTTTGGCATCAAGAAGACAGAAAACATCCTTGCTAGTCATTTCTTTTGGCCAAAAATGTGAAGGAATGTGCAGAGATATGTTGCACGCCGCACGACATACCAAAAATCTAAGTCACAATTGAACCCACATAGTTTATATATGCCTCTTCCTGTTCCTAGCACTCCTTGGGAAGATATATCTATGGACTTTGTATTAGGACTGCCTAGAACACGACGGGGGAGGGATAGTATATTTGTTGTTGTCGATAGATTCTCTAAGATGGCACATTTTATACCTTGCCATAAAAGTGACGATGCTACTCACATTGCTGATTTGTTCTTTAGAGAAGTAGTTCGTTTACATGGTGTGCCAAATACAATTGTTTCTGATCGTGACACAAAATTTCTTAGCCACTTTTGGAGGGTGTTGTGGACAAAATTGGGGACTAAGCTTTTATTTAGTACTACATGTCATCCTCAAACAGATGGTCAAACTGAAGTGGTTAATCGTACATTGTCTACTATGCTTAGGGCTGTTTTGAAGACGAACTTAAAAATATGGGAAGAATGTCTACCACATGTAGAGTTTGCTTATAATCGTTCCGTTCATTCCACCACAAAATTATGCCCTTTTGAGATTGTTTATGGATTTATACCTCGTGCACCAATTGATTTATTACCTATTCCATCTTCGGAGAAGGTAAACCTTGATGCTAAAGAACGTGCTGAATTAGTATTAAAAATACATGAGATGACTAAGAAAAATATTGAACGCATGAATGCCAAGTATAAACTTGCTGGTAGTCAGGGAAGGAAAAGTGTTGTGTTTGAACCAGGTGATTTAGTATGGTTGCATTTGCGAAAAGACCGTTTTCCTGATTTACGAAAGTCAAAATTAATGCCTCGTGCGGATGGACCTTTTAAAGTGCTTGAAAAAATTAACGAGAATGCATATAAGCTTGATTTGCCTGCAGAATTTCGGGTTAGTCCCACATTTAATGTTGCAGATTTAAAGCCTTACTTGGGTGAGGGCGAAGAAATACCGTCGAGGACGACTTGGATTAAAGAAGGGGGGGATGATGAGGACATCCCGGTGCAGTTACACCTGCCGCCACTCCTACGTCAGTTATTCCATCCGGGCCTATAACTAGAGCGCGCGTGCGTCAAATAAATGACCAGGTACTATCGCTCCTTCGTACAGATGATTTGACTGACAAAAATACGATGCTACACTCATGTTCCGATTTGCTTGTACTCAGGAATAATGGAGAGGTTAAAGATGAAGTCAAGTGCCCATTCACATTAGGCGGAGCAATGCATGCATGTCCACGAATCCATCAACCATGTCACTGCATGCATGCATCCACATCGAACCATCCATGCATGCAATCACGTGTAAAGGGCCACTACCAAAGGAGTTGTACAAAGGCCAAGACCAAAGTACTTGATTAGGTATTAGAAATATTTGGCGGCTGTGGACGGCCCACGCGTGGACGTCGCCTCAAGCCGTTCGGTATGCGGATGGGACACAACGAACCGACGTCTGGCTCTAATAAATAGCTATTCTAGATTAGATTTTAGACCGGGTTTTATTGTATTGTCTAGCCATCGCTACAATTCGCATCTCAGGCGTGTAGGACTACCGCCTTGTCGGATCCACAGTGGAACCCCAACTTTTCATCTAGTTCATGTGCTCGCTTTATTATCTGCAATTTCAGTTGCAATTCACCTTTGTTCTTGCGGTTCTTGGTTGCTTGCGGAACTTCGAACCTCGTTGTTCAGTTGATCGTGCCTACGGCAAGGTCAATAACCATCGGAGATTGGTTTAGCGATTGTCGAGGCGTATCGTCGGGTACGGTATAGCCGGATCGTCAAGGTCAAAATCCACCAAATCGATAATTATCCCCACTCTCATCGAAAGATCGGGCCGCCGTCACATCAACATGCTGGGTTGTCTCATTGAAGCCGTCCTCAGGAACTGAGTTCTGTGTTTGTGATCCATGAACAGCTACTACCACGCATTGGAATGCTTAAGTGCCCCTCTCAACTTATTAATCAACTCGATCTCTGTCCAGGAGTTGCAACTAGTTTCTGGTGTTTGTAGGTAGTGCTAGTAGTCTACCAAGTGGCACCCGGTACAGGTGGGCTTGGGACAGACTAGGTGCAGTGGCACGATGTACCAAGTGGCACCCGGATGGTGGGCTTGGGAACCCTGCTCACATCATTTGGGGCTGTGAGTGACACCCTGGCCGGATTTCCTTGCAGATGGAACCCGAATAGGTGATAAACCTGGACTAGAGACTTGTGTGGTTAGTTAGGTCGTGGCCGACACCCTCGCCAGGATTCCGCTTGAAGGTTGTCGAGATACATGACGTGTACATGGAGGTAAGTGGCGAGAGCGTGTGTGAAGAAGTACACCCCTACAGGGTTAACATCATCTATTCGAATAGCCGTTTCATCGGTAAAGGACCTCTGGGTTGCCTATACAGTTTATAGACAAGTGAAAGTGGATACTCTAAAATGCGCAAGATATGCATGAGTGCTATGGATGGCGTTCTCGTAAGGAGACGGGAGCGGATCCATAGTGGTGTATTAATATGGTGAATATGTGGACTCGTGTGCGCCACCTCAAAAGAGTTACTTGCAGTCGTAGTTCAGGATAGACACCAAGTCAAAGCTGGCTTGCTGCAGTTAAAACCCACCACCCCCTTTGTTGATAATGATGCATATGTAGTTAGTTCTGATGTAAGCCTTGCTGGGTACATTTGTACTCACGTTTGCTTAATTTATGTTTTGCAGAGAGACTACAGTCTCGATAGTAGTTCCGCTGGACTTCGACATTTAGCTTGTTGCCTTAGCTACGATCTTGTGCCCTCGGCAGGATCTGGTAGATAGTCAGGCTTCTCAGCCTTTTTCATTTGTAGATGTCTGTACTCTGAGATGTTAAGCTTTCGCTTGTGCTTTGACTTGTATGCTCTGAATGTTGGGTCATGAGACCCATGTTTGTAATATCTCGCTCCTCGGAGCCTATTGAATAAAATACTTGAGTTATAGAGTCATGTTGTGATGCCATGTTGTATTTTCACATATCGAGCATATTGTGTGTATGTTATTGAAATGCTTGGTATGTGTGCGATCTGACTATCTAGTTGTTTATCCTTGGTATCCTCTCTTACTGGGAAATGTCTCCTAGTGCTTCCACTGAGCCTTGGTAGCTTGCTACTGCTCCGGAACACTTAGGCTGGCCGGCATGTGTCCTTCTTCATTCCAGTGTCTGTCCCTTTGGGGAAATGTCATGCGGTGTCTACCGGAGTCCTGCTAGCCCAACTGCTACAGCCCGGATTCATTCGCTGATGACCGACACGTTCGTTGCTAGGTCATGTATGCCTGTCCCTGTAAGTTAGTGCCACTTTGGGTTCACGACCAGCCATGTCAGCCCGGGCTCCTTGTCATATGGATGCTAGCGACACTATCATATACGTGTGCCAAAAGGCACAAACGGTCCCGAGCCTAGTAAGGAGACACCCGTGGGGATACCATGCATGAGGCTGCAAAGTGATATGAGGTGTTACATGCTAGATCAGTGTGGCATTGAGTCAGGGTCCTGATAGCTTTGGTATGAGAGCCTGACTGCCTGTAGGATTACCAAGCCAAACTGGTCGAAGTTGAGTCTAGAAATTCTTTAGTTATATAAGGGAATTGATTGTGGAAGGGAACGTAAGGCTCTTTTTACTCCTTTACCTTATGCCCTTCTGATCTGAGTCATCCTACCTTTCCTACGGGGTTAAGGAGGCTTTCTCTTCTTTCTATCAGGATCACGTGTTGCTAATCCGTAGACTCATAGGATTGATGGATTCAAGCCTCGGTTCAGTTCCTACTACTTCTGTGTGATAACAGTTGGTCTCGGAACCTTGCTTTTGTGATGGTCGAGTGGTTATGCCACCATTTTGTAGCATGTCTCAAACCTTTTCGAGCATTTATAGCCGTTATGCTGTCCGAGTCATCCCAGGTTTCTAAACAATCTGATGCATTTGCAAATTCCTTCTTACCGCTCTGAAGTTCCTTTGGGCCAGTTTAACCACACTAGCTAGTGTGCTGAGGTACTTCATTGCCTCGGTATATAGGTTGGAGCTATTATTATGACCCTAGGTGTCTAGAGTATCACCTAGTAATCTAGCCATGTTTTGTGTTTCCAGTGTGATGATTCTGGCCATTATTCTCGAAAGCATCATGTGATGCCATCTAGTTAGTAGGCAATCTATTCCTGGGTTCTTGAACCCAAGATTCACCCTACCTACGTCATGTTGATAGTGCTTGCTCGTTCCTTTAGGTTATTAGTAACCTTTGCGATAGACCTCAAGGTCCGTGGTATTTCCTTTTTCCAATACCATGAACTGCTTATGGCAGAAGTTCCTCGCTGAACTAAAAGATCACAACAAGAGTGCTCGTGATGAGTTCTCCATCCTATATTGTGACTCTGCCAGTTCTACTTTTATGCATGGATTATCCGGAAGAAATATGTTGAACTCCTTTGACATACTAACCTATGCATCCACAACTCAGAAAGTTATATGTTCCTTGAGTTGTCCCTCTTTAGTTGTATTCTGACCCCCATCTATCAATTGATAGTCAGGAGTAGTCGTGCATCCATGTTCATGGATGCCTACTATTCTTGTGGTCCGTCAAGCCATTCTATTTCGGGATGACTAGGAGAAACAAACTCCAGTACCTCATCCATATCCAGGATTGAGTCAAAGTAGTTGTACCTGCAGATCAAAATGCCAACCCAGCTTTTGATCCTGTTCTACCCTGGAGTATTATCACCTTTATATCAAGAATATCATGGGAATTGCACACCATCCTATGAACTCTTGATACAATTATACTTCTCGCCCTCATTATTCATTCCTCGGTTTCCGTGAGTCTGCGCATTGGAGGACAACTTGCATGCCTCTCGGTCAGCCTGTGCACCGGACTACACTCACATGCCTCCCATTCAGTGAAGGTCAAGCAGCTGTCTGCATGGCACCTCCTACAACCATTAAAACCAAGACACGTGGCGTCACGTGAATGGTTAAGAGAACGCACATGATTTGAATTATACAAACGTTTGAGATATTAAAGTGGTAGATATTTTTTCAAAATGCCTTTGTTGGCTGTCATTATTCGAGTGCGCCTTCTCTCAAAAAGGACACGAAAAATGTCATAGCATGTCAGGTGCCATTACATGATAGCATGCCAAGTTTCATGAATTTCAGACAAGTTTTGGATTTACTAGAATTTAAAAACTAGGCATCTACATGTTTTGCCGGCAATCAACGGTGCACTGGTGTTTGAAATTCATTCCCATTTCTTGCATGGGACCTAAGCATGCACCAAGGACACATATTTGATTTTTCAACCAATTTATTTGCACTAGAGCATGTGCATGTGGTTCAAATTTGAATTATGCACATAAATGCATTGAAAACTCAGTTAATGCATAAAAATGTCCGAACGAACCCCGAAAAATCAGAAAAATTGACACAACACTCCTGATGTTCTATATTGACACGAGAAATTTTTTGAAAGCAATAAGAGGCAATGGATATCGTTTCGTCCCCAAAGGTGGGACGTTCCCTACCGAAACCATCATGCTTGTTGTGAGCAGGTCTGGTTTGTGAGAAGCATATACCCGAACCTGCCCCAAATGGGAGAATTTTTTTACCGCGACATGTTGATGTCGCGCCATGATAGCATGCCAAGTTTCATGAATTTAAGACGAGTTTTGGATTTACTAGAATTTAAAAACTAGGCATCTCAATGTTTTCCCGGCAATCAACAATGCCCTAGTGTTTGAATTTCATTTCCATCTCTTGCATGGGACCTAGAAATTCACCCAAGGACACAGATTAGATTTTTCAACCAACTTTAGTGAATTGGAGCATGTGCTTGTAGTTCAAATTTGAACTATGCACATAAAATTCCTAGAGAACCCAGCTAATGCATAAAAATGTCCAAATGAACCCCGAAAAATCACAAAATTTGACACAACACTCCTGTTGTTCTATGTTGACACTAGAAAATTATTGAAAGCAATAAGATGCAATGGATATCATTTCGTCCCCAAAGGTGGGGCGTTCCCTATCGAAAACCATCATGCTTGTTGTGAGAAGCTCGGGTTTGTGAGAAGCTTATAGCCGAACCTGCCCCAAATGGGACAATTTTTTTATCACGGCATGTTGATGCCGCTCCATGATAGCATGCCAAGTTTCATGAATTTCAGACAACTTTTGGATTCACTAGAATTTAAAAATCAGGTATCTCAACGTTTTGCCGGCAATCAACAGTGCCTTGGTGTTTGAAATTCATTCTCGTCTCTTGCATGGGACCTAAGCATGCACCCAAGGACACACATGTGATTTTTCAACCAACTTTGGTGCATTGGGGCATGTGCTTGTAGTTCAAATTTGAATTATGCACATAAAATGCTTAGAAAACCCATTTAATCCATACAAATGTCCAAACGAACATTGCAAAATCACAAAATTTAACACAACACTCATGTTGTTCTATGTTCTCACTAGAAAAAGAATTGAAATCAAGAAGTGGCAGCGGATATCATTTCGTCCAGAAAGGTGAAACGTTCCCTACCGTAACCATGAGGCTTGTTGTGAGAAGCTCTAGTTTTTGAGAAGATTATATACCCCAACCTGCCCCAAATGGGACAATATTTTTACCATTGCATATTGATGTCGTTCCATGCTAGCGTTTCAAGGTTCATAAATTTCATACGAGTTTTCGATTTACTAGAATTTAAAAACCAAGTATCTCAATGTTAGCGGCCGAGCGACGATGGCAAGGTGTTTGACATTCATTCTCATTTCTTGCATGTGACTTAAGCATGTAACCAAGGACACACATTCCAATTCTGAACCACTTTATATGCACTGGAGCATGTGCATGTAGTTCAAATTTGAATTATGCACATGAATGCATAGAAAACTCAGTTAATGTATAAAAATGTCCAAGCGAACCCCGAAAACTCCCAATGACACAACACTCATGTTGTTCTACGTTGACACGATAAAAATTTAGTAAATAAGAAGAGGCAACATATATCGTTTGTCCGCCAAGGTGGCACGTTCCCTACCGAAACCATCTGGCTTGTTGTGAGAGAAGCTCCGGTTTGCAAGAAGCTTATACCCAAACCTGGCCCAAATGGGAAAATATTTTTACCACGGCATGTCGATGCCGTTCCATGATATCATGTCAAGTTTCATGAATTTTAGCCGAGTTTTCGATTTACTATAATTTTAAAACCATGTATCTCAATGTTAGCGGCTGAGTGACAATGTCAAGGTGTTTGACATTCATTCTCATTTCTTTTATTTGACCTAAGCTTGCAACCAAGGACAAACATTTGATTTTGCAACCTGTTTTTAGGGCCTAGAGCATGTGCTTTGATTTTGAATTGTGCACCTGAAAATTCTAGAAAACCAATTTAATGTATAAAATTTCCAAACGAACCCGGAATAATTCCAATTTTTTTACGACACACATATAGTTGCATGTTCACTGCAGACAAAAGGTCTAGCAATTCAAATATTGTCCATTGCCGTTGTGACCCCATTATCTAATTCAAATCAAAATGAAAAATCAAGTAGATCCCACACAGTTTATTGTCACCAACCATGTGACATGCAGTACAAAATATCCTATAGCACCGTCGGTGTATAGTACGCCTATGGCTTAAGCGAGAAGGTGCGTCGGCTACAGTACACAGCCGACGTGTCAAGCACACTAGCTCGCTCCGCAAATACTCCCGCCTCTGCATCCCTCGCAATCTCAAAAATATCTACTCGCCCTTATCCAAATTTTCAGTAACCCCGCCTTGTTACTCCCGCCTAGTAAAATTTTCAGTTGCCGTGGTATTTACTCAAACACCACCTTACCCCCCCCACACACCACACACTCCACAAAACTGGCGCTCACCGACACACACCACCCCCGTAACCATTGGTAGGTCACCGCCATCGCCGCCGCCTCCATCCTCAACCTCTGCCTGTGTGCCGGGGAGATCGAGGAGCCAATGGCCCAAGAGAGGTTTATCGCGGCCTCTTCGCCCAACGCCGGCGAGGTGACCGCCGAGGTGTCCCCGTCGTCCTCTTTGGGCTCTTTATCGATCCGTCGTCGCCGGTCCCCCAATCCGCCAGCCGCCGCACCCCTACACCGGTTCGAGGACTTCCCCGTCCTCCCTCAGACCCGGCAGCCGATGAGGTCCTACCTCAGGGTCCGGCAGCGGCAGTGGGGGACATGGGTCACCGAGGTTACAGATCGGGAAACCCACACCCGCCGGTGGCTCGGTAGCTTCCACACGGCCGAGCTCGCGGCCATGGAGTACGACCGCTGGCAGGTCCTCTACCACGGCGCGGCGCCTAGGCTCAATTTCCCCTTCAGCACACGTCTAGTCCACCTCATTCCGTCAGGGCCAGGGGTGGTGAGCTCGGCTATGGCGCGGGAGGACCGCAAGGCGTGGGAGCGCCTCAAGGCCGAGGCCGACGACAAGGCCTACATGCAAGAGCTCCGCCGGCAGCACCCGGAGCTCGTGGAGGCGGAGCGGGTGATCTTTGCCGGTGTGGAGGGCGGTGAGGTTATCGCGCTCTTCTCCGACGAGGTCGAAAGCGGCAAGGACGGCGGCGCGGAGGGTGGCGAGGTTATCGCGTGGTGCGAAGGGTGGCTAGGACGGTGGCGCGGATGATGGCAAGATTATCATGCTCTCCTCCGACGACAAGGTCGAAGGCGGCAAGGACGGCGGTGCAGAGGGCGACAAGGTTATCACGCTCTCCTCCGATGACGAGGTCGAAGGCGGCGAGGACAGCGGCACGGAGGGCGTCCAGGTGGGCGGCGAGGGCGAGGAGATCGACGTCGACGAGTGGAGGAGTGCCTTCCCCAACGACCCCGATGACGGCACTAGCCCGGACCTGGCTTGTGGCACACCGTACCTGATGAGGAAGGATTGGCTCGACCTCTACTTCGACCGACAGTAGTTTAGTTTAGTTTAATTTATGTTTTATGTTCGGTTATGCAAAACTATCTATGTTTATGTTTGAATGCATGCTACTTTCGGTTGAACCGGCTTTTTACAACATGAAGTTTAGGAGATCGACTAGAAACGGGCAAAAATTGCTGGAGTATATATATCAACTAATTGTTTTAGTCCTTTAACTTTAAAGGATCGGCTAGAGATGGCCTTATGCCTTGTTTATTTTAGTTCTTCACAATGTGATGCTATATATGTGCAACTATTTGCCGTGCAATTCAATTTCATCAATAACAGTTTCAACAATGCCACTATGAATTACGATATTTGGTTGCTGTTAAGGATATTTTAGTTCTTCACAATGTGATGCTATATATGTGCAACTATTTGCCGTGCAATTCAATTTCATCAATAACAGTTTCAACAATAATATATTCGCTGTTACTATAATAGTTTCAACATGCCTTTTTGTTTTTTAACAATAACTAGTGTACTTTAGACCTGCACAATACCAGTTTCAATGACTATTTGCTTGTTTATAAATGTTATGCCTGATGCAGTTAACACACCTGTCCACTTCTTGTTTTGCTTAACTAGCGTGCTTAAGCCTGCACATTGAAGCTACCATTTGTAGATTATGTTGTCTACCATGGATATATTAGGTTGATGTTTAGCCTGTTCTGCTTAACATGCCTTTATATGTACTCATACAGGACAATATTGAGAACAGTGCTATTTTTTCCATCGAGGTTAGTCTCATCGCATTGCTTATATGTACTCACTGTTCAGGATCTCGGTAGCTGGTACCATATAGCACGGGGCTGATAAGGGATTAATCGTCGAATCGGACATTTCACTGAATATATCTGTAACCCATTTATTAGTAGGTTAATTAGGCCATATTTAATATATCTAAGGCTACATAGCGACATGCATTGTAATGAATGACTAAATATGCAATCCTAGGCTAAATAGCAACAAGGAAGAGTGTTACCTTAATGTTCGTGTTACCTTAATGTTCTGATGATATCTAGATATACGTGTATAAAATCTTATATAATGGGATGGAGGGAGTGTTATACTACATCATTTTGCAATTGTTGTTTAGCTTCTAATATTAACTTGGTGCTATTAGGTACACATGTCTGCCAAACATCCACACTTCGACCCTTTCAGCGTATGTGGCAATGAGATATTCATGAACTAGCATCAAGTGAGGTAACTGATAAAGATTGTTATTAAAATGGGTCAAAAGATGTCAATCGAACTATATGTTTACACTTTATGCAAGACAACAGTGAACTGCAGGATGGTAAGTAAGAACCCTGTAGCCTTCTTTTTACTGCCCGTAATGAGTTGTGTTAGATGACAATGTCTGAATATTTTTTCCTTTGCAGTGGGTCCTAAAGCAGTTTACTCAAGATTACCTCTCAAACTACATGATTGGTGGCCGGCCATCATGAGGGGTTGGACTCGAGTCGTGTGTGCCTTCTGCATCCAGGTGAGCACAATAGGGCCATTCCGCTTCACCTTGTTTAGCAACCAGAATGTCTATCGCTTCTTTCTTTACCATCTGTAATAGTACAAGTATAGAACCCTAGTTCATCATTCTTTATTTGGTGCTTATGTAATTTTTAAACATATGTACTTTTAAATTGAATAATGCATTGGTTGTTTGAACCTGATGGATATGAATAAAGCTATAGCCTACTTTCAAGTTTAAACTAGGTACAATTTCAAATAGCAGCAATTAAATTAGGGCGAAATTACGGTGTGCAAGTCATTACGGCGCACACGGTTAATAAAGCACACCGTGTGCGATATACATCATAATCCGACACAGTTCACAGAGTGGAAACATGTGTAACAATGCACATAGTTGCTGTTTGCAAAGCGTGTGTGATGTCAGACACTATCACATACGGTGCGGGAAAACTAAATGTGTGTGAATGTCTACCTATCATACACGGTTTATAATCATTAACTGTTTTCGATGTGCCAGGCATCGTAAACGTAGAGCCATGCCTAAAAAACTCCTGTGCCTGGAATCTACCTGGGCCTGGAATCTACCTGGGTTTAGGTAAAAACCACAAAACTCCGACTGTGATGGCAATGCCAGCACAAACGAGTAGCAAGGATGAATTATTTTGGATATGCGAGACATCAGAAATGGTTAGAGGGGAAACTATATGCATCAAGGCTCCCTATCCCCGATGGTTTCTAGGTCGTGTGGGAAGGACCCCCTAATCTCCCACACTCACTAGGCGACAGTTCCAAATGCTGTCGCGGAAAGGGGTTTAAAACGGGTAGTTATGAATTCCATTTTCGCTCCATACCACTCGTCCTAAAAACTACCTAGTACTTATAACGCGCCATTGAAAATCGGAACTCTTACCCCGCTAAAAATGATATTTTAAACGTGGCTACTCGATCTGTGGCAACTGGCGAGCCACCGCTTCCAGGTCGTTCACCTGTGGTCCTGACCATCAACTCCTACGGATCAAATTATCACGCAAGCTGACTATTCCTACAAAGGTGTGCTCCACCACGTACCCGGTACCCGTGCATGCAGCAATCGTGCACCTAGGGTTTTAGGGTTTATTTGGTGAAGGTGCCTGTCGGTGTCAAAACCGGCGGATCTCGGGTAGGGGGTCCCGAACTGTGCGTCTAGGCGGATGGTAACAGGAGACGAGGGACACAATGTTTTTACCTGAGTTCGAGCCCTCTCGATGGAGGTAAAACCCACGTCTGCTTGATTAATATTGATGATATGGGTAGTACAAGAGTAGATCTACCACCAGATCAAGGAGGCTAAACCCTAGAAGCTAGCCTATGGTATGATTGTTGAGGTTTAATGTTGTGTCCTACGGACTAAAGCCCTCCGGTTTATATAGACACCGGAGAGGCTAGGTGAGGGAGCCCTGGACTAGGGGGTGTCCGGATAGCCGGACTATCGATATCCGCCGGACTCCCAGACTACGAAGATAGAAGATTGAAGACTCCGGCTCGTGTCCGGAAGGTACTTTACTTGGCGTGGAAGGCAAGCTTGGCAATACGGATATGTAGATCTCCTACCATTGTAACCGACTCTGTGTAACCCTAGCCTCTCCGGTGTCTATATAAACCGGAGGGCTTTAGTCCGTAGGACACAACATTACATCTCAACAATCATACCATAGGCTAGCTTCTAGGGTTTAGCCTCCTTGATCTCGTGGTAGATCTACTCTTGTACTACCCATATCATCAATATTAATCAAGCAGACATAGGTATTACCTCCATCGAGAGGGCTCGAACCTAGGTAAAAACATTGTGTCCCTCGCTTCTGTTACCATCCACCTAGACGCACATTTCGGGACCCCTACCCGAGATCCGCCGGTTTTGACACCGACATTGGTGCTTTCATTGAGAGTTCCTCGTATCGTCACCGATAGGCTCGATGGCTTCTTCAACCTTCAACGCTGTCGGTGGTGAGACTTTTCTCCCGGACAGATCTTCGATTTGGCGGCTTTGCATCGGGCAACTCTCTTGGCCATCCGAGCAGATTGAAGCTACGCCCGGCGTCGGTCGATTCGAAGTTTAAACTTCACGGCCGATGACCGCGGAGACTTGATCTTCGACGGACTCGAGCCACAGCCAAGCGCGCCGCACTGCGACGATGGGCATGATCTGGCTCTGCCGCCGGACAGTGCTTTGGTGGCCGCACTTGAATCCGCCCCGGCTACTTGCCCGGAGCCGATTGCCCATGACGAGGGTCGGTGGATAGACGCCGCCCCGGGGGCTTCAACATCTACGGCGATGGAGCCGAATACCGACCTTGCCCCTGGCGAAACTCGTGATCCCGAGGCGCCGGACTCCTCGCCGGACTCCGAGCCTCCCGCGCTCCTGCCAATTAAACCGGATCGGGCGCCGGTTATGGAATTCACCGCCGCGGAAATCTTTTAGCACTTGCCTTTTGGCGATATCTTGAATTCCCTGAAGCATCTCTCGCTATCAGGAGAATCTGGCGGATTATGGCGGGGCGGTTGGAGTACGGACGATGAAGAAATTCAGAGCCCACCCACCACCCACTTTGTAGCCACTGTCGAAGATCTAACCGACATGCTAGACTACGACTCCGAGGACATCGACGCTATGGAGGATGATGCCGGAGACGAACAGGACCTAGCGCCCACGGGGCACTGGAAGGCCACCTCGTCGTACGACGTCTACATGGTGGATACCCCACAAGAAGGGGATGGCGAGAAAGCAGCGGAGGAAGATTCTCTAAAGAAGCAACCAAACGCCGGCTTCAGCGGCGCCGCTCTAAATCCCGCCACAACAAGAATGAAGAATCCGGCACGGGAGATAATAACACCCCGGAGAGTACCGAAGACAAACCCCTCCAGCAAGACTCAGCAAAGGAGGATGTAGAAGCAAGCCCTCACGAAAGGGCGGCAGAAGAAAAGGTTGAGGATCACAACTATGTACCTCCCTCCAAAGACAAAACAATCCCCAATGACAACGAACTCGAGGAGCCCGTCGAACAAGATCTTTGCAAACGCAGGCTCATCGCTACAGCAAGAAGCCTGAAGAAGGAAAAACGGAAGCTCAACAAAGCGGAAGACGCGCTCCGGATAAGATGGAGCAAAGTACTCAAAACCGCAGACAAACACGGCAACAGCCACCAATCGAAGAGCTACCCGAAGCGCAAGCTGCTCCCGGAATTCGACGAAGAGGCCATAAAGCCCCCACCGTCAAATGGCCCAGCCAGGTCCATCTACGGACCCAAAAGGAAAGCCCCAACAAGCAAAGGAACACGTCAAGTGTCCGACGATAGTGGCGCGATACAAATGCAGGGCGCCAGACACCCACTATGCTTCACAGACGAGGTCTTTGGAACATGAATTCCCAGCAGGGTTTAAACCCATAAACATAGAAGCCTACGATGGAACAACAGACCACAGTCTGGATAGAAGACTATATATCGTGCATATACATATGGCGGAGGAGACGATCTCCACGCCATAAAATATCTACCCCTCAAGCTCAAAGGGCCAGCCCGTCATTGGCTCAAAAGCCTCCCAGAAAACACTGTTGGAAGTTGGGAAGAGATCGAGGAAGCGTTTAGAGCAAATTTTCAAGGGACTTATGTCCGCCTCCGGATCTGAGATGACCTAACTCACATAACTCAACAGCCCGGAGAGTTAGCGCGAAATTCGGAACAGGTTCCTTACCAAAAGAACCAAATAGTCGATTGTCCGGACGCCAAGCCTTAGCAGCTTTTAAGCACAATGTCCGAGACGAATGGCTCGCCAGACACCTCGGTCAAGAGAAACCGAGGACAATGATCGCATTAACAAGCCTCATGACCGCTTTTGCGCGAGAGGACAGCTGGTTGGCAAGAAGCAGCACCAACAACCCAAGTACATCCGAGATAAGAGATGGAACGGAAAATCACGGCGCAGAAAAGAACAAATACCGAATAAAGAGAAAAGCCCAAAAAGCACGGCAGAACGCCGGATTTAAAAGCTCACGGCGAATAATAAAGCTCAACCCATCAAGGACGACAATGACGAATTGTCTAACCTACACAAAATTCGGGTCGGATATGTCAAATCCACAGTACCTTCTAAGGCTCGCAAATCACACCCACGAGGGATTGTTGGGTTTTCAAACAGTCCGCCGACTAAACGCCGAACGCAAAGGGCTCGATCGTCAGCGAAGAAGATAAACCCGCCAGCGAGGCACCGGAAAACAAAAGACTTTCCCACAAGGGGTCAAAGCAGTAAACTCACTTCATGTGAGGACACGGAAAAACAGTGTGACACTTTCTAAAAAGAGCTTCGCACGGTCCAGCCCAGCAAACCATAGAGATTGGATATCAAAACCAATCACTTCCGACCACCGGGATTATTCCAAAAGTGTTCGAACATGGGGCGGACTCCCGATATTGAATCCGATAATAGACGGACTACAATTCACAAACGTCCTAATGGACGGAGGCAGTGACTTAAACCTGCTATATTCAAACACAATCCGTCAGATGGGGATAGACCCTACCAAAATTCGACATAGCCGCACTTCCTTCAAAGGAGTTACGCCAGGCCCTTACGCCAAGTGCACAGGCTCGATATTACTCGAAGTCGTGTTCGGACCACCAAACAATTTTCGACGAGAAAAGTTAATTTTCCATATCGTCCCATTTAAAAGTGAACATCAAGCACTATTGGGACGAAAGGCTTTTGTCTGCTTCAACGCCATACCGCATTACGCGTCTCTTACACTTAAGATGCCCGGTCCACATGGCACCATTTGGTCGAGGTCACTTAAAGACCCCGGATTCGGATAGACGAATCCGGACTCAGCGGGCTAGGGACTCCCTAGCCGCATACCCTTTCATAAGGGGCTGCGCGCACAACTAACCCCGGTTTCATATAAACCTAGCTTTAATTATTTGCACTTATTCTTTTGCATTATTTTCGCATCTAACTGTTTCTAAAACTAAAATGTTCCTCTTTTTCTGAGATGAACAAACGTGCGTACCGTCGAGATAACGGCGCCGCGGAGACACGGTAGCAGACGTGCGGTGGGACCCGTCGCAAGGATTCTTTTAGATTAAGACCCTCGTAGACCTTTTTATTATTGTCTCTTGTTGTTAATCTCCCTTGGCTTCCTCCTATAGCCAAAGCGGAGCCCGACGCTTTGGCATTGGCCGCGTCGGAAGACAATGCCCGTACCTGGACACAAGGGGTTTAGGGCATAATTCTGCCCGTTATCATAAAGTCCGAACACCTTCGGGAGTGTTCGGCGTCTCAAGTTGGGCATTATATGCATCAGCTCCGAATCATGTCTTTGGTCAAATGTTGGGTTTGCCTGCTCCGTGTTTTGCTGCCTTCGTTTACAGATCACCCGGCTAACGCGGCACCGGAGAACTATGCGATTGTGCCCCGTTCGGCTGGGCGGCGCCTCGATGAAAAGCCGAAAACCGATCATCATGATATAGCGAGTCTGGTCGGCCACTTGATCGACCACTGTAATGTTTAGAATTCCCCGCTTTGACGAAGGGCCGCTTCCCGGTCAGGCACATACGCACCCTGAATCTGGAGATGTGCGGTGTCATTAGGGGCTATATCATAGCCCCACCCTCGAGCTCCATTGGTTAAGTGAAAGAGATAAAGCACTATAGTCCGGATTGCCTTGTTAGCTCGCTACCACCTCCTTATAACAGGACCGAGGCGCGGATTAAGTGTGAAAAGCGCTATTTTGCGAACACCCCAAACCTTGTGCAAGGGGCTGAAGTCAAGATCGCATCTTCGGGTTATACACCAATTATCATAAACGGCCGCCTGGAGAAGTTTTACTACTTGGAAGCACAAGTATAAAAAGCATTCATACTATAATCATTGATATACAAGTTAATGCGTTCAATTGAGCGTTACATTCTTTGAGCACTGCGACTCTATTATCTGGCGCCAGCGCATAACTTCCCGAAATAATGCTCGGCGAAGCTGGTTCCCATCCAACCTCGGCGGCAACAGCGGTGGCATCCATCTCCGGACACTGCGCCTTTACGGGCGAGCCATCTGCGCGCCCTCGATGCAAGCCGACCGCTTCATCTCCTTGATATGCGGCACCGCCCCAAGGAACTGCTGCGATGGGCGAAATAGCTCGTCGCCTTGGACCTCTCGCCACACATGGGCCACGATGTCGATCATAGCCAGCCGGATAGTCTATTCAGTTCGCCCATTCGCCAGCCTGTCCGACAATGGAAGAGGGCGATCCGGACCGTGGAATTGAGTCCAATATAACTCTTCCACCTCGTGATCCCCCTGGCTCCGGAAGTGCTTAACGGCGTCAGCCGCACTCGCAGCCAAGTCCATATAAGGATCCTCCGAACTCCACTGCCGCTCAAATTTAGCGTACTTGGCATCCATAAACCGGCGACGCATAAGAAACGGCTTGCCCGCCGTGATTTCTCCGGCTTGGCGCAGCTCCTCCTTCATAGCCCGCATTGCAGAACGGGCATCTGTAGGATCGGAAGTATGTCTAAAGGGGGGTGATTAGACTACTTGACAATTTAAAAGTTTAGCCTTTTGATTAAGACAAGTTTTTGGCAAGTTCACAATGATGTACAAGTCAAGTATCACCCTACACATGCAATTCTAGAGTTATGGCAGCGGAAAGTAAATTGCACATGTAGTAAATAGAGGGGGAGAAGAGCAAACGCAGTTTGGAGACACGGAGATTTTTCTCGTGGTTCCGATAGGTGGTGCTATCGTCAATCCACGTTGATGGAGACTTCAACCCACGGAGGGTAACGGCTACGAGAGTCCACGGAGGGCTCCACCCACGAAGGGTCCACGAAGAAGCAACCTTGTCTATGCCATCATGGCTTACGCCCACGGAGGACTAGCCTTACTGGGGTAGATCTTCACGAAGTAGGCGATCTCCTTGCCCTTACAAACTTCTTGGTTCAACTCCACATCTTGACGGAGGCTCCCAAGCGACACCTAACCAATCTAGGAGGCACCACCCTCCAAAAGGTAATAGATGGTGTTGGTGATGATGAACTCCTTGCTCTTGTGCTTCAAATGATAATCTCCCCAACACTCAACTCTCCTCACTGATTTGGCTGTGGTGGAAGAAAGGATTGAGTGGAAAGCAACTTGGGAAGGCTAGAAATCAAGTTTCATATGGTGGGAGTGGAGCAACTTGATCTCAACACAAGGGTAGGTAGTTTTCTTCTCGTAAATGTAAGGTAGGAGTGGTAGTTCTTTCGATGGCTCTCTCCACGAATGAAGAGGAGGTGGAGGGTATTTATAGCCTCCACACAAAATCCAACTGCTACACACATTTGACCAATCTCGGTCAGACCGAAGTTGACAACTCGGTGAGACCGAAAGTTCAAATCTTGTGAACGTTGGGATTTTCGGTGGGACCGAAAATACAATCTCGGTTTGTCCAATTCTTCCAAAGACTAGGGTTTTCCATTCTCGGTGAGACCGACTTTATCATCTCGGTGACACCGATTTGATTACAGAAGGTTATAGAAGCTTGGCAACACTAGTTTCGGTGAGACCGAGTTTGGAATCGGAAAATCCGAAATTACTAGGGTTTGGGTATATGGCTGAGGTGGTTCATCTCGGTGTGACTGAGTTTATGGAATCGGTGGGACCGAGATTACTTATGAGTGTATGTTGGAATGAAAGATTGCTGATAGTTTGAGAGATAAATCACTAAGCACTTTGAGCAACTAGATCATCATCATAACCTCATCCCCTTTTAATAGTATTGGCTTTCCTATGGACTCAATGTGATCTTGGATCACTAAACCAAAAATAGAGTCTTGAGCTTTTGCCAATGTTTTCCTTAGCATTTTGAGGGTCCACATCATCACCATTGCCATACCCATATCAACGAACTTTCTGAAATATTCTCAAGAAACAATTAGTTCAATGATATATATGTTGTTATTAATTACCAAAACCACCCGGGATTAGTTGCACTTTCAATCTCCCCTTTTGGTAATTGATGACAACATATAGATCAAAGCTTCGACAAATGATATAATCAATGAATAATATCGTCGCTTTGAGAAGTATGTGATAAGCAAGAGCTCCCCCTAAATTTCTGCATTATTTAAGATTTGCGTTTGAATGCAAATGCACAATCGATTAGGATCATGGGTCACTCTTCCATGTCACATACATCTTGGTGGAGCGCACAAAATGATAAGAATGAATAACATGCACCCAATCACCAAGACATGAGTAAATGATCATACAAGATATGAATAGCATATGATAAGCATTAAGCACACATTAAGGCATAGTATGATCAAGCACTCATCAAAATAGAGCAAACATAGTATCAAACACACGAAATGTCTCGGAAAACTCAAAAGTATCTCAAGGAAAACCGCAAACGAAAGAGCAAAAACGAGCACTCTCTCTCTCGAAGTCCTATGATCTATACAATTTTCCCCTTTGGCAACAAGTTACCAAAAGTTTGAAAGGTATAGAGCTAATCGTCACTAGGGACTCTCTGGCGGCTCTGTCTGGGTCGATGGAGTGGAGATAGCTGCATCTGCAAAGGCTTCGCTGAAGTCTGTGGAGCCGGAGGAGGGACACCGGAGCCGGAGCCGAACCGATGGAGCTGTGGAGGTGCTTGATGTAGTAGCCTGGGTCTGCATATTGAATAGCAAATGATCTGGCTTTGTGGGGACCGGAGCAGGCTGCTCATAGTCATCCTCGACAAGGTCATCCTGCATCTCCTTCATGAGCTCTGCCTTCTCCCTCTTGGCTTCCTCAATATCTGCCTCAAGCTTGTTGACAAGTGACTTGCACTTCATCACTTGACATCCAGAGCATGGAACTTGTCTTCAACTATCCTCTCAAGACTCTCCCGAGATCGCACTATGCTGGCCAGCGTAGTTCAATCCTCCGGTAGCTTCAAGAAGTTGTTCTCCAACGCTCTTGGGTTTTTCTGCTGCTGCTGCTTCCTTCTCAGCTTTAGCTTGTTTGGCAACTTCAGATTAGCTTGACCTTCAACAGATGTGGGATCATCCTCAGTCATCACAACTTCATTATCCTCATGTTCAGGCTGCAGTGGCAAGTGGGGTCTATCCAACAAGTAGGTGTCCGTGCCAAACTTGGCATTGATGAGCATCTGAATGTGCGGAGCAAACCTACATGACCTCTTCGTCTGTCATTGTCCTCTTGATAGTCTCAACTATCGTGTCCATCACCTTGAAAGGTGCCTTCTGATCTAGAATATGCAGCATGTTGATAGAATAGCCTCTTATCATGCGATGGTCTCCTGACTTGGGCATCAAAGTATGCCTCAGAATAGTGTTAGTGGTTGGGAGACCTGCCTGAAGATGATACACTGATCCAAGCTTCCATAGCTCTACATCCTTGGCTGGTACCTCATTGTACATGTTCCTCATTGACTCATGGTTTTTCTTTGGTATTCCATAGACATCTACATCATCATCTCTTGATACTGGAGCATTTAGCAATGCTGCCCACTCTTCAACTGTTGAAGAGAATCTCTGGCCTTCGGTCATCCATACAATTCTGCCATCTGGATAGAAATGTGATGTGGCATAGAACTGCATGATCATCTCATCATTCCATGCTGTCAGTTTCTGACCAACGAACTCAGCAACACCACATGCAGTGAAGCTCTCATGCACATGTGGGAAGTAGTCTCTGTGTCTTCATCACAATATATTTCCAAATAACATATCTAGTGTCAAGAACAATGGGCTTCTTGTCCATGAGCACTGCCTCATAGAAATCTTGTTGCTCTCGGTGTGGAACCTTGGGTCAACAAATGTCCTTCTCCGGTGGCATATGGATCAGCTTGCCTCCATAGCCCGAGACCTTTGTCCTTCCTTTCCTTCATATTTTCAGCTCGAGGATGAGCATCATTGTGGATGGCAGTTTCATGCGAAGTTTCAGAATACATGTGCCTCTTCATCGACTCACTGGTGGCACATTGTCCTTCTTCTTCTCTCAAGCGTGAATATTTCTCACTGCTTTTCTTTGGCTTGGCAAAGAGGCTTGGCTTGAGCTGCCTTTCTTGGAGCCGATGGCTTAGATTTGGTAGGTGCTCCTGCCTCGATGGCATCTCCCATCAACTTAGACTTCGAGGAGGCTGGGGTGCTTCCTCATCGTAATCATCATCGCCTTCATCATGTACTATCCTCTTCCTCTTGGAAGTTTTCTTTATCTTGCTCGGAGGTTTCTTCTTCCATGCTCAGCTTCTTTGCAACTGTGGACTTCTTCACTTTGCTGGTGCCTTTCTTGGTATGTTGCCCTTGATAGTCTTTGGCAACCACTTTCCTCTTAGGCTTGGATGTGATCTCTTCCTCAGCAACAAAGTCAGAATCCTCTTCATCAGAATTTCTCTTCTTCCCGCCCCGTGGCAGCCGGAGGCAAACCACTTGGTGTGCTCCTCTCACCATCATCGAAAAACTGCTTGCTTCAGACTAGTGCCCGCCTCGAATCTCAACCGGTGATTCAGACTGTTCGCTGTCACTTGCATCGTATATGACCGACAACCCGTGAATAGAATAGGTATAGGCGTAATAGAAGAGTTATCACAAACTGCAGAAGTTTTTGCAAAAAGAATGAGTTCAAATTTCAGTTTTAGGTTTTCACAGAATGCATTTCGGTCTCGACCGAGTCTAAAATTCGTGAATCCAAGTGTCTAAACAGTAACCATTCACACCACTTTCGGTTGGACCGAAATGGGTTTCGGTCTAGCCGAGAACACTAGGGTTTCACTAAATCCTCATTTCGGTCTTACCGATTTGCACAACTCGGTTGGACCGAAAAGTGCAAAGGTAATGGCCAGAGGCCAAATCGGTCATCCGAGAATGTAGAATCGGTCACACCGAGATGTGTTCGCGAAACCTAACCCTAAAATTTTTACTCAATTTCGTTCTAAGAACTAATCTGCTGGATAGGAAGATTTCAAACGTGGCAAGAAGTTAGGCAAAACCTATCGTGCATTGAATCAGAGGTTGAAACACGAGGGATCAAACTCACCCAACTTGGTGGAGTTTCACTACGGCGGCAACGGCACGAAGAGATTGACCGCTGACGGCGACGGAGACCCGCGGCGAGGGCGCACAAAGCGACGGCGGAGACGATCCGAGACCACGGCGACGGCAGCTAAGGGTTTGGGGCGTCGCTTTGAAGGAATAATCAACGTCGCGCTGCCCTCGTATATATATACCTTCACCGTCGGTGGGACCGAGTTGAAAACTCGGTGGCACCGAGATGGTTAATCGCAAGCAAGCTATTACTCACATCGGTCACGCCGAATTTGTAACTCGGTTTCACCGAGGTGAAAACCTAGATCAATCCAAGTGATTTCGCTCGTCCGATTTGAGTATATTGGTTTGACCGAAAGTACTTAGAAGGTTTTGGAAGTTAAGTGTTTGACGGATCGGTGGCTCAGAGTGCTCCTCACTCGGTCTCGTCCAAAAAGACTTGATCAAAGTTTGTGATATAAGCATGAATAGAGTTTGAGACAAGAAAGCATAGATAGCTAGGGGAGGAACTTAGGCATTCTTGTCCATCCATTTGGTCAAAAAGAGAAAATCCAAAAGACCAAAGCAACAAATGGATGTCCTCGAATGGATAAAATTATGCATCCAACATGCTCACACAATAAGATAGCAAATGAAATATGTGTCAAACATGCACAAACAAAACTCTAGCAACTAGCACACAATTTGGCGATGACTAGGTCATCTATATATGAGTATATTGACTTAGGAGTCAAATGAGAACATTTGATCATAGGTCATACTCATCGCTTAAGCACAAGTGGGGTTACCACTTTTACATAAAGCATTAATGTGTTCACATCATTTGAAGATGCTTTAGCTCAATTCTTTAGAGCAAAGCTCCCCTTGATGTGAGAACCCTTTTAAAGGGTCAAACTAACCTTGGGTTGTCGAGAAGACTTCATGTAGATGTTGAAGATGTGGATGCTCAATGTTGATGAAGATCATCAAGAGTTGGGAGCAATCCTTTGGATTCGGCACTTTCAATACCTACATGGGTTAGTCCCACAAGGAACAAACAAGGATATCCATGGACATAGATTGAAGTACACAATAGATGATGTCCATGAAAGCAATGATTACCTTGTCCCTTGACTTACCAACATGAGGGTTTGTGACTCCATGAACTAGTGCAAGATGTGGAAGTTGATTGCACAAGTTCTTGCCAAAATGAATGTGAGTGAAATATGTTGGCGGAGTCACCCTCAAGAACTCTCTAGTTCTTCTTCTTCGGGATCCACATCATCTTGATGGGAATCCTTGGGGTAGTAGTTGAGCTTGTCAAGTAGAACTTGAAGTTTCCTTGGGAACCCACTTGACCATGGCCTTGGGTGCTTCAATGAATGCATCAATCTCCTCTTGAAGCTTGTCCTTGCCTTTCAGCTTGTGGTCTTGTGGTGGAAGGTCATCTTGAGCTTGTTCCACATTGGAAGAAGTAGGATCATACTTCTCCTTTTGAGAAACAAACTTTGGAGTGGGATATTGACCTTCTTCCCATTCAACACCCTCGGCGTTGAACTTTCGCTCAAAACCAATTCCTTGATTCTTCCGGTGCCTTCCTTGCTTGTAACAATTTCTCAAAGTTCTTGCTTCCGCAAGGCTCTTGTAGACACCTTTCTATAATCCCTTTCAATAAACTATTTTCTTGCTCAAGTGAAACTTGGCTTGAAACATTGTTAGTGGTATCAAGAGAATTACTAGAAGCAACAATATTTGATTTAGCATGGTTATTGTTACTACTAGATGAAGAATTTTTCTTATGCTTGTCATGCTTAGTTTTAATAGGTGGCAAGAAATTAGACAAGAGAAGTCGTTTGGCAAGATATGAAGAACTCTTCTTTCGAAGATCGTCATTGATAGCTTTTAGAAACTCATGTTCTTGCTCTAGATTGAGCTTCTCAAAGCGTAGCTTCTCATGAGATCTTAGGAGCTCTCTATGATCTTCTTGAGTTGTTTCATGAGCTAACTTAAGAGTGTTTAGTTCTTTAGTTAGACGCTCAATCTCCTTCATAGCATTGTCATTCGACTCTTCTCGACTATAAAGACTATTAGCATGTTCATCATTACTAAGCTCACTAGATTTGTTATGTAAAAGCTCATCTTCACCAAGTAAGTCATCTTCATCACTATCAAAGTCAATGAATTCAGGGTGTGATACCTTGGGGCCTTTTGCCATGAAGCATCTTCCAATTCCCTCATTTGGTGAATCAAATAAGTCATAGGAGTTGGAGTTGGAGGATACGAGAGCAAGACCGCAACACCTTCATCTTGATCAGATTCGGAGTTGGAGTGATAGCTTCTTTCGAGTGATTGTCGAGTCGGAGCCGAGACCCATTCACCAACATGAGCTTGATGTTTTCTTCTTGTGTAGCTCCTTGATGACTTGTCTTTCCTTTCCGAATCCTTGCTTCTCCGAGAGGATCTTCGCTCATAACGATCATCTCTACTCCTTCTCTCTTTCGAGGTGACTCTTCTCTTGAGCTTCTTCTTCTTGGAGATTCTTCTCTTCTCTGTGGGAGTCGAACACTCATTTGAGTAGTGTCCGGTCTTCCACAATTGTAGCAGCTTCGATCACGACTAGAAGATCTCTTTTCATCATATGATCTAGACTTTGAGCTTCTTTCCTTGCTTCTACTCTTGTAGAATTTGTTGAAGTTCTTCACCATTAGGCTTATCTCTTCATTGGAAACCAGCTTGTCACTTGAGGTTGTGGGAGCTTCAACTGTAGCTTTGTAAGCACCACTTGACTTGTTGTGAAGCTCTTCCTTATCTTTAAGTGTCATCTCATGAGCAACAATTCTTCCAATGACTTCGTAGGCTTGAGATCCTTGTAGTTTGGCATCATTTGGATCAAAGTGCACACGGTGTCATACTTTCCATCCAAAGCTCGAGAATCTTCTTGATGATGAATCGGTCGGTCATTTCTTCGCTTCCTAAGCCGGCAATCTCATTTGTGATGAGAGCAAGCCTAGAGTACATTTCAGCGACTCCTTCACCTTCCTTCATCTTGAACTTGTCAAGTCGACCTTGAAGAACATCTAGCTTTGATTCCTTCACGGACTCGGTACCTTCGTGCATTTCACCAAAGTATCCCAAATCTCTTTGCATTCTCAAGACGGCTGATCTTGTTGAACTCCTCGGGACACAAAGCATTGAAGAGAATGTCACAAGCTTGAGCATTGTTCAGAACATCCGCAACTCATCCGCAGTAGCTTCGCGATCCGAACTTTTCCTTCCTCAAGAACTCACCTTGCAAGCCAACACAAATAATGCCCCATGTGGCGTGGTTATGTCCAAGAATATGCATTTTCATTTTGTGCTTCCAACTAGCAAAATTTGAACCATCAAAGTAAGGACCTCTACGAAAATTACCCTCACTAGACGCCATACTCTCCTAGGTTGTGAAACCAAGCTTATGGAGTCCAATGCAATGGAAACCAATCCAATGGAGACCAAAGCTCTGATACCACTTGTAGGATCGGAAGTATGTCTAGAGGGGGGGTGATTAGACTACTTGACAATTTAAAAGTTTAGCCTTTTGATTAAGACAAGTTTTTGGCAAGTTCACAATGATGTACAAGTCAAGTATCACCCTACACATGCAATTCTAGAGTTATGGCAGCGGAAAGTAAATTGCACATGTAGTAAATAGAGGGGGAGAAGAGCAAACGCAGTTTGGAGACACGGAGATTTTTCTCGTGGTTCCGATAGGTGGTGCTATCGCCAATCCACGCTGATGGAGACTTCAACCCACGGAGGGTAACGGCCATGCGAGAGTCCACGGAGGGCTCCACCCACGAAGGGTCCACGAAGAAGCAACCTTGTCTATGCCATCATGGCTTACGCCCACGGAGGACTAGCCTTACTCGGGTAGATCTTCACGGTAGGCGATCTCCTTGCCCTTACAAACTTCTTGGTTCAACTCCACATCTTGACGGAGGCTCCCAAGCGACACCTAACCAATCTAGGAGGCACCACCTCCAAAAGGTAATAGATGGTGTTGGTGATGATGAACTCCTTGCTCTTGTGCTTCAAATGATAATCTCCCCAACACTCAACTCTCCTCACTGATTTGGCTGTGGTGGAAGAAAGGATTGAGTGAAAAGCAATTTTGGAAGGCTAGAAATCAAGTTCCATATGGTGGGAGTGGAGCAACTTGATCTCAACACAAGGGTAGGTAGTTTTCTTCTCGAAATGTAAGGTAGGAGTGGTAGTTCTTTCGATGGCTCTCTCCACGAATGAAGAGGAGGTGGAGGGTATTTATAGCCTCCACACAAAATCCAACTGCTACACACATTTGACCAATCTCGGTCGGACCGGTTGACAACTCGGTGAGACCGAAAGTTCAAATCTTGTGAACGTTGGGATTTTCGTGGGACCGAAAATACAATCTCGGTTAGTCCGATTCTTCCAAAGACTAGGGTTTGCCATTCTCGGTGGGACCGACTTTATCATCTCGGTGACACCGATTTGATTACGTATGTTACGTAAGCTTGGCAACACTAGTTTCGTGAGACCGAGTTTGGAATCGGAAAATCCAAATTACTAGGGTTTGGGTATATGGTGAGGTGGTTCATCTCGGTGTGACTGAGTTTATGGAATCGGTGGGACCGAGATTACTTATGAGTGTATGTTGGAATGAAAGATTGCTGATAGTTTGAGAGATAAATCACTAAGCACTTTGAGCAACCAGATCATCATCATAACCTCATCCCTTTTAATAGTATTGGCTTTCCTATGGACTCAATGTGATCTTGGATCACTAAACCAAAAATAGAGTCTTGAGCTTTTGCCAATGTTTTCCTTAGCATTTTGAGGGGTCCACATCATCAATCATTGCCATACCCATATCAATGAACTTTCTGAAATATTCTCAAGAAACAATTAGTTCAATGATATATATGTTGTTATTAATTACCAAAACCACCGGGGATTAGTTGCACTTTCAAAGATCCTTGGCTTCAAGGTGGCCTTCTTCAGTCTTCCCGCCCGATAGGCGCCCTTTTCAAGAGCCTCGCTACGGTCGGTAGCATCCTTTAAATTCTTGGCCAATTCGGCCACTCCGCCTACTTAGGCAAAGCAGCAGCCTTTTCGCCTTCAACTCCTCGGCCGCCCTCAGGCACAAGATCACTCCTTCGGACTTGCTCCTTAGCTTGTGCAAGCTCGGCCCGAAGTCTCTCCACAGCAGCGGCACTGTCTGCATAAACAGCATATAACTTATCAGAGGAGGGCTTTAACCCACTCAATAAAGCGGCTACGGAGAATTTATTTACCTTGCGACTCGTCAAGTCGCTGATTGACAAGTGCGATGTCAGCATCTACCATGTCCAGTTGCCGACTCAGTTCGGCAAACTGATCAGTCCGGCTGGCCCCCGGACTATCCGCCACCTATGCCAGAACGGCGGTATTCATTACCTGAGACATTTAGATTTTCGATCCTTGGTACGCTGTCGTCTTCGACAACCTACCGAGTCTCAGGGGCTACTATCTATACAGGGCACATTTTTTATATGCACAACTGTTAAAAAACAAAGGGGTACGCCATTTTCAAGATACCTCAAATCCCGCCAAAGAAGCTCATGGCGGCCTCACGCAAATCCGCTTTCGGACGAAATCCTTCCAATCACCATACGCATTAACGCACGGTGATCTTCTGAAATGGACGCCCTCTCAGGCAAACTCTTCAGTTCTCCCGGCCGGACTCTGGTGGGTGTTGAACTCTTTGGCCCCTCCGGACTCAGGGATGCCCTCCGTGATGACACTTCGGCTCGCTTTGCCTCATCTGGCGGCGCTGGCAGACGGAGGCGACGCTCTCCATCATCTCCGGAAGAAGATCCGCCGAGGACGAACTCATCTCGAGACGGCCGCAGATCCGAACTGCGATATAAATATTTCGGTTACTTACAGAAGCATAAACGAAGGTACTTCCTCATTAAACTTTCTCTTCATACTCACGGCTCGTTGGAGGGCTGGTCCTTGGCGATGATTGCGCGTCCGGATTCTCTCCGGACGCCGGACTTCGGGGGGATTTCTTCCACGCTTAGGGGCTGGGACCTCCAGATCTTCGGAGGCGGTCCTCTTCTCCTTCAAGGAGGGATCCTTGGTTCCTCCTCTTGATCGCCTTTGACGGCGTATTAGCTCCTTTATCTCCCCGTCGCCCCCTCTGTGGCGCAACCTCCAACATTCGACCAGACGGGCTCCGGTCTGGGGGGGCCGGACACCTTATCAGCCTTGATCGCGCCACCCATTCCTGTAGAGAATAAAAAGGGTCGAGATGATCTTTTGAAAGGCATACAGATAGAACGTCCGAGCTTTGAGCTACTTACCGAGTATCCGGGCGATCGCGGCTTAAGCTGCGTCCTCG